>CM055118.1:345449791-346049791 GCA_029206835.1 Rana muscosa | reverse complement strand
CCCTGGAAACCAGTAATATCTTCCTTAAATCTGCATGATTCTCTATGTTACAACCTGTACTTTGAAAATGTTTCAATAATGTTTTTTAGAAAAGTGAATAAATGAAGGAGTTGGATAGAAAATTGAAAGCCGAACAATGACTGCATCCACTCAGATGCAGTCAATGTTTGGGTATTCAAGCAGCCATGGGTGCCACTTGAATACAGTAGCAGCACAGATTCCTCCATCCATCTTGCTGTCAAAACACCACCCCCCACCATCGGTGGCAAATCTTTTCCAGGAGGAATATGGGAGCTGTCATTGCTGACTTACTTCTAAGCATGCTATATGCTGACCTGTTCATACCACCCAACTTTGTGAAATGGGAATATGGGACACATATAAGCAAAAATATTTTAGGCATAGGACACACCCCTGACACGCCCCCTTAGAGGTGAATTGTACGAAAAAATTATTGGTTAAACCCACAAGTGCCTTTTTACTGGCTTTTGGAATTTACAAATGCAGCAATTTAAAAATTGGATGAAAGGTTTAGCACTGGGTAACACTTTTTGATTGATAAGTAGTGCATTTTATGTACAACTATATAGATCAGACCAAAATTAGGGAGGAAAGGGGGACCAGAGGGATTTTTTTTCCGAATGAGGGACAGTCCTTTAAAATCACAGACAATTGGGAGCTATGCTGATGGCTTTAGTAGTTTCACAGATCTGGAACTTTGCAATTCTGTAAAGTTGTAGGAAAGTATTGAAACCCTTAGAGCCGGTTCACACAGGGGCGACTCGGGATCCGAATTCAAATCGCCCCAAGTCGCGCTATTTTTAAAACGAATGGAAGTGAATGGAGCCGTCTTAATGTACACGACTGCAGTCGCTCCGACTTCAAAAAAGGTTCCTGTACGACTTCAATCCGACTTCTAGGCGACTGCTAGGCGACTTGTACCCATTGATTTCAATGGAAGTTGCCTCAGAAGTCGGATCACTGTCTTTACTGCAGCGACTTTTCAGGAAGTGAAAATAGTTTTTAGGGCAAACCCCTCCCTCCCACAGAGCTGATTCAAGGTTGATTGACCACTGGAATGCCTCCTGTCCTGGAGGCGACTTGTAAGTCGCCCCATGTCGCGCTGTGTTGCAGGCTCAGGTTGCTTCCAGGTCGCCTCCAAAGAGTCATGTTGCCCCTGTGTGAACCGGCTCTTATCTGTATACTTGTTCTGGGTTGGGTCAGCGTGGCAGTCAGGCTTCTAGCAATTATCAAAGGAGGTCATCAGTGGCAACCCTTGTACCTTGTTCATGACAGGGTCACTTTAAAAGGTTTCTCAATAGATCCCTAATATTTAAAGGGTAACTATACAAAGGAATATCTTCAGCGAGTACATACTACTATAAACGGAGTTAAACCGCAACTCAACCACCTGCTCTTACTGCCCCCAGGCTGCACGTCTGAATGAGCTCTGAAACAGTTGTTCTCTGACAGGTCAGATCTGGCCCATACACCGGGAGCAGTAAAGCACAGGCATGATGCAGAATTACTAAGCAGGAAGCAGAGCCTGCATATGTAATTCTTAATTGTGGTTAAACTTGATTGACGTGTAACTATGTAATTAATGTATGTAACATGCATAAATCTTGTACATATCTAAAAATTATAAACTGAAACAAGATTTTTAAGACATGGACACTTAAGATATATAGACTATAGTTTCCCTTTCACACTTAAGTAAACCTGAGCTTTGGCCACGCAAGGTAAAGCATCTATGCACTTACCTTCCATTCACTACCCCACAGTCAAGCTGTCCATGCCCTGACAGCTTCCATTCTAACAAATTCCTCCATCCATGCCAAGCAATGCAGATGGACAAATCTCCCACTGCAGATATTTTGACAGCCGTCACTGCAAGTTGTCAGAATACCCAAAGAGTGCCTGCATCTTATTAGATAGAGGTGTTATTTGGCCATCAATTTCCACCTGGCTCCTTTGAGTTTTCAGTTGAAGTATGTTGGGTGGAGAGGTGCCGACAGGGCCACCCATTAATCAAATTTAATCTGGTTTGTTAGGAACCAGACATAATTTGCCAGCCATAAATTTCCAGCCAGTACTGCCAGCTTAAGTCATGTGTAAGCTATAAATCATTGAAGTTGTAGCTAACACTGTGGGCTATGGACTCTGCATGTGCTGGTTGGCCCAGTACTGTCACAACATTTGGCTCCTTAACAGTGCCACATTGGTGCAAAGGAAAAGGTAAGTATATGATGTAGTGGGGGTCATTGGAGTTGTAGATAATACTGTGGGTTTTGAGATCCACGTGTAACAATGCTGGTTGGCCCAGTACTGTCACACTTGAGTAAGTCATGTCCTTCAGCTCCTTAACAGAGCAGTGGAGGAGCAAACAAAAAAGGTAAGCATATGGTGGGGTGGGAGTCGTTGAAACTGTAGCTAACATTGTGGGCTATGGATTCGGCATGTGACGATGCTGTTGAGTCTGGCACTGCCACACTTGAGTAAGTCAAGTCCTTCGGCTCCTTAATGGAGTAGCGAAGTAGCAAAGAAAAGGGTAAATATATGGGGTGAGGTGGGAGTCATTGGAGTTGTAGCTAACACTGTGGGCTATGGACTCTGCATGTGACAATGCTGATTAGCCTGGAACTGTCACACTCGAGTAAGTCACGTTCTTTAACTCCTTAACAGAGCGATGGAGGAGAAAAGAAAAAGGTAAGTATATGCTGGGGAGGGAGTCATTGGAGTTGTAGATAATACTGTGGGATATGGACTCTGCATGTGACAATGCTGGCTAGCCTGGCACTGTCACACTTGAGTAAGTCAAGTCCTTCAGCTCCTTAATGGAGTAGCAGAGGAGCAAAAAAAATTGAAAGTATATGGGGAGGGGTGGGAGTCATTGGTGTTGTACCTAACACTTTGGGCTATGGTCTCTACATGTGACAATGCTGGTTATTCCAACACTGTCACACTTTAAGTCACGTCCTTCATCTCCATAACAGAGCAGTGGAGGAGCAAAGAAAACGGTAAGTATATGCTGGGGTGGGAGTCGTTGGAACTGTAGCTAACATTGATGGCTATGGACTCTGCATGTGACCATACTAGTTGGCCCAGCGCTATCACAGTTGAGTAAGTCATGTCCTTCAGCTCCTTAATGAAACTGCAGAGGAGCAAAGAACAAGGTAAGTATATGCTGGGGTGGGAGTCGTTGGAACTGTAGCTAACATTGTGGGCTATGAACTCTGCATGTGACCCTGCTGGTTGGCCCAGCGCTATCACATCTGAGTAAGTCATGTCCTTCAGCTCCTTAATGGAGCAGTGAAGGAGCAAAGAAAATGGCAAGTAAATGAGTATAGGAGCGAAGAACAAGGTAAGTATATTGTGGGGTGGGAATCGTAATTGTAGCTAACATTGTGGGCTATGGACTATGCATGTGACAATGCTGATTGACCCAGCACAATCACACTTGAGTAAGTCAAGTCCTTCAGCTCCTTAATAGAGCAGTGGAGGAGCAAAGAAAAGGGTAAGTAAATGGGTATAGGAGCAAAGAACAAGGTAAGTATATGCTGTGTTGTGAGTCATTGGAGTTGTAGCCAACACTGTGGGAGGTATGGACTCCACATGTGACAATGCTGTTCACACTTGAATAAGTCACATCCTTCAGCTCCTAACAGAGCAGTGTGGGAGTAAAGAAAAAGGAAGTATATGCTGGCATGCCATGGGGGATTAAACCAAACCTGTTGCTTTGGCTTGAATGGACAAATCTCAGGTTTGCTTTAAGGCCAAAAGTTTGTTTTCTATCTATTAGTGCTGTTTTTCATTTTTTTTTTTAATACAAGCCTCCTCACCTATAAGATACTGGCCTAAAACATTGCTGGTCTTGCCACAGGCAATAACACAATGTAACATAGCAACAATGGAGGATCAGGAAGCTGCAGCAAGATATTAGTACAAAGGATGTAGCTAACCCACAAAATGAATAGATAAGCCACAATGTTCAAAAATGATATGTGCCATCAAAATTGAACATAACATATGTGAGTGAATTGATACAAAAAGCCAAACTCAGAGTGATATGAACCACAAAAAGGGGGGCAAGAGGGCAGATATGAAATCTTGCCTCCAACCAATAATGGGTGGAGTGGACGTGCTGACGTCATCGCATCTGATCCTGGGCGAACGGGCGTTCGCCAATGCCGGCCGGCAATTACATTTGTTACGCTGTTTTTATCCTCCTTGATGTACCATATATACTCGAGTATAAGCCAAGTTTTTCAGCACATTTTTTTGTGCTGAAAATGCCCCCCTCGGCTTATACTCAAGTCACTTTTTGCGTCTGATCTCCTGGATTTTGGGGACCCGGTACCAAACTTGGCACTCATGTAGCCCCACTGTGCAAGTGTTCAAAGTTTGTTGTCCGGGGGACCTACGGCCGGGAAGCACCGATTTTTCAAAGCCAGGCACCCCTTCCATAGACTCCAATGTTAAACGGTAATTTCTCCGGTGCATTTGGGGACCCGGAACCAGCCGGTCGTAGGTCCCCTGGACCCGGAACTTGGCACACATGTAGCCCCATTTCTCCTCTACAAGTGTCCAAAGTTTGTTGTCTGGGGGACCTACCGCCGGGGAGCACCGATTTTTTTTTTTTAATCCGGGCACCCCTTTCATAGACTCCCATGTTAAACGTCAGTCTAGTCGTGGGCACAGTGAGGCATGGACACAGTGAGGCATGGGCACAGTAAGGCACAATGAGGCATGCACATGGACACAGTGAGGCATGGGCACAGTGAGGCATGGGCACAGTAGGGCACAGTGAGGCATGGGCACAGTAAGGCACAATGAGGCATGCACATGGACACAGTGAGGCATGCAGATGGACACCCTAGGCTTATACTCGAGTCAATACGTTTTCCCAGTTTTTTGTGGTAAAATTAGGTGTCTCGGCTTATATTCGGGTCGGTCTATACTCAAGTATATACGGTAAGTGTTATTTTTTATATTAAACCATCTTTTATCTACGTTATTACACTATGGTGAGCCTTTTTCATTTTCGGTACCACCTTGTTTGACATACACTCACCAAGTCCTTAGTCATCCGGTCCTTCCACATTGAAGAGGCTGCAGAGTAGGTGATTCCTGGTAAAGGCCCTGGCTGGGGTTTTTCAGCCGCAAGCTTCTATCTGCTTGCTTTTGGTAAGTGCAATATTTATACGGTGATTTCACGTGTGTCGGTGGTGGAGACCTATTTGGATTTATATTTTCCAAGAATTTTCACAGTTTTTTTGAACACTCACCTTCTACCTTTGTTATTATCTTTGGACTTTATTTCATATAGACTTTGTTATTATTGGTTGGAGGCAAGATTTCATATCTACCCTCTTGCCCCCCTTTTTGTGGTTCATATTACTCTGAGTTTGGCTTTTTGTATCAATTCACTCACATATGTTATGTTCAATTTTGATGGCACATATAATTTATGAACATTGTGGCTTATCTATTCATTTTGTGGGTTAGCGCGGCTACATCCTTTGTACTTTCATATTTAGTGTGCATTCCACTATTTAGCTGCTGCTATTTTTATTTTACTATTTGTACATATTTCTAGGGTGTTAGCGCGGTAGTAACCATTTTTATAGCAAGATATTAGTGCCAGGTGAGCCACTCAGAGGTCAGCAGTGAGGTGGTCACCTGCTCCCTGTTCATTCTGGGTTCATCTTCCATTGAGCAAAAATATACTAAATGTTTAAAGCACTAGAAGGTAAAACCATGCCCTATGTCTGCCAAGATCCCTGGCATTCAATTCCGAAATTTGCTGTCAGATAAAGCTATACGTTCAGCCTGTCACCAATGACCCCTTCAGATCAGTTTTTTTTGCATCGCTCAATCCAGCTCTCTTCCTCCTCTCTCATTTCAGGCTCTCCTTCAATGAATGTACAAGGGATGATGATAATGGAATATAAAGGAGAATCTCCCGTAACATAGTTTTGTACAGTTAGGAAAATATTAGTAAATCGATATATAGATGAAATGGAGGACTTGATGATTGTCTGGAGCTCGTTATGTTTGTGCTACGACCTAAAATTCATTATTTCACATTGTGCGCAGATTATTTTCCATCACGGACTTTAGAAATCAGATGTGTTTCTGTTCAGTTTTTATGGGCGTGGCTGATGATTTGCTGACTCCGTATTTTCCAAATGTGCTTGTTGTTTCTTTTACCAGCAGTATAAAGTTGATCCCTTGTTGATTTTGGCTTTGCAGCACATTCTATTTTTCTTCAGCTTCCCCAGTGCTGTGCAATGTGAAATGTTTCTCTTGGATTGGCAATGATTTGTCTGCCGTGCGGTTTCCCTGTTAACACATCCATGGTGCTCACCATGCCACGATAAGCTATCCATTATCACCACCGCGCATCAAGTTTTTAAATTTTTTTTAATCGTCTTCTATTGCAGTGCATTCTGAGTCCTGAAGAATTAAGATTCAGTGTTGGAAATGACCTTTGGTACTTGAAGTGCAGATTTGGGTTAGTTGACTTCAAAAACTAAAATAGATTTGTGTTTCTCTCCTTTCCTTTTCCCTGAAAAGATTTAAGTCTCAGTGCACTTGGAAGAGTCCAAAGTAGGTGAGGTAGGGCTCAACTTTGACCACGGCTCTCGGGAGGGTGCGGATGCGGAGGAGGGAGCCGGGGGTGACGATGACGAGCCCAGAGACACTGCAGGTCTTCCTTTTGGGGTCACCGATGCTGGCCACTGTAGCGGAGAATTCTTGAAGACAGCGGAATATCAGGTTACTGTCTAGGATCAGGTCCAGCTTAATGTAGCTGCTGCGATCCTCGTTGAAATGGACCTGCAAAGAAAGACATTATTATTATTGTTTATTACTGGCACCAGGTCTATATAAAGTAATCATGTGCCTAATAGTGAAGGCATGTGAACCAAATAATAACCAAACTGATGGTAAATAATCCTAATAATAAAAAAGGGAGGTGGGAGGTGAACGCGCTGACGTCATCACCAAGGGACAGGTGACGGCAGACCGGCCGGTTGTTCTGCGTTATTTTAACGTCTGTCTTGTAAGTGTTTTTGCCTTATTTTAAATAAAATGTTTTAATGGTAATACACTATTGAGCATTTTTACTTTTGGGACCATCCATGGGTTGATGTCATCTCTTGGCTGTACCGTATTGGATTTGATTTATTTCCTACGGAAAAATTAGACTGCTGATGGGCCTGTTTATCCCTTACCTCTGGTAAGCAGTGTATTCAAATGTTGTGGATCACGGGTGCTGCATGATCAATTTGAGCATCATCCTCAATTTCTTCTATCCCTTCCACGGTTTATCTCCATCTTGGATTCCTTCAGTCTTTTTGGGGCTATATATATATATATATATATATATATATATATTTTTTTTATTATTAGGATTATTTACCATCAGTTTGGTTATTATTTGGTTCACATGCCTTCACTATTGGGCACATGATATATTTATTCACATGTATTTTTTTTTACGACTGGTTCTGTTACTGGTCTCCTAATGTTTTAGCGCAGCTGTTCTTTCTTTTGATATTTTTATGTTATCACATAAGTACAGTTGCTGCTGTTTTCTCTCTTCTTTAAGTTAGCACAGTTTATTTCTCCTTTTCCTATATAAAGTAATAGCATATTATTCTGGGGGAATGCAGCTGACTCCAGCCAAAAAGTGTTTTCATTTAGTTTTGGCTACGGCAGAGAAGGGTAATGCCGCCTACACACGATCATTTTTCCCTCCGGGAAAAATAAAATGTTTCCCTTTGGAGGAGAAAATGATCGACTGTGGGTTTTTTGCCGTTTTTCCCGACAGGAAAAACGGCATTAATCACGACGAGAAAAATTAGAACATGCTCTAATTTTTCTCGTCGTGATTCCCGTCGTTTTTTTCCGCGGCAGTTTTTCCATAGGGAAACACTGCCAGGGAGCCCACACACGGTCGTTTTTCTCGACAAAGAAAAAAATGACGGGAAAAACGGTTGTGTGTGGGGGAACATGCTGTTCCCTCGTTTTTCATGTCGTGATTCACGGCGGTGTTTTCACCGCCGTGAATCACGATTGTGTGTACGCGGCATTAGAACCTCCAGGAGGTTTTTACTGCTACTCCATTTTTCTTTATTTTCTGTTCTGGTGATTGGTGCCTTGGGACAAACTTAAGGGTAACTAAACCATTTCTTCCAACTGTCCCTGATTTAGAGGGACTGTCCCGGGTTTGGAACAAAGTCCCTCTGTCCCTTTTTCTTGTTCAATATTTTTATTGAAAAGTTTCATCATTAAAAACAAAACATCATAATAACAAATATCCCCATCCAGGGGCCAACATGGCCCTTCGGTAGGGTGTAATAAAAGCAAAATTTAACAAAATGACAATCTATCAATGTAATGATAAATATATATGGTAACATTCATCAGTGAGACCTAATCCCCTGAAGGCGTGTAATATCCCATTGATCTGGGCATTTGAGCAACAATATACTCTTTGCATGCCACAGATCTGTACTGTTGAGCAGGGGTCGGCAGTGGACCAATGTTTGATTTAGTTCCAGTTGGTTAAAGGGAGTACACACTCGCCACCCCAACAGGGATCATGCTGTGTTCCGTACGTACTCTCCCTGCCCCTCCTGCATATTTCGGTTCAGCCCTCTACCCCCTCCCTGCCCTTCCATTTCAATTTATTAAATAAATGTGTGGACTGCCTAGTGACAGTGCTTCAAAAGATATGGTTACTGATATATGACTGTGATCAAATGGCACCCAAGAAAAGCTAAAAAAATAAATAAAAAAAATACAGCCAAACGAAAACTATAAGTGAACTTCCCTTTTTAAAAAATCAGCCGTTCAGGGGATAGGTATGCTGAGCTCGACCGGGTAGACCCTGTGGAGTCATCTTGTTACTACAATAGTTAAAAAAAAGAAAAAGAAAAAAAAGAAAAAAGGGAGAAATAGAAAAGAAAGAGAAAGAGTAAGTGCATCTGTGGTGTGATTGTCAAAGAAGAACAGGGGAGGGAGCCCATTACCTGAGGCAATCGTTAAGAGAAGGCAAGTGGCCCGGATCTCTGTCCCTTTTTTCTTTCTAATTTGTCCCTCATTTTGTCCTGCTCTATATAGTTGTATATAAAATGCACTACTTATCTATCAAAAAGTGTTTCCCAGTGCTAAACCTTCCATCCAATTTCTAAATTGGTGCATTTGTAAATTCCAAGAGCCAGTATAAAGGAATAGTAGTGGTAAAAAAGCAATGTAATGGATAGTGGTGCAGTTTGTAGTATGTGGAAATGCAATGCGAGTCCATACAAGAGTCCTTTGAGCTTGGTTAGCTCTGTGTGAGAAGAACAGTCTAAGATGATAGGGCAGCATTGCAATGGGAGTTGAAGCCACTCCAAACATGTGAAGAGAAAACAAGAACTGTTTTGAATTTAATAAACAAGTGCATTAAAAAAACTCCCATAGTAGTATCTTTTGACAGGCACAGTGAAGTCCAGTGTACTCAGTCTACGTCTCAGCTGTCAGAAATGTTGTTCTCTCTGTTTCTCCATGTGCGGCCGGCATCCTGTCCAGCAGGGATCTTCTGGTATTCGAGCGGGATCCAAAGCGAGGCTTGGAACACAGCTGGTCGGTCACAGAAAGGGCTGGAGCGCAGCGTAAGATGGGATGACGTTGTGTCAGTATCCCCCTGGTGTGCATGCTCTGAAATGCGTCGCTTTCACGTCCGTGACGTCATCCCGCCGTACGCTGCGTTCCAGTCTCTGTGACCGACCAGCTGTGTTCCAAGCCTCGCTTTGGATCCCACTCGATAACCGGAAGATCCCTGCTGGACAGGACGCCGGCCGCACATGGAGGAACAGAGAGAACAACATTGCTGACAGCTGAGACAGAGACTGAGTACACTGCACTTTACCATGCCTGTCTAAAGATACTACTATGTGAGTTTTTTAATGCACTTGTTTATTAAATTCAAAACAGTCTTACTTAAAGTGGAAGTAAACCCTCCTATCATTTTCAGGCAAGGAAGCTGCCATCTTGGCCTCTGTTTAATTTTCAACTGCCATGATGCTGCACATGTGATCAGTTATGACACCAGCCATTGGATGGTTTGACAGTTTGGTTGAGAGCACAACCAATGTGACAGTTGGCATTCCCGGCATGCCAGGAATGTAACTGCTTTTTGAAACTGTTAAATCGATGGGTTTACTTCTGCTTTAAGAGGCGCCTGTTGTCCTTGTGGTAAAAAAGCACTTGTGGGTTTAACCAATTTTTTTTTTTGTACAATTTTCCTTTAAGGGGTGTGTGGCAGGGAGTGGGTCCTATGTCTACATACTTTTACTAATAGGTGTCCCTTATTTCCATCTCAGAATGCTGGGAGGTATGAATAAATCATGCTACCAGATAGCAATGATATCCCGAATTTAGTTTATCTTGTTGATGCATGAGCCATGCATTCTGTAGGCGCAGGATGTGGTGAGTATACAGCAAAGTCGGAATTTGTTATCATAACTGCGAACATTTGGAAATCAGTGGGTTTGAGAATGGTGGTGGGTAAGGGGCAGAGTAGGGGGTGGGGTCAATATGTGAGCGGGGACAATCGTTGGGTACCCAGAGAGGAGAGAAGGCACATGGAGACCAGGAATTGCAGTACCATGTATTTAAGAGAAAAGTTCAGACATGGAACACGACTAGACTGACCCGGCAGCACTTACAGAGTTGCAAAGGATTCCCGGTAACACTTATAATGTCTGACAGCATCTGACAGAGGAGGTGACTGAAGGCGGTATGGCAACAAGGCTCCTGAAAGAGCTTCTAACCGGCAGCATAGGTGGGCAGACCCTACACTGTCCCTCTCCTACGGGACCTCTCCTTGCGCTTGACACACCGTTTCCTATCCAGCAGGTTCACGTCCCTGACCTAACCCCTTCGCAAATACTTACCTACTGAAGGAAGATAGTGCTATTTATTAGCACTGCCCACACTTAAGATGGCCACAGATGTCAACCAGGGTGGCAGTGTCCAATCAGACAGCTGCTCCCCTGATGACACCTACGGAGGGAGGCCTTGGAAGAATATGAGTTCCTCTTGCCTTCTGCTCACACTCTGCATGGTGGCTGCCAGACAGCGTCACCTATGCAGGGAGGCCAGATTATACCTGTCTACAAATAGTGGCATGCATAGTGTGCCACTCCAAACTGTATGTAATGGTTTTGGCATGCACTGAAATAGTACCAATGGGTGGGGCATGTCACGGTGATTTAAAGAGACTAATAGTGGTGCACATGCTGTCATGCAGTAAAATGTGGGGCTAATAGTGGTGAAAGAAAAAAAATGCCCCAGCATTAATGTGGGGAAAAAATAGCACTGCGTCGGTGGTTTCGTTGGAAGGAAAATGCTGCTTTCATGTCAGCGGGAGGAAAATTTGCTGCTGTGTCAGGCATGTCAGTCCTAGAAGGGCTGCCTTGGCATCTATGTCAGTGGGTTAAAGGAGGGTAGGGAAGCTGGCAGGCTTGGTGAGGGGCACTCTGGGAAGAGAGGAGGGATGAAGGATGAAGGGTCCATGAGGTTGGTAGGGTGTCTAAGGGGCTCTTTGGGGCTTTGTGGGATGAAAGGAAGCTCTTGGGCTAAGTTGCAATTCCCACCATCTGTGTATTCAAATTTAGGCCCTCCTTCTCAGCCTATTGTCTGCCTGGGAATGACAGTCTCTGGCCTCCAGTCTCTGGTCATGTGAGATGTCATATAATAAGGGGAGACAGAAGAAGGGCAGTTTTCTCTCACTCCCCAGCAAGCATATAAGTAGAGAGCTGGTAATTGAAAAGCCGGAATCTAGGAGCGAAAACCAGCAAGTTCCTATGTATGTTAATTAGGATTCATGCACATGAGTGCAAAATACTCTGCCTTCAGATTTGTATTGCGTATAATTTTAACAGATCTGAATGCAGCTGTATGATATGCTATGGGGCTATGAACATAATCGTGTCCATGGTCCGTGCCAAATTTACCTTGTTTGCAAATAAACTTCTGTACTAACATTAACATGTACAGCATGTAACATAAAAGTATGCTGTGGACCCTAAATGGCTGCCTGCACCCTAGCGACCTAGGACACTAGGTGACAGAAGCGACCTGTGTTCAGGCAATCAAGGACATTAGGTGGCATGAGCCGCCTGTGTTCTAGCAAGCTAGGACTTTAGGTGACTGGCACTGGTTGTGTCCTAGGTGGCAGGTATCACCTGCCTCCTAGTAAATAGGGTAGATTTCTTCTATGTGCTGTCCAATGTATGCATGTAACGCTAGCACAAACATTACATGCGACCCGTGTACAGACAAGATTTTACGTTGAATTTTGCTGCCTGTAAAATCATACAAAATCATGTGCCCTTAGTGTAAGAGGATATGATTACGTACATCTAAAGCCAAAATGTTTGTTTTTTTATTTTTCAGGGACAGAGGCAAAATTAAAAAGAGAACAGGGAAACCATGACTACTCTATGCAAGCCACAAATGACTAAGGACGAGGGCCGAAACGCGTAAGTGTTCCAATCTGTATTAACCCTTTGGCAAATAAAGATTATCGCATATGGATGATTTAAGTTGCCAGCTGCATATCCTTGCTATTGTTACAGATTGAGTGAATGGAAGACACTCCCAGCCTGTGCACTGAAATCTCACCTCCTTTGCAGAAATCCAATGGAGCATTGCCTTCTTTTTGCTAACCCAAAAAGATGTTTTGGCTTTAGATACACTTTAACGTTTTTAGGGGTTCTGTGCTTTAAGGGTTAATTGTCAAAGACTAACCTGGCAATATAGGTAATATAGTCCTTTATGAGTCACTGTAAACTCCCCATTCCTCTCGTCGTATCTCAGCGGGCTGGTGGAATTTCGCTGGACCTCAGACCAGTACAGGATGTTACCATCGCTATCTGCAACACAGTAAACGTTGGGGCTGTGTGCTGGACATAAAGATAGCTGGACAACTTATCTGTGGGCTACTTACCTGCATTCATCTGTGTTCCTGCCTGTGATGGTTTCACTGTAGACACATAAGAAGAGAGAAATAGATTTATTGTAGCGTTATGGACAGGTGTACTAACAAATTTAGTTGAAAGGGGCAACTTGAAACTCAACAAAACTTCCACTAAATAAAATTGCTTTCAATTTTCTTTAGAAAGCAGCCACTGCCTGAGTAGAAAAGACTGTTCCCTACCAGCATGCTGCAGAGAAGGACCATTGCTCTTTGTGTGGAAGCAGTGGTCTCTCTGCAGAGATCTGATAGAGGTCAGTCAGAGGTCAGTCAGATGCTTGAGGATTGACACTTCCAGAATCCTGCCAGATCTTCCGGAATCCCTGCCAGCAGCAGCAACTTGTCCATACGGGGCGCAGGGGCGCCTCCCCCCTAATCAATGCGCCTGGCCCCTAATCTACATGCAGGGTGCCGGACGCATGGATTCCAATGTTTTTTTTTTTTTTTTTAGAAGCACATGATTAGAGCCTGGGGTTTTAATTGGCTTCAAAAAAGGGTTGGCTCGGGGCGCAAAGTACTGCACCCCGAGCCCACCCAGTTGTGTGACAATAGCAAATTAATATTCACTATTGTCTGCCTGAATCTCATCCCGGCCAATCCCGGCTCAGGAAGCAGGTCCTGAGATCTGATTGGTTGAGAGGAAAAGCGACCCTATTGGCACGCAGAGGAGGAGGCGGGAGGAGACGCAGGGGAAGCTGCCGTGATGCCTAGGAAGGAGGAGACGCAGGGTGAATCCCAGCGCCCGGAGGAAGCCCACGACCTAGATGGGGTAAGGGCGGAATTGCCCCCGCTCCCCCAAAAAAAAAAATATATACCACCAGCCGCCACTGCCTGCCAGTGATTCCAATGGTACTTAGAGAATACCCCATTATTCTCTTGTCTTCTGCCTTCTTGATTGCCAATCCAGACTGTCTGACTAAATCTTTGCTTGCCGCCTGCCAAGACCCTTGCCTGATCTGATCTTCACTACCTCTGTTGTCTCAAGCCTAGTTTGCCACCTACTTGTTGCCAACCTGGACTGTCTGACTTCTCTCTGTCTGTTGCCTGCTTAGACTTCTGCTTGATCCCAGCTACGCTTAGGTCTCCTGTCTCTGCACCATAGTCCTGCAGTATCTGCTACCCACTGGTGTGGCAATCCCAGGGGCCGTGACCTGGTGCCAATTGCAGCAGAGATTTTTGGGAACTATTAGAGTTTCCACCCAAACCCTACTATCTGGAGATCTGCTGAAGACCAAGTTATACCTAGATTCTGTGCCCTGGGAGAGCCTGCGTCACCTGCCAGGGTATTCGTAACAGGAGTACAGAGCAGCCAAAATCTTGCAAGAAGATGTTCACTGTGCTTCATCACTTTATTGGTCAAAATACCATTGTATCCTTAATTCAGTCATCGTTTCCCATCCAATAAAGGGGGGAGTTTTGGCTCCCAAAATAAGTTGTCTTTTTTGTTTGGTCTTCTACCTGATTTTACATCTTTTGGCAAGGCAATTGCTGGGGAAATGTTATGACACTTTCAGGATCCCTGCTAGTACTTCCAATGGCAGAATCGCTGAATATTCTCTTGTCTTCTGCTTTCTTTATTGCTGATCCTGGTTTGCTGCCTACCAAGAGCTCTTCCTTACCGACCAGTGGGAGACAACCAAATAAACCTGTCTAACAGTATGCGTTAAAAGCAGGGGTTTAGTCTGCACGCATTTTCAAATGCATGCGCAAGCTACAGAGCCTCGCCACGGCACCCTGGTATCTGTGGTCACTAATACTAACTTAAGTGTCTCCACAATGGAAGCACATGCATGCACATCCTTATCCTTGGCCCTGTTTATACCTGATGTAGCCTTCCAATGCTGCTTACTGCGATGGCCAGTTATAGATGGGGGCAGTGGTGCCTTTTTCTTTTTCTACCAAGACTCTTGCCTGGTTTTTACTACCTCGGTTGTCTCCAGCCAAGTTTACTGCCTACTAGTTGCCAACCCAGCCTATCTGACTTCACTCTGCTTGTTGCCTGCCAAGACTTCTGCTTGATCCTGAGTCCCAATTATGCTCTGGTCTCCTGTCTCCTCATCATAGTCCTGCTGTACTTTCTACCCCCTAGTATGGCAATCCCAGGGCCCATGCCCTGGTGCCAGTTGCAGCAAAGAGTTTTGATTACTACTAGGATTATCTGCCAAACTTTAACACCAGGAGCTCTGGGGAAGACCAAGTGATTCTGAGCCTTAGTACAGCCTGAGTCACCTATCAAAGGGTATCGTAAAAGGAATACAGAGCAGCAGCCAAAATCTTCCAATGAACTAGAGTGCCTTCTTGGAAAATTTTACCAGCTCTGCACTCACCTCAATTCTCCCTAGAAGGATGATGGTGTCAATCCTGCTGGGTTATAGCGCCACCTTCAGGAGAACAACACTAGTCACATAAACAAAATCACAACCTAGAGGTGGCTTCTGCTGGTGACCAAACCCCCATGTACTAGAGGCAGCTCAGTTTTTATTTCCTTTTTTCACACTCCTCGGTGTACACACTTGTCGGGGCGTCCCAGCGGTTCAGATCTAAAGATCTCCGCTGTGTCCTTCAATGAACAGAAGAGAAAATAGGATTTCTGTACTCATCACAAAATTATTTTTAACTGCATTCATTGAAGGACACAGCATAGATCTTTAGATCTTGATTGTAGGGTTATATTGCCACCTTTAGCAGTAGGACACCAGGCATAAAGAACAGCCTAGGGCAGCCCCTGCTGGTGGCCAACCCCCCCCATCTGCTGTTTTTCATTTTGTTTTTTCCCACCTCTCAGTAGACACATCTTTGGGATGTCCCATTGATCAAGATCCAAAGATCTTCCTTCAATGAGCGGGAGAGAAAATAGGATTTTTTAAAAACATCATAAAATCCTTTTGTCTTTGTTCGTTGAATGACATAACACCCACCCCTCTCAATGTTATATCTGTGGCCGGTTGTTCCTTTATGTACTTCTCTGTGACTAACTGAGCTAGCTGCCTTTAGCACAGTGGTGGTCAATTTGAAAATAATAAAGGGCATTAAGTGTGGCCCCCAACATTTTAAGAGTGCTGCACAACAGCAGTATGCCTTTGTGCATTGAGGTGCATTGCATCAAGCTAGGCAGGTCATTCAAAATGAATAGGTTGTAAAATTTTGGTCCTGCTGCATTTTTTTTGCAGCAAACCGCAAAGCACAACAAAGAGAGAGTTGGAGTACAATAAGCCTCATCATTAGTGTCAGTGGCCGCCATTAAAACTCACAGTGTCGTTGTCAATGGATGCAATAACCGCAGCATTGGTGTCAATGGACACAATAATCCCCAGCCTACCCCCAGATGCTTAGAGGCAACAAGGCTCAGCTGACCAATCAGGGAGATGTGATTTATAGTTTATAAAACACGGGGCAGATTAGGGGACACGTGGAGACAGTTACACCAGGTATGAAGAGCTTGTTACCTTCGTAATGTGCAGCCAAGATGGGGGATTTATTTCTGTTTCTGTTCTTCTTGTTTGCTGGAAAAGAATGAAAACATGAATTGTAGAATAATGAAACATTTTCCACCGAATTGAGTGTGTCTCTTACCCGTCAGAGCTCTCGCTGTACAGCACTGTGGTATATGTCAGAGATTTATAAATTTATAATAATAGCGTGTGACTGTGGAAAAAAACATTAGAATGTAAGCTCCTCTGGCTTAGACTGGCTTAGTATTCTCTGTGCAGCACTGTGGTGTATGTCAGAGCTATATAGTTACATAGTTAGTCTGGTTGAAAAAAGACACAAGTCCATCTAGTTCAACTAATAGAAGGAAAAAACACAATTATACAATCCTATACCCACAGTTTATCCAGAGGAAGGCAAAAAATAAAAAATAAAAAAATAAAGCATGATCCAATTTGCTCCAGCAGGGGAAAAAAATCCTTCCTGATCCCCCAAGAGGCAATCAGATATTTCCTGGATCAACTTTACCTATAAATATTAGTACCAGGTTATATTATGTGTATTTAGGAAAGAATACAGGCCTTTCCTAAAGCGCTTGATAACCTAAAAAATAAAAAAAAGGAGCCTGTTCCTTTGAAGCATGAATAACAGCACAGTGCTTGTGATGTGTAATTTGGCCCCCTGTAACACCTGGAATACCCGGTTGATCCTGCCAGTTTCTGCCCTCCCCTCCGTAAACTGACCACGGTTAATCATGGCTGCTGAGCCCTGACAACGTAGTCAGTTTATGTGCCTCCGTCATCCACAGCTCTGCTTTCCACGCTCCTCTGTCTCCTGTGTCCTCCTCTCCCCTCTCTGCCTGTCAGCTAGTCTGTGTGAGCTACCCCTCCCCTTGTAGCACCGCTCTGAGCAGTGCATACATTACTGCACACAAGAACTGCCAGCCCCTCTGCTAGTATAACATATAGTATATACCGTATGCCTTTATGTAAAATTCTTCTTCTAAATACCTTATTCTTTCTTGCCGATCAGCGGTCATGTGGCCGCCCGTCGCTCTCTTCCTCCTATGTATGCACTACAGAGAGAGGTCACGTGAACCCGGCTCAGTGTTCTCTGTCCAGCACTGTGGAATATGTCAGAGCTATATAAATGCAGTGGTGGCCGCTACATAAGGGGCGCCGCCCCCCCATCCATGTGTCTGGCCTCCTAACCTACATGCAGGACACATGGATTCCAATGGGGGGGGTTTAAGCTCTAATTGGCAAAAAAGTGTGGGCTCGGGGCATAGAGCACTGCGCTCTGAGCCCACCCACTTGTGTGACAATAATATTCGCTATTGTTGAGGAATTACCCTCCTGGCCAATAAGGAAGCCCCTATTGGCCAGAGAGTCTTAGGACTCCCTGGCCAATCATGTCTCAGGACACACTTCCTGTTCCTGTGCGGCCGAGAGGAGAATGTCTCATTGTGTGCTCGCCGGAGAAGCCCCGTCTCTTCCTTCCCCCTGCCTCCATAAGGTAAGGCAACATTGTCATGGCACATTCAGTGTCCCCCCCCCCCCGTGGGTGATCGCCACCCATTCGTCACCTGCGGGGGGAGGGGGTGTGGTTGGTGGGGGTGATCGCCGCCATCTGTCTCCCGCGGGGGGAGGGCATTGTTAGCTTGTAATACCCCCCCACTAAATTTTGAGCACCAGCCGCCACTGTAAAAAAGTGTAATAATAATAATAGTGTGTGACTGTGGGGGGCGTTAGAGTGTAAACTCTTTGGGTGCAGATCCTACCGAATACCTGAACGCCGCTGGCGACTCCGCTCCTCTCTCAGTTTCTCGAACAGAAACTGGTGCTTCTCCCACACATTCTTGAAGAAGATCTGTCCAACAAAACAAGACAAGGAAGCGCTGAATCACTATGACATCCAGGGCGGTCGCATTTTCAGAAGGAAAGGTCATGGAAGACCAGATATAGCACATAATTCATGCAGGAAACCTACCTGAGCTTCAGCTTGGGGTTCTTGTATTGGAAGAACCTGAAAAATAAACCCATAACGTTATACACAGATCAGCCATACTATTATGACCACTGTCAGGTAAAAGGAATATCACGTTACAATGGGATCCTAAAATTAGTGGGATCTATTAGGCAACAAGTAAGCATGTTGTCCATGAAGTTGATGTGGTGAAAGCAGAAAAAAATGGGTATCGCAGTTTGTTGTGTATGGGGCTGTGAAGCCCATGGTGACCCATGTCCACAGCCAAGAGCTTCTATAATGGTAACATGAACATCAGAACTGGACTACGGAGCAATGGAAGAAGGTGGCCTGGTCTGATGAATCACATTTTCTTTTACATCATGTGGATGGCCGGGTGCATGTGCGTCACTTACCTAGGGAAGTGAATGGAACAAGGATACGGTATAAGAAGGCAAGTCGTCGGAGGCAGTGTGATGCTTTGGGCAATGTTGTGCTGGGAAACCTTGGGTCCTGCCATTCATTTGGATGTTACTTTGGTGTGCATGCCTCAATGGGTCAGGGCTGTTTCACTAAAAGGGGGCCATACTCAATATTAGGTGTGTGGTCATAATGTTATGGCTGATCGGTGTATAGGTAAAGTCATTTCATCCCAAGGGGTAGAGCATCTGTCAGGGTTTGGGGAGATTTGGAGATTTGTCGGGACAAGAAGTGATGGGAAACAAACACCTAATATAATCGCCCATGTGACTGACCCCCCCTTTTTTTTTTCTTCTTCAGCTGGCCCTTCTCCATATTTTTACGTATTATTGTTTGAATGTTAAAAAATTACGTAATTTTTTTTATTCTTGTATTGGAAGAACTTGAAAAATTAACCCATAATGTTATAGCTGTAAACTCATTTCATCCCAATGGGTAGAGCATCTGTCAGGCTTTTGTTGTGTCCCCTGTAAGGAGATTGCAGATTTTTGGAACAAGAAGCAATGGTAAACAAAAACCTAATCCAACCGCCCATGTAAATGAACCCCCTTTTTTTTTTCTTCAGCTGGCCCTCTTCAGTATTTTTACATATTATTGTTTGAATGTTTAAAACTTACGTAAATTTTTTTAGCTCTTGTATTGGAAGAACCTGAAAAAATAAACCCATAAACATATCTATAAAGTCATTTCATCCCAAGGAGTAGAGCATCTGCTTTTGTTGTGTCCCTTTGGGAAAATTTCTGCCGGGGCAAGAAGTGATGGGAAACAAAAACCTAATGTATTTTCCCATGTGAATGACCCCCCCCCCTTTTTTCTTATACAGTTGGCCCCCTTTCGTATTTTTACATATTATTGTTTGTATGTAAAATATTTACGTAAATTGTTTTAGTTCTTGTATTGGAAGAACCTGAAAAATAAACCCATTAATTTATATCTGTAAAAAGTATTTTCATCCCAATAGGTAGAGCGTCTGTCAGGCTTTTGATGTGTCCCCTTTGGGTGTTGGGACAAGAAGTGACGGGAAACAAAAACCTAATGTATTTTCCCATGTGAGTGACCCCCCTTTTTTCTTCTTCAGTTGGCCCCTTTCGTATTTTTACATATTAATGTTTGTATGTGTAGCGGGGTCCTCAATTTAGGGGTAGTGTTTGAGTGGTAGTTATGCTCAAACACCTAAAATTGTTAGGACGGTATCAACCATTTTGTCTGCAGGAAGAGTATCGGTGTACTGTTCCCTGTGGCCTGCGGGTGGCGCTGCCATGGTGGGCCAGGGTTGAACTGCTGATACAGTGCTGTGCCTTGTGTGTCCCCTCTCGGCAACCATACAGTGGGAGTGGTCGAACTGCTGTGTATGCTGGGAGAGGATATAAAAGGGGCAGACGCTGCCTGTACGGGGTTCGTGGTCGGGAGTCCTACTCCCAGGGAGTGTGTGTTCCTGTCTGCCCTGGGCACCTTTGGCCCAGGGGCAGAGGTCGGTGAATCAGTCCCAGGCACCTTTAGCCCTGGGGCTGCAACTGAAGGCCTAGGACCCAGCACCTTTGGCTGGGGCCCGTCAAGGATCGAGGAATCTCAGGGTGCTGCCTTGCGAGGGGACCCGCATCTTAGATGAGGATGCCGGGGGAGGACCGTTCCGAGGGACTGGTGAGAAGTCACAGTGAAGGAAGGGGCCCGGTAACTCTCTGGAGGGATGTCTTCTCCTTACAAAGGCCAAGCTTTAAAGGAACCAAGTTCACCGGGTCTGTGGCAGAGACTAAGTGTACCAGTTTGTGTGGTGATTGTGCAGTTAGTTCGAGTACCACTTTTGGATAGTATCCCTAGATAGGGACTAGCAGCCAATGGGCTAAGTCTGCTTGAGAAGCCAAGCAGTGAAGTGTATTACGTTTGTGCCTGGACCTCTCCCACACCTTATGCTGTCCTGTTCTCTCTCCAACCTTTCCTACCAGAGACTGTCGTTTAAGAGAAATAAACTCTACGTTGGAGTTACGGCTGGTGTGGACATTGAAGTCATTGGGGGAAATAGAGACTTGTCTTTATTGGCTATAGAGTTAAGAACCATTCTGTGGGAGAATCTGGCTGCGGAGACCCATCATAACACCGCTCAAACTCCTCACACAGGAGGGTACGGGCTTATAGAGCTGGGTGTGCCCTTTCCTCCTGCGAGGAGCCGAAATACAAGGAGGAGAGGCTGGTAAGCGCTATATATGTAAAAAATGTACGTAAATTGCTTTAGTTCTTGTGTTGGAAGAACCTGAAAAATAAACCCATAAAGTTATATCTGTAAAAAGGAATTTCATCCCAATGGGTAGAGCGTCGGTCAGGCTTTTGATGTGTCCCCTTTGGGTGTTGGGACAAGAAGTGACGGGAAACGAAAACCTAATGTATTTGCCCATGTGAATGACCCCCCTTTTTTCTTCTTCAGTTGAATGTTAAAAACGTACGTAAATTTTTTTAGTTCTTGTATTGGATGAACCTGAAAAAATAAACCCATAACATATCTATAACGTAATTTCATCCCAAGGGGTAGAGCGTCTGCTCTTGTTGTGTCCCCTTTGGGAAAATTTCTGCCGGGGCAACAAGTGATGTGAAACAAAAACCTAATGTATTTTTCCATGTGAATGTGAAATCGTTTTAGTTCTTCAATTGGAAGAACCTGAAAAATCCATTCATTTATATCTGTAAAAAGTAATTTCACCCCAATGGGTAGAGCGTCTGTCAGGCTTTTGATGTGTCCCCTTTGGGTGTTGAGACAAGAAGTGACGGGAAACAAAAACCTAATGTATTTGCCCATGTGAGTGACCCCCCTTTTTTCTTCAGTTGGCCCCCTTTCGTATTTTTACATATTGTTTGTATGTAAAAAATTTACGTAAATAGTTTTAGTTCTTGTGTTGGAAGAACCTGAAAAATAAACCCATAAAGTAATAACTGTAAAGAAGTTTTATCCCAATAGGTAGAGCGTCTGTCAGGCTTTTGATGTGTCCCCTTTGGGTGTTGGGACAAGAAGCGACGAGAAACAAAAACCTAATGTAATTGCCCATGTGAGTGACCCCCCTTTTTTCTTCAGTTGGCCCCCTTTCGTATTTTTACATATTGTTTGTATGTAAAAAATTTACGTAAATAGTTTTAGTTCTTGTGTTGGAAGAACCTGAAAAATAAACCCATAAAGTAATAACTGTAAAGAAGTTTTATCCCAATAGGTAGAGCGTCTGTCAGGCTTTTGATGTGTCCCCTTTGGGTGTTGGGACAAGAAGTGACGGGAAACAAAAACCTAATGTAATTGCCCATGTGAGTGACCCCCCTTTTTTTTCTTCAGCGGGCCTCCTACCGTATTTTTACATATTACCTGTATTGTTTGAATGATAAAAATGTACTCAAATTTTTTTCAGTTTAGGTTTAGAGGCTTATCTTCTGTCTGTCATACAGATTTATATAATTTTATTGATTCATTGTTAGTTATTTTTATATAAGCGCACTGCATTCTTTTATCACTCGGTCTGTATTATGTAACGCTCCACTGCTCGGCTTAAAGGATTTTTACCCCAGCAGCATTTTTACGCCTGACAATGTTTTGTGTCTTAATGCAATCCTCTTTAGAAGGTCAGATGTCATTATTGACTTGCAGAAAGTCCAAAGTGGTCACATTTCTCCGTCTGGCTGACATAATGGGCTTTTGTGTCCAGGCTTATCTGTCCTCTAAAGAGTCTTTGGTTCATGTTCATCCTTCCTTGGCAACAGTTGCCATGGAGATAGCCCCCCCAAAAAAGCCATTTGACCCTTGTCAGCTATTTAGTCCCATGCTCCAGCCCCATTCGAGTACTTTTCAACTTATCTCTGATTTCCAAAGAACAGTCCGTAAAAACTTTTTGTCCCTGATTTTGGAAGTTGATTTGAAGACCTGATGATAAAATCTTTAGTTTGGAGTTCTTAGACCAATGCCACCCTTGTGACCTGACTCGCCGATAACAAGATCGCTAGGGAGTGCAGAGGAACCTATCATCTGTTTGTACAGGGTTGTTTCCTCGCCAGATGAAATAGGGCAGAATCTCTTTTGGGTTCAGGTCCGGCAAAGCGCTGAACAAATTGGCTGTATTTGGGCAGTTTGCCTGCCGAAATCCCCGACTGCTAAGTCCAATGTCAATCACAACCCCCTGCCACCAGATGATGCTCCCCTGCTGCAATTCCATTGCTAAATGAAAGATCCTTGGCAGATAGAATGTAAACAAAGCAGCCGCAGATCCCGGGCGGTGTCATTGACTAAATATGGTCAGTAACGTCACCCAGGAGGAATCCCCGGCCGCTTTGTTTATAATCTAGCAGCTGGGTATCTAGCATTGAGCGAGGGGAGTGCAGCAGGGAAGCATCATCGCCATCAGATGAAGCGTAACCTTGACTTCTTAGATCAATGCCACTCTTGTGACCTGACTCACCGATAACAAGATCGTTAGAGAGTGCAGAGAAACCTATCATCTGTTTGTACAGGGTTGCTTCCTTGCTAGATGAAATGGGGCAGAATCTCCTTTGGGTTCAGGCCCGGCAAATTGCTGAACAAACTGGCAGTATTTGGGCAGTTTGCCCACCCAAATCCCCAACAGCTAGAATGTAAACAAAACAGCCGCAGATCCTGGGCGGTGTAATTTAATAAATATGGTCAGTAACGTCACTCAGGAGGATTCTCAGCTGCTTTGTTTATATTCTAGCAGCTGGGGATCTGTCATTTAGCAAAGGGAGTGCAGCAGGGAAGCATCATTGGGTGGCAGGTGAAGCATAGACTTGACTTCTTAGACCGATGTCACCCTTGTGACCTGACTCACCAATAATAAGATCGCTAGGGAGTGCAGTGAAACCTATCACCTGTTTGTACAGGGTTACTTCCTTGCTAGATGGAATGAGGCAGAATCTCCTTTGGTTTCAGGCCCGGGGAAGCACTAAACAGACTGGCCCTTTTTGGGCAGTTCACCTGCCCAAATCCCCGCCTACTAAATCCATTGTCAGTCACAACCACCTGTGCCCGATGCTTTCCTGCTGCACTTCCATTGCTAAATGACAGATCCCCAGCAGCTAGAATGTAAACAAATCCCTGGCGGTGTCATTGACTAAATATGGTCAGTAACGTCACCCAAGAGGATCCCTGGCTACTTTGCTTATATTCTAGCAGCTGGGGATCTGTCACTTAATGACAGGAGTGCAGCGGGGCAGCAGGTGGAGCGTAGCCTTGACTTCTTAGACCGATGCCACCTTTGTGACATGACTTTCTCGCTAGATGAAATGGGGCACAATCTCCTTTGGGTTCGGGCCCGGTAAATTGCTGAACAAACTGGCAGTATTTGGGCAGTTTGCCTACCCAAATCCCCAACAGCTAGAATGTAAACAAAACAGTTTCAGATCCCTGGCGGTGTCATTTAATAAATATGGTCAGTAACGTCACCCAAGAGGATTGCCGGCTGCTTTGTTTATATTCTAGCAGCTGGGGATCTGTCATTTAGCAAAGGGAGTGCAGCAGGGAAGCATCATTTGACGGGAGGTGAAGCATAGCCTTGACTTGGACCGATGCCACCCTTGTGACCTGACTTGCCAATAACAAGATCGCTAGAGAGGGTAGAAAAGTCTATCGTCTGTTTGTACAGGGTTACTTCCTCGCTAGATGGAATGGGGCAGAATCTTCTTTGGTTTCAGGCCCGGGGAAGGGCTAAACAAACTGGCTCTTTTTGGGAAGTTCATTTGCCCAAATCCCCGCCTACTAAATCCAATGTCAATCACAACCACCTGCTACCCGATGATACTTTCCTGCTCCATTTCCATTGCTAAATGACAGATCCTTGTCTGCTAGAATGTAAACAAAGCAGCCTTTGCTGTCTCATCTTCCTCGCTTTCCCCGGAGTTGACTTACTGGTTGCACTATCCTCCATGCTCAATTGTCAATAGTACCTTGTGTGCCATTATACACCTTCCGTGTACGTGTGTGATTACTTGTCTGCTTCAACTGTTGTCAGATATATTATGCATTGTCTTATGTCATTTTGTATACCGAATACTACCTTGTGAGATATCGATAAAGCACCTTTTATTTTGTAAAAAAAAAGAAAACAAAGCAGCCGATGTCATTGACTAAATATGGTCAGTAATTTCACCTAGGAGGATTCCTGGCTGCTTTGTTTATATTATAGCAGCTGGAGAACTGTCAATTAGCGACGGGAGTGCAGCAGGGAAGCATCATTGGGCGGCAGATGGAGAATAGCCTTGACTTCTTGGACCAATGCCACCCTTGTCACCTGACTCGCCAATAACAAGATCGCTAGAGAGGGTGGAAAAATCTATCATCTGTTTTTACAGGGTCCCTCCCTCGCTAGATGAAATGGGGCAGAATCTCCCTCATTGGGAGTGAGCTATGGGCTTGGGTTCGGTGAAGCGCTGAACAAACTGGCCCTATTTGGGCAGTTTGCCCACCCAAATACTCGGCTGCTAGAAGGTAAACAAAAGCAACCGCAGATGGGCAATGCCATGGACTATATATGGTCACAGGAGGATCCCTGGTTGCTTTGTTTACATTCCAGCAGTCGGGGATCTGTCATTCAGCCTTGGGAATGCAGCGGCGAAGCATCATCGACAATTGATTTAGATCGCTGGACAACATGATTGACAATGGATTTACATTGTGGAACTTTGTTTACAGTCTTTTTCTGTAATATTTTTTAACCACTTCCTGACACCTCTCGATCATGTGACCTGAAGCAGTGGTCACATGATCACTGATCCTTCCCGCCCCCCGGGTGTTCAAAACTCTTTAAATTGATGCTGGGGCGAGTGGGAAGGGGTTAAAGGATTTTCTTATGGTGTCAGTATGTATATTTATGTTTTTTTAAAAAGACTTTACTTATTCCCCTTGAGGGGTGGATTTCTGAGGACCCCTTTATAATAAAGTGGGCTTCCAGATTTTTATAAAACCCCCACCCTCCTTTACAAACCCCCAAATCCTCTTGGAGACTGGGTAACGTGGAAAAGAGGTTGTGTCCATTAACCTTTGGACAAGTTGATGAGATCCTTGCATGGAGATCCTTGTACTGCAGGTCCTCAGGTACAGCTTCCTCTCCAGCAAGGACAACAGTGAGCAGCACAGTGGTGACATCCCAAAATCTCCCAAAGTTGGCCGACACAGACAGCAGTGCTTTAGTTCATCTCACGATGCAGTTTTATAGCTATGAAATGTAAAGTTTAATTCAGGACAAAAGATAAATTTTTTAGGATACTACTTAGGCGCAGTTCATATTTCTAGGCATTGTAAGGTAGCAAATCCTAATTTTCTGCGTTAAAGTTCACTTTAAGGGCCGGTTCACGTTTGTGCAGTTTTTAATGTCTTGTTTTTATGCATGCTGCTTCTTCGATGCGCTTTCGTTAAAACATGCATTTCTCATAGCGCATGTAAAACGCAATGCACAAAAACTACACCGCACACCTCTGAACTGGCCCCAAAGGACATTTGCGTATAATGTAACATATACATTATCTCACAAAAGTGAGTACACCCCTCACATTTTTGTAAATATTTGTGACAACACTGAAGAAATGACACTTTGCTACAATGTAAAGTAGTGAATGTACAGCTTGTATAACAGTGTAAATTTACTGTCCCCTCAAAATAACTCAACACACAGCTATTAATGTCTAAACCGCTGGCAACAAAAGTGAGTACACCCCTAAGTGAAAATGTCCAAATTGGGCCCAAAGTGTCAATATTTTGTGTGGCCACCATTATTTTCCAGCACTGCCTTAACCCTCTTGGGCATGGAGGTCACCAGAGCTTCAGGTTGCCAATGGAGTCCTCTTCCACTCCTCCATGATGACATCACGGAGCTGGTGGATGTTAGAGACCTTGCGCTCCTCCACCTTCCGTTTGGGGATGTCCCACAGATGCTCAATAGGGTTTAGGTCTGGAGACATGCTTGGCCAGTCCATCACATTTACCCTCAGCTTCTTTAGCAAGGCAGTGGTGGTCTTGGAGGTGTGTTTGGGGTCATTATCATGTTGGAATACTGCCCTGCGGCCCAGTCTCCGAAGGGAGGGGATCATGCTCTGCTTCAGTATGTCACAGTACATGTTGGCATTCATGGTTCCCTCAATGAACTGTAGCTCCCCAGTGCCGGCAGCACTCATGCAGCCCCAGACCATGACACTCCCACCTCCATGCTTGACTGTAGGCAAGACACATTTGTCTTTGTGCTCCTCACCTGGTTGCCGCCACACACGCTTGACACCATCTGAACCAAATAAGTTTATCTTGGTCTCATCAGACCACAGGACATGGTTCCAGTAATCCATGTCCTTAGTCTGTTTGTCTTCAGCGAACTGTTTGCAGCCTTCTTGTGCATCATCTTTAGAAGAGGCTTCCTTCTGGGACAACAGCCATGCAGACCAATTTGATGCAGTGTGTGGCGTATGGTCTGAGCACTGACAGGCCGACTCCCCACCCTTTCAACTTCTGCAGCAATGCTGGCAGCACTCATACGTCTATTTCCCAAAGACAACCTCTGGATATGAAGCTGAGCACGTGCACTCAACTTCTTTGGCCGACCATGGCGAGTCCTGTTCTGAGTGGAATCTGTTCTGTTAAACCGCTGTATGGTCTTGACCACCGTGCTGCAGCTCAGTTTCAGGGTCTTGGCAATCTTCTTATAGCCTAGGCCATCTTTATGTTGAGCAACAATTCTTTTTTTCAGATCCTCAGAGAGTTCTTTGCCATGAGGTGCCATATTGAACTTCCGGTGACCAGTATGAGAGAGTGAGAGCGATAACACCAAATTTATCATACCTGCTCCCCATTCACACCTGAGACCTTGTAACACTAACGAGTCACATGACACCGGGCAGGGAAAATGGCTAATTGGGACCAATTTGGACATTTTCCCTTAGGGGTGTACTCACTTTTGTTGCCAGCGGTTTAGACATTAATGGCTGTGTGTTGAGTTATTTTGAGGGGACAGAAAATTTACACTGTTATACAAGCCGTTACACTCACTACTTTACATTGTAGCAAAGTGTCATTTCTTCAGTGTTGTCACATGAAAAGATAGAATAAAATATTTACAAAAATGTGAGGGGTGTACTCACTTTTGTGAGATACTGTACGACTGATAATCCAGCCAGTTTAACATTTAAATTCTCCTTTCATTATGATTTTTGAAGCCTGTTGGGATGTTCACAAATTACCCAGAATTCCAAGCCCCCTGCTCCTCTAATTGGTTAACTGCTTTTCCTAGAAGTCTGCACAGAGCTTAAAGTCAAAGATCTGGCTTCTCAGAATATGCCGTCTTTGGACATATTACTCAGAATTTTGGCAGGAAGTCACACAGTAAGAGGCTGCAGCAGGGTCTGATCTGTGTCAGATGTTTGTGAACACTACCAGGAACTGCATAGACCCTAGGATTAATATGATCGTGTCAGCTCGGAGACAGCATCTCAGTTCAAGAAGTAGATGGTGACCCAAGATATCTAAACTAAGATGGCACCGTTGTTCTGGGAAGAAATGAGGATGAAGCCATTGTCAAGGGGAATGTAGTCATTACTGTGGGCGGTAATAAATACCTGGAAGTGTTACATGTACTTAACATGCAAAATTTACCTGTAAGCAGAGCCATTAGAACATGGACATAAAGTTTTATCCCTGGGTATCACCAACAGGCCTATTGCCCTAATTTACAGTAGTATGAGTTCCAAATTTTACCAGCACATGTATCTCACCATACCCGACACTTCACCTCGCATTCTTCCCGGCTGAGCCAGGTACCAGTTCAAAGGATAGGCCATTGGCATCAAGGAGAGGTGAGTCCAATACATTTTCATAGTTTTACTTTACAACTTCAAGGTAGACAATTTCAGGGCCTACCGCTTCTCACCAATAATAGTAGCGGTCCTTAGCACTTTCCCAGGTCAGGCCATCCATGTCCTGTCCACAGCTCCCTCCTATCCAGGGCACCAGGACCTCTTCAGGTCTTCCCCATCCAGGGAATACCAATCACTAGAAGCTCTACATTTCTGCAGAAAGGCCCCACCAAGTCCCATGAGGGCCAAGCTCCTCCTACTGTCTAATGTAACCCATTATTTATCAATGCGGAGGGTGCCACCTAGTGGCCAAACTTGGAATTGTACTAACACACCCCCTTACATACCTTCTTCCCGGCTGAGCCGGGTACCAGTTCAAAGGATAGGCCACTGGTAACAAGTAGAGGAGAGTCCATTTAAATTTTCAGAGCTTTACTTTACAACTTCAAGGTAGACAACTTCAGGGGCTACAGCTTTTCACCAATAATGGTAGCAGTCATCAGCACTTTCCCAGGTCAGGCCATCCATGTCCTGTCCCCAACTCGCTCCTATCCAGGGCACTAGGACCTTTCCAGGTATTCTCTAGCCGGGGAATACCAATCACTGGAAGCGCTACATTTCTGCAGAAAGGGGCCCACCAAGTCCCATCTCTGGAGTCTCACCCCTGTCCTTTCGACTCTCTGCCTAAACTCCTCCTACTAATATAATCCACTATTTATCTATGTGGAGGGTGCCACGGAATTGTACTAACACCCCCCCCCCCCTTACATACCCGATGCTAGGGGCCGCTATAAGTTTTCTTGATACATTTTCAATGTTGCATAGTTGCATTTCCTTACCTGTTGCAGGTGTGCCCGTCCTTGGATCAGGCTCTGGCCCCAGGCGGTAGTCGTCAGTAGCAGGTTCAGGGATGCCAGGAAGAGAGCGGCGCCCCCTAGCGCCAGTGCCAGGAGTAGCAGCGGGAGCAGAGCAGTCCGACCTGCCCTCCTCTTACTCCAACGCGACATTGAGGTCAATCCGTTCCCCTATAACCCTACATCCTTAGCCGCCAACTTGCCCGCCGATCAGCCCACACACCGTAGCGCAACCTATTTGTAAATCACAGCCTAGTAAAGCTTTAATACTAGTAAAAAATGACATAAGACGATCTTGTAACACTGGATGATGAGGAACTAAACCTGACCGCAACAAAAGGTTTGCGAAACCAAACACTAAAAAGAAACAAAAGCAAAAAAAAAGTGGACAAAAGTTTCAGAAAGGAAGAAAAATTGCTGAAAGTGAAATTTTCCTGAAACTTCCTAGCATCTCTTGCGGTCTATCGTTGTTTTTCAATACTTTGTTTCTCATCGGCGTCCTCTGTTTTCCGCTTAGAATGAATGAAACCTAAACTTGGCAAAAAAAAAAGTAAAATCAGGGACAGAAGTGCCAAAAAAAAAAATTCTTTCCTATTCTCTAATTCCCATCAGAAAAAAAAAAAAAAGTCAAGCCGCCCTGAGCCGAAGTGCGGCCATCTTGTACCTTATCTCTGCGGACAGCTAGAAAAGTTTCAAAACAAGTGTTAAGACAAGTGTGCGACTCTTAAGGCCCTTTTTCCTCTGCAACCTATGAACTGTGCAAGACTGATTAGTGACGGAGGTTAGCGGCGGAGCAGCAAGGTGGGTGACGGAGGGTGTCAGCGACGCTGGCAAGCGTTCGGAAAGAGAGGAATGGAGGAGAGAGAAGAGGAAGAAGGTCTGCGCTCAGCTGCTTGGATATCAGCATGAGTGTTTTTCTGGTTCCTGGATTTGTTCCAGTGAAAGGGGAGAGAAAAAAAAAAAAGAATGACAGGAAACAGAGAGGAGGGGAGGAGGAGAGGCGAAAAATAGAAGATGTTGGGGAGGGAGGAGAAAAAAAAAGGGCGGAAGAGAGAAGACAGAGGAGGAGAGGAAAGGGGGGAGACATGGCTGAGTGCATGGACAGAGTTCAGGAGGAGCTAGCAAACTGTCAGCACAAGAGCAAATGCAAACACCAACTTCTAGGCAACTATTATAATGTATTGAAAGATCGTTTCCACACGTGCAGAATGTCCTCCAGATCTGTAGTCATTAAAGTACAACCCAACCTGATAAAAAAAAATAAAAAAAATACACTGACAGGTAGTATTTTTATGACAGAAGTCTCCATGTTGGTCTCTTCTGTCATAAGTGTTTCTACCTGCCTGTCAGCGTTTTGCCGCGTACACACAACCGTTTTTCATGACGAGAAAAATGCAATTTTTTAATTTGGTCATTAAAAACGACCGTGTGTGGGCTCCAGAGCATTTTTCGCGACGTGAAAAATGGCCATTAAAAATTTGGAACACGCTCTAATTTTTCTCGTCGTTTTTCACGTCGTCGTTTTTCTCGTCATGAAAAACGGCCGTGTGTAGGCTTTAACGACGTGGAAAAAACGCGCATGCTTATGTAGCAGGGTGTTCAATTTAGGGGAAGTGTCTGAGTGGTAACCAGGATCAGACACATTTAATTGAAAGTATTCATGGACCATTTTCTGTTCTCAGGGGTTAATGCTGGCGATGTGTTCCCTGTGGCCGGTGGGTGGCCCTGCCATTCTGAGCCAGGGTTGAGCCGCGAGCGCAGTGCTGTGCCTTTTGTGTACTCTCTCGGCAGCTGGGAACCTGCTGCAGGATATAAAAGGGGCGGACATCTTCTGAGAGTGGTCTTCGTCCGTCCACGCCCAGGCACCTTCAGCCTGGGTGTGTGGGAGTGGGATTCGTCATCTACGGGTGCCCTAGGCCCGGAGGCCTTGTTCCGGTTCCACCTCAGGCACCTTTAGCCTGGGGTGAGGTACTATCTCACCGCTCCTGTTCGCCTGGGCATGGAGGCCCAGGAGTTGCAGTGACGGCCTGAAGCCCAGCAGCCTTCGGCTGGGGTCCGCAAGGGATCGAGGAGTCCAAGGGGCCGCTTTGCGAGGGGACCCGCACCCTAAGAGAAGGGAGGACCTGTTCCGAAGGACCGGTGCTGCGGACACGGTGAAGGAAGGGGTCTGTTGACTCTCTGGGGGGATATCTTCTCTCTGAAAGGGGCTATGCCCTAGGAAGGAAATCAATATTCACCAGGTTAGTGGCAATGACCATATTCACCAGGTCAGTGGCAGTGACCATATTCACCCGGTCAGTGGCAGTGACCCTGTTTGCCAGGTCTGTGGCAGTGACCCTATCCACCAGGTCTGTGGCAGTGACCCTAGCCACCAGGTCTGTGGCAGTGACTCTAGCCACCAGGTCTGTGGCAGTGACTCTAGCCACCAGGTCTGTGGCAGTGACTCTAGCCACCAGGTCTGTGGCAGTGACTCTATCCACCAGGTCAGTGGCAGTGACCCTAGCCACCAGGTCTGTGGCAGTGACCCTAGCCACCAGGTCATTGGCAGTGACCCTAGCCACCAGGTCTGTGGCAGAGACCAACCTCATGGTCTGTGGCAGAGACCATGCGCCAAAACTGTTTCAGAATCTAAACAGTCCTAAGAGTTTGAGCTACGTTTGTGCCTGGACCTCCTCCACACCTTAAAGCTGTCCTGTGTCTTTGCTCCAACCTTCGTCTATCCAAGAGAATATGTGTTGTGCAAGTGAAAAATAAAGATTGAGTTGGACTTTCAGCTGGTGTGGACATTTACGTTCCTGGGGAAGTCAAGGACTTGCATCTACACACTGTAGAGGTGAGAATCATTCTCAGGAGGACTTTATGCCCCGGCTGCAGACAAGGCCCAAAAACAACACCGCCTAACCTCTTAACATAGGAGGGTACGGGCTTGTGGTGCGGTGTGCCCCTTTCTCCTAAGAGGAGCCAAAACAGACAAGGAGAAGGGGGTGTGTGTGCTACACTCAGAAGCAAGTGATGAGACGGGAGCGCTCGTTCTGGTAAAACTAGCGTTCATAATGAAGATGGCACATTCGTCACGCTGTAACGGACTGAAGAGCACGAGGCTGAAAAGCGCGAATCGTCGCTCACCAAACTTTACTAACACGAGGATCAGCAAAAGCAGCCCAAAGGGTGACGCCATCCGAATAGAACTTCCCCTTTATAGCGCGGTCATACATTTCGTACATCACCGCGCTTTGCTCAAGCATTTTTTTTCATGATAGTGTGTAGGCAAGGCAGGCTTGAGAAGAATCACGTAGAGAAAAAAGCCGTTTTTTTCAATTACATTAAAAACGGTCGTGTGTATGCGGCATTAGCAGTGCATGCACAGCTCAGCATATATTTACAGCACAGCTCTGTGCCATAATTATTATTATTATACAGGATTTATATAACGCCAACAGTTTGCACATCGCTTTACAACGTTAGGGCAAACAGTGCAGTTATAATACAATTCAATCCAGGAGGAATCTTTAGAGCTTACAATCTAAAAGGGAGGGTCAAGTGATATGTAGCGATACCCTCAGCTAAGAGGGCCGCAGTATTAGTTTTGGGCCCTGAAGACAGCTCCGCCAACCCCCGGCAATTTACTCGACCCACTCTGGCACAGTTAGTCTAGGGTAATATATCTTAGGCTCTATGGAAAATTCAGACACCAATACAAATAGTAAAAGAATAATGAGTTTACTCTCGCTTATTAAGATAAATCAACAGTAAAACAGATAACATATGCTTCTAGCAGAGCCCTGCAGCAAATGATACACTACGCATTAATGGAACACAGTAATGGCGTGCCACGTGGGGCGACCGTAACTAAGCGCCCTGTGGCGCAGCTACTAAACTCTAATACCCGGTCAGGCCTGACCCTATAACTCAGTCTCTGGGGGATGAATTCTTTGCATGCAAGTCTTTAAACGGTGGTGCACATTTCAGGAACACATTTGTATTCCTAAAAGGGTAAAAGTACCAAGACGGAACACTTCACTAGAGATCCGTTTGACTCAGTTCTGCTATGGGTCTCCAGTGAGGACTCAAATATAAACTGGTGGGCCACGGCAGTCTGTAGGCCTAACAATAGTGTAAAGTATATGGATTGAGCAGGTGTTTGCTCACCCCTCCGGACGCGATCCCAGTCCAGGACTTCCACCTGCTGTGTCTCCACACACAGCGTCTGCAGCGGTCGGGTCTCAGGCTCAGCAACGGTTGAGGATGACCAAGTCAGATGCCACCCAGGCTCGCAATGGGGTGAAAGGCTCTTTGGGTGGCGGCGCAAGGCCCCAGGCTTCAGGCCTTACACCACAGCGGATCCGCACAGGAAGATCTGTCCACTCAAGTCTCGTGTCCCAAAGAGGCCGAGCTTAGCCTCGCCTCCTCCTTATATAGCTCCACCCATGAGTCTCTGTGGTGACAACACTGCACCCTGGGTGCCAAGGGGGTTCTGGGAAAGGTAGTCCAATGAGTCTTAAAAGGAGACCCCGCTACACACTCCCCCCACTTAAACTCTTTGGTCCCCAAAGATAATTCTAACATACACTGCGTACAACCCTAGACAACGTTGCGTATGATGTCGGCATAGGGAATTCCCACCAAAACAGAGGGGTTGAATTCCCTTGCCCACAGGTCACATTACTCTGAGTGGCTTGCCTAACTGTGCCAGAGAGTGATTGGGGCTGCCCTCCACCAAATGAACAGTGGAGGGATCCGGATTCTCTGCACTCCTCCTGGCAGTTACCACAGAATCTTCTGAGCTATTCCCCATATGTGGGTAGGTCAACCTTCTGGGAGGCCTTATGACTCATCAAGCCCTTTGCTCTCTTGGGGTTTCTGGCTCTGGCGCCACAGGCTCTTCTTCCGTAGCAGGCTCGGGCAACACAGCGGGCTCTGGAACATCTGCTTCAGGAGCCGAAGGATACATAGAGTCTCTAGGGTCCTCTTCTGAGTAAGTGTCACAGGCATCCTCCCAATGGTCTGACAAAGGACTAGATGGGATGAACTCAGTGGCTTCTGCATTCAGTGTTCCATCTATAGTGTCTTCAGTGGTTGGAAGATCTATAGCAGAAGTTCCTGGAGTTGGGGAAGGCCACAGCCTATCAAGTTCTGTTCCTTCATCTCCACTGAGTTCAGAGGCCTCCACATCTTCAGCTTGAGAGGCCTGGGACCTAGTGTTTGGTCTGGGGGTATCTAGGATGGAGGCTGGTTCAGGAGAGTCCCTCGCTGGAGGTATCCTGACTGCTTCGGCAAGTGGGAGCAGATGGTTCCTGTGCCAGGTCTTCAGTGGCCCTACCTTCCCCTCTGGCTTCAACTTGTAAACAGGTAGGCCTGGCAGCTTCTTACAGATGACATAGGGTTCGGGCCTCCATCTGTCCGCAAGTTTGTGTTTACCGGGGACCCCCAGATTGCGCAGTAGTACTCGGTCCCCAGGCTGTAGATCCTGGACCCGGACCCTCAGGTCGAAGTTTCTTTTATTTCGAGCTCCCCTTTGATCTGAGGCCGCTTGGGCCTGTTCATAGGCTACTTTCAGGCTGTGTCTGAGCCTGTCCACATATCCCTTGTGGGATGTGGCTGAGGAATGGTCCAAGGACGTGCCAAAGGCCAGGTCCACGGGCAACCTTGCTTCTCTCCTAAACATGAGTCGATAGGGGGAGTAGCCAGTAGCATCACTTGTGGTACAGTTGTAAGCGTGGACTATAGCTGCTATGTTTCTGCTCCAATGCTGTTTCTTTTCACTATCCAGGGTTCCCAACATGTTGAGTAGGGTTCGGTTAAACCTCTCCGGCTGGGCATCTCCTTGTGGATGGTAAGGTGTGGTTCGAGTTTTCTTGATCCCTAACGAATCCAGGAGTTTCCGGATCAGCCGACTCTCAAAGTCCCTTCCTTGGTCTGAATGGAGTCGCTGCGGTAATCTATAGTGGACGAAATACTTCTCCATAAGTACCTTGGGCACCGTGGAAGCCTTCTGGTCTTTGGTTGGAAAAGCTTGAGCATACAGGGTGAAATGATCGGTTATCACCAGAACATTTCCTAGTCCACTCAGGTCGGGTTAGAGGCAGAGAAAATCAATGCATACCAGATCCATTGGGCCTTGACTTTGTAGATGGCCCATTGGGGCAGCTTGATGGGGTAAAGTCTTCCTCTGGATGCAGCGTGCACATGAGTGGCAGTACTCTTCTACTGCTGCCCTCATGCAAGGCCAATAGAACCGACTTCTGACAAGTTGAAAGGTCCTTTCCGCCCCTAGGTGGCCGTGATTGTCATGCAGGGCAATCAGAACAGTCTCTCGATGTTTTTCCTGAAGGAACAATTGCCATTTATCTTCCAGGCCATCAGAGGGGCCCCTTCGGTAGACCACTCCCTGATGCACCTGCAACCTGTCCCACTCTTTCCTCAACAGGCGAGCTTCCTTTGAGGAGTGGCGAGGGAGTCTATTTGGATCCTGATTCTCCAGAGCTTCCAGGACCAATTTCCCCATGGGGTCTTCTAATTGGTCGCATCTCAGCTCCTTCTTGGACAGTTTCGGCAAATTGTCTTCTTCCAGATGGGTTACTCCACAGTATTGTTTGGGGACTCCTACCATGGTAACTCCTATCTCTTCTGCCCTCGAGCCTCCTCTGGCTTGTAATTCAGCCCCTTGACAAAGGGCCCGCACCCCGTCAGGTGCCACTTGAGTCCAGTCTTCTGTGTCACTGGTGGGGGCATGAGATCTCCTGGACAGAGCGTCTGCGTCTCGATTTCCAGCCCCTGGTCTGTACTTTAGGCTGAAATTGAATCCAGACAGTACGGCCAGCCATCTGTGCCCAGTGGCGTCCAGCTTTGCTGTGGTGAAAAGGTAGGTAAGAGGGTTGTTGTCGGTCTTCACAGTGAACTTCGCCCCATACAGGTAGTCTTTAAGCTTGTCTACTACCGCCCACTTAAGGGCCAGGAACTCCAGCTTGTGAGTGGGGTAGTTCTTCTCAGAGGGGGTCAGGCTCCTGCTCACGTAGGCAACGGGTCGCAGTTGTCCTTTGTGTTCTTGGTAAAGTACTCCTCCCAGACCGTCATGACTAGCATCTACATGTAGTTCATAGGGTCTTGTTGGGTCTGCGTAGGTCAAGACTGGGGCAGTGGTTAGGCTCTTCTTCAACGCCTGGAAGGCCTCTTCACACTTCTGGTTCCACTGATCTCTGACTGACTCTCCCGGCTTCCTGGGTCCTGAGTCATCCTCTTCCCCTTCGGTCTTGAGTAGTTCATTCAATGGTCTGGCAATCCGGGCAAATCCCTCCACAAACCTCCTGTAATAGGAACAGAACCCCAAGAAGGATCTGAGTTCTGTTACTGTGGTGGGTCGTGGCCAGGAGGTAACTGCCTCCAATTTCTCAGGGTCTGTGGCCACCCCTTCTTCAGACACTATGTGCCCCAGATAGTTCACAGAAGACTGGTAGAACCGACACTTCTCAGGCGAAAGCTTGAGTCCCTCCTCACTGAGTCTTCTCAACACTTTTTCCAGCCTCTCTTCGTGTTCTTCCAAGGTTCTCCCAAAGACAATGATGTCGTCCAGGTACACAAGGACTTCAATAAGATTCATGTCTCCTACAGTCTTTTCCATGAAACGTTGGAAGGTAGCAGGAGCTCCAGACAGTCCCTGAGGCATTCGATCAAACTCAAAGAACCCCACTGGGGTTATGAAGGCTGTCTTCTCCTTGTCTTCCGGATGCATAGGGATCTGGTAGTATCCACTCTTGAGATCCATAACGCTGAACCACTTGGCTCCTGATAAACTCTGTAAAGCGTCCTCTATCCTCGGAGTGGTGTACTGGTCGGGGATGGTTCTCCTGTTGAGAGTCCTGTAGTCTATACATAGCCTCAATGACCCATTCTTCTTCCTGACCACCACTAATCGGGGAGGCATAGGGGCTTCTAGACTCCCGGATCACACCAGTCCTCTTGAGTTCTGCGAGTTGTTCCCTCAGATCCTCCAGATCTGCTAGTGGGACCCGCCTGACCCTCTCTCTGAAGGGCTTGTCTTCTTGGAGGCGGATTCGATGGGTGGCACTCCTTGCACACCCCACATCGAACTCATCTTTGGAGAAGATCTTCTCCCATCTGGTCAACTGGGCCTTGGCGCTCTCTTTCCAAGCCCTGGATAGATTCGGGTTCTCCATGGACAGCTTCTCCCAAACATCTCCTCCTTCACCTGTCCCCTTGACTTCTGACAGGGTAACCGGGCAGCAGGGCTCACCTGGCCCAGCAGCATTCTGGCTGGGATTTCAATGGGACCACCTGTAGTGTTCCTAACACTCACCGGAACTCTACAATGGGCCTTCTTTAGGGCCTTCAGCGGAATCACTTCTGGTATCACTTCCAGACCGGAGGGCTCTTCTCTTGGGTCGGACTCCAGCATGACAAAGGGTCCGGGATGTTCCCAAGTAAGCTTCACAGTGGCCCTGAGACAGGTTACTTTGCCGGGTTGCAACACTACCCCTTCTTTTCCAAGTCTCCATACCTTCCCTATCCCCTCTCCAGGGGTCTTCTGCTCTAGGACCAGTCGTTGGTAGGCCGTCTTCAGCATGGGATGGATTTTGGTGACTGCATTGCCCTTCTCTTTCACTAGAGGGGTCAGGAGTCTCCGGACCAGGTCCGTGTTTGTCCCTATTATGAGGGAACTTTTGTTGGCTCCAGGCGGCTGAGGGCACACAACTGCCAGGGTGTCAAACACTTCGGCCTTCCCAGCCACGGATGGGTCATAAGTCATCTTTATGGGCAAATAGCCATCATAGGGGAAGCTCTTGGTTCCGATTCCCCATATTTTCAGTTCCTCTATCTTCTGGATGGGTAGATGACTCAAGTGCTTATCGTAGAAATCCCGGTATAGTAGGGTCACTTGTGCCCCAGTATCCAAGATGGCTCTGGTGTAGACTCCCTCCACTTGAATGGGCACTATAGGAGATGGGCCTACCAGCTTCTCCGGATATGGCCTGACAGGGGTCACTTTCTTCTGGTCCTTTCCCTTCGGACTCTCTTTCATCCAATTCCCTTTGGACTTTAGTCTTTCTTGAGCCTGGTATGCATTGATTTCCCTCCTTTCAATGGGTGTACAGACCCGCTGAGGGATATTATTGTTTTTCTTAGGTGTGCATCCCCTTTGGGGAATGCTGTGCCTCTTCTGAGGGGTCTTGTCTCCTCTCTTCTTCTGCTTCTCATTCAGTTTGGAGCTTACTGAAGATGATGGGCACCCGGTTGACTCCTTCACCGGGGCCCTCTGGAGTTTCCCGCCAGCTTGCGGTTATCTGTTTTCTTCTTCTTAGGACTGGAACATATAGCTGCAATATGGCCAACTCCCCCACAGTTAAAACAGATTATATCTCCCCATTCCTGTGGAGATGCGGGTGCTGAGGCAATTGGGAACCGTTCCTTCCTTGGCACTTCTCTCTTTGGACTCTCCGAATCTTATGCTATCAGAGAGGTCAGCATCTCTAACACCTGAGACATCTGTGATTTTAAAGTGTCTACTTCTGAGTCTCTTTCAGAAGTCATGGCCGACCTGACCATCACCACTGGAGGGTTGGTTGGCTCGACTGGTTGGCTCCTCTTTTTCTCTTCCAGCATGGCCTCTTCCCCTCTGATCGTTCGGATCAAATCAGGATATTCCAGGCCAGTGTTTCTCAACTCCAGTCCTCAAGGCGCCCCAACAGGTCATGTTTTCAGGATTTCCCTCCGATGAAACTGCTGTGGTAATTACAAGGCAGTGAAACTGATCAAATCACCTGTGCAAAATAATGGAAAGCCTGAAAACATGACCTGTTGGGGCGCCTTGAGGACTGGAGTTGAGAAACCCTGTTCCAGGCTATTCGCATCCCGTCGGGTGCGTAGCGTCAATGCGATGGGGTCCAGGGGTTGAGCTCCCGTCAAGACCTGCTGGACACGGGCCTCATCTGCCTTCCTTGGGTCAATCCCCTTTTTCTGTTCCGCCAAACACATTCTGCAGAATATCCAGATAATCCTGTGCATCCCAGTCTATCTTGCTTATCTTAAGGTTGTGTATGGCTTCTAGAGCAGGCCCCTTCAAACTCTCAGTGATTCTCTGTTTTTTTTGGTGTTCTGGGACTTCCCACTCCTCTAGGGCCTGGGTGGCGCCATCTAGCCATTCCTCAAATCCCTCTTCCCCCGAAGGTACAGGTTTCCTTCCAGAAAATATTCTAAGTTTTCTGTATCCCGACATCGGGTAGTCTGTGGGATCCCTCATGCACTGGGCAACAATCTCCCCTAGAACCGCGCACAGCTCTGCGCTGAGGGTGGTTGATGATGACCCGGGACTCTCTCTAGCCTTCTGCTTTCCTGCTTTCGGGGACTGCGGTGGAGATACTTGTGGAGGTGATGGTTTTGGTGTTTTGAACCATTCTCCCTTGAGTGGCAGCGCATGAATTAAGCTGTATGTCTGCTTATCCGCTGCTTGTATGTTTGGACCTCTGAAATGCTCTGGGATTTCATTCTTCCACTCTATTAATGCATGGGTAAGCAAGGAATTCGATTTCACATCAATCACCCATGCTTTCTGGCATGGGGACAGCGACATCACTAGCTGTTTCACCGCTCCTTCTTGCCAGATCCCCGGGAAATCAATCACTACTACCGTGGCTGAATCGGTGCCCGCCACCGTGCGCCACTGTTCTACTTCTAGCGGATCCATGCCAGTACTTTTGGCGTGTTCACTTGCTATATCAGGATCCCGGACGAGAACCCCCACGTGTAGCGATACCCTCAGCTAAGAGGGCCTCAGTATTCGTTTTTGGGCCCTGAAGACAGCTCCGCCAACCCCCGGCAATTTACTCCACCCACTCTGGCACAGTAAGTCTAGGGTAATATATCTTAGGCTCTATGGAAAATTCAGACACCAATACAAATAGTAAAAAATAATGAGTTTACTCTCGCTTATTAAGATAAATCAACAGTAAAACAGATAACATATGCTTCTAGCAGAGCCCTGCAGCAAATGATACACTACGCATTAATGGAACACAGTAATGGCGTGCCACGTGGGGCGACCGTAACTAAGCGCCCTGTGGCGCAGCTACTAAACTCTAATACCCGGTCAGGCCTGACCCTATAACTCAGTCTCTGGGGGATGAATTCTTTGCATGCAAGTCTTTAAACGGTGGTGCACATTTCAGGAACACATTTGTAATCCAAAAAGGGTAAAAGTACCAACACGGAACACTTCACTAGAGATCCGTTTGACTCAGTTCTGCTATGGATCTCCAGTGTGGACTCAAATATGAACTGGTGGGCCACGGCAGTCTGTAGGCCTAACAATAGTGTAAAGTATATGGATTGAGCAGGTGCTCGCTCACCCCTCCGGACGCGATCCCAGTCCGGGACTTCCACCTGCTGTGTCTCCACACACAGTGTCTGCAGCGGTCGGGTCTCCGGCTCAGCAACGGTTGAGGATGACCAAGTCAGATGCCACCCAGGCTCGCAATGGGGTAAAGGGCTCTTTGGGTGGCAGCGCAAGGCCCCAGGCTTCAGGCCTTGCACCACAGCGGATCCGCACAGGAAGATCTGTCCACTCAAGTCTCGTGTCCCAAAGAGGCCGAGCTTAGCCTCGCCTCCTCCTTATATAGCTCCACCCATGAGTCTCTGTGGTGACAACACTGCACGCTGGGTGCCAAGGGGGTTCTGGGAAAGGTAGTCCAATGAGTCTTAAAGGAGACTCCGCTACAGATACAAAAAGGTAATAACTGTGGGGGGGGGGGGTGAGCTGATAATAGAAAGAAACTGTCCAGTTGTTAGGTGGAGGTAGGATAGGCTTCTGTGAAGAGAAACGTTTTCAGGGATCGCCCAAAAGTGGACAGAGTAGGTGATAGTCGGGACAGAATGGGGTAGGGAATTCCAAAGGATGGGAGAGGCTGTGGAGAAGTTCTGGAGGTGAGCATGAAAGGAGATGACAAGGGAACTAGAGAGCAGGAGGTCTTGGGAGAAACGAAGAGAACGATTTGGTTGGTATTTATGGTGTTATAATGATGTTCATCCCATGTGCAGGAGTTGCGTCATCACGGCCCGGCCAATCAAGAGTCCGAACTCAGAAGGAAGACCAAGAGAAGATGAAAGTGCCCTTGACCAGCAGGAGAGCTGACAGTGCAGCGCTGGAGGGGATTGCTGGACAGGTAAGTCCGCCATACTGTGTTAATATGCAGTGCATACTAGCATGTTATGGCTAACAACTCCGAGGGGCCCATAAAAAAAAAAAAAATAGAGTTTGATTCTGCTTTAAAAAAAAAAAAAAACATTGATTTCTATTTTATATACATTTAGTACAGTTGTGTTCAAAAGTTGGCATCCCCTTGGAGAACCGGTAATATACAGTATGTACCATTTTTAAAGAAAACAAGAGTGAGCAGACAAAACCCATTTCTTTTATTTCTTATGGGATTTATATTCTGTAACTGTAGATGATAACAGATAGGGATGAGCTTCGTGTTCGAGTCGAACATACGTTCGACTCGAACATCGGCTGTTCGATCGTTCGAAGATCGAACGATTTGGGCCGTTCGCGCCAAATTCGAGTGACGCGAACGGCCCACAATGCACTACGCCATCGCAGTCTCATCCAGGCGCTGTGATTGGCCAAGCATGCACTGTGACCCCGCATGCTTGGCCAATCACAGCGCCGGCAGCGAGGAGAGCAATGATTGGCCACAGGCAGGATGCCTGTGGCCAATTATTGCTGAGGGTGTTTAGTACACGCCCCACACTATAAAAGGCCGCCAGCACGGCGGCCTAGTGTAGTGTGTTCCGGAGCAGGAAAAGACAAGCATAGGCAGGGACAGTGACATTTATTTCTTTCTTGCTTAACCTGGATTCCTTTAGTTTAGGGAAAGAGAAGGATAGGTAGGGAGAGTGTCAGTGTGTTTTACTGTGCGAGTCCTTGTTTCTAGGGACAAAGAAGGAAAGTGAGGGGATTTCTCCTTGTGCTATAGTGTGCTTTAAAAAAACATTTTTTCTAGGGACAGAAAACTCTAGGTAGGGAGAGTGTCAGTTTCTTTCACTGTGCCAGTCCTTGTTTCTAGGGACAAAGAAGGAAAGTGAGGGGAATTCTCCTTGTGCTATAGTGTGCTTTAAAAAAACATTTTTTTCTAGGGACAGAAAACTCTAGGTAGGGAGAGTGTCAGTTTCTTTCACTGTGCCAGTCCTTGTTTCTAGGGACAAAGAAGGAAAGTGAGGGGAATTCTCCTTGTGCTATAGTGTGCTTTAAAAAAACATTTTTTTCTAGGGACAGAAAACTCTAGGTAGGGAGAGTGTCAGTTTCTTTCACTGTGCCAGTCCTTGTTTCTAGGGACAAAGAAGGAAAGTGAGGGGAATTCTCCTTGTGCTATAGTGTGCTTTAAAAAAACATTTTTTCTAGGGACAGAAAACTCTAGGTAGGGAGAGTGTCAGTTTCTTTCACTGTGCCAGTCCTTGTTTCTAGGGACAAAGAAGGAAAGTGAGGGGAATACTCCTTGTGCTATAGTGTGCTTTAAAAAAACATTTTTTCTAGGGACAGAAAACTCTAGGTAGGGAGAGTGTCAGTTTCTTTCACTGTGCCAGTCCTTGTTTCTAGGGACAAAGAAGGAAAGTGAGGGGAATTCTCCTTGTGCTATAGTGTGCTTTAAAAAAACATTTTTTTCTAGGGACAGAAAACTCTAGGTAGGGAGAGTGTCAGTTTCTTTCACTGTGCCAGTCCTTGTTTCTAGGGACAAAGAAGGAAAGTGAGGGGAATTCTCCTTGTGCTATAGTGTGCTTTAAAAAAACATTTTTTCTAGGGACAGAAAACTCTAGGTAGGGAGAGTGTCAGTTTCTTTCACTGTGCCAGTCCTTGTTTCTAAGGACAAAGAAGGAAAGTGAGGGGAATTCTCCTTGTGCTATAGTGTGCTTTAAAAAAACATTTTTTCTAGGGACAGAAAACTCTAGGTAGGGAGAGTGTCAGTTTCTTTCACTGTGCCAGTCCTTGTTTCTAGGGACAAAGAAGGAAAGTGAGGGGAATTCTCCTTGTGCTATAGTGTGCTTTAAAAAAAAATTTTTTCTAGGGACAGAAAACTCTAGGTAGGGAGAGTGTCAGTTTATTTCACTGTGCCAGTCCTTGTTTCTAGGGACAAAGAAGGAAAGTGAGGGGAATTCTCCTTGTGCTATAGTGTGCTTTAAAAAAACATTTTTTCTAGGGACAGAAAACTCTAGGTAGGGAGAGTGTCAGTTTCTTTCACTGTGCCAGTCCTTGTTTCTAGGGACAAAGAAGGAAAGTGAGGGGAATTCTCCTTGTGCTATAGTGTGCTAAAGCATTCCTCATCAACCATCTTTGAAATCCTTGTTTTTTGGACAGTCAGGGAAATTGTCGTTGTGCTATTCTGTGCAAAAGCAATAATCCTCAACCATATTTAGAAATCCTTAAGTAAAGGGACAGAGAAGGACACCTGAAGGTAGCCCTTATTGCTTTTTTCCCATCTCCCTGCAGGCCATCTATTAGAATGTCTGGAAGGCAAACAAGGAGAGGCAGACAGTCAGGAGGCAATAAAAGAGGGCAAGCAGGCTCTGTGTCTGGGGGCAACAGTGCTGGTCGTGGACGCGGTGCATTGTCATCAGCACATGGCCATGGGACACGCTTGTCCTTCTTTTCGGCAGCTGGACATGTTGAGCCACATCATGCCGAAGACTTGGTAGAGTGGATGACCAAGCCCTCCTCCTCCTCCTCATCCTCTCTCACCCAGGCTCAGGGTACTGGCAAAGCAGCTGCCAAAGCGTCCTCTTCCCTGGTATCAATGTCAGACTCATCATCAGTCACTCCTTCCCTAGACCCACCATGTCCTCCTCCTGAGGAGTCCCCCGAACTGTTTGAGCACAGTGTTGGGTACATGCTCCAGGAGGATGCCCAGCGTTTCGAAGGGTCTGATGATGAAACCCAGCTACAGGAAGGCAGTAGCGTGAGAGCAGACAGAGGGGATGCTCAAGAAGGACACCAATCTGGCAGTCATGTTCCAGCAGCTGCAGCATACTGCCAGATTGGCTCCAGTGATGAGGAGGGAGGGGATGATGAGGTCACTGACTCCACGTGGGTGCGTAATAGGAGAGAGGAGGAGGAGGAGGATGAGGAGGAGGCACATCTCCAACGAGGCAGGATGCCCTTTGGTGGCCAGCGTAAGGGCAGTACACCGACGGAATCACACCGCAGAGCTCCGCCTGTGCAGGGCGCAGCCTCTGCCCGTCATTCAAAAAGTTCCTTGGTGTGGGCCTTTTTTGAGGCTAGTGCATCAGATCGCACAGCTGCTGTTTGCAACATATGTCTCAAGCGTATATCGCGTGGCCAAAACATCAGCCGCTTGGGTACCACATGCCTGACCAGACATATGTTGACCTGCCATGCAGCTCGTTGGCAAGCCTACCTCAAAGACCCACACCAAAGAACAAAGCGGACCTCTCCTTGCACCGCATCAGCTGGGATCTCCAACCCCACTATAACTTCAGTCCTCTCTGAAACATGCACTGAGAGGAATGAAGGTGTAGAATTAGGTGTGTCACAGCCAAGTACTTGCGGCCACTCTGCTAGCAGTACACCGACGTCCGATTCTAGCAGGCAAATTTCCCTGCCCCAGCTGCTGGACCGTCGAAAGAAGTTCACTCCCAGCCATCCACATGCCCAGCGGTTGAATGCTAGCTTGGCTAAATTGCTAGCGCTTCAACTGCTGCCTTTTCAGTTGGTAGACTCGGCCCCCTTCCGTGAGTTTGTGCAATGTGCGGTTCCTCAGTGGCAGGTTCCCAAACGCCACTTTTTCTCACGGAAGGCTATTCCGGCTCTCTACCGGCATGTGGAAGGCAATGTCTTGGCCTCGCTGGACAGGGCGGTCAGCGGTAAGGTGCATATTACCGCTGACTCATGGTCCAGCAGGCATGGACAGGGACGTTACCTTTCTTTCACGGCCCATTGGGTCACTCTTTTGGCAGCTGGGAAGGATGCAGGACAAGGTGCAGTAGTGTTGGAGGTTGTTCCACCGCCACGCCTCCAAAATGCTACTACTGGTTGTGACACACCTCTCTCCTCCACCCCCTCCTCTTCTTCTTCCTCCATGGCCTCTTCCTGTGGTTTGTCCTATGAACCAGCGGTGCTCCGTAGCCGTTCACGGGGCTACGCAAGTACGCAGGCAAAAAGATGCCATGCCGTGCTTGCGCTGGTGTGTTTGGGGGACAGAAGCCACACTGGGGCAGAGGTCCTGTCTGCTCTGCAGGGCCAGGCCGAGAGGTGGTTGACGCCACGCCAGCTTAAGCCAGGAATGGTGGTTTGCGACAATGGCACCAACCTCCTCTCCGCCCTCCGACAGGGACAACTGACCCATGTGCCCTGTGTGGCTCACGTCCTTAACCTGGTGGTGCAGCGGTTCTTGGGCAGGTACCCGGGCTTACAGGATGTCCTGAGGCAGGCCAGGAAAGTCTGTGTGCATTTCCGCAGATCTTATAATGCCAGTGCTCGCCTGGCTGAGCTGCAAAAGGAGTTGAACCTGCCCAAGAACCGCCTTATATGTGACATGCCCACCAGGTGGAACTCAACGTTGGCCATGCTGCAGCGGCTGCACACGCAGCAGAGGGCCATCAATGAGTACCTGTGCGACTACGGCACCAGGACAGGGTCAGGGGAGCTTGGTTTTTTTTCTCCACGCCAGTGGGGCATGATCAGGGATGCATGCACTGTCCTGGCACCATTTGAGGAGGCCACGAGGATGGTGAGCAGTGACAGTGCATGCATCAGTGACACTGTACCTCTTGTCCACCTGTTGGAGCACACGCTGCGTGGAATAATGGACAGGGCACTTGAGGCAGAACAGAGGCAGGAAGAGGAGGACTTCCTTGCCTCTCAAGGCCCCCTTTACCCAGACAGTGTTCCTTCTGTCCCACCCATCGCACAGGAAGAGGAAGAGGAGGAGGAGGAGGAGGAGGATTGTGTCAGCATGGAGGTGGAGGCTGGCACTCAGCATCATCGGCAGCAGTCTTTTAGGGATGATTTACAGTCCCAAGAAACCAGTGGACTTGTACGTGGCTGGGAGGAGGTGGCTGCGGATCATGTCGTCCTTAGTGACCCAGAGGACTCCGGAGCGAATGCCTCAGCAAACCTACGCTGCATGGCCTCCCTGATCCTGCAAAGTCTGCGGAAGGATCCTCGTATTCTTCGGATCAAGGAGAGGGACCATTACTGGCTGGCCACTCTCCTTGATCCACGGTACAAGGGTAAGGTTGCGGACCTTATGTTACCTTCGCAGAGGGAGCAGAGGATGAGACAACTCCGGGAGGCCTTGCAGAAAGGTCTGTGCAACGCGTTCCCAGAGACTGGGAGGTTACAAACTCCTGGTCCTGGACAACGAGTTGCTGAGGCTTCGGCCAGTCAAAGAAGGAGCGGTGGGGAAGGTGGCCGTCTGACCGATGCGTTCAGACAATTCTTTAGTCCGCAGCCCCAAAGTATGATCGGTTCCAGCAACCATCGCCAGCGTCTGATAAACATGGTGCAGGAATATCTAGGGGCAAGGTCAGACTTGGACACCTTCCCCACCGAAAATCCTCTGGCTTACTGGGTCTTGAGGATGGATCACTGGCCAGAGCTTGCACAGTATGCAATTGAGCTACTGGCCTGTCCTGCATCCAGCGTTCTTTCGGAACGCACATTCAGTGCTGCTGGAGGATTTGTCACGGATCACAGGGTGCGCCTGTCCACCGACTCGGTTGATCGACTGACTTTCATCAAGATGAACCAGTCTTGGATCACCACCAGCTACCACACACCTGATGCTGATATAACAGACTGATTGATTTTAACATGTCACATCCCTTCAAGACTGATGCTGATGCTGAGTGCCTGTGCTGTTATGTTGACTGGCTATCCTCCTCCTCCGAGTCCTCAATGATACGATTGATGATGATAGCTTGGAAGATCATTTTTGTTTATGGGTGCCGCCACCAGTGGCTAAGGCCCAATTTTTCAGCCCCTGTTTTACAGGGGCGTGTAATTACAATTTTTTTAGCAATAATTTGCCATAGGGCTCATTGCTGTGCTCCAAGTACAGTATCTGTGAGGGGTTGGAGTGTTGTGGCACCAGTGCCTAAGGCCCAATTTTTCAGCCCCTGTTTAACAGGGGCGTGTCATTACAATTTTTGAAGCAATACTTTGCAACAGGGCTCATTGCTGTGCTCCAAGTACAGTATCTGTGAGGGGTTGTAGTGTTGTGCCACCAGTGCCTAAGGCCCAATTTTTCAGCCCCTGTTCAACAGGGGCATGCAATTACAATTCTTGATCTAATAATTCACAGCAGGGCCCATTGCTGCACCCACCAAGAGTAACTCTGAGGGCTTACAGTGTTGTGGCAACGCCACCACCACCACCACCACCACGAAAGGCCCAATTTTTCAGCCCCTGTTCAAAAGGGGCATGTAATTACAATTCTTGATCTAATAATTCACAGCAGGGCCCATTCCTGCACCCACCAAGAGTAACTCTGAGGGCTTACAGTGTTGTGGCAACACCACCACCACCACCACCACCACGAAAGGCCCAATTTTTCAGCCCCTGTTCAACAGGGGCATGCAATTACAATTCTTGATCTAATAATTCACAGCAGGGCCCATTGCTGCACCCACCAAGAGTAACTGTCAGGGCTTACAGTGTTGTGGCACCAGCACCACCATCAAAGGCCCAATTTTTACTACCACTGTTCAACAATTATATGTAATTAAAATTCCTGATATAATAGTTGACAGCAGGGCGTTCCAGCACCAACCAAGAGTAACTGTGAGTGCTTACAGTGTTGTGCCAACACCAACAACTAAGGGGCCTATTTCTGCAGAGTATATACGGCAGGTCCCTACTTTCAAACATCCAACTTACAAACGACTCCTACTTGCAAACGCAAGAAGACAACAGGAAGTGAGAGGAAATCTACCACTAGGAAGGAAAATTCTCTCCTGTAAGAATAAATATGGGAGAAAGGTGTCTCCTCTGTACTGATGCTTTATCAGCAATCCTTGTTTCAAGAAAAACACCACATTTCAAAAACAGTTGTCATTGGGACGGAAAGTGAGGTGAAATGTTCTGAACAGGGGCACAGACAGCAAAACAAATGTTACAGGGGTGATAACCCTTACCTATGTTTTCCAAAAAGTTTAAAAATAGATTTTTGGGCTGGAGCTACACTTAAACAATGTACCTGTTCAAAATTACAAACAGATTCTACATAAGAACAAACCTACAGTCCCTGTCTTGTATGCACCGCCTGTATACGGCTGTTCAGAGTATATAGGGCCTTTTTTATTTTATGTGCGGGGTTCCCCTTAATATCCATACAAGACCCAAAGGGGCTGGTAATGGGCTGGGGTGGGGGGGGGGGTCATGGGGTAGCTATGCCATTTTTCTTAAAGATTTTCATCCATATTACCGGGACCAGACATTACATTAAAGCCGCAAGCAGTTTTAAATGGCTTTTTTTTCCTTTAGAAGTGTCATTTTCTGCAGGGACAGTTCTAAACACGGGAAACACGTGGCACTTCACAGGCATACTTTAGACACCCCCCAGGTACGATATTTAAAGGAATATTTGACTTTTTTTTTTTCACTTTATGCATCATTAAAATGACTGCTCCCGAAAAACGACCGTTTTTAAAACTTCTTTTTGCATTGATACATGTCCCCTGGTGCAGAACCCGGGTTCCCAAACCCTTTTAGGACAATAACATGCATAATAGTTGTTATAATTAGCACTTTAGAATTCGAACGTTCGCATCCATTGTATTTAATAGGGTTCTAATGTTCGTACGAACTTTCGGTCCGTTCGCGGGTTCTGGTGCGAACCGAACCCGGGGGTGTTCGGCTCATCACTAATAACAGAATGGTACAATCATAAAACTAAACATGGCAACAAGTAAACAAATGAAATGACCCCTGTTCAAAAGTCTGCACCTCTTAGTTCTTAATATTGCGTATTGCCCCCCCTTTAGCATCAATGACAGGGTGCAGTCTAATGCCTCGTACACACGACTGGTTTTCCTGACATGCCAAAAACCGACGTTTTCCCCGACGTGATTCCTCTCAAAGAAGAAGCACACCGCTCCAGGCAGAATCAGGTGCAAGGTAGATCACAGGTGCAGACCTCGGCTCACCACCGTGGAAGACGAATAAGACAAGAAATTGGTCGCACACTGGAACTCCAACTTATCTTGATGTCATCTTTGTTGTCAAAAGGATCAGACAGATACAGGCAATGGTAGACGCGTTTCACAAGCGATAGCTTGCTTGTTCACAAATAGGCAAAAAAACGCTCAAGCAAAGCGCGGTGACGTACAACAGCACTATAAAGGGGTTGTTCGATTCAAATGGCGCCACCCTTTGGGCTGCTTTTGCTGATCTTGTGTTAGTAAAGTTTGGTGAGAGACGATTTGCGCTTTTCAGCCTCGTGCTTTTCAGTCCGTTACAGCGTGACAAATGTGATATCTCCATTACAAACGCTAGTTTTACCAGAACGAGCGCTCCCGTCTCATACTTGATTCTGAGCATGCGCGTTTTTTTTCCCCCTCGGAAAAGCATACACACGAGCGGTTTTCGCGACGAGAAAAAGACAGACGGGAAACACGACGATAAAAAATAGAGCAGGTTCTAATTTTTTTTTGGGCAGTTTTCTCGTCGGGAAAACTGCTATGGAGCATACACACGACCGGTTTTCCCGACCAATCTAAAAAATGGCAGTTTTCTCGTCGGGAAAACTGGTCATGTGTACGAGGCATTAGTTGTCTGAGGACCCGAATTCTTGAAGGTGGTATAGCTGCCCATTCGTCTTGGCATAATCCCTCTAGGTCATGCAAAGTCTTTGGTCATCTTTGCATGAACTGCACATTTGAGATCTCCCCAGAGTGGCTTAATGATATTAAGGTTAGGAGACTGAGAAGGCCACTCCAGAACTTTCACCTTTTTCTGCTGTAACCACTGGACGGTCAACTTGGCCTTGTGTTTAGGGTCATTGTCGTGCTGGAAAGTCCAAGAGTGTCCCCATGCGCAGATTTTGTGCCATAAACTGTTCCAACAATTATGGGCTTCAAGGGACAGAGAAGATCCTGTCCTGGTACATGATGAAGGCATTGGTTCTTTCAGGTGAATGTCACACAGGAGATACCTGTATATTGGACAGACGTTTAGCTGCAGCCTCTACAGTAGTGTCTCAATATTGTTTTTGAGGTAAGGAGTTGCAGGATGCCAAGCTCACCAGCACATAGCGTCTTTGTAAAGGAAACAGTGCTTCCATCCAGTAGGTTCTAAGGGTAGTTTCTAGGTACCCCCTTGGGGGAGAAGAGTGGGCAATTTCTCATGTACTTGAATGCATTTGGAGCTGAAATTTGACAATAAAATTATTACTTATACCCCACCAGACATCTTTATCCATAAGTGATTTGAATTTCATCACTTCCACTGGGGCACCCAATTCACCTGAGATCAACTAAATTCCTCAGGGCAGCTGTAATGTTCATTTCTAATCTAATCCATCTTCAATGCTAGGCATTGCCATTTGGCCTGTCCAGTGCCCCATGGCTTTTTACAAAAGTCGAAGTAGAACTGGCAGTGGGTCTGAGGCAACAAGGTATCTCTTTTGTCCCTTATCCAGATGACATATTGTTGGTAAATTCTATCAAGGAGAACCTGTTGTTTCACAAAGCTAGTAGTTCGCTTCTGAACATGGTAGGGCTGGGAAAAAAATGGATTCGATTTAAAAGGACCAGGACCAGGACCGGCGCTAAGAATCCTCCTATTACCGGGTGCAGACCCTCACAAACGACCCTACTGTCTTGATAGCCTCTCCGGGGTGTGCTGGGGAGAAGTCAGTCAGCCGCGATCTTGAGAAAGGGCCCAGGACCGGCGCTAGAGTCCTCCTGCTACCGGGTGTGGACCCTCACAACTGACCCTCCTGTGTCCCTCCTGCCTTGGTGGCCTCTCCGGGGTGTGCAGGGGAGAAGTCAATCCGCCACGATCCTGGGAAAAGGCCGCGAGGCCGGATGCCTGCGGACTAGGCGGAAGCCGCGGCCTCGTCTAAAAACTCCTGCCTGCAGCTCCTCAGGACCGGCGCGGTGTCCATCATTTGAATCGTAAATCAAGTTTTTTTAGGGGAAACAAATTGCCCAGTTCTAGAACATGGTAAAATTCCCTGCAGAGGAAAGTGTTCTTGGGGATCCTTTGGACTCAGTTCAACAAAAATTGCTTCCCACAATAGAGAAATGAGTAATAATGCAGGAGCAGGTACAGTTCTTTCAAGTATCAACCAAGATAACAGTGAGACAAGCAATGTCTCTTTTGGGGCTTCCAATTTCAACAGTCCTGGCAGTTCCTTGGGCTATGTCTCATTGCAGAAATCTACAAGTAGCGATTCTAATGTATTGGAAAGGGGTATAGAATTGAAGACCGGATTAAGCATCCACAAGGGTGTTAGATACTCTAGATTGGACAAATTGGTTTGGGACCAAAAGAAATTACTTGAATACCACAGATCCAATAATGATAAATATGGATGCAAGCGGAAAATAGGATTTTTATAACAGCTTACCTGTAAAATCCTTTTCTTGGAGTACATCACGGGACACAGAGCGACATAGTCATTACTAATGGGTTATATAGATACCGTCAGGTGCTGGCACTGGCAACTTCCAAAACCGGAAGTACCCTCCCCTATATAAGCCCCTCCCATCCGGGAGCACCTCAGTTTTGTAGCAAAGCAATAAGTGTCCCCAAAGAGGGGCGGGAGCTCTGTGTCCCGTGATGTACTCCAAGAAAAGGATTTTACAGGTAAGCTGTTATAAAAATCCTATTTTCTTTCTCGTACATCACGGGACACAGAGCGACATAGTCATTACTAATGGGATGTCCTAAAGCAATGCCAAATGAGGGGGGGGGATACACCATATATAAGCTGAGCGCTATCAGACATGAGGATCTTTTGCGGCCTGCAACACACTGCGCCCAAAGGCGACATCCTCCTGACTTCTAACGTCCACCTGGTAGAACCTAGTAAACGTGTGAACTGAAGACCATGTTGCGGCCTTACAGATTTGAGCCAGGGAGGCCTGGTGATGCACTGCCCATGAAGTTCCAACTGCTCTCGTGGAATGCGCTCTAACTTTGAACGGAGGCGGTCTCCTTCTCAAGCCATAAGCTTGCATAATGACCTGTCGAATCCACTTGGCTAAAGTAGATTTTGACGCTGCCTGACCCTTTCTGGGGCCTTCCGGCAGAATAAACAAAGTATCCGTTCTGCGAATCTGAGCAGTGGCTTTTAGATAAGCTTTAACTGCTCTTACTACATCCAAAGAATGCAATAACTTTTCCTCTACCGAAGTAGGTTTGGGGAAAAAAGAAGGAAGAACCACATCTTGGTTCAAATGAAACCTCGATACCACCTTAGGAAGAAAGGCTGGATGAGGACGTAACACTACTCTGTCCTTATGGATAACCAGATATGGCTCCTTACAGGACATAGCTGCTAATTCCGATACTCTTTTAGCCGAACAAATGGCTACTAGAAAAATCAATTTCCTGGTGAGAAGCACCAAGGAAATATGCTGTAATGGTTCAAATGGTTGTTTCTGTAGAACCGACAGAACCAAGTTTAGATCCCATGGACATATGGGAATATTAACCGGAGGACTAATACGCATCACTCCTTGTATAAAGGCTTTGACTAGTGAATGCGAAGCCAAGGGCCTTTGAAAAAATATTGACAAGGCCGAAATCTGACCCTTGATAGTACTCAAGGCAAGCTTCCTATCTACAGCCCACTGTAGGAAGTCCAGAATCCTACCTATTACGTACTTATGTGGATGCCATTTCTTGGCCTCACACCACGCGATGTACGCCTTCCAGATTCTATAGTAGATCTGCCTGGATACCGGCTTCCTGGCATTGATCATGGTAGATACCACAGCATTAGAGAGCCCTCTCTTTTTTAGAATGTGGGCTTCAATAGCCAGGCCGTCAAACCTAGGGCTGGTAAGGAAGGGTGGTATATCGGTCCTTGCGAAAGCAGGTCCGGACGACGTGGGAGAGTCCAAGGACTCCCCACTGAAATTTTACAATCTCCGCGTACCACGCTCTTCGGGGCCACGCTGGAGCCACCGGAATCACTGGTTTCTTTTCTACCCTGATTCTGCGGAGTAATCGAGGTAACCATTGTGGCGGTGTGAATGCATATATCAGCTTGAACTGATCCCAAGGGAACACTAGGGCATCCGAGCCGCAAGCTAGGGGATCCCTTGTCCGAGAGACAAACCTGTCCCCCTTTGCGTTGAATCTGGATGCTAGAAGATCTACATCCGATGTTCCCCACCGCTGACATATTGTCCAGAAAACCTCGGGGTGAAGGGACCCTTCCTCTGGGCCTAATTGCTGGCGACTTAGAAAGTCCGCCTTCCAATTCTCCACTCCTGGGATGAAAACCGCGGATATGGCTGTGACATACCTTTCTGCCCATTTCAGGATGTAATTTACTTCCCTTTGGGCTGCACGACTCCTGGTGCCCCCCTGATGATTGATATATGCCACTGCTGTGGCATTGTCTGATTGAATTCTGACAGGGGACCCTTGGAGTTTGGATGTCCATGCTACTAGGGCATACCGGGCTGCTCGTATCTCTAAGAGATTGATGGGCAGGGCCTTTTCTGCATCCGACCATCTGCCCTGGAGAGACTATTGCTCCAGTACTGCTCCCCAGCCTATAAGGCTGGCATCTGTAGTGACCACCTTCCAAGAAATCGGACTGAAGGATTTCCTTTTTTCCAGATTCTGGGGAACCAACCACCAACGGAGGCTCTTGCGAACGGAAGGGGACAAGGACATTGTAAGTCTAGGGCCTGAACTTTTTTGTTCCAGGCTGACAGTATGGCCCCTTGCAAATTCCTTGAATGGAATTGACCGTAGGGTACTGCTTCGAATGATGCCACCATTTTTCCCAGCAGCCTCATATACAGGCGTATGGACGGCTGTCTTTTTTGTACCCACTAAGTGGATCAAATCTTTCAAAGACAACACCTTTCCTCGAGGCAAGAATATTTTTCTCTGGCCTGAATCCAACCTTAGCCCCAAGTATTCCAGACTTTTGACTGGTTTTTAGGGCTGACTTGTCTCGGTTGATAATCCAACCGTGAGATTCCAGATACTTGATTGTCTTGTGAACGACCACGTCTAGTTTTTTCACTGAGTGATCTATCAGCAACAAGTCATCCAGATATGCCATTATCATTACACCTTGTGTTCTTAGATTGGCCAATAAAGGGCCAGAATTTTTGTAAACACTCGTGGTGCTGTGGCCAAACCGAAGGGTAAGGCTCTGAACTGAAAATGGCGCCCTTCTACTGCAAAGCGTAGAAATTTTTGGTGGACTGGAAAAATGGGAATGTGCAAATAAGCATCTTTGATGTCGATCGCGGCTAACCAATCCTCCCCTTGTAGGGCAGTGGCCACCGATCGGATCGACTCCATCGGAAAGTCCTGATATACAGGAATTTGTATAGCCCTTTTAGAATTAATATGGGCCTCCCGTCCGCGTTTGCTTCGGGACTGTAAAGAGGTTTGAGTAAAACCCGAACCCTCATTCTTCCAGGGGAACCTCCATAATTACTCCTTGGAGCAATAGTTGTTCTAGTGCCAACAGGAGGGACTCTCTCTTCCGGGGATCCCTTGGCACGTTTGACCTCAAAAATGGGAAGGAGGAGAGTCTTTTAACTCCAAACTGTATCCCAAACCTACTGCGGAGAGCACCTATCTGTCTTGATCGTGTCCCGCCAGGTCTCTTGCGAACAACTGGAGTCCTCCCCCCACCCGACTGAGTGGGGGCTTCAATGAATTTAACTTTGGGGGAGGTTTTGTACCTCCCCTGACCCAGGGTTTCTCATTACCCTGCTACTGTCCCTGTTTTTTACCCCCGGGAATTGACCGAGGAGGCCGTCGGAACTGTTACACAGCCGATGCCCCAGGGACTGGAGAAGCAGGCCTCTTAAAGAGGGACCTCTAACTCTGTTTTTAACCGGCAAGAGCGTATTTTTACCGCTGGAAATTTTCTGGATATATTTGTCCAGGTTTTCCCTGAATAAGCGTTCACCATGAAATGGGACGCTAACCAGCCATTCTTTACAGGGAGCTTCAGCAGACCAGTTTTTGAGCCATAGGAGCCTACGCATATGTACTATAGACAGCGTAAGGCGGGAGGCCTGATGGACTGAATCCTCTATGGCGTCAACCGCAAAGCCTAAGGCTCTAGGTAGATCAGCTAGGGCAAAGCCTGCTGATCTGTCAAGTCCCTCAAGACCTGTTTCAACTGATCCTTCACTGCTTAGCAGACCCCAATAGCTGCTACTGCTGGTTGTATCACCAAGCAGATTTTCATAAGGACTCCAATCTTTTATCTATTGGGTTCTTGAACATTTGGACATTATCCACTGGACATGTCAGTGATTTATACATACAAGAGATGGCTGCGTCCACTGTAGGGACCTTCCATTTTTTTTTTTTTTGATGAACTTATCCTCCATGGGATAGACCACCGGAAATCTCTTGGGGGAATAAATATTTTCTCAGGACGTTCCCAATCCTGGTAAATGAGCCCTTTCAGTAAAGGGTGAAGTGGAAAAGAACAAACAGTCTGGGGGCTTCTAGCGACCCCAACGAGGATACAGTAGTGGTTGATGGTTCCGCAAGGTGCATTTTTAAATGCTGATCGGACCATGTTAGTCAGAGACTGAACCCATAATCTTTCAGCTTGAGATGCTGAGAAAAGGTTCCCCCACTGTTGATTCCTCTATAACAGAATCAACCTCATCCTGATCCCCTTCAGGCAGGTCGATCCCTGTATGGGACTGTTGCTCTGCTAACAGGCACTCTGAAGGAGGAGACGGAGATCGGGCGTGCTTTCCCTGACAGGGAGGCAGCGATAAATGTTGACAATCTCTCTCTAATCCTCCCAGAGCTGAGGAAAAAACCTCCTCTGTTACATACACAGGAGCAGGTGAACTGAGGACAGCCACAGTACCAAGTACCCCTGCGGGGTCTCTACGGTCACTTACCTCTGAACTTCAGGGGAGACTGGTGCAGCAGAAGTATGCCCAAGATCCTCCGAGCCCGATGAGACCCCCTTCGCTTCCTGGAAGATTCAGTTCCGGAGCTTCTGGACGGCATATTCCTAAGCCTAAAGCTGAGGTATTCCAGCCGTAATACACCACTTTTACTGAGAATAGTCTAGCACAATTGCTGCTATATCACAGTTGGTGTCTACTAATGTGCCTTTCTAGGGGATGCCTGTATCAACCGCTTGCTGTATGCCCTTTTTTTAAATGTTGCCAGCTCTGTCTCTGTACTTCATAGCCAGCTCACCACACAAAACTGTGGTTTTTACATGCTGGGACGCCCGCACATGCGCAGAAGCGCTGCGGCGCACACAGAGCGTCATCCCCCAGGCTCCGCCCCCTTTCCTGGCTCACCTCTATATATAGAGGCGCGTGCACGCGCACGCGCGCGGCCACGTGCGCCTTCGGTGCTAATTTTGAAAAATGGAGACTAGGGACAAGAGCCAGGGCCCCTCTTTGCCGCAGGCCGGGGGATGGACGAGCATTGCAACATGGCAGAGGAAGCAGTTTCCCATAAGAGAACTCACCATCTGCCTGGACTTGCTCTGCTGAGAAGAAACTAGTCCACATGACAAGAAAACATTCCACAGCGGCCTCTAGTGGACAAACACAGGTACCGCAGTCTAATATCTTAAATATATATAAAAAAAATATATATATATTTTTTTTTTTTCTTGACCACCATTAAAAATTATTACATTTTTTTAGTGGTTACAGGCATGCACAGAATTTTGCGGGAATACCATTAGGTAACAGACAGAAAGACAAATTAGGCTTGGGGGTCCCCCAATAGAACCAAGTTCCTGGGGGCCCCCACTTACCTGTTCCCCGCCGCAGGACTTTGTTTGGTCCACAAAAGCCCAAACTTCACCTATCACGGCAGGCATTGTAATCAAACCTTCAGGGACCGGGTTCCCAAGGATTCCACTCCCCTGGACCTGTATAGCACCCTGCACAGAAAACATCTTGGTCGTGGGTATGACCAGAGCTCTGGATCCCAGGGTCCAGCTCTCCTAAGAGAAGCATTACAGGCAAAACCTTGCTCTTCTCTGCAAGGCCCGGGTACCGACCGTTTAGCTATAAAGCTTTTTTGGTCGGATCCGGAATAGCTTACTGAGGCCCAAAAGAACCTGTACGCAAGCTCAGTGAAAAACACATGTTTCTTCTTGGCCAACACCTTAGACACTGGCAAAAAACTGAGGTGCTCCCGGATGGGAGGGGCTTATATAGGGGAGGGTACTTCCGGTTTTGGAAGTTGCCAGTGCCAGCACCTGACGGTATCTATATAACCCATTAGTAATGACTATGTCGCTCTGTGTCCCGTGATGTACGAGAAAGAAAGGGTGTGTAACAGAATCAACCAGGACAGAGGCTTTTGGAGAGGACTAGGGGCAAGCCTCCTACCCACTGATTATGGCCCATAGAGAGAGCAGATTGTTCTCCAATGATTGACAACAATGTAATGGACGCTGAGAGCAAGGCTTGGATTAATTCTCTGAATAAGGACAATAAAGCTTCTCTTTTGAAGTGGTTGGAAAGGTGTAATATTAATCTTGTACAGGGTAATGGTCAGAGGAAATATGGTGGCCCTCCTGCAGACTGGGTTGGAGAGGCTCCTTCAATTGGGACAGAAATATTTATCAACCATAATCTTCAAGAGATCTATGAAGATAAATTAATTCAACTGTATCAGACTGCTGGGACATTGTATGTCTTCTGATGACTTGTCTAGTGGACAGAATACACAAGTTTGTGTCTCTCCCATGTCTCTTGGTATTGTGTCCCCTCTACCTTGTTAGCAAACTATTGTGTGATGTTATATGTTTATACTTAAGTTCTGATAATGTGTAATGTACTTTATTGTGACCTTGGTGACGGGCAGTCTGACCTGGAGTAGGATCTCTGTTTAATCACAACATTGTCTGGATGGGCACTGAGTAGGGTGACCACATTTCCAAACTACCATTCAGGGACACCCTCCCTTCCCAAAAATCAGCACAGTGATTGGACACAAGAGGCGGGATTTATGATTTACCAATCACAAGCAGGGGGTGGGATTGTGCTCCTCCAGGCATTCCCGGCCAGGACAAGTACTGTCAGTGAGTAAAGCGGTGATGTGGCGGCCTTTTTTGGGGGTATCAGATTGGCCCGGGGGGTGGCTGTGTCAGTTTCATTCCGGGACCCTGTATTGTCCTGGAATGAATGTGCCCGGGACAGACCTGCAAAATGCGGGACTGTCCTGGGCAATCCGGGTCACGTAGTCACCCTAGCACGGAGTCACCTAGGTGGCTAGTTGTTTATTTAGCTTAATGTTTATAGTATATGTTGGCTGTTTAGCTATGTTAATTATGTTCTTGTTTACAGTTTGTATTATTAGGGTAATATGATCAGGAGGGGAATATCCTCCTGTGGGGAATAACATATATGTCTGATTTTCAATAAAGAGTCATTCCTTTGGCGTTTACCTCAACACCTTGTCTGTATCTGATGATTGGGGTAAAAAGTGCTGTTATTAACTCTCGGTTTGCTCGGAGCGATTTGGAGGGCAGGAGGCACAGGTTGGCGGAAGGAAGCACCTAATCGGGGTGCCAAAGCGGTTCCATCACAGGGTGGAAAGCCCAACCAGAAGATCTGAGTTGAGGTTGCACCACATAAGATTTTCCTACTGTGTTTTCCTACTTTGATGTCCTACCTGTGTGGACCGTGTGTTGAGGCAAGGCCACATATGGACCCTGTGATCTGCTGCCCTGTGAGTGCTTTCCTGCTTTGTTCTCCTTCTGATGCACTACCTGCATAGACCCTGACTTGAGGCCTATCCACACAAGACCTTGTTTCTGCATTCCCCTTCTGCGATGAGCTACCTACATGGGCCATGAGTTTAAGCTAGACCACACATGGACCTTGTGATTTGCTGCCCTGTAAGTATCTTCCTTCTGTATTCCCCTCCTGTGATGTACTACCTGCGTAGACCCTGAATGGAGGCCAGACCACACATGGACCCTGTGATCTACTGCCTTAGAGGTAATTTTCTGCTATATTCCCCTTCTGGGATGTACTACCTGCATGGACCCTGAGTTTAGGCCAGGCCACACAAAATGTTTGTGCTGTGCTCACACTTTCTGCAATGTGCTAGCTGCATGGTCCCTGAGCTGAAGGAAGGTCAGACAAGACGTTCCTACTGTATCTCCTTCCTGTGATGTGTTACCTGCATGGACCTGGAGTTAAGGCTAGGCCACACATGGATGCTGCAATCTGCTGGTCTTTGAGTACCTTCCTGCTATTTTCTCCTCTTGCAAAATACTACTTGCATGGATCCTGAGTTGAGGCCAGGCCACACAAGACCTTCCTTTTCTGTTTTCCCCCTCCTGGGAGCTGCCTGTATCCTCCTGGCTGTATTCTGTTGCCAATTGCCCGTTTCTGTACCTGGACTATTGCTACGTTACCCTCTGGACATATCTCTATGCTGTTACATATCTCTGACCTGTAACGTCTGCAGACTAAATTTAGCTGGATTTCAGGTTACTACGACTGTGACTCTGGACCTCTTTGCTGTTCCCTAGTGCTGCTTTGGGCTCCTGGACCTACTGTTTTCTGTACCTTGTTGTCACCCTGGACTTATGCTTTTTTTTGTGCCCGATTATGGCCTGTGACCTTGCTACCTGCCTCTTCTTGCAAGACCTGTGGACTTCCCACTTTTGCCCAAAGTTCAGGGGCCAAGGGGCCTAAGACTACAGGTTCTCCGCATGTGTTCTGTTTTGCCCATTCCTCCATCCCACAGACAAGTTTCACTTGGGCATAGCCCAAAATTCTGTTCTTAGATGTGCAGACAATCGATGGTGTTGAATACACATATTGATCTAACCTGGCCACTTGCCTGGAGAGAAAAACTTCTGCCAGGGGTCAGTTTTTCACCCTCAGGCCCACAGCCTTCACCTTAAGGTAGGGAAATTGAGAGGTGATTTCTAACCAAAAAGGGTCTCTCCTTAAGGGTTATCTCTACTCCACTACATAGCAGGAAACCAGTCACGTCCTCCATCTAGGTAATAATTAAAGCTTATGCAGTTTTTGCCAATTTTGTCTACATTCCTAATATTGTAGATCTAGCGCACCCACCCCAGACTTTACCTGCTTTTCTTTACTTGGCTCCTCCGCAGGAAAGAATGGGGCACACCGCACTATAAGCCCATACCCTCATGAATAGGGAGGTTGAGCGGTGTTAGTTTTCAGGCCTGCCTGCGGCCAGGGTTAGAATCCTCCCGAGCTGACCTCGCCTCTGCATTAGCCAGAAACAAGTCCTTAATTTTCCCCAGTAAAGTAACTGTCCACACCAACTGAAAGTCCAACCTTTGTATTTATTTTACCACGGATAACAAATAGTCTCTATGAGAGCAGACAGGTTGATACGAGACACAAGTCAGATAAGGTGGGAGGAGGTCCAGGCACAAACTTGATATAGTTTCTCTTACTGTTCTGATTTCACGAACAGGTTTGGGCGCACGGTCTCTGCCACAGACCGTGTGAATATGAAAGTCACTGCCACTGACTTGTTGAAGTTGGTCACTGCCACTGACCTGGTGAATAGGCCTTGCCCTATTTGGTCACTGCCACTGACCTGGTGTGCGTAGAGTCACTGCCACTATGACCTACAGAACATGCATTTACTTCTTGAAGAAACTTGGCCCATGTCAAGAAGAACATCCCTCCGGAGAGTTACCAGAGGCCCCCACTGTCACCACGACTCTGCGCTGGGTCTTCAGAAGTGGTCACCACCCTGGCCTCCTTGATCCTGGATACGGGTCCCCTCGCAAGGCGGCACCCTAGGAGCCCTCAATCCCCGGCGGAACCAAGCCGAAGGCGCTGGGCTCCGGGCCTCCAAAATAGTACCTCACCCCAGACTGAAGGTGTCTGGGATGGAACAGGAACTCGGCCTCTGGGCCTAGGGCAACCGGAGACGACACACGCACCACCCAGGCTGAAGGTGCCTGGGCGCGACCCCTCTGGAAGATGGCCGCCCCTTTTTATACCCTCTCCCGACAGGCACAGCAGGTTCCCCGCCCCGCCGTCACCACTGCCGAGAGGGGACAAAAAAAGCACAGCCTTGTATCAGTGGTTCAACCCTGGCCCATGGCAACAGCGCCACCTGTAGGCCACAGGGAATTGCACACCAATACTATCTCCCAGGGACAGAAATTGTCCAAGAAACCTGACAATTAGTGTATCTGAGCCTAATTACCACTCGGATACTCCCCCTGAATATAGCACCCCGCTACACATCCCCCTCACTTGATGGACACTGATCCCCAGTGTCTGGAACCAACCTATGCCTCTCAGGCCTGAGTGAGCATAAGCCCGATCCAGAGACAGACTACCAAAAAAAAAATGGCAATTTAAAAAAACTGTTTGTTTGTGCCAGGACCTAGCACAGGAAAGGAAAGGGAAACACCGAAGGGAAAAGAGAAATACACATGTGCATAGGAAAAAAAACATTTTGAGGTCACCTAAAATTTTCAATAAAATTTACATTTCCCTCCCGATGCAATAACTAAGACCCACTCCATACTCAGCAGTCTTGCTTGGCGTTCACCTGCAGGGGAAAGAAAAACACACCTAAAATAACATTAATTGGAATGAAAAGATCCTCCCCGAGAGAAAAATCCCCTCCTTCCAATAAGTAAACTGCATAATACTGATTGTCCTTTCAATCGTTGCACAACACCGCCACCTAGTGGTAGTGCCGCAATGAAATCACTGATGATGGCAAAATCCTCTACTTCTTGAACTGTGGCCCTACTCTGTCTACAACCCCAAAGTCCTTGTTACCTTTGCGGTGGGGAGAGAGGGGAGAACAACAAAAAACAGCAACAGCTCCCGCTCCTCCAATGAGTAGAATCCCCTTTAATTAGGGCAAAGAGTTCCTGGGCTTTGAAAAGAGAGTGTACTCAAGAAAAAAAAACAAAGTCTTGTCTCTCACAAGTAATAATGTGGGTCAGGCAACACCAGCGGCTTCCAATGTTTATCAAACGTGTCTATATGGCAGCATTTCTCAACTCCAGTCCTCAAGGCACCCTAACAGGTCATGTTTTCAGGATTTCCCTCAGATGAAACAGCTGTGGTAATTACTAAGGCAGTGAAACTGATCAAATCACCTGTGCAAAATAATGGAAAGCCTGAAAACATGACCTGTTGGGGCGCCTTGAGGACTGGAGCTGAGAAACACTGCTATATGGTACTCAACATCGTCCTTGTCCTTCCTACAAATGAGTACCCTGTCTGCATAGATGTGCCGACCCAACATCCAGGCAGCCTTACAGTCCTTAAACCTCTGAGTGGCCGCGGGTGAACATGAGAGGTATCTCCTGGCCTGGGGCACTTTGATATGTGTCCACACAAAGTCCTCGTACCACCGGTGTCTACAGGCCTCCACCTCAAACAAAAGTTCCTTTGGCATGTACGGGTATTCCCACCCATACTCGCTGGCAACTCTTTGATTAAAAAGTCTCTGTAAACGGGACAGTGGTGGCATGGTAGCGCGGTCTCCCGCGCCAGGCAAGATGATGACATCAGGGTGCCGAGGTACTTTAACTACCTCCGGACCAGTTGCAGGGGCCCGCAGTGACACCAGACTCGTCTCGCTTATTGAAGCAGGTGTCTCTGATGGCGGAGGGGCAGGCAAGGGGACAGATCCCTCCTCAGGCTCGGAAGCCACCACCCGGGGTGTACTTTCCCCAATGGACATGGGTGAGTCCCTAGCACTATGGGACAAGGACAGGGGCATCTTATCCCATCCCTTTCTCTCAAACAGTTCATCTATGGCGGTGTCATCACCCGCATCAGAGATGGACTCCAGATCGGAGGTGACACATTCCTCCGCAGGAAGGTAACTCCTGGTGAAGGACGAGTCACTGCCTCCAGTTGTTTCACAGACATGTGAACCCCCAACACTCGGCATCTTGCACAGAGTCTCTTTCCCCGGCTTACCTCAGCTTGAAAAAGAACCAGGATGTCCGGGACTTTTCCCTTCGGATGCATCCGTTCCGAGTAAGCGCTGGGGCGTTGCTCCACCACGGCCGCGGGAAGCTGTCACAAACCCGATCTTCCTCTTGGGCGGTGGGAGAAAGGACTCTGTGGTAACCGAAGCAGCATCCTCCAGTCTCTCACTCGCTGCAACAAGCTCCTCTGTGACTTCCTTCGAAGTCCCGTCAGTGCGCGCAGGGGTGGCTGTGTAAGCTCTGATTCCGCCTTCTGGAGTGGTGGCGCCCGTAAGGCAGTTGAGGTGGAAGGCCCAAGGCTTTTCCGTAGGTTGCTCAACCTCAAATAGGAACTCCTTACAGCTCTTGCATCGCCCGAAAGGCGTTAGATGAACCACCGGTCCCGAGCAGCCGGGACAAATCACTCCGAGGGCCTCCACATCTTTACACATGTAGAGGGCAAATCGTCCCCGGGGCTTTAGCCGAATCCCTGTATCCGTTAAAGAAGCAGCGAATTAAGTCATCTTCATGGTAGTAGTAGCCGGATCCCATGAGGCATGAGACGCCATGTTGTCCATCCGCTGCTCCATTGCGCACTGACCTTTTCGCGCCAAAGTCCCCACGTGCAACTCCACACATGGCCAGACTCCTCCCAACTCCTGCACCGTTCGCGGGCTTTCTGAGTAGGCACGCCCACGAACTACGCAGTCAGGGTTCTCCTCATGGCGCAGTTCTCAATATGGCCGACCTCCACGAAACTTCACTGGGGAATAAAGTTCAACTTCTGGGGGGTTTTTCACACTTTGCAGCCGCAGACACATCCCGGACTCGAGCCCCCACGTCTAGCGCACCCACCCCAGACTTTACCTGCTTTTCTTTACTTGGCTTCTCTGCAGGAAAGAATGGGGCACACCGCACTATAAGCCCGTACCCTCCTAAATGGGGAGGTTGAGCGGTGTTAGTTTTCGGGCCTGCCTGCGGCCGGTGTTAGAATCCTCTGCCTCTGCATTAGCCAGAAACAAGTCCTTAATTCTCCCCAGTAAAGTAACTGTCCACACCAACTGAAAGTCCAACCTTTGTATTTATTTCACCACGGATAACAAATAGTCTCTATGAGAGCAGACAGGTTGATACGAGACATAGGTCAGATAAGGTGGGAGGAGGTCCAGGCACAAACTTGATTTAGTTTCTCTTACTGTTCTGATTTCACAAACAGGTTTGGGCGCACGGTCTCTGCCACAGACCGGGTGAATATGAAAGTCACTGTCACTGACTTGTTGAAGTTGGTCCCTGCCACTGACCTGGTGAATAGGGCCTTGCCCTATTTGGTCACTGCCACTGACCTGGTGTGCGTAGAGTCACTGCCACTATGACCTACAGAACATGCACTTCCTTCTTGAAGAAACTTGGCCCATGTCAAGGAGAAGAACATCCCTCCGGAGAGTTACCAGAGGCCCCCACTGTCACCACGACTCTGCGCTGGGTCTTCAGAAGGGGTCACCTCCCTGGCCTCCTCGATCCTGGATACGGGTCCCCTCGCAAGGCGGCACCCTGGGAGCCCTCAATCCCCGGCGGAACCCAGCCGAAGGCGCTGGGCTCCGGGCTTCCAAAATACTACCTCACCCCAGACTGAAGGTGTCTGGGATGGAACAGGAACTCGGCCTCCGGGCCTAGGGCACCCGGAGACGACACACGCACCACCCAGGCTGAAGGTGCCTGGGCGCGACCCCTCTGGAAGATGGCCACCCCTTTTTATATCCTCTCCCGACAGGCACAGCAGGTTCCCCGCCCGGCCATCACCACTGCCGAGAGGGGACAAAAAAAGCACAGCCTTGTATCAGTGGTTCAACCCTGGCCCATGGCAACAGCGCCACCTGTAGGCCACAGGGAACTGCACACCAATACTATCTCCCAGGGACAGAAATGGTCCAAGAAACCTGACAATTAGTGTATCTGAGCCTAATTACCACTCAGATACTCCCCCTAAATATAGCACCCCGCTACATAGAATTTCAGTATATTTGCACAGCTTCATGCATTTCCATGGTGCAGGTAGGCCAGCCACTGGCATCATGGAAGCACATAATTCTTATTGCGGGGTGAGCGACATTCAGGGCAGCCCCAGCATTCATAAGGGGATTGAAATCTACCTCTGTTTAGACCTGCTATGCCTTACGCGCACTGCCATGCTTTCAGTGTACTGAGGACTCTGATGTGTGTGAAAGTGGGGAGGGATTGAGGACTCTGGGGATCTAGACTGAGGTTCTTCTAGATCTTTTATACTTTCAAAGGGTGCCATGACTGAAAAAAGGTGGGAGGCACTGGTGTATATATCAGCAGTCTGCAGGCGCACAGCTGGGTTGTCTATTTGTGGATGTTTTCCATAGAGCAGAGGAAAGAGCTGCCACAATGCGAACATACAAAACCTAACTGTGCAATCATATAACTGGCCACTAGAGGCAGCCCTGATCCCACCTGTTTTTTAAAAGTTTTGTGAACCTTTTCTGTGCCAAGTTAAAAGCTGCATTTCATTCTAAGTTCGAGTAGGGGTACACTTTAATGAAAAAAAGAAGATTGGAAAGCCTTGTAATCAATTAGTATACTCATTTGATAACCAAGCCTTTTCTGGCACTTTTTGTTTACAAGTTTGAGTCTACGTTCACACTGGGCTGATTTAACATGCGATTTGACATGTCAAATTGGAGCCTATTGCCAGCAACGACACCGTCCGAATCGGTGCGACGCCGCACAGATTCTCAAAAGTAGTTCCTTCACTAATTTTGGCGACTACGGGGGCGATTTCAATAGACATCTGTGCATGAACCCGCACAGGTGTCTGTCAAATCGCCCCAATCGCCGAACTTGCAATGAAATGCGGGTTTGAAATCGTGCAAGTTCAGCCCACCCTCAGTGTGAATGTGGGCTAAATCAGTATTTTTTGCTAGAAATTTACTTATAACCCCCCAACACTGTATATATATATATATATATATATATATATATATATATATATATGTAGCGGGGGTCTCCTTTAAGGCCTCAGGACTACGATACCCAGAACCCCGTTCAGCACCCAAGGTGCATTGCCACCCGCAGAGACTCATGGGGTGGGCTATAAAGGTGGAGGGGAGGCTAAGCTCGGCCTCTTTGGGGACACCGCCCTTCTAGCAAGAGGATCCCCTGTGCGGACTTGCTGCTAGTGCAAGGCCTGAAGCCTGGGCCTTGCGCACTTCCAAAGAGCCTTCCACTCCACTGCGGAGCCTGTGTGGCACCTGATCTCCGTTTGTTTTTTCACTGACATCAGGAGGACCGAAGACCCGGCTATCCCAGACCCTGTGTGCGGATACACAGCGGTGGAAGTTACGGCCGGGGACTAAGTCCGGTGTGGTGAGAGAGCACTTGCTCAAAGTTATAGCCAAGTACTTTGTTTAGGCCTACTGACTGCTTTGGCCCTTAGTGCTATATCAACTATCCTAGCAGGAGACTATTTCCAGAACTGAGTTTGATAGTCTCCTGAGAGTTGTTACTTTCCTGAGATACAGTCCCGTTGGATTACAAATTGTTGTTCCTGATGTACACCACCGATTTCCTTGCATGCGAAGATTCTTCACCCTAAGACTGTACCTTACTTTAAGTCAGGCCTGACTGGGTAGCGTAGAACATTATTGGGCACCATATTGCTCACGGGGAGGATAGCTGCAGCGTGGTGTGCTAGTTATTTCTATACAGTATTGCTAAGTGTCACTAATATTGCAGGGCTCTGCATGTGTTATGATGTACTGTACTTCTACCTAACTTTTATACTAAAGTAAAGTTGCTATAGTTAAGTACTCCGGTATCAGTGTCAATTACTGTACTTTATCACTATTTGCTTTATTGTGGGACTGTGTCATAGATGATTGCAGAGACATTACCAGTCTATCATTCCCTAGACTAGCTGTGCCAGGGGAGGGTCGAGTAGATTGCCGGGGGTTGGCAGTGCTGTGTACAGGGCCCGAAACAATATCAGCTGCTCTCTTAAGTTGGGGGTATCGCTACACGTGGGGGCTCGCAAGTCCGGGATCCTGTACGCGGCAATCAAACACGCCAAAGGTATCGGCATGGACCCGCTAGAAGTGAAAGCATGGTGCGAGGCAGTCAAGGCCAGCCCAGACATGTCAGTGGTCCTCAGTCTCCCGGGAGAAGAATTGCCGAAGGATGCGGTGGAGCAACTCTCAGTGTCGTTATCCCCGAATTGAGAGTCATGGGTGATGGACATGAGGTCGAATCCAGAAACCTCGTTCAAACGTTCAGACCTATGGTTTGGCGCACGCAGTGACCGCGAAGAGGGAGTCACCCCTGCCATCCCCTCCGGGGTCACCGCCAGGGACATCCCATACACCAGAGAAGCTAAAGGGGACGATACCTCCGGTGACACCCCTGACTACTATAGGGCTGGAACTTTTAAATGCCCTAGGGGATCTGCCCACCAAGTGTCAGAAAACCAACACGGTGCACATAGAGGCTAGTTACCGAAAGCTAAGGATCTTTTCAGGGAAGCTACCTGTCCCTACAGGGGAGGAAGACTTTGACACCTGGATCGAGCAGGCATTACTAGCGGTAGAGGCATGGGAGGTGCCTGAAGCGCAGAAGAAGCAGCGCGTGATTGAGAGTTTAAAGGCGCGGCTGCCGAAGCTGTAAAAAGTCTCCGGTTTAGCAATGCTGCCTGCATGGCCTATGACTACTTGGCCATGCTGCAGGAAGAGTTTTGTCAGTTGGAGAAGGTGACAGAACTGGTGTATCAGTTTGAACACACCTTTCAGCAACCAGGAGAAAAGCTGTCAGAGTATGTGAGAAGATTGAATAGGATGCTTTGCCAAATCGTGCTGAAAAAGGGAATGATGCCCCAAACCATAGATGACGCAAGGATGAAGCAGATCCTAAAGGGAGCACTACATTCAGATCCGGTCTGGCTCCACCTGAAAACCTCTGGAGGAGGCATGTCATTGAATTACCCTGATCTGGTGAAGATCATAAGAGACGAAGAGGCTCTACTTAAAGATCAGCAAGCCATCAAGACACACACCTCTTCTACACCTGTAATGGTCAGATCAGCCATGACCCCTGAAAGAGACTCAGAAGTAGATACCCTGAAGTCACAGATGTCTCAGGTATTGGAGATGCTGACCTCTTTGATGACAAAGGATCCAAGGGTCCCAGAGAAAGAGGGACCGAAGAAGGAGCTGTTCCCAGATACCTCAGCACCCGCTCCCTTACAGGATTGGGGGGATGCGATTTGCTACAACTGTGGAGGAGTTGGCCATATTGGAAAAGTATGTCCCAGTCCAAAAAAAAGAAAGTTAATAATCGCAAGCCGGCGGAAAACTCCAGAGGGCCCCGGTGAAGGAGTCAACCGGGTGCCCACCATCTCCAGTAAGCTCCATTGGATCAAAATTTAATGAGAAGTCCAGCAAGAAAGGGGGCAAACCCCCTCCGAAAAGGAATAATGTCCCTCAGCGGGAGTATACACCTAAAAAAAAGGGAGATATCAATGCATACCAAGCCCAAGAGGGATTGAAGTCAAGAGAAAAATTAAGAAAAGTCCTAAGGGAAAACGCAGGGATCAAAGGAAAGAGGCCCCCCGAAACAATTCCCAGAAAAGCTGGTAGGACCCTCTCCACTAGTACCCATTCAAGTGGAGGGAGTCTACACAAGAGCCATCCTAGATACTGGGGCACAAGTGACCCTATTATATAGGGACTTTTATGATAAACATCTGAGCCATCTGCCCATACAAAAACTCGAAGACTTGGAGATATGAGGGATCGGAACACAGAGTTTCCCCTACAATGGCTACTTACCAGTAAAGTTGACCTTCGACCCTTCAGTGGCCGGGAAGGCTGAAGTAATTGATACTCTGGCAGTAGTCTGCCCTCGACCACCCGGAGCCAACAAGAGTTCCCTTATAATCGGGACCAATACGGACTTGGTCAGGAGGCTCCTGGCTCCCTTAGCACAAGGGAAGAACCCTACAGCCACCAGAATCCACCCGATGCTGAAGCTAGCCTACCAGTGACTAGTCTTGGAGCAGAAGGCCCCAGAAGAGGGGGTAGGGAAAGTCTGGAGGCTAGGGAAGAAAGGGATAGTGTTACAGCCCGGTGAAGTAACCAGTCTCAGAGCCACTGTGAAGCTTACTTGGGAGCAACCTGGGCCCTTTGTCGTGTTGGAACCAGATCCCCGGGAGAAACATTCAGGTCTAGAAGTGATCCCTGAAGTGGTCCTGCTAGGAGCTTTAAAGAAGGCACACTGTAAGGTGCCGGTGAGCATCAGAAACACCACTGATGCCTCCATGAAGATCCCAGCCAGGATGCTGCTGGGCCAGGTGAGCCCTGCTGCCCCAGTTGTCTTGTCAGATGTGGAGAAGACAGAGGGAGAAAGCACTACCTGGGAGAAGCTCTGCATGGAGAACCCGAACCTACCAAGGGCCTAAAGGAGAGGGCAAAGGCCCAGTTGACCAGATGGAGGAAGATCTTCTCCAAAGATGAGTTCGATGTGGGGTGTGCGAAGAGTGCCACCCATCGAATCCGCCTCCAGGAAGACAAGCCTTTCAGAGAGAGAGAGTCAGGCGAGTTCCTCTAGCCGACCTAGAAGACTTGAGAGAACAGCTCGCCGAGCTCAAGCGAACCGGTGTTATCCGGGAGTCCAGAAGCCCCTATGCCTCCCCGATCGTGGTGGTCAGGAAAAAGAATGGGTCGCTGAGACTATGTATAGATTACAGGACTCTCAACAGGAGAACGATACCCGACCAATATACCACCCCGAGGATAGAGGATGCCCTACAGAGTTTGTCTGGAGCTAGGTGGTTCAGCGTCATGGACCTTAAAGTGGAGGTCCACCCTGAAAAAATCTTTACACTAAAAATTAAAAAAAAAATAAAAAAAAATAATAGAATTTTTTTTTTTTTATACTCACCCTAAATGCCTGTTGCTATGCGGAAGTCCCCTAATCTGCCGCTAATGTTCCTCTTCTCCATCCGCGGTGGCTCTCCTTCCGCTTCCTCTTCTTGTGAATGGGCCGCGCTGCCTTCTGGGAACTGTGTGTATCCCAGGAGGCAAGCCGCCCATTCACAAAGCGCCGTGCGAGTGGCGCATGCGCAGTAGGAAACGGGCAGTGAAGCCTTACGGGCAGTGAAGCCTTACGGCTTCACAGCCTGTTTCCCCTACTCAGAATGGAGGAGCCGGGAGCCTGCCAGCAGCTATCGATCGCCGCGGCAGGACCGACATCGCGGGAGAGTAGGACAGGTAAGTGTCCTTATTAAAAGTCAGCAGCTACACTGTTAGTAGCTGCTGACTTTTTTTTTTTTTCTCCTGCACCACCGCTTTAAGAGCGGATACTACCAGATCCCAATGCATCCGGAAGATAAGGAGAAGACAGCCTTCATAACCCCTGTCGGATTCTTCGAATTTGACCGGATGCCCCAAGGTCTGTCTGGAGCCCCTGCCACTTTTCAGCACCTGATGGTAAAACTGTGGGAGACATGAACCTCATCGAAGTCCTAGTGTACCTAGATGATATCATTGTCTTTGGGAAGACTCTAGAGGAGCATGAAGAGAGACTGGAAAAAGTCTTGAAAAGACTCAGTGACGAGGGACTCAAGCTTTCACCAGAAAAATGCCAGTTCTACCAGTCGTCAGTCCACTACCTGGGACACATAGTGTCCGAAGAAGGGGTAGCCAAAGACCCCGAGAAGCTGGAGGCAGTCACCTCCTGGCCACGGCCCACTACTGTGACGGAATTCAGGTCCTTCTTGGGGTTCTGCTCATACTACCGGAGGTTCGTGGAAGGGTTCACACGAATTGCCAGATCCCTAAATAAACTGTTGAAGACAGAGGGAGAAGAGGATGACTCGGGCCCCAGGAAGCCAGGGGAGTCGGTTGAAAATCAGTGGAATGGGAAGTGTGAAGAGGCCTTCTAAATGCTGAAGAAAAGCTTAACCACTGCCCCTGTCTTGGCCTATGCAGACACAAAAAAAACATATGAACTTCATGTGGACGCCAGTCATGATGGTCTGGGAGGGGTGCTATACCAGGAGCATGTAGGGCAACTACGACCCGTTGCATATGTGAGCAGGAGCTTAACCCCAGCTGAAAAGAACTATCCTACTCACAAGTTGGAGTTCTTAGCCCTCAAGTGGGCTGTGGTCGATAAATTAAAAGACTACCTGTATGGAGCAGAATTTATCGTGAAAACTGATAACAACCCCCTCACTTATCTCTTCACCACGGCAAAGCTGGATGCCACTGGCCACCGATGGCTGGCTGCGCTCTCTGCATTCAGTTTCAGCCTGAAATACAGACCTGGGGCTGGAAACCGAGATGCGGATGCCCTGTCCAGAAGGTCTCATACGCCCACCGACCGTACAGAAGACTGGACTCAAGTGACGCCAGATGGGGTGCAGGCTCTCTGTCAAGGAGCTGAACTCCAAGCCAGTGGTGGATCCAGAGCAGAAGAGATAGGAGTCACAGTAGTAGGAGTACCCAAACAATACTGCGGTGTGACCCAAATAGAAGAAGATGACTTGCCAAAGCTGTCCATGAAGGAACTGAGATGTGACCAATTGGAAGACCCCCTGGGGAAACTGGTCCTGGAAGATCAAGATCCAGACAAACTTCTACATCATCCTTCGAAGGAGGCCCGCCTGCTGCGGAAAGAGTGGGACAGGCTACAGGTGCATCATGGGGTGGTCTACCGAAGGGGCCCCTCTGATGACCTGGAGGACAAATAGCAACTATTTCTGCCCGAGAAACACAGAGAGACTGTCTTAGTGGCCCTACACGATAACCATGGTCACCTAGGAGCTGAAAGAACCTTTCAACTTATCAGGAGCCGGTTCTACTGGCCTTGTATGAGGGCTGAAGTGGAGGCATACTGTCACTCATGCGTACGCTGCATCCAACGAAAGACTCTACCCCATCAAGCTGCCCCAATGGGCCACCTGCAAAGTCAAGGTCCATTGGATTTGGTATGCATTGATTTTCTCTACCTCGAACTCGACTTGAGTGGACTAGGAAATGTTCTGGTGATAACCGATCATTTCACCCGGTATGCCCAGGCCTTCCCAACCAAAGACCAAAAGGCTTCCACCGTGGCCAAAGTACTCATGGAGAAATACTTTGTGCACTACGGGCTACCGCAACGTCTTCACTCGGATCAAGGGAGGGACTTCGAGAGTCGGCTGATCCGGAAACTCTTGGACTCCTTAGGGATCAAGAAGACCCGGACCACTCCCTACCATCCACAAGGGGATGCGCAGCTGGAGAGGTTCAACAGAACCCTACTAAACATGCTAGGGACTCTAAGCAGCGAAAAAAAGCAGCACTGGAGCAAGCACATAGCAGCAATTGTGCATGCTTATAATAGTACAACAAGTGATGCCACAGGGTACTCTCCCTATAGACTTATGTTTGGAAGAGAGGCAAGACTACCTGTAGACCTGGCCTTTGGCACCTCCATAGATCACACCTCAGCCACCTCTCACAATGGATACCTGGATAGGCTGAGGCAAAGTTTAAAGTTGGCCTATGAACAGGCCCAAGCAGCCTCGGATCAAAGGGGAGCTCGTAACAAGCGAAACTTTGATTTGAGAGTTCAGATTCAGGATTTGCGACCTGGAGACAGAGTGCTACTGCGAAACTTGGGAGTCCCTGGGAAGCATAAGCTGGCAGACAGATGGAGACCTGAACCCTATGTCATCTGCAAGAAGCGACCCGGTCTACCAGTTTACCAATTGAAGCCGGAAGGGAAAGTGGGGCCGCTGAAGACCTGGCACAGAAACCATCTACTTCCACTTTCTGAGGCAGTTCGGATACCTTCTGTAAAGTATTCTCCTGAGCCAACTTCCATCCTGGATACTCCTAGGCCAAATACCCAGTCTCAGACATCTCAATCTGGAGGAATGGATGTCTCCGAACCCAGCGAGGATGACGGAGAGGAGCTCGAGTGGCTGTGGCCTTCCCAGGGGCCTGTGCCTTCTTCCATAGATCTTCCACCTTCTGAAGGCACCATAGACAGTACACTGAACGCAGAAGCCACAGAGTTTGCCCTCTGTCAGACTCATGGGAAGATGCTTTTGACTCACTCCCTGCAGAGGATCCAAGAGATTCTATGTATCTTCCTGCATCTGAGCTGAATGTTCCAGAGACTATGGAGGCCTCTACGCCTGTTCCAGAAGAGGAACCTACAGTGACTGAACCAGAGATCCCAAGGGAGCAGAGAATGAAGAGAACCATACGTCCTCCCCGGAAGTTGACTTACACCCAAATGGGGGAGAGTTCAGAGGACACTGTGATAACAGCCAGGAGGAGTGTAGAAACCCTGACCCCTCCACTGTTCATTTGGTGGAGGGCAACCCCAACTCACCCTCTGGCACAGTTAGACAGGCCACTTCTGACAATGTGACCTGTGGGCAGGGTAATTCCCCTCGTTTTTGGTGGGAACTTCCCCTGCCGACCTCACTTACAGCTTTAACTGATGTTGTATGTACCTTTTGTTAGTACTGTCTTTGGGGACCAAAGAATCTAAGTGGAGGGAGTGTGTAGCGGGGGTCTCCTTTAAGGCCTCAGGACTACGATACCCAGAACCCCGTTCAGCACCCAAGGTGCATTGCCACCCGCAGAGATTCATGGGGTGGGCTATAAAGGTGAAGGGGAGGCTAAGCTCGGCCTCTTTGGGGACACCGCCCTTCTAGCAAGAGGATCCCCTGTGCGGACTTGCTGCTAGTGCAAGGCCTGAAGCCTGGGCCTTGCACACTTCCAAAGAGCCTTCCACTCCACTGCGGAGCCTGTGTGGCACCTGATCTCCGTTTGTTTTTTCACTGACAGGAGGACTGAAGACCCGGCTATCACAGACCCTGTGTGCGGATACACAGCGGTGGAAGTTACGGACGGGGACTAAGTCCGGTGTGGTGAGAGAGCACTTGCTCAAAGTTATAGCCAAGTACTTTGTTTAGGCCTACTGACTGCTTTGGCCCTTAGTGCTATATCAACTATCCTAGCAGGAGACTAATTTCCAGAACTGAGTTTGATAGTCTCCTGAGAGTTGTTACTTTGCTGAGATACAATCCCGTTGGATTACAAATTGTTGTTCCTGATGTGCACCACCCATTTCCTTGTATGCAAAGATTCTTCACCCTAAGACTGTACCTTACTTTAAGTCAGGCCTGACTGGGTAGCGTAGAACATTATTGGGCGCCATATTGCTCACGGGGAGGATAGCTGCAGCGTGGTGTGCTAGTTATTTCTAAACAGTATTGCTAAGTGTCACTAATATTGCAGGGCTCTGCATGTGTTATGATGTACTGTACTTCTACCTAACTTTTATACTAAAGTAAAGTTGCTATAGTTAAGTACTCCGGTATCAGTGTAAATTACTGTACTTTATCACTGTTTGCTTTATTGTGGGACTGTGTCATAGATGATTGCAGAGACATTACCAGTCTATCATTCCCTAGACTAGCTGTGCCAGGGGAGGGTCGAGTAGATTGCCGGGGGTTGACAGTGCTGTGTACAGGGCCCGAAACAAATTCAGCGGCTCTCTTAACTGGGGATAGCGCTACACGTGGGGGCTCCGAGTCCGGGATCCTGATACAGCAAGCAACGCGCCAAAAGTACCGGCATGGACCCATTAGAAGTGGAACGATGGTGCGGGGTGGCTGGCACTGATTCAGCCGCGGCAGTAGTCATTGAACTCCCGGGAATCTGGCAAGAAGCGGCGGTAAAGCAGCTAATAATGTCGCTGTCCTCACACCAGAAAGCATGGGTCATGGATGTCAGGTCGAATTCCTCGCTGACCCACGCACTAATAGAATGGAAGAATGAAATCCCAGAGCATTTCAAAAGTCCAAGCATAACAGCAATGGATGATCAGACCTATAGCTTAATGCATGCGCTGCCAGTCAGGGGAGGATGGTTTCAGACACCAATCCCATCACCTCCACAGATATCTCCAGTGCAGTCCCCAAAAGCAGGAAGGCATAAGAAAGAGAGTCCCGGATCACCACCGGCCACCCTCAGCGCAGAATTATGCGCGGTCCTGGGGAAGATTGTAGCCCAGTGCAAGAAGGATCCTACAGACTACCCGATGTCGGGATACAGAAAACTTAGGATATTTTCTGGAAGGAAGCCTGTACCTTCGGGGGAAGAAGGATTTGAGGAGTGGCTAGACAGTGCCACTCAGGCTTTAGAAGAATGGGAAGTCCCAGAACACCGGAAGAAACCGAGAATCACAGAGAGTCTGAAGGGGCCTGCCTTGGAGGCCATACGCAACCTCAAGCTGAGCAAGAAAGACTGTGATGCACAGGATTATCTGGACATTTTGCAGAATGTGTTCGGTGGAACAGAGAAAGTCACTGAGCTCACTTACCAGCTGTAACACTGCTATCAGAAGACAGGAGAGAAACTGTTAGAGTTCATGAGGCGTATGGATAAGATCCTACATAAAATTATACTGAAGAAGGAGATCGACCCAAGGAAGGTGGATGAGGCCCATGTTCAGCAGGTGTTGAGGGGAGCTCATCCCCTGGACCCCATCGCATTGGTGTTACGCATTCGACAGGACGGGAAGAGCCTGGAGTACCCCGACTTAATCCGAGTGGTCAGAGAAGAAGAGGCTATGTTGGAAGACAAAAGGAGAAACCAATCAGTTGAGCCAACCAATCCTCCGGCAGTAGTGGTCAGGACGGCCATGACCCTCGAGAGAGACTCAGAGGTGGATACCTTGAAGTCACAGATGTCCCAAGTATTGGGGCTGCTGACCTCTATGATGGCCAAGGATCAAGGGATACCAGAGAGGGAAAGCCCAAGAAGGAACTGTTTCCAAACATCTCAGCGCCCTTATCCTTGCAAGATTGGGGGGATGTGATTTGTTTCAACTGTGGAGGAGCTGGCCATTTCGCCAAAGTGTGTTCCAGCCCAAAGAAAAAAAAGATGAATAACCGCAAGCCGGCGGAAAACTTCAGAGGGCCCCGGTGAAGGAGTCAACCGGGTGCCCATCATCTCCAGTGAGCTCCAAACTGAATGAGAAGCACAGGAAAAGAGTGGACAAAACCCCTCAGAAGAAGCACAGGGTTCCTCAGTAGGAACGTACACCAAAGAAAGAGAATAATGTCCCTCAGCGGGTAGTTACACCCATTAAAAGGAGGGAGATCAATGCATACCAGGCCCGAGAGAGACTTAAGTCCAAAGAGAAATGGAAGAAAGAGAGTCCAAAAGGGAAACGCAAAGATCCAAAGAAAGAGACCCCTTCGAAGCGGTATCCAGAGAAGCTGGTAGGCCCCTCCCCGATAGTACCTGTCCAAGTGGAGGGAGTTTACACCAGAGCCATATTGGATACTGGGGCACAAGTGACCCTGTTGTACCGAGACTTTTATGACAAGCATCTAAGTCACCTACCCATCCAGAAGATTGAAGAGCTGGAAATATGGGGAATTGGGACTGAGAGTTTCCCTTATGATGGCTATCTGCCTATAAAACTGCTTTTTGACCCGTCCATAGCCGGGAAGGCCGAAGTGTTTCGATACCTTGGCTGTGGTATGCCCCCGACCGCCTGGGGATAACAAGAGTTCCCTAATAATAGGGACCAACACGGATCTGGTCCGAAGACTCTTGGCCCCTCTGACAAGAAGAAAAGACCCCACAGTCACCAAGATCCACCCAATGCTGAAGACAGCTTATCAGCGACTGATCTTGGAACAGAAGGCCCCAGAAGAGGGGGTAGGGAAGGTCTGGAGGCTGGGAAGAAGAGGAATAGTGCTGCAGCCCGGCGAAGTAGCCTGTTTAAAAGCCACTGTGAAACTCCATTGGGAGCAGCCTGGGCCCTTTGTCATGTTGGAACCCGACCCAGGGGGAAAACACTCGGGCCTAGAAGTAGTCCCAGAAGTGGTCCCGTTGAGGGCCCTGACGAAGGCGCACTGTAAAGTACCTGTGAGTGTCAGGAATACTACGGATGGCCCCATGGAGATCCCAGCCAGGATGTTGCTGGGCCTGGTGAGCCCTGCTACCCCAGTTGCTTTATCAGACATGGAGAAGGCAGAGGAAGAAAGGACTGTGTGGGAGAAAATTTCCATGGAGAACCCAAACCTGCCCAGGGCTTGGAAAGAGAGAGCCAAGGCCCAGTTGACCAGGTGGAAAAAGATCTTCTCCCAAGATGAGTTCGATGTGGGGTGTGCAAAGAGTGCCACCCATCGAATCCGCCTCCAGGAAGACAAGCCCTTCAGTCAGAGGGTTAGGCGAGTTCCGCTAGCAGACCTTGAAGACTTGAGGGAACAGCTCGCCAAACTCAAGCGAACTGGTGTGATTCGAGAATCTAGAAGCCCCTATGCCTCCCCGATAGTGGTGGTCAGGAAGAAGAATGGGTCGTTGAGGCTGTGCATAGACTACAGGACCCTCAACAGGAGGACCATACCCGACCAGTACACCACTCCGAGGATAGAGGATGCCCTACAGAGCTTGTCTGGAGCCAAGTGGTTCAGCGTCATGGACCTCAAGAGCGGGTACTATCAGATCCCTATGCATCCAGAAGACAAGGAGAAGACAGCCTTCATAACCCCAGTGGGGTTCTTTGAATTCAACCGGATGCCCCAAGGTCTGTCCGGAGCCCCGGCCACCTTCCAACGTCTCATGGAAAAGACTGTAGGAGACATGAACCTCATCGAAGTCCTTGTATACTTGGATGACATCATTGTCTTCGGGAGAACCTTGGAAGAACATGAAGAGAGGCTGGAGAAAGTTTTGAGAAGACTCAGTGAGGAGGGACAGCTCTCACCTGAAAAGTGCCAGTTCTATCAGTCATCAGTTAACTATCTGGGACACATAGTGTCCGAGGATGGGGTAGCCACAGACCCCGAAAAGTTGGAGGCAGTCACCTCTTGGCCAAGGCCCACCACTGTGACAGAACTCAGATCCTTTTTAGGATTCTGTTCTTATTATAGGAGGTTAGTGGAAGGGTTTGCTCGGATAGCAAGGCCTCTGAATGAACTGCTCAAGTTGGAGGGGGAAGAGGATGACTCGGGCCCCAGGAAGCCAGGGGAGTCAGTCAAGGACCAGTGGAACGAGAAGTGTGAAGAGGCCTTACAGATGTTGAAGAAAAGTCTAACCACTGCCCCTGTCCTGGCCTACGCAGACCCAAGGAAGCCTTATGAACTCCACGTAGATGCCAGTCATGATGGTCTGGGAGGAGTGCTTTATCAGGAGCACGAAGGGCAACTAAGACCTGTTGCATATGTGAGCAGAAGTCTGACTCCCTCTGAAAAGAACTACCCCACTCATAAGTTGGAGTTCCTGGCCCTCAAGTGGGCGGTAGTTGACAAACTCCGAGACTATCTGTATGGGGCAGAGTTCACCGTGAAAACCAACAGCAACTCTCTTACCTATCTTTTCACCACAGCAAAGCTGGATGCCACAGGACATAGGTGGCTGGCGGCACTGTCCGCCTTCAATTTCAGCCTGAAATACAGGCCTGGGGTTGGAAATCGAGATGCAGACGCTTTGTCTAGAAGATCTCATGTCCCCATCAGCAGTACAGAAGACTGGACCCAAGTAGCACCCGATGGGGTGCGGGCCCTCTGTCAGGGGGCTGAACTCCAGGCCGGTGGCGGCTCAAGACCAGAAGAAATAGGGGTCACTGTAGTAGGGGTCCCCAAACAGTACTGTGGGGTAACCCAGTTGGAGGAAGATAACTTGCCAAGACTGTCAAAGAGGGAGTTGAGATGTGACCAATTAGAAGACCCGATGGGGAGATTGGTCTTGGAAGCCTTGGAGAGGCAGGACCCAGATAGACTCTTGCGTCACTCTTCAAAGGAAGCTCGCCTGTTGAGGAAGGAGTGGGACAGGTTGCAGGTGCATCAGGGAGTGGTCTACGGAAGGGGCCCCTCTGATGACCTGGAAGACAAATGGCAATTGTTTCTGCCTGAGAAACACAGAGAGACAGTCTTGGTTGCTCTACACGACAACCATGGCCATCTGGGGCCGGAAAGCACCTTCCAACTCGTTAGGGACCGATTCTATTGGCCCTGCATGAGGGCCGAAGTTGAAGAATACTGCCACTCATGTGCACGCTGCATCCAGAGAAAGACTTTACCCCATCAAGCTGCCCCAATGGGCCATCTGCAAAGTCAAGGCCCACTAGATTTGGTATGCATTGATTTTCTCTGCCTTGAACCCGACTTGAGTGGGCTAGGAAATGTTCTGGTAGTAACCGACCATTTCACCCAGTATGCTCAGGCCTTCCTAACCAAAGACCAAAAGGCGTCCACTGTAGCCAAAGTACTTGTGGAGAAATACTTTGTACACTACGGGCTACCACAACGGCTTCACTCAGATCAGGGAAGGGACTTTGAAAGTCGGCTGATCCGGAAGCTCCTGGATTCCTTAGGGATCAAGAAGACTCAAACTACCCCCTACCATCCACAGGGTGATGCTCAGCCGGAGAGGTTCAACCGAACCCTGCTAAATACGCTGGGGACCTTAAGCAGTGAAAAGAAGCAGCATTGGAGCAACCACATAGCGGCAGTTGTGCATGCATACAACAGAACTACAAGTGACGCTACAGGGTACTCACCATATCGACTTATGTTCGGAAGAGAAGCAAGACTACCGGTGGATCTGGCCTTTGGCACCTCCATAGACCATTGTTCTGCCACTTCTCACAAAGGATATGTAGATAGACTCAGACACAATTTAAAATTGGCCTATGAGCAGGCCCAAGCAGCCTCAGAACAAAGGGGGCTCGCAACAAGAAAAACTTTGATCTGAAAGTTCGGATTCAAGATTTACAACCTGGAGACAGAGTGTTGCTACGGAACTTGGGGGTCCCTGGAAAACACAAGCTTGCAGACAGATGGAGACCTGAACCCTATATTATTTGCAAAAAACTACCGGGCCTACCGGTTTACAGACTAAAGCCAGAAGGGAAGGTGGGGCCCTTAAAGACTTGGCATCGGAACCACCTACTCCCACTAGCTGAAGCAGTTTGGATTCCCCCTGCGATGGGTTCCCCTGAGCCAACTTCCATCCTGGATACTCCCAGGCCGAACACTCGGTCCCAGACCCCTCAGATTGGGGATACAGAGACCTCGGAGCTAAGTGAAGATGAGAGAGAAGAACTTGATTGGCTTTGGCCTTCCCAGGTCCCAGAAACTTCTGCTATTGATCTTCCACCTGATGAAGACACCATAGACAGTACACTGAAGGCAGAAGCTACTGAGTTCATCCCGTCCAGTCCTTTGTCAGATTCTTGGGAAGATGCCTGTGACTTACTCTTAGAGGGGGATCCAAGAGATTCCATGTATCTCCCTGCTCCTGAGTCAAGTGTCCCATAACCAGTGGAAACTCCCAAGTCGGTTCCGGAAAAGGAACCTGTATTGTCTGAACCAGAAATCCTGAGAGAGCGAAGGATGAGAAGGACCATAAGGCCCCCCAGAAAATTGACTTACCCACAGATGGGGAAGAGCTCGGAAAACACTGTGGTCACTGCTAGGAGGAGTGTGGAAGATCCTGATCCCTCCACTGTTCATTTGGTGGGGGGCAACCCCAACTCACCCGCTGGCACAGCTAGGCAGGCCACTACTGACAGTGTGACCTGTGGGCAAGGGAGTTCACCCCCTCGTTTTTGGTGGGAACTTCCTCTGCCGACATCATACACATCTTTGTCTCATGTTGTGCGTAGTATGTGTTAACAGTTATCTTTGGGGACCAAAGAGTTTAAGTGGGGGAAGTGTGTAGCGGGGTCTCCTTTAAGGCCCCTGGACTACGTTACGCAGAACCCGTTCAGCACCCAGGGTGCATTTGGCCACCGCAGAGACTCATGGGTGGGGCTATAAAGGAAGGGGGCGAGGCTAAGCTCGGCCTCTTTGGACGCCGCGCTGCTATCAACAGGCCTTCCCGTGCGGATCTGCGGCAGTACAAGGCCTGAAGCCAGGGCCTTGCACAACTTCCAGAGAGCCTTCCACAACACTGCGAGCCTGGGTGGCATCCGACTTCTCTAAGTTGCTGACATCAGTTGGACCGGGGACCCGGCCGTTGCAGACGCTGTGTGCGGAGACACAGTCGGTGGAAGTCCCGGACTGGGATCGCGTCCGGAGTGGTGAGCGGGCACCTGCTCAATCCAGAAAAATACACTTTACTCTGATTAGGCCTAGAGACTGCCTTAGTCCACCAAGTTTTATCTGTTGTTCCACCGGAGACTAGTGATAGAACTGGGTCGTGTTGTCAGGGTCACCTGTGGCCAGGTGACAGATGCACACCGTAGGGGGACAGGAGTGCACCGCGAGGTAGTGAACCCTATGGCTGGCTTCTGTGGATAGGAAACTGGGTGGTTGTGGAAAGCGGGACCAGAGGAGCACAACCGGGATCCCAACGGAAGCGAGAGCCAAGATTGCCCAGGGCGCGGAGTCTAAGACCCAGCTGGTCTTCTCCAGGGCCTCTAGTGGTGAGGATGTTACGCTGCAGGCTGGGACCAGGTCGCGGCCCCTGGAGTTTCCTAGCTCACGCCCCGTAGGATAAGGGGAAGCAGCAGCACACGATAGAGAGAACCGAATAACAAGCCGAAGGTCAGGGGCCACAAGCAGACAAGGATAACGAAGAACGAGCCAAAGGTCAAGGGTCACGAGCAGACAGCGATGGTCGGGGACAAGCCAATAACGTAACAGAGAGACAGACGTAGCACACGGCAGGCAGGAACCCAAACACACAATGCCTAACAAACACGTTGATCAGCAAAGCAGGCTTGCAGTGCACAGGTTAATATAGTGTTCAGTGATAGGGCCTGGGGTGGAGTCAGGCTGGGAGGAGATTATAAAGGAAGCCAGGTGAAGGAGGTCTGGTCTCTAGATGAACACATGAGGAGGAAGGTAAGATGGCAGACAGACATTAATGCATATCCATGACAGTACCCTCCCTCTTACGAGGCCTCCCCCTTCCCCGCCTGGGCCCAGGTTTAGAGGGAAACTTCAGATGAAACTCCTTTAACAGACGAGGTGCAAAGACCTCAGATGCAGTGATCCAAGACCTCTCCTCAGGACCAAACCCTTTCCAATGAACGAGGTACTGAAGAACGCCTTTACAGAGTCGGGAGTCCAGAATTTGACTGATCTCGTACTCCTGATTATCCTCAGAGACAGGCGCCACGGTAGGAAGAGGACGAGAGAATTTATTGAGGACTAAAGGCTTTAGAAGAGCAACATGAAAGGAGTTAGTGATTTTAAGGCTCTTAGGAATCTGGAGTTTGAAACAAACCGGATTCAGTTTAGCAGTTACCGTGTATGGACCGATGAATCGTGGAGCAAACTTCAGAGAAGGAACTCGGAGCTTGATGTTCCTGGTAGAGAGCCAGACTTTGTCCCCTGGCTGAAGAGAAGGCGGTTTACGCCTGCGGCGGTCGGCAAAGCCTTTGAATTTTTCAGCAGCTGCCCGGAGGGAATCATGAACGTGACCCCAAACGGAATTGAGAGACTCCTGAACCGAAGCCAAAGCTGGAATGTCTGGAGAACAGATCATAGGAAGAGGAAGTTGAGGGTGTTTTCCATAAACTGTGAAAAAAGGGTGTCTTCTGCGAACTGGTATTCACATGATTGTTATGGGAGAATTCTGCCCACGGGAGTAGAGAGGACCAATCGTCATGGTGAGAAGACACAAAGGTGCGAAGAAAGACCTCTAACTCCTGATTAACCCTCTCAGTCTGTCCATTGGATTGGGGATGGTAAGAAGAAGAAAAATCCAAGACAATATTGAGGGATTTGCAAAAGGCTCTCCAAAAACGAGACGTGAATTGGACTCCCCTGTCGGAAACAATATGAGAAGGGACCCCATGTAGGCGGAGAATTTCTCGAATGAAAATGGGAACCAAGGCAGGGGCAGAAGGAAGACCAGGAAGAGGAACAAAATGAGCCATCTTGGAGAATCGATCGATTACCACCCAAATGACTGTATTATTCTCAGACAGTGGGAGATCGGTGATAAAATCCATGGCAATATGGGCCCAGGGTTCCTTAGGAATAGGCAAGGGCATGAGGAGACCAGCAGGAGCTTGTGTGGAGGATTTGGACTGAGCACAGACATGACAAGCTTTAACGTAGTCTTTGACGTCTGAGCGGAGATTAGGCCACCAGTAGTGACGACTGATGAGTAGGAAGGATCGGAGGAATCCAGAATGCCCTGCCACCTTGGAATCATGTCCCCAACGAAGGATCTTAGCTCTTAGCTCAGTGGGGACAAAGGTCTTACCAGGCGGAATTTTAGACTTCAGGGTGGTAGAGTGGGCAACAATGCATGAGGTGGGAATGATCGGCTCAGGTTCAGGGGCGGACTCCTCGTCCAAAGTGTCAAATGACCTAGAGAGCGCATCAGCCCGACCGTTGCAGGAACCAGGTTTGTAGGTAATCGTGAAATTAAAACGGGCAAAGAAGAGACTCCACCTGGCCTGTCTAGGATTCAGACGTTTAGCATTCTGTAGATACTGTAAATTCTTGTGATCGGTAAAGATCGTTATGGAGTGAGGGGAACCCTCCAAGAGATGACGCCACTCCTCTAACGCCAATTTAATTGCGAGAAGTTCCCGATCACCGATGGCATAATTCCTCTCTGCCTGAGAAAATTTTTTGGAGAAGAACGCACATGGTTGGCGTCTCTTCTCAAAGATTTGAAGAAGCACAGCTCCCACCCCCATTGAGGAAGCGTCCACTTCAATAAAAAATGCATTCCCAGGATTTGGTCTCCTCAAGAGGGGGCCAGAAACAAAGGCCTGTTTCAGGTTGTGAAATGCAGAGACAGCTTCGGGAGGCCAGTCTCTGGCATTCACACCCTTCTTGGTCAAAGCGATAATAGGCGCGGCAATGGAAGAGTAATTCCTTATGAACTGCCTATAATAATTAGTGAAGCCAAGAAAGCGCTGTGTGGCCTTGAGGCTAGCAGGAAGAGGCCAGTTGGTGATAGCCAAGACCTTCCCAGGGTCCATACGAAGCCCCGAACATGAGACAAAGCACCCCAAAAACAGGACCTCAGAACATTCAAAGGAACATTTCTCCAGCTTGGCATAGAGATTGTTCTCTCTAAGACGTTGAAGTACAGTGCGGACATGGTTTCTGTGGACGAGCAGATTTTCAGAAAAGATCAGAATGTCATCCAGATAGATGACAACAAACTGGTACAGCAGATCTCTGAAGATTTCATTGACAAAGTTTTGAAACACGGCTGGAGCATTACACAGACCAAAAGGCATCACCAGATATTCGTAATGCCCGTCTCTAGTGTTAAATGCAGTCTTCCATTCGTCACCCTCCCGTATTCGAATGAGATTGTACGCGCCTCTGAGATCCAACTTGGTGAAAATGGAGGCACCCTTCAACCTATCGAATAGCTCAGATATTAAGGGTAAGGGGTATCGATTTTTAATAGTAACCGCATTTAAACCCCGATAATCGATGCAGGGTCTTAAGGTACCATCCTTTTTGGCAACAAAAAAGAACCCTGCCCCTGCAGGCGATGAGGATTTCCGGATGAACCCTCTCTCCAGATTCTCTGCTACATACTCCGACATGGCCTGGGTCTCTGGGATGGACAGAGGGTAGGTACGACCCCTGGGTAGAGTTGCTCCGGGGACAAGATCAATAGCACAGTCAAAAGACCTGTGGGGAGGAAGCACCTCAGCTGATTTTTTACAGAACACATCCCGGTAATCGCTGTATGCGGCGGGAAGATCAGAAGAAACAGAAGTGGCAGCAACCGGAAGACTCTCCTTGGGGGTCACCTTGAGAAGACACGACGAGAAACATGAGGAACCCCAGGCCAGGATCTGCCCAGAGACCCAGTCCACATGTGGAGAGTGGAGCTGTAGCCAAGGGAGGCCCAATACAACTGGGGTAGAGGCCTTGGGTAGAATAAGAAAGGATATCCACTCCTGGTGGAGAATCCCTACCGACATCCTAATGGGTAGCGTCTGGAAGCGAATAGGGCCCCCTGGGAGAACAGTGCCATCAATTGCCGAGACTACCAATGGGGTAGTGAGAGGTGAAAGGGTAAGCTTCATAGAAGAAGCAGTTCTCCAATCCATGAAATTGCCGGCAGCCCCGGAATCCAGGTATGCAAGGGTTGACTGAGGAGAAGTGCCTACATGAAGGGACACCGGCAAGAGCAGGCGAGAAGGTGATGTTTCTGGGTCCAATACTCCACCTTCCAAATGTATTAGACCCGAGCGTTTCCCGGACGAAGCGAGCAGGAGTCACGAAAATGACCCTTGCCCCCACAATAGAGGCACAAGCCCAGAGTTCTGCGCCTAGCACGTTCTTCGGGGGTTAGTCTGGTCCGGCCCAGCTGCATAGGTTCTTCAGCAGGTAGAGGATGCTCCACGGAATGAAGGGAGGGGAGCTCAGACTGGCTAGGACCCAGAGAGTGCTGGCGTCTTTTTTCTAAGGACCTCTCTTGAAAACGAATGTCGATCTGGTTGCATAATGAAATTACATCGTCCAGACCGACGGGAATGGCTCTTCCCGCTAATTCGTCTTTCACTCGGTCAGAGAGGCCATGTAAAAAGGTAGCGACCAGGGCCTCATTATTCCAGCTCAATTCAGCTGTGTGGATACGGAACTGAAGAGCATATTGCCCCACTGAACTAGATTCTTGGCGAAGACGTAAGACAGCACTAGCCGCTGAAGAAGCCCGAGCCGGCTCTTCGAAGATATTACGAAAGAGCTTCAAGAATTCGGACAGACTGGAAACCACCGGATCGTTCCTCTCCCACAGGGGGGCAGCCCAGGCCAAAGCTTCACCGGAGAGGAGGGAAATGATATAGGCTACCTTAGCCCGGTCAGATAGGAAGCTTTGAGGCTGAAGCTCAAAATGAATAGTGCATTGGCTGAGAAACCCCCTGCAGGCCTTGGAGTCCCCAGAGAAACGGAACGGAGCTGGCAATCTTAGTGAGTGTGAGGCTGCGACTGGTGCGATAGGTACAGCCGCTGGTTGTACTTGGGGTTGCGGATTCGGGGTTCCCAAGGAGACCTGAAGCTGCTCGAATCGAGAAGCCAGATCCTGGAGGAATCGCATCACCTGGGTCTGATTTGATTCCTGGGTCTCAAGTCTGCGAACTATGCCCTGCAATGGATCATCCGCGGGAAGCGGGATGTCAGCCGGGTTCATGGCTGATCAAACTGTCAGGGTCACCTGTGGCCAGGTGACAGATGCACACCGTAGGGGGACAGGAGTGCACCGCGAGGTAGTGAACCCTATGGCTGGCTTCTGTGGATAGGAAACTGGGTGGTTGTGGAAAGCGGGACCAGAGGAGCACAACCGGGATCCCAACGGAAGCGAGAGCCAAGATTCCCCAGGGCGCGGAGTCTAAGACCCAGCTGGTCTTCTCCAGGGCCTCTAGTGGTGAGGATGTTACGCTGCAGGCTGGGACCAGGTCGCGGCCCCTGGAGTTTCCTAGCTCACGCCCCGTAGGATAAGGGGAAGCAGCAGCACACGATAGAGAGAACCGAATAACAAGCCGAAGGTCAGGGGCCACAAGCAGACAAGGATAACGAAGAACGAGCCGAAGGTCAAGGGTCACGAGCAGACAGCGATGGTCGGGGACAAGCCAATAACGTAACAGAGAGACAGACGTAGCACACGGCAGGCAGGAACCCAAACACACAATGCCTAACAAACACGTTGATCAGCAAAGCAGGCTTGCAGTGCACAGGTTAATATAGTGTTCAGTGATAGGGCCTGGGGTGGAGTCAGGCTGGGAGGAGATTATAAAGGAAGCCAGGTGAAGGAGGTCTGGTCTCTAGATGAACACATGAGGAGGAAGGTAAGATGGCAGACAGACATTAATGCATATCCATGACACGTGTAGTCTCCAGTGAAGTGTTCTTCTATTATCTATCGTGTGGATTACAAATACTGTTTCTTTCTATATGTGCACCATCGTTCAAGCTGCATGCAAAGAAATTGTTCCCCAAGAGACTAAGTTATGTCTGAGTCAGGCCTGACCAGGAGTTAGAACTTTTTGTTGCTGCGCCATAAGGGCGCATAGATAGGGATAGCTGCACTTGGCGCGTAATCGCCAGCATCCTCAGTGTGTACTATATTTACCGTTGCAGGGCTCTGCAGACAATATATGTGTTATGTGTTAATCTATGCCTTTTACACAGAAGTAAACTAGTTATACTTTAACATTTCGCCCTCAGTGTGTTATCATTGTGCATGTGTAGCGGGGTCCCCTTTAAGACTCCCGGGACTACCTTGCACAGAATCCTTTTCGGCATGTTTCCACCCCAGAGACTCATGGGAGGGGTTATAAAAGGAGGAGGCGAGGCTGGGCTCGGCCTCTTTGGGACACGAGACTTCAGTGACTGATCCTCCTGTGCGGATGTGCCGGAGTGTAAGGCCTGAAGCCTGAGGCCTTGCGCAGCACCAAAGAGCCTTCCACCCCACTGCGAGCCTGGGTGGCATCTGACTTTGCTCATCTACAGCCTTGGTTGGATCGGGGATCGCTGGAGACACTGTGTGTGAGGACACAGTCGGTGGAAGTTCCCGGACTGGGACCGCGTCCGGAGGGGTGAGCGAGCGTATGCTCAAACCATATACTGTTTATTGCTGATGTGCCTATAGACTGCCGTGGCCTACAAGTTTATGTCTGATACTCTCGCTGGAGATCCATATCAGAGCTGAACTCAGAGATTCTACAGTAAAGTGTTTATTCCATTACAATCTTCCCACTGGATTACAAATGTTATCCTGTTATGTGCACCACCTTTAAAGAATTGCCGGGGAAGAGACCATCATCCCCTATAGACTGAGTTTTAGATATCTGAGCCAGGCCTGGCCAGCTAGTTAGTTCATTTAGTTACTGCGCCACAGGGCGCCTAGTTAACGGTCGCCCACGCGGCGCACCTTTACTGTTCATTCAATGCATAGTATGTTTATTGCTGCAGGGCTCTGCAATTTATTACCTGTAAACTGTTACCACTGTTAACCTTTTTACCATAAGCTTAAAGTAAATTAGATACTCCTTTCATTATTGCCTTGGTGTCTGACTTTAATCATACAGTATAAGAAATATATTGCTGCCATAACTAACTGTGCCAGTAGGGGATCGAGTAAATTGCCGGGGGTTGGCGGAGCTGTCTTCAGGGCCCAAAATAAATCTGCGGCCTTCTTAGTTGAAGGTATCGCTACACATATATTGCTAGATTGTGATAAGATAACAAGCCTTAGACTAACTGTGCCAGAGTGGGTCGTGTAGATTGCCGGGGGTTGGCGGTGCTGTATTCAGGGCCCGAAACAAATTCAGCGGCTCTCTTAACAGGGGGTAGCGCTACATATATATATATATATATATATATATATATATAGCACTGACCCCCGAAGGAGCTGCTGAATTTGTTTGGGCCTGTACTCTGCTAGTGAACCCGCACTGACTTGGCTCAATCCCCTTGACACAGCTGTGGTGCAATGTTGGTGTGGAGCTAATGGTGAAGGATAACCCCTCAATATACAATATAATAAACCTCTGCCGGCATCTTATGCAGTTTGTTAGATCTTTGTTAGATCAGGTTAGATCAACCGTTGTTTGCGTTAGATCTCACACAGAAGAAGCAATATTAACAGTTATTTGCTGGGGGGGCTAACCCGTCATCAGCCCCCCCTTATCAAAAAATTGCCCAAACAGTTAGCTATTTTGGAAGCTATTTGTTAGATCCGGTAAGATCAAGTGGTTTTAACGTTAGATCTCACATAATTAGAGACTTATTAAGTGATTAATGAGGGGGGGCTGGCCCCCCCTTATCAAAATTTCGGGCCAAAAATTATTCAGGCTAATAGATATTCGTTAGATCCGGTAAGATCAAGTGGTTTTAACATTAGATCTCACATAATTAGAGACTTATTAAGTGATTAATGAGGGGGGCTGGCCCCCCCTTATCAAAATTTCTGGCCAAAAATGATTCAGGCTAATAGATATTCGTTAGATCCGGTAAGATCAAGTGGTTTTAACGTTAGATCTCATATAATTAGAGACTTATTAAGTGATTAATGAGGGGGGGCTGGCCCCCCCTTATCAAAATTCCGGGCCAAAAATCATTCTGGCTAATAGATATTCGTTAGATCCGGTAAGATCAAGTGGTTTTAACGTTAGATCTCACATAATTTCAGAGATATTCCACATAAAAATACTGATATTAGGTGGTACATAAGGACGGGTTGGCCCCCCCCTTATCAAATTTTCGGGCCAAAAATCATTCAGGATAATAGATATTCGTTAGATCCGGTAAGATAAAGTGGTTTTAACGTTAGATCTCATATAATTAGAGACTTATTAAGTGATTAATGAGGGGGGGCTGGCCCCCCCTTATCAAAATTCCGGGCCAAAAATCATTCTGGCTAATAGATATTCGTTAGATCCGGTAAGATCAAGTGGTTTTAACGTTAGATCTCACATAATTTCAGAGATATTCCACATAAAAATACTGATATTAGGTGGTACATAAGGACGGGTTGGCCCCCCCTTATCAAATTTTCGTGCCAAAAATCATTCAGGCTAATAGATATTCGTTAGATCCGGTAAGATCAAGTGGTTTTAACGTTAGATCTCATATAATTTCAGAGATATTCCACATACAAATACTGATATTAGGTGGTACATAAGGACGGGTTGGCCCCCCCTTATCAAATTTTCGTGCCAAAAATCATTCAGGCTAATAGATATTCGTTAGATCCGGTAAGATCAAGTGGTTTTAACGTTAGATCTCATATAATTTCAGAGATATTCCACATACAAATACTGATATTAGGTGGTACATATGGACGGGTTGGCCCCCCCTTATCAAATTTTTGAGCCAAAAATCATTCAGGCTAATAGATATTCGTTAGATCCGGTAAGATCAAGTGGTTTTAACGTTAGATCTCATATAATTTCAGAGATATTCCACATACAAATACAGATATTAGGTGGTACATAAGGACAGGTTGGCCCCCCCTTATCAAATTTTCGGGCCAAAAATCATTCAGGCTAATAGATATTCGTTAGATCCGGTAAGATCAAGTGGTTTTAACGTTAGATCTCACATAATTTCAGAGATATTCCACATAAAAATACTGATATTAGGTGGTACATAAGGACGGGTTGGCCCCCCCTTATCAAATTTTCGGGCCAAAAATCATTCAGGACAATAGATATTCGTTAGATCCGGTAAGATCAAGTGGTTTTAACGTTAGATCTCATATAATTAGAGACTTATTAAGTGATTAATGAGGGGGGCTGGCCCCCCCTTATCAAAATTTCGGGCCAAAAATCATTCAGGCTAATAGATATTCGTTAGATCCGGTAAGATCAAGTGGCTTTAACGTTAGATCTCACATAATTAGAGACTTATTAAGTGATTAATGAGGGGGCTGGCCCCCCCTTATCAAATTTTCGGGCCAAAAATTATTCAGGCTAATAGATATTCGTTAGATCCGGTAAGATCAAGTGGTTTTAACGTTAGATCTCATATAATTAGAGACTTATTAAGTGATTAATGAGGGGGGCTGGCCCCCCCTTATCAAAATTTCAGGCCAAAAATCATTCAGGCTAATAGATATTCGTTAGATCCGGTAAGATCAAGTGGTTTTAACGTTAGATCTCACATAATTAGAGACTTATTAAGTGATTAATGAGGGGGGGCTGGCCCCCCCTTATCAAATTTTCGGGCCAAAAATCATTCAGGCTAATAGATATTCGTTAGATCCGGTAAGATCAAGTGGTTTTAACGTTAGATCTCATATAATTAGAGACTTATTAAGTGATTAATGAGGGGGGCTGGCCCCCCCTTATCAAAATTTCAGGCCAAAAATCATTCAGGCTAATAGATATTCGTTAGATCCGGTAAGATCAAGTGGTTTTAACGTTAGATCTCACATAATTAGAGACTTATTAAGTGATTAATGAGGGGGGCTGGCCCCCCCTTATCAAATTTTCGGGCCAAAAATCATTCAGGCTAATAGATATTCGTTAGATCCGGTAAGATCAAGTGGTTTTAACGTTAGATCTCATATAATTAGAGACTTATTAAGTGATTAATGAGGGGGGCTGGCCCCCCTTATCAAAATTTCGGGCCAAAAATCATTCAGGCTAATAGATATTCGTTAGATCCGGTAAGATCAAGTGGTTTTAACGTTAGATCTCACATAATTAGAGACTTGTTAAGTGATTAATGAGGGGGGGCTGGCCCCCCCTTATCAAATTTTCGGGCCAAAAATCATTCAGGCTAATAGATATTCGTTAGATCCGGTAAGATCAAGTGGTTTTAACGTTAGATCTCATATAATTTCAGAGATATTCCACATACAAATACTGATATTAGGTGGTACATAAGGACGGGTTGGCCCCCCCTTATCAAATTTTCGTGCCAAAAATCATTCAGGCTAATAGATATTTGTTAGATTCGGTAAGATCAAGTGGTTTTAACGTTAGATCTCACATCATTTCAGAGATATTCCACATACAAATACTGATATTAGGTGGTACATAAGGACGGGTTGGCCCCCCCTTTTCAAATTTTCGGGCCAAAAATCATTCAGGCTAATAGATATTCATTAGATCCGGTAAGATCAAGTGGTTTTAACGTTAGATCTCACATAATTTCTGAGATATTCCACATAAAAATACTGATATTAGGTGGTACATAAGGACGGGTTGGCCCCCCCTTATCAAATTACACAGTACACACCTGACAGTGACACAAGGCCTGTCTGGTGCCCCAGCCACCTTCCAAAGGCTAATGGAGAAGACCGTGGGTGACATGAAACTGATCGAGGTGTTGGTGCACTTAGACGACATCATCGTTTTCGGCAAGACCCTGGAAGAGCACGAAGAACATCTGGAGAAGGTCCTGAGGAGACTGCATGATGAGGAGGTTGAAGCTGTCTCTGGAAAAGTGCCAGTTTTACCAACCCTCAGTCAACTACCTTGGCCATATTGTGTCTTACGACAAAGTGGCCACCGACCCCCAGAAGCTGGAAGCTGTCACCTCCTGGCCGAGGCCTACCAACGTGACTGAGCTTAGGTAATTTCTGGGATTCTGCTCTTATTACAGAAGATTTGTCAAGGGATTCGCTAAGACGCTGATCTGGCGAAGCCTGTCAGACCAGCTGGAGGGCCCAGAAAACCCAGAGAGTCCATTCAGGAACAATGGACTCCGAAGTGTGAAGAGGTTTTAGGCAGCCTAACAACCGCTCCTGTTCTGGCCTATGCAAATCCAACCAAGCCATATGAGCTACATGTTGACGCCAGTCGAGATGGGTTAGGTGGGGTGCTATATCAAGAGCATGACGGTCATCTACGGCCTGTTGCCTACATGAGTCGGAACTTGTCCCCCCGCCGAGAAGAACTACCCCATGCACAAACTTGAGTTCCTGGCCTTGAAGTGGGTGGTGGTTGATAAGCTGGGGGATTATCTATATGGAGCGGAGTTCGTGATCAAGACTGACAACAATCCTCTCACCTACATCCTCACTACCACCAAGTTGGATGCCACAGGTCACAGATGATTGGCTACTCTATCAGGGTTTATTTTCAGCCTGAAACAAGATGTGGATGCTTTGTCAAGAAGGCCCCATTGTTCCAGAGACCCCCCAACTGACACCTGAAGGGGTACGAGCCTTATGTCAAGGAGCAGAACATCAAGCTGGAGAAGGATCCAGGGCCGAAGACATTGGAGTGTCAGCCGCTGGTGTCCCCAGATGTTATTGCAATGTCACCCAAGTCGGGGATAAAGGTCTGCCCGAAGCTGTCAAAGAATGACCTGCAAAGGGACCAGTTGGAGGACACTCCCTGCAGCTTGGCATTGAAGGCCTTGGAGAGCCAACGCCCTAACTTGCTCCTCACTGACTCCCCAAAGGAAACCCGTCTGCTGTACCGAGAGTGGGATCAGTTTCAGGTGCACCAAGGGTTGGTCTACCGAAGGGGCCCCTCTGACGATTCTGAAAAAAAATTGCAGCTATTCCTACCTGAAAAACATAGGGAGACAGTATTAACTGCCCTACATGACAACCATGGCCACCTAGGGCCCAAAAGGACTTTTGACCTGGTGAGGGACAGGTTCTACTGGCCCTGCATGCAGGCTGAAGTTGAGGACTATTGCCACTCCTGCGTCAGATGTATCCAAAAGTAGACTTTGCCTCACAAGCTGCCCCAATGGGCCATCTTCAGAGTCAGGGACCCATGGAGCTGGTGTGCATTGACATTCTGTGCTTGGAGCCTGATTTTAGCGGGCAGGAAAATATCCTGGTAGTGACTGACCATTTCACTCTGTATGCCCAGGCGTTTTCCACGAGGGGCCAACAAGCATCCACGGTGGCCAAGATCTTTGTGGAGAAAATCTTTGTGCACTATGGTCTGTCCCAACGCATCCACTCTGATCAGGGGAGAGATTTTGAGAGTAGTCTCATCAAGAGACTTTTAGACCTGTTGGGCATCAGGAAGTCTAAAACCCCCCGTATCATCCTCAAGGAGATCCTCAACCAGAGAGATTCAACCAAACCCTCCTGGATATGCTCGGAACTCTAAATTCAGAACAAAAACAGCACTGGAGCAAGCATATAGTGGCTATTGTGCATGCTTATAACAGCACCGCCAATGATGCCACAGGTTACGCTCCCTATAGTTTGATGTTCGGATGGTAGGCCCGGCTGCCAGTCGACTTGGCCTTCGGCACATCCCTCGACCATACCTCAGCAACTTCCCGCTGGAAGTCGCAGCCCTATGTCATTTGCAAGCATCTGCCTGGACTCCCAGTATATCAAATCCGGCCAGAGGGAAGCACAGGACTTGGCATCGCAATCATCTGTTGCCTCTGTCAGAAGCAGTTCATGTGCCACCACAGCCAGATTTACAGCCCACACCCACGGCCTCTCAAAGATCCCAGCCAGTGACTAGATCTCACTCTCAGTCTGTACCCCTTGCAGAAGATGAAAACCACTAGGGAGGACAACCTCCCCTCCTATGCTAATTGGTTGGATATTCCTCTGCCATGGTTTTATGCAGATGCAAATTGTATGGTTTCCTGTGCACACTAACCTGTTTTTTTTTTTACGTGTGTATATCAAAAGCATGTAACAGGTCATAGACTCTTTACCACCTTTGGCGGACCTAAGGTTTTTTGGTGGGGGGAGTGTGTAGCGGGGGCTGCTCTGTCACCCATGGTCCCACACCTCCCTCCATTCCCACCAGGAACCGTCGGACTGAATAGACACTGACACAGGCACTTACTCAAGGAGAGCACGCCTGTCAGTACCTGTGGGGGATTTCTCCCCCTTAACTCTACTCTTCCTTGAGTGACGAGCAGCGGTCACTCACGGGCATCAGTCGGCTCTGCTCTCTTCTCTGTGTTCCTATTGGCAGGGAGAGGAAGTCAATCAAGCAGCAGCAGAGGACCACAGGACATAAAGGCTCATCACAAAATGGCACCATTGATTTTTACTGGGGATGGAGCTACTACTTCTGCTTTGAAAGAAGGGGGCTAGCTGAAGACTTAAGCTTGTGTGTCTGAAAAGAGATCACCATGAGGCTGGGAGGTGAACGGAGGTGTGAGAAGAGACAACAGGCATCCGCTGAAGAACCATCCAAAGACGGTTCCAGAGACCATCCAGAGACGGTTGAAGATGGATGTACCTTCTGTAAAACCTAATATCCCTATTTTTATGTGAAATATCTCTGAAATTATGTGAAATCTAACGTTAAAACCACTTGATCTTACCGGATCTAACGAATATCTATTAGCCTGTGTAGCGCCCTGCTCCTATTGGGTAGGTGCTAGTGTAAATTTAGTTATCTGAGCTGTCGTTTAGCTCAGAACAATTGTACCAAATTATGGTCTCTGTTCCAGTTTAGCTGGGCTGCACATTTCCACCTGACTGTAGGTGTCGTTGTTACCACAGGTCAAGGTTGGAATTGCAGTAGGCTGGATGCATTGGGTATTCCTTTCCCAGGGACAGCGCAGTGGGAGTGGTGACCCCGCTGTGCATTCTGGGAGAGGGTACTTAAGGAGCAGACACCGTTTTTCGGGGTCTTCCGATCCTGACCTGACGGCCCTCCTGGCCTCAGGGATGTGTTAGTAGTGTTCTGCGTCGGGGCCTGTAGGCCCGAGGCTCTGTTGCTGAGAGTAGGCCCAGGAGTTTCTGGGGGCCTACTGATCTCTGGATGGTCCCGTGTCGCCTTGCCTGAGGGAAGGGACCGAACAATTGAGGGCTCAATTGGAGGACGCATCCGGATAAAAATATGCCTCGCAGTGCTGCCGGCTGGCTGAAAGATCCTGGCACTGTGTGTTATGTTTTCAGAACTTTATCAAGTGAGTGATTACCCAAGTCTGTGGCAGAGACTATTTGTATTCTTCAAGTCTGTGGCAGAGACTTTTGGCCGAGCACCGCACCGGCTGCTAGGTCAGTGAGAGAGGCCTATCGGGTGGTTGCTATATCCAGTGTGGAGACTGTTTGTCCTCTGGATTAAGAAGTACCCGTGATCCGCAAGCAAGGTACCTGAATCCCCCCCTAACCCTCCATCCCTCTGTTAATAAAACCCTTGAGAAAAAGAGACTAAGTGTTTGGTGCAGACATTTGTGAGAAATTCTTCAAGGAAGACCCCTAGGACGGACCTGGTGAACAGTAAGGTAATGGCAGACCCAAATCTTAAACCAGCGCCCCCTGCGGGGGTATTGCTACACCTGATATAGACACTAGTATGGATATCCGTGCATCGATACCAAATATCCATAATATCCCTGTAATTATGTATAATCAACCATTAAAACCACTTGATCTTACCGTATTTAACAAATATCTATTAGCCTGAATGATTTTTGGACAGTAAATTGCATGTGGGGGGGCCAACCCGTCTATATGTACCACCTAATATCAGTATTTTTATGTGGAATATCTCTGAAATTATGTGAGATCTAACGTTAAAACCACTTGATCTTACCGGATCTAATGAATATCTATTAGCCTGAATGATTTTTGGCCCGAAAATTTGATAAGGGGGGGCCAACCCGTCCTTATGTACCACCTAATATCAGTATTTGTATGTGGAATTACTCTGAAATTATGTGTGATCTAACGTTAAAACCACTTGATCTTACCGGATCTAACGAATATCTATTAGCCTGAATGATTTTTGGCCCGAAAATTTGATAAGGGGGGGCCAACCCGTCCTTATGTACCACCTAATATCAGTATTTGTATGTGGAATATCATTGAAATTATGTGAGATCTAACGTTAAAACCACTTGATCTTACCGGATCTAACGAATATCTATTAGCCTGAATGATTTTTGGCCCGAAAATTTGATATGGGGGGGCCAACCCGTCCTTATGTACCACCTAATATCTGTATTTGTATGTGGAATATCTCTGAAATTATATGAGATCTAACGTTAAAACCACTTGATCTTACCGGATCTAACGAATATCTATTAGCCTGAATGATTTTTGGCCCGAAAATTTGATAAGGGGGGGCCAACCCGTCCTTATGTACCACCTAATATCAGTATTTTTATGTGGAATATCATTGAAATTATATGAGATCTAACGTTAAAACCACTTGATCTTACCGGATCTAACGAATATCTATTAGCCTGAATGATTTTTGGCCCGAAAATTTGATAAAGGGGGGCCAGCCCCCCCCTCATTAATCACTTAATAAGTCTCTAATTATGTGAGATCTAACGTTAAAACCACTTGATCTTACCGGATCTAACAAATAGCTTCCAAAATAGCTAACTGTTTGGTCAATTTTTTGATAAGGGGGGGCTGATGACGGGTTAGCCCCCCCCAGCAAATAACTGTTAATATTGCTTCTTCTGTGTGAGATCTAACGCAAACAACGGTTGATCTAACCTGATCTAACAAAGATCTAACAAACTGCATAAGATTTTTTCAAAAATTTTGATAAGGGGGGGCTGACCCGGCAGAGGTATATAATAACAGTATACAGTGGGTATTTAGTCAGCCACCAATTGTGCAAGTTCTCCCACTTAAAAAGATGAGAGAGGCCTGTAATTGTCATCATAGGTAAACCTCAACTATGAAAGACAAAATGTGGAAACAAATCCAGACAATCACATTGTCTGATTTGGAAAGAATTTATTTGCAAATTATGGTGGAAAATAAGTATTTTGTCAATATCAAAAGTTCATCTCAATACTTTGTTATATATTCTTTGTTGGCAATGACAGAGGTCAAACGTTTTCTTTAAGTCTTCACAAGGTTGTCACTCACTGTTGCTGGTATGTTGGCCCATTCCTCTATGCAGATCTCCTCTAGAGCAGTAATGTTTTGGGGCTGTCGCTGGGCAACACAGACTTTCAACTCCCTCCAAAGGTTTTCTATGGGGTTGAGATCTGGAGACTGGCTAGGCCACTCCAGGACCTTGAAATGCTTCTTACGAAGCCACTCCTTCGTTGCCTGGGCAGTGTGTTTGGGATCATTGTCATGCGGAAAGACCCAGCCACGTTCCATCTTCAATGCCCTTGCTGATGGGAGGAGGTTTGCACTCAAAATATTACAATACATGGCTCTGTTAATTCTTTCATGTACACGGATCAGTCGTCTTGTTCCCTTTGCAGAGAAACAGCCCCAAAGAATGATGTTGCCACCCCCATGCTTCACAGTAGGTATGGTGTTCTTTGGTTGCAACTCAGCATTCTCTCTCCTCCAGACACGACGAGTTGTGTTTCTACCAAACAGTTCTACTTTGGTTTCATCTGACCATATGACATTCTCCCAATCCCTTTCTGGATCATCCAAATGCTCTCTAGCAAACCTCAGACGGGCCTGGACATGTACTGGCTTAAGTAGGGGGACACGTCTGGCACTGCAGGATCTGAGTCCCTGGCGGCGTAGTGTGTTACTCATGGTAGCCTTTGTTACGTTGGTCCCAGCTCTCTGCAGGTCATTCACTAGGTCCCCCCCTGTGTGGTTCTGGGATTTTTTCTCACCGTTCTTGTGATCATTTTAACCCCACAGGGTGAGATCTTCCGTGGAGCCCCAGATCGAGGGAGATTATCAGTGGTCTTGTATGTCTTCCATTTTCTAATTATTGCTCCCACAGTTGATTTCTTCACACCAAGCCTCTTGCCTATTGCAGATTCAGTCTTCCCAGCCTGGTGCAGGTCTACAATTTTGTTTCTGGTGTCCTTCGACAGCTCTTTGGTCTTCACCATAGTGGAGTTTGGAGTGTGACTGTGAGGTTGTGGACAAGGTGTCTTTTATACTGATAACAAGTTCAAACAGGTGCCATTAATACAGGTAATGAGTGGAGGACAGAGGAGCCTCTTAAAGAAGAAGATACAGGTCTGTGAGAGACAGAAATCTTGCATGTTTGTAGGTGACCAAATACTTATTTTCCACCATAATTTGCAAATAAAATCTTTCCAAATCAGACAATGTGATTGTCTGGATTAGTTTCCACATTTTGTCTCTCATAGTTGAGGTATACCTATGATGACAATTACAGGCCTCGCTCATCTTTTTAAGTGGGAGAACTTGCACAATTGGTGGCTGACTAAATACTTTTTTGCCCCACTGTACTTCTGCTATTACCTGTGTATCCAATGGCTCCGCCTGCTGCTAAAAAGGGAACAACACTCCACACCAAAGTACTTAACCAAGAACTTATTTTTACTAAGGTTAGTGTAAAGTAATAATTTCAGCAGTTGCACTGTCACATAAACATAACGCAACAGTACAGTAGGTACATACAACAGATTGTATCTGTACAGTTATCCTAGGTGACCTCTGAGAATGTGGCTCCAATTGGGACTAGTGCTCAGAGTGATTACTCCTTACTCTGGGCACCTTCCCAATTCCAGCACACTCTGTTGAATACAGGAATACAAATGATAAATATGGTACAACACAACTACAAGGGAGCAGTGGAATAACACAGGGTTAACTTGAGATGAATATTGGAACTGTTCCTGTAGTGTGATCCACTTCTAATTACCTCTGATGTAATTGCTCAGGAATAACACAGTGTTGAAGTGAAGGATAGGCTTGAGGCCTGCTTAAACTCAGTCTTTATTATATTCTCCTCCGTGGGACTACAGGTCCCAGCAACACTGTGTTAAAGTCTAAGTGTATGCAAGTGCGTAAGAAACTGTGGGCAACAGCCCTCTCACCAAACTGGGCCTGAAGGGATGGAACAGCTCCGCTCCGCTGGTCACAGTCTTGCTTCTCACCGGCCGTCTTCCGTCACTCCGCTCCGCAAGATGAACCGGACCCTCTGATGGCTCCAACAGATGTCTCTGGATCCTTCACGATCCGGTCACTCAGTTTCTCCAGTGATCAGATCAATGGCAGAGTCTTTAAATGTTCCGTTCCCAGTGGCAGTAGGCCGCTCCCTCTGGAGACCTCCTCACAGGTCCTTACAGGCAGGCCATGCGTCCAGAAGAGACCTAAGATGGCCGTGCTGGGCCTTTTTATATCCTACCCAGCATGCAATTCAGTACTGAGTGTTCATGGGTAGGTCACCTGGCATTCTGGGTAGGTAGGTCATAGCAAAAATGTAAACAGAACAATCATTTCCTGTTGTATCTCTAGTGCTATATAAAAGGAAAATACTTAGAGCCCATTTCTTGTATTGGCCACTAGATGGTGCCGAATACTAAGCTATGACACTGCTCACAGACTTACATTATAAAGCATTAATAGACAAAAATAATATATACCGCATATAATCGAGTATAAGCCGAGTTTTTCAGCACATTTTTTTTGTGCTGAAAATGCCCCCCTCGGCTTATACTCAAGTCATCTTTTTGCGCCTGATCTTCCGGACTTTGGGGACCCGGTACTGGCCGGCCGTAGGTCCCCTGGACCCCAATCTTGGCACACATGTAGCCCCACTCTTCTCCTACAAGTGTGCAAAGTTTGTTGTCCGGGAAACCTACGGCCGGGGAGCACCTTGACTTTGAGGACCCAGTACCGGCCGTGTTAACTCCCATGTTAAACGTCAGTCTAGTCATGGGCACAGTGAGGCATAGGCACAGTGAGGCATGGGCACAGTGAGGCATGCACATGGACACAGTGAGGCACAGTGAGACATGCAGATGGACACCCATCCACGGAAAATCCACGTTGCACTTGAAGCCATCCTGTCTCTTTGCTGCTCCGCTGCGCACTCACCCACCTGCGCCGGAATCTCCACGTGCGTACCTCCACGTGGCCAGACTCCTCCCGCGTTCTGCACTTGTTCATGGGCTTTTCCCTTGCCCCGCCCACGAACTACGCAGTTGTGAGTTGCCTCGTGGCGCGTTGGCCAATACTCGGAACTCCTCTGGGCAGCAAAATTCAAATTCAGACACCATACACATATCCCGGACACGATGCCCCCACGTGTAGCGGCCTCACCCCTCTCCCTAGCTTTATCGGTTATATGGCTGTTGTCTAGGGGTACCTGGGAGAGAGATGATACACACCACGGCCCATGTCCTCCCGTAACTAGGAGGTGAAGGCCAGAGATTGGGCTTTTGTGTAGGTGTCCTAGAGCCAAGTCCAGTCCTTCGTCCCTGACTCCTTTGCTTAGTAACCCAAGTTCCACACAGTAAATAGGTACAACTCAGTTTTATTCTTCTTGCCAAGCAATAAAACAATCTTTCTCCTTTGGAAAATGGGGACAGATCGAGGCACAATCCTTTCCCTTCTTGCTGCTGCCCACTGTGCTGTCACCAGTGGTGAATAGTCACTGCCACTGACTAGGTAATATAGAAGGTGAATTTACCTTCGCTCACTTTGCCCCTGTCAGGGGAAGAAATCCGTCCAAGGGAGAAGTGGAGGCCTCTCCGTCACCAGCGATGCTGCGCCGGGCTCTTCAGAGAAGTTACTGCGCACCAGTCCTCACGAACTCAGACACGGGCACCCAAGGAGTTAGGGCCCCCTCGGATTCCTCCACCCTCGCGGAACTCAGTCGAAGGTACTGAGCCTCAGGCATCCGCCATAGTACCTCACCCCAGGCTAAAGGTGCCTGGGATGGACTCCATCTCTGCTCCAGCTAGGCCAAGGGCGCCTAGGCCTGGAACACCGGAACGCCGGCACCCAAGCTGAAGGTGCCTGGGCGCGGCCACTTCCTCCGACTCTCTCCAAAAACAGGGCCTCCGCCCCTTTTATGACCTCACCCTTTGCATCCCAGCGGGTTCCCCGCCCCGCTGTACCAGGTCCAGGGGAGGACAAAAAGGCACGGTTCGCGGTGCATGTTCAGCTCGGGCCCAAGGCAACAGCGCCACCCAGGGACCCCAAGGAACCTCACACCACCAGAGTCCTTACAAATTCAAATACCCGCTACACAAGCTTATAGCATCATACTCAAAAAGACTTGAGGCTGTGATTGGTGCCAAAGGAGCTTCATCAAAGTATTGAGCAAAGGCTGTGAATACTTATGTACATGGGATTTTCTATTTGTTTTTATTTTTTTTAAATTTGCAAAGATTTTAACCACTTCAACACCGGGCTTTTTTTACCACCTCAATACTGGGCCTATTCTAGCACTTCTCTCCTACATGTACAAATCATCATTCTTTTGTAGAAAATTATTAAGAACCCCAAACATTATATATGTTTTTTTAACAGACACCCTAGGGAATAAAATGACAGTCATTGCAACTTTTTTTCTTGCACGATATTTGCGCAATAATTTTTCAAACGCCTTTTTGCCGTGGTTTCATGAATTAAAAAATAACAAAACAGTAAAGTTAGCCCAATTTTGGGGAAAAATATGAAAGATGATGTTACGCCGAGTAAATAGATACCTAACATGTCATGCTTTAAAATTGCGCCCACTCATGGAATGGCGCCAAACTTCGGTACTTAAAAATCTCCATAGGCGACGGTTTAATTTTTTTTACAGGTTACCAGGTTAGAGTTACAGAGGAGGTCTAGTGCTAGAATTGTTGCACGTGCTCTAACGCACACGGCAATACCTCACATATGTGGTTTGAACGGCGTTTACATATGTGGGCGGGACTTACGTGTGCGTTCGCTTCTGATCGCGAGCTACCGGGGACAGGGGCATTTTAATTTTTATTTTTTTACTTAAGTGTAAAAATGAAAAAATTATTTAACTTTTTTTTTTTTTGATCACTTTTATTCCTAATACAAGTAACCATCCCTTGTAATAGGAATGTGTGTGACAGGTCCTCCTTTATGGAGAGATGCGGGGTCAATAAGACCCCACATCTCTCCTCCAGTCTGGAAAGCATGAGATCGTGAATTTTTTTTCACTGATCTCATGTTTACTAGCCGCAATGGCGGCTTTGTTTACATCTGAGGACCCGGGCATGACGTCATCACATCGCGCCGGGCCTCCGACGGTCATAGAGATGACTGGTGACCATCTGGTCACCAGTCATCTCTATGCTTCATATCGTACGCTGGACGATTCATTCTCCGGGCCCCCGATGGCACGGGAGAGCCCGGAGAAGCACCGGATGGCGGCGGGAGGGGGGGATGTCCCCTCCCGCCGCCTATAAGAACAATAAAGTGGCGGAATCGCCGCTATGATCATTCTTATGGTGCACAGAATCGCTGGCAGAACAGAAGGATATCTGAATGATGCCTCTAGCTGCACCCATCATTCAGATATTCCCCCACAAAGCCCAGGACGTCATATGGCGTCCACCCAGGATGGGAGATCCCATCTGTGGACGTCATTTGACTATGGGCGGGTAGGGAAGTGGTTAAACAAACTTCTTTCACATTGTCATTATGGGGTATTGTTTGTAAAATTTTGAGGAAAATAATGAATTTAATCAATTTTGAAATAAGGATGTAACATAAAAAAATGTGGAAAAAGTGAAGCGCTTTGAATACTTTCCGGATGCACTGTATATGATATTATATGGGACCAGCAAGGTGTGGCTGTCATTGGTATGTGGTCAGCACACTCATTAGCTTTTCTTCAAGTGCAAAGTTTTTGTTTTATTGTATATCATAGAGAAGCATTGATTTGGGACCATACAAAGAGGACTCTTTATCAAACATATGATCACCTGCCTGGTCCATAAACATTGCTTATCTACACTATATTGTCAAAAGTATTGGGACACCTGCCTTTACACACACACATGAACTTTAACCACTTAAGCCCCGGACCATTTGGTAGCTAAAGGACCAGAGCTGTTTTCAGAATTTTGCACTGCACTGTTTTAACTGTAAATTGTGCGGACATGCAATGTTGTACCCAAACGAAATTTGCGTCCTTTTCTTCCCACAAATAGAGCTTTCTTTTAATGGTATTTAATTGCCTCTGCGATTTTTATTTTTTGCGATATAAACGGAAAAAGACCGAAAATTTTGAAAAAAAATGATATTTTCTACTTTTTGTTATAAGAAAAATCGAATAAACTCAATTTTAGTCATACATTTAGGCCAAAATGTATTCAGCCACATGTCTTTAGTAAAAAAATGTCAATAAGCGTATATTTATTGGTTTGCGCAAAAGTTATAGCGTCTACAAACTAGGGTACATTTTCTGGAATTTACACAGCTTTAAATTTATGACTGCCTATCTCATTTCTTGAGGTGCTAAAATGGCAGGGCAGTACAAAACCCCCCCAAATGACCCCATTTTGGAAAGTAGACACCCCAGGGAAATTGCTGAGAGGCATGTTGAGCCCATTGAATATTTTTTTTTTTTTTGTCTCAAGTGATTGAATAATGAAAAAAAAAAAAAAAATACAAAAAGTTGTCACTAAATGATATATTGCTCACACGTGCCATGGTTATATGTGGAATTGCACCCCAAAATACATTTTGCTGCTTCTCCTGAGTACGGGGATACCACATGTGTGGGACTTTTTGGGAGCCTAGCCGCGTACGGGACCACGAAAACCAAGCACCACCTTCAGGATTTCTAAGGGCGCAAATTTTTGATTTCACTCCTCACTACCTATCACAGTTTCGAAGGCCATAAAATGCCAAAATAGCACAAACCCCCCCCCCCAAATGACCCCATTTTAGAAAGTAGACACCCCAAGGAAATTGCTGAGAGGCCTGTTGAGCCCATTGAATATTTTTTTTTTGTCCCAAGTGATTGAATAATGACAAAAAAAAAGAAAAAATTTCAAAAAGTTGTCACTAAATGATATATTGCTCACGCATGCCATTGTTATATATGGAATTACACCCCAAAATACATTTTGCTGCTTCTCCTGAGTACGGGGATACCACATGTGTGGGACTTTTTGGGAGCCTAGCCGCGTACGGGACCCCGAAAACCAAGCACCGCCTTCAGGATTTCTAGGCACAAATTTTTTATTTCACTCCTCACTACCTATCACAGTTTCGAAGGCCATAAAATGCCAAAATAGCACAAAACCCCCCCAAATGACCCCATTTTGGAAAGTAGACACCCCAAGCTATTTGCTGAGAGGCATGGTGAGTATTTTACAGCTCTCATTTGTTTTTGAAAATGAAGAAAGAAAAAATATTTTTTTTTTTTCAATTTTCAAAACTTTGTGACAAAAAGCGAGATCTGCAAAATACTCACTATACCTCTCAGCAAATAGCTTGGGGTGTCTACTTTCCAAAATTGGGTCATTTCGGGGGGGTTTTGTGCCATCTGGGCATTCCATGGCCTCCGAAACTGTGATAGACAGTGAGAAGTCAAATCAAAAATTTACACCCATAGAAAGCCTGAAGGCGGTGCTTGATTTTCGGGGTCCCGTACGCGGCTAGGCTCCCAAAAAGTCTCACACATGTGGTATCCCCGTACTCAGGAGAAGCAACAGAATGTATTTTGGGGTGTAATTCCACATATGCCCATGGCATGTTGGGGCAATATATCATTTAGTGACAACTTTGTGCAAAAAATAAAAATAAATTGTCTTTTTTCCGCAACTTGTGTCAACATATAAAATATTCCATGGACTCGAAATGCCTCTCAGTATATAGCTTGGGGTGTCTACTTTACAAAATGGGGTCATTTGGGGGGGTTTTGAACTGTTCTGGCATTTTATACACAACATTAGGAAGCTTACATCCACTCTTCTAACCACTTGAAGACAAAGCCCTTTTTGACACTTTGGCCTCGTACACACGGCCGAGATTCTCGTCGAAAAAAACATGTCGTTTTTTTCGGCGAGATTCTTGGACAAGAAAATTGTCCCGGCCGAGTGTACAGACGCTCGATTCAAAGAACCCGCAGTTCTTTGAATGGAGCGTACGCGGTGACGTCATCGACTACGACGAGCATGCGCTCGTCACATTCGATGCCGTCGCCGCCATCTTGGTATACCCTATCTATGCCTAGGAAGCTACCGCGCATGCGTTGAATTCATTTCGAGCATGCGCGGGCTTCCCGGCGGACAGGTAAGTGTACACACACACAATTTTCTCGTCGAGAAACAGGCTGACGAGAATCTCGACGAGAAAATAGAGAGCAGGTTCTCTATTTTCTCGTCGAGGTTACTTGTCGGTTTTCTTGACGAGAAACATGATAGCCGCGTACACACGACCGATTTACTCGGCAAGACATCTCTGCCAGCAAGTTTCTTGCTGGTTCTTGCCGAGAAAATCGGTCGTGTGTACGAGGCCTTTTTGTTTACATGAAAACATTTTTTTTTTTTTGCAAGAAAATTATGTTGAACCCCCAAACATTATATATATATTTAAAGCAAAGGCCCTACAGATTAAAATGGTGGGTGTTGCATTTTTTTTCTGCACCGTATTTGCGCAGCGATTTTTCAAACGCATTTTTTTGGGAAAAAAAACACTTTTTTTAATTTTAATGCACTAAAACACACTATATTGCCCAAATGTTTGATGAAATAAAAAAGATGATCTTAGGCCGAGTACATAGATACCAAACATGACATGCTTTAAAATTTCGCACAAACGCGCATTGGCGACAAACTACATACATATTTAAAAGCCTTTACAGGTTATGCCGTTAGATTTACAGAGGAGGTCTACTGCTAAAATTACTGCCCTCGATCTGACCTTCGCGGTGATACCTCACATGCATGGTGCAATTGCTGTTTACATATGACGCCAGACCGACGCTTGCGTTCGCCATTGGGCAAGAGCAGGGCAGGACAGGGGTGCTTTTTATTATTTTTTTATTTTGATTTTTTTTATTATTAATTTTGCTTTTTTATTTTATTTTTAAACTGTTGCTTCTGTAGCGGGGTCCTCAATTTAGTGGGATACACCTGGGGGTAGTGTGACCCAAGTGTGTAATTGTGTTAGGGTTCAGACCCCTTTTTGTTATTCGTGGAGGATTGGGTGGTGTAATATTCTCCTTGACCAGTGGGTGTCAGTGTACCTACTGGCTCAGGGTAGAATCACTACCGGAGTGCTACCCTTCTTTGTCCCTTCCTGGAGATGGTACGACCGGGGCGGGGAACCCGCCGTGGTATCGTCGGGAGGAGATAAAAGGGGGAGACGCCCTCGCCACGTGGTTCGTCTTTTCGGGGGATCATCTCTTCACGCACCCAGGCACCTTAGGCCTGGGTGCGGGCGGATCAAGGTTCCGGCCTAGACGCCCTAGGCCTGGCCGGAATGAAGATGGAGTCCATCCCAGGCACCTTCAGCCTGGGGTGAGGTACTATTTAGGAGGCCTGGGACCCGGTGACTCCGACTGGGTCCCGCGAGGGTGAAGTTGCTTCAGGGCGCCCCTTGCGAGGGGACCCGTATCTGAGGTGAGGAGGCTGGGGAGGTCACTCGTTCGAAGACCCGGTGTAGTGTCAACCCGGTGACGGATGGGCCTTCGGTAACTCTCTTGGAGGACATCTTCCCCTGATAGAGGCCGCAACGCAATGGAGGTATTCATGTCAAGACTCCTACAACCCTTGGTCATAGCATAGGGGGTGTAGGGACCCAGATCAGTATAGTGCCTCGACCTGCTCATCTCACCGTATCATGCCATTGCATTGCCTGTATGTGGAGATACGAAATAAACCAACAGTTGGACTGTGATCGGTGTATGGACTCTGTTAATGGGAGCAAAGGGTGGTTCGGTGGTTTCTGCACGATAGACTCGGTACATGCTCAGGACACACCGGCCCGAGGAAACATCAGATATTGGCCTTCACCTCACCCGCCGTATTGGGGAGGACATGGGCCGTGGCGCACCTCACCCTGTCACGTGACATACCCCTAGCTAAAGAGGACGGGGTGAGGGGGTGGCTACACGTGGGGGCTCATCCGGGATAGTGTGTGTCTTGGCGATGGAACTGAGAACGTCTGTGTTTGAACTTTGCTGCCCGGAGGAGTTCCGAACAGGTCAGCCATGTGATTGGCCAAAGTGCATCCCTGCTCGGAGTTGTGGACATGACCCTAAGTCGGGAAAGGCACACGCAGAGGAGCGTAAAAAGGGAGAGGTCCAGCCGTGTGAAGTACTACATGTGGGGACTGTTAATGCACTGCGCCACGAGGCACCCCATGACTGTACAATTCGTGGGCGGAGGCTGGCGGAAGCCCGCGAAAACATACAAGTTGTGGGAGGAGTCTGGCCACGTGTGGAGATACACGTGGAGACTCCGGCGCGTGGTCAGCGCGTGATGGAACAGCAAGTGGTCGGGATGGCCTCAAGCTCCCCATGGATGCCGGTACCTTACCCCACGAAGATGACTGCATTTGCTGCTCCCCTGACAGACACGGGGATAAGACTTAGGCCCCGAGGACAGTTGGCTCTGTATTCATGCAGAGACACGGAGGCTCTCGGTGTGATCTGTCCCGGATGCTCGGGACTGGTGGTCCAACTAAAGCCATTCGGGCGATGTGAGGCATGCAAGGAGTTCCTTTTTGAGGTTGAACCATACACGGAAAGGCCCCGGGCCCTTCGCCTCAACTGCATCACAGGAACCGCCACTCCGGAGGGAGAGATCCAGGCCTCTGCGGAGGTCCCCGTACGCGCTGACCAGGGCGAAGTGACTGCCCAACCAGAGACTGAGAGAGAAAAATCCGAAGACACTGCTTCGGTCACCACAGACTCCCTGCTGCCACCCCCGAAGAGGAAGATAGGCCTGGTGCAGGCATCCTATGGTCGTGGTCGAGCTTCACCCCGCCGCTTGCCTGGCCTGGATGGCGCCGGTAGAGAAGAGAGTCCCGGACATCCCAGTTCTTCAGTAGGTCCAGGTGAGCTAGGGGCTGGGACTGTGGTGTTGGTTGGAGGTGTCGGGAGTTCACAGCCGGTGGAGCCCGAAAGGGAGGGTAGCCTTCCGTCTACTAGAGACTACCTTCCCGCCGAGATGTATGACACCTCCGACCTAGAGTCGTTGTCAGACTGTGGTGATGACGGAGAAATAGACGAGCTGTTTCACCGGAAGGGCTGGGACAGACGCCCGCTACCTGTGTTGAGTAAACCACAGGATTCCCCCATGTCCATAGAAGACAGTACGCTCCGGGCGCAGGCCCCGGAGTTCCCGAGGAAATCTAACCCTCCACCCAACTTTCCTCATTCAACTACATCACCCGCTCTGATGGAGGGGACGCAGCGTGCTTCGTTGCGGGCACCAAAGACAAAGCAACCCGAGATGGTGAAGGTACCTCGGCACCCGGAGGCCATAGTACAGCCGGGAGAAGGTGAGCGAGATGTGATGCCGCCCCTAGCTAGATTGCAGAGACTTTTCTCCCAGAGAGTCGCCCGTGAATATGGGTGGGAATACCCCTACTTGCCTCGGGACTTATTGTATGAAGTTGAGGTCCTGCGACCAAGGTGGTATGACGAGTTTGTATGGGAAAAGCTTAAAGTACCCCATGCCAGGCGATACCTGTCATGTTCGCCGCCTGTGTCTAAAAAGTTCAAGGACTGCAGAGCTGATTGGAGACTTGGGCGCCATATTCATGCCGATAAGGTGCTCATCTGTAGGAAAGAAGGAGAGGATGTCGAGTATTCAGTGGAAGTGTTTGACGGGCACCTGAAGCCTCTGTTTCTGCCGGATCCAAGGTTCTACTTATAGGAGAAGTGAGCTCCTATCTTGTTTCTGTTGAAACTTTCTGGAAGAGGCATTCCCAGACGCCTAGAACTGTGCCCTACTTTTGTTTTGATTTGGGCTTTTCTTTTACTCACTGGAGACTTGGGAGCTGTTGTTTTTTTCTCCCTTTTCTTCATGTGCCAAAGGCAGAGACTTTTGGGGTAGAGTCAGAGTAGGAAAGCAGGAAGAATGAAGATCTCACCAAGTGTCATTACCGCAGCTCTGTCACCAGGTGGCAGTGTTGTGCAACGGTTGTTCGAAATGTTACACATGCATTACTTACTTATTGGAGTGAGCGGGTCTCTCGGCTGACGGACCCACTCATGCCAAGTTAACACCGAATGTTAGGATGTGTTTTCTTTTGTTGTTTCCCTTCTGCAGGAGATTCATCGGTCAAGACTACTGAGAGTGGGGTGGTTCTTAGACAGCGATGGGAGGGATTGTACATGTGTACAGGATAGATGTCTTATACAAATGTTTATCGTTTTATATTTCCCCTTTCCCTTTTGAGCAGGTCTTGGCACACTTAGTATCCAAAAACTTGAGGGATAGCCTCTGGGGCCCACTTCATGTCGCCACTCCTTGGGAGACATGGGTGTGCACCTGACGCTGGGGACCAGCGTCAAATCACAGGGGGGAGTGTGTAGCGGGGTCCTCAATTTAGTGGGATACACCTGGGGGTAGTGCGACCCAAGTGTGTAATTGTGTTAGGGTTCAGACCCCTTTTTGTTATTCGTGGAGGATTGGGTGGTGTAATATTCTCCTTGACCAGTGGGTGTCAGTGTACCTACTGGCTCAGGGTAGAATCACTACCGGAGTGCTACCCTTCTTTGTCCCTTCCTGGAGATGGTACGGCCGGGGCGGGGAACCCGCCGTGGTATCGTCGGGAGGAGATAAAAGGGGGAGACGCCCTCGCCACGTGGTTCGTCTTTTCTGGGGATCATCTCTTCACGCACCCAGGCACCTTAGGCCTGGGTGCGGGCGGATCAAGGTTCCGGCCTAGGCGCCCTAGGCCTGGCCGGAATGAAGATGGAGTCCATCCCAGGCACCTTCAGCCTGGGGTGAGGTACTATTTAGGAGGCCTGGGACCCGGTGACTCCGACTGGGTCCCGCAAGGGTGAAGTTGCTTCAGGGCGCCCCTTGCGAGGGGACCCGTATCTGAGGTGAGGAGGCTGGGGAGGTCACTCGTTCGAGAACCCGGTGTAGTGTCAACCCGGTGACGGATGGGCCTTCGGTAACTCTCTTGGAGGACATCTTCCCCTGATAGAGGCCGCAACGCAACAGAGGTATTCATGTCAAGACTCCTACAACCCTTGGTCATAGCATAGGGGGTGTAGGGACCCAGATCAGTATAGTGCCTCGACCTGCTCATCTCACCGTATCATGCCATCGCATTGCCTGTATGTGGAGATACGAAATAAACCAACAGTTGGACTGTGATCGGTGTATGGACTCTGTTAATGGGAGCAAAGGGTGGTTCGGTGGTTTCTGCACGATAGACTCGGTACATGCTCAGGACACACCGGCCCGAGGAAACATCAGATATTGGCCTTCACCTCACCCGCCGTATTGGGGAGGACATGGGCCGTGGCGCACCTCACCCTGTCGCGTGACATACCCCTAGCTAAAGAGGACGGGGTGAGGGGGTGGCTACACGTGGGGGCTCGTCCGGGATAGTGTGTGTCTTGGCGATGGAACTGAGAACGTCTGTGTTTGAACTTTGCTGCCCGGAGGAGTTCCGAACAGGTCAGCCATGTGATTGGCCAAAGTGCATCCCTGCTCGGAGTTGTGGACATGACCCTAAGTCGGGAAAGGCACACGCAGAGGAGCGTAAAAAGGGAGAGGTCCAGCCGTGTGAAGTACTACATGTGGGGACTGTTAATGCACTGCGCCACGAGGCACCCCATGACTGTACAATTCGTGGGCGGAGGCTGGCGGAAGCCCGCGAAAACGTACAAGTTGTGGGAGGAGTCTGGCCACGTGTGGAGATACACGTGGAGACTCCGGCGCGTGGTCAGCGCGTGATGGAACAGCAAGTGGTCGGGATGGCCTCAAGCTCCCCATGGATGCCGGTACCTTACCCCACGAAGATGACTGCATTTGCTGCTCCCCTGACAGACACGGGGATAAGACTTAGGCCCCGAGGACAGTTGGCTCTGTATTCATGCAGAGACACGGAGGCTCTCGGTGTGATCTGTCCCGGATGCTCGGGACTGGTGGTCCAACTAAAGCCATTCGGGCGATGTGAGGCATGCAAGGAGTTCCTTTTTGAGGTTGAACCATACACGGAAAGGCCCCGGGCCCTTCGCCTCAACTGCATCACAGGAACCGCCACTCCGGAGGGAGAGATCCAGGCCTCTGCGGAGGTCCCCGTACGCGCTGACCAGGGCGAAGTGACTGCCCAACCAGAGACTTTGAGAGAAAAATCCGAAGACACTGCTTCGGTCACCACAGACTCCCTGCTGCCACCCCCGAAGAGGAAGATAGGCCTGGTGCAGGCATCCTATGGTCGTGGTCGAGCTTCACCCCGCCGCTTGCCTGGCCTGGATGGCGCCGGTAGAGAAGAGAGTCCCGGACATCCCAGTTCTTCAGTAGGTCCAGGTGAGCTAGGGGCTGGGACTGTGGTGTTGGTTGGAGGTGTCGGGAGTTCACAGCCGGTGGAGCCCGAAAGGGAGGGTAGCCTTCCGTCTACTAGAGACTACCTTCCCGCCGAGATGTATGACACCTCCGACCTAGAGTCGTTGTCAGACTGTGGTGATGACGGAGAAATAGACGAGCTGTTTCACCGGAAGGGCTGGGACAGACGCCCGCTACCTGTGTTGAGTAAACCACAGGATTCCCCCATGTCCATAGAAGACAGTACGCTCCGGGCGCAGGCCCCGGAGTTCCCGAGGAAATCTAACCCTCCACCCAACTTTCCTCATTCAACTACATCACCCGCTCTGATGGAGGGGACGCAGCGTGCTTCGTTGCGGGCACCAAAGACAAAGCAACCCGAGATGGTGAAGGTACCTCGGCACCCGGAGGCCATAGTACAGCCGGGAGAAGGTGAGCGAGATGTGATGCCGCCCCTAGCTAGATTGCAGAGACTTTTCTCCCAGAGAGTCGCCCGTGAATATGGGTGGGAATACCCCTACTTGCCTCGGGACTTATTGTATGAAGTTGAGGTCCTGCGACCAAGGTGGTATGACGAGTTTGTATGGGAAAAGCTTAAAGTACCCCATGCCAGGCGATACCTGTCATGTTCGCCGCCTGTGTCTAAAAAGTTCAAGGACTGCAGAGCTGATTGGAGACTTGGGCGCCATATTCATGCCGATAAGGTGCTCATCTGTAGGAAAGAAGGAGAGGATGTCGAGTATTCAGTGGAAGTGTTTGACGGGCACCTGAAGCCTCTGTTTCTGCCGGATCCAAGGTTCTACTTATAGGAGAAGTGAGCTCCTATTTTGTTTCTGTTGAAACTTTCTGGAAGAGGCATTCCCAGACGCCTAGAACTGTGCCCTACTTTTGTTTTGATTTGGGCTTTTCTTTCACTCACTGGAGACTTGGGAGCTGTTGTTTTTTTCTCCCTTTTCTTCATGTGCCAAAGGCAGAGACTTTTGGGGTAGAGTCAGAGTAGGAAAGCAGGAAGAATGAAGATCTCACCAAGTGTCATTACCGCAGCTCTGTCACCAGGTGGCAGTGTTGTGCAACGGTTGTTCGAAATGCTACACATGCATTACTTACTTATTGGAGTAAGCGGGTCTCTCGGCTGACGGACCCACTCATGCCAAGTTAACACCGAATGTTAGGATGTGTTTTCTTTTTTTTTTATTTTTTTTTTAAATTTTTTATTTATCATAAGGAGCAGATCCCGCAAGGACCAACAGGTTACAGGGTAATATGTACTATATACCATACAGTATAAAGCAGTAATCAAACAACATGAAACTTGCATGTACAGCAGGTTGGTCCCCTTAAACATTTCCTGTGGGTTTAAGTAACATGTGTCATACCAGGGTATAGTGCATTGCCTGCTGCTGTGTGTTGATAGAGTGTGGTGTGCTTGGGGTTCTGTGTGAACTTACGTCTCTATGTGTGTCCTGCACTGAAGTTTCCCCTGCATGCAGCTTAAGTTGTCTGGCTCTGTAGGGAGTTTGTATGAGTGTTTGCAGTCCCGCGGAGTCCGCCCTCCGTTTTTATTGTATTTTTTTTGTACAAAAAATTCCCCCCTCCTCTCCCCAAACCCCCCGGCCGCGGTCCCCTATCTCAGGGGGAGCTACCGCAGCACGGGGGAATCAAGGCAGGGGCGGGAAATAGAATAAAGAAACTAGTGGTGTAGGGGGAAAAGTGGGTGGGATTAGGGAAAGAAGACAGAGGGAGTAAAGGGGAAAGGGGGGAAGACCGTCCGCGGCCATGGAGTCTCTATCATCCATATGCCCTCTTCCATTTACTGACTGGTCTGTCTTCCCGTACAGTTTTTGGTTTTCCCTACTACTGCGTTGTATTGTGATTAAGTTATTATGTCGGTTCCTCTCAAGGTCTGGCCCTCCTCAGAGTATATGAACGTATGCCATGTTTGCCAGGTTTTAGTGAATATCTCTTGTCTCTTTTGCCCCGAAAGGGTAAGATCCTCCATTTGCCTTATTTCTTCTACCTTTCGGAGCCACAGATCGATGGACGGCGGAAGGGCAGACCTCCAGCAAAGCGGAATGCATGCCTTAGCCGCATCAAGCAGGTGGCGTATCACTGATTTTTTATATTTCCTGATGGGGATGTCATTCCCGTGCAGGAGAAAAAATGCTGGATCGGCCGGGATGGGCCGCTCCGTGAGTTTTTGTATTGTCTCATGAATGACCTTCCAGAAATTTTGTAGCTTGGGGCAGGACCAAAAGATATGTAGTAAGGTCCCTTTTTCAGTTTGACATCGCCAGCACCTATCCGATGTCGTCGGAAATATTTTTTGTAGTAGGACTGGGGTTTTGTACCAGCGTGATACAATTTTATAATTAGTTTCCTGTATCTTGGTGCAGATTGAGGTTTTGTGTGTGTGTTGGAGTATGTGCTGTCTTCTGGTGGAGCTAAACTGTGTCTCTAACTCCTCTTCCCATTTAAGTAAACCAGGGGGAACAAAGTTTTCTGGGGGATTGTTCAGGAGGGTGTAGGTCAAGGAAAGGGTATGGGACAGGACTCCCGTGTCCTCGCAAAGGTCTTCTAACGTCGTACGCGGTTGGTCAGCGTCTGAGGGTGGTGGGATAGTGCTGAGGAAGTGGCGTATCTGTAGAGCTCTCAAAAAATCTAGGTGGAATGGACCCGTGGGGTCCGATAGTTCCTCAATCGATTTCCATTCCCCTCCAGAGCTAAAGTGAGATGCCTGATATATCCCTGACTCCGCCAGGGCACGGAAAGGTCCGTCCCCCAGCCCTGGTTTGAAAAAGGGGTTGCCTAGTATCGGATATAGAGGAGAGTTTGGGGTGAAAAGGGTCAGTTTGGACATGAGGCTTGCGCATACCTTCGATGTGTTCCCTATTAGCGGGTGTCGCTTGACTTCTGGTGGTAAACCCATATAGCACCATGGTGTACTCTGAAGAGGGATCGTGTGCTGAGCCTGCTCCACCTGAGTCCACAATTTGGTCTCTTTATGGCGGTACCAGTCCAACAGCCTTCCCAAGTGAACCGCCTGGTAGTAGGCGCGTAAGTTCGGTAGTGCTAGGCCCCCGTGCTGCTTGGGGAGGACGAGAATTGTGTTGGCTATTCTAGGTCTCTTCCCGGCCCACACGAACTCCGTGAACAGGGATTGTACTTGCCTAAAGTATGTGGTTGGTAGATGTATGGGCAGTGCCTGCATTAAATATAGGAATTTCGGGAGTATAGACATCTTCAAGATGTTGCAGCGTCCCAGCCATGAATGAAGACCCGTTTGCCATTGCTGTAGCAATGTCCTGACCTTTTTTAAAAGGGGTGGGAAGTTCAGATCGTATACTTTCGAGATTTTTTGAGGGAGGTATGTGCCTAAATACTTCAGGGCCGTTGTTGTCCATTTCAATTTAAAGTTGGATTGGAGGTGCGTGAGTTGGGACGGTGTTACATTTACCCCCATCGCTTCTGATTTGGCAAAGTTAATCTTTAAGTTGGAAAGTGTGCCGTATGTTGTGAATTCCTTTAGCAGGTTCGGGAGAGAGATCACTGGATTCGAGAGCGTGAACATCAAGTCGTCGGCGTAGGCCGACACTTTGTATTGGGCAAGCTTAACCCGTATCCCTGTTATGTCCGGGTTCTGCCGTATGTGGGCTAAGAATGGTTCAAGGGATAGTGCGAACAGGATGGGTGAAAGAGGGCATCCCTGACGTGTCCCATTGGTGATCAGGAATGGGTCTGACATGACTCCATTGACTCTGACCCTTGCCGCTGGCCGTGTGTATGCTGCTGCAATCCAGTTCAGCATGTTACCCCCCACACCCATATGTTTCAGCGTGTTGAACATAAAGTCCCAGCCCACCCTATCGAAGGCTTTCTCAGCGTCTGTGCTGAGAAATACACTTGGCGTTCTGGTAAGAGTTGCCTGGTACAGCAGGCTCAGCACTTTGGTGGTATTGTCCCTCGCTTCCCTGGAGGGAACAAATCCCACCTGATCCAGGTGGATGATTCGGGGTATGTATGTCTGTAGTCTCATGGCTAGTATCTTCGTGAACAGTTTCAAATCTGTGTTTAACAGAGATATCGGGCGGTAGCTCCCACATTGACTCAGGTCCTTCCCCTCCTTGGGGATCACCGCTATTTGGGCTTGCATCGTGGTATCATAAAGTTTTGTCCCCTTGCCCAGGGCATTCAGGAGTGTAACTAAGTGATTACCCAGTGAGGGGAGGAGTGTCTTGTAATACTGCACCGTGAGGCCATCCGGCCCCGGTGCTTTACCTTGTTTAGTACTCCGTATCGCGCCCTGCAACTCGGATAGCGTTATAGGCTCTTCTAACAGTTGACAGATTTCTGCCTCCAGGGATGGCATATTAGAGTTCCCTATATAGTCCCTTATCTGTTCTGTCGATGGTCTTGCGGTGTTTAAGTTATATAGTGTTTCGTAGTAGGATTTGAACTCATGGGCTATTTGTTTGGGCAGTGTTCGTTTTTGACCCGTTGGGGCGTGTATGTGTGGTATATAAGATGCCGCTGTCTGTGTTTTTAAAGTCCGCGCTAAAAGCCTGCTACATTTGTTTCCCGACTCATAGGACTTCCTTCGTGAGATCTGCAGTGCCGCCTTGGCTTTGAACTGTAGCAGGTCTGTCAACTGTGTTCGGACTGTGTCGAGTTCGCTCCCTATGGCTCTGGTCGGTGCCTGTTTGTGTTCTGTTTCTAGCTTCTGAAGTTTGTTAAGTAGCATCTCAGTCTGGGCCGTTCTCAGTTTTTTGATCCTTGCCCCGTGTTTTATTAGCACTCCACGGATCACCGCTTTGTGTGCCTCCCATATAAGCCCCATGTCGCAGTCAGGAGTAATGTTTGTACGGAAGTAGTGACCAAGTTCCTTAGTGACGTCTGCTAATGTTTCTGGGTCTTGGAGGAGGTTCTCATTGAGCCTCCATGATTGCTTTTGTTTTATATTATAGTCGGTCAGTGTGTATTGCATTGTAACTGGGGCATGGTCTGACCAAGTAATAGACCCTATGGCCGTATGTTTTACCGCCTGTAACTGATGGTGTGGGATCAGGAAATGGTCTATCCGTGAGTATATCTGATGTGTACGGGAGAAAAACGTGTAGTCCCGTTCGCCGGGGTGGAACAGACGCCATACGTCCACCAGTCTCGCATTGTGTAAGGCTGTGTGTATTGTTTTACGTGACCCCCTAGAGGACGAGGATGTTCCTGTGGATGTGTCCTCTGAGGGAATCAGGGGGGTATTTAGGTCTCCTCCTACAATAAGTTGGCCCTCCGAGAAGGCATGTAGGATGTCTAGGTGTTTCCTAATGAAGGAGTCCTGTTGGTTGTTCGGGGCATAAAGGTTCGCAATAGTCACCTTCACTCCCCCGATCAGCCCCTTCAAAAATAAAAATCTCCCAGCCTTATCTGTCTTCCTATCAACCAGAGTCCACGGGACTCTTGCTGCAATCTGGATCGACACTCCCCTGGATTTAGCATCCGAGTGGGTGGAATGGTACACTGTGGGGTAGAACCTATTCTTCAAAATCGGGTATTTGTTTTCTTTAAAGTGTGTCTCCTGTATGAGGACAATATCAGCCCTCATCTGTTTCATGTCATGCAGTAGCATCCTCCTTTTTTCCGGGATGTTAAGTCCCTTGGCGTTCAATGTGACTATTTGCATCGTGTCCATGGCCGCGTGGGGTCAGAAGGGGGGGGGGGTTGTATAGAGGTGTATAAGGTGGAGGTAGAAAGGGAGAGAGGTAGGGAAAAGGGGGGGGTGGGGGTTGGGGAAAGCGAAAGTGTGGGGTAAAAGAGTAGAGAGTGAGAGAGGACTTCCCTAGTCCGTCCCAGGTGCTGCTCGAGCAAGTATGCTCTTGGTGTACTCCGACCAGCGGAGCCCACCCTAAGTTGTCAGCGTATCCGCTGTACAAACGTCTGTCGGCACCAGCCGGCAAGGCGTCTACCTAGTTGGAGGTGTGTCTAGCGAGGGATCCCGGGGGGAGCTCCCTCCCTCTCCAGGTCCCCAGACCTTTTTTTTTTGTGTTATGAAGGTGTGAGAGTTTGAGCAACAACATAAAAGTGAACAATTTCTAAAGTGCAGAGAATCTATCTTCATATATTATATCAGCCACATATATATCTTCTAGACCATTTTCTCTACAGACAGTCAGCCTAACAGTATAATAACATACTAACATCATAACATAACATGTTAACTTGGTAACATGCCGTCCGGCTCCCGTATAACTGAGCCTTGTAGAGACCTTAACAAGACCCCCCCTTCCCCCCCCTGCGTGCACCCATCGACCCACCCCTCCTCCTCCATGTCTCTGGGCATCCCGGTATCTTTAACCTTAGTGGAGTTAGGTCTTCTGTGGAAAACATGAAAGGAGAGCAGCGTCCTGCCGTAAACCCCTCCCCCTCCTCCCGAGGTCCCACATCTGTATATCGTGGCCTCAGCCATCCCCAGACCGTATCTTACCCCTTTTGTGGGTTCGCTGTCACCTAGAAAGCAAAAGTGTTCCGGGTTTTGTCTCTGTTCAACTCCTCGCTCAGGTGTAGCGTTGTACTGGCGAGGCTCCCTCTCTCCCTCCCCCACCTCCCTTCGGTTCGGTCTCCACACCTCAGGAGACAGACATTAGCATGGTACTCTGCTGCGGGAAGTCTCGTCCGATCCCTACTTCTTAAGTTTCTCTGAACGTTAGCTCTTGCAGAGATCAGACAGGGGCCCCGGCTGTTTGGCAGCGGTGGGTGGTACGATGCAGAGGGTCCGTGCCTGGCGCCGTGGGTTCCCGTGAGCCACAACTTCCATGGGGGGGTTCGTGGGGAGGTGGGGCAGAGTCCACCCGACTGTACCTGTAATGGTTGCACATTGTCTAGACTGTACAGGGCTAGATAGTGGTTTACTCATAGGGTATGGTGAGCCCCCAGTACCTTTGCCCGCTAGGTGACTTCCCCCTCTCCAGGTAAGTGTGTGTTGTCTGAGTGTCGGTGCGCCCTCTTCATGCGCTTCTCACAGAGAGGTTTGGGTGTGAGACAAAGCCCTGGAACCGGGGGGGTGGTTGGCAATCTGGGGGTAGTCTAATTGGACGGGCTAACTCATTGCTGACTGTCTGTGGGTACGTTTGTGGCATATTTATGACTCACGTGGGCCCTCGGGCGGTGTCGATCGGTTCCTTCCTCTGGATCTCTGCGGGCGCCCATGCTGGTTGGGGCCGTTACGTGCGGTGCCTGTTCGGCCGGGTGGTCTCGATAGTGGCGCCAGCCAGTTTGGTATGGGAAACGGCTCTGCTCCTATAAAGGAAAAGAAGGCTGGTAGGTCTTCCGTCGTGCGCACGGTGAAGGAGGTTCGCCCATTGCGGAATAGCACAGCGAGAGGGTATCCCCATCTATACGTGCAGCCGCGTCCTCTGGCTACTTCAAGAGCTGGTTTCAGGATGGCGCGGCGCTGCAGTGTCGCTCTTGATAGATCGGGGAGGATTTGTATTTGCGCTCCGTCGAACTCAATCTCCCCATGTTCCCAGGCCTTCCGGAGCAGGGTCTCCTTCATCGTGTAGCGGTGCAGACGGCACAAGACATCTCTGGGTCTGTCTGGGTCTGTAGATCTGGGACCCAGGGTACGGTGCACTCTGTCAAATTCCAGGGTAGGAGGTGGGTTATCCAGGAGGGTGTTGAGGATTGCCGTGACAGTTACTGCCAGATCCTCCGGGCCCGTCGCCTCCGGGATCCCCCGCAGTCACAGGTTGCAGCGGCGGCTGCGGTCCTCCATTTCCTCCAGGCGGAGTTGCATCTCCTGGGCTGCTCTCGAGTGTGTCTCCTGGGCTCTTTCCAGTGATTGTACTCTGGTTGTCAGTGAGGACAGCAAGGTTTCTCCGGAGGCGACCCGTTCCTCCACTCCATGCAGCTCGTCTCTCACCTCCTGGATGTCTTTGCTGTGTGCCTCTTCAATCCTCAGGATTAGGCCCTCTATGTCCGCTCTCGTGGGCAGCGCCTCAATGTCTGCGCGCGTGGGGAGGGCCTGCAGCATCTTGCGGAGGTCTTCATCCATGGTTCGCTGGGGTCGGATAGAGCTTGTCCCGTCTGCACCAATCTCGGTTGCGGGCTCCACCGGAGACGTAGGGTTTAATGAGGGGGTTGTTATGGTCGGAGTTTCGCCGCTCGCCTCTATGCTCAGTACTCGTGGTGTGGCCTGGAGAGCTCTCTGGTTTCTCCGGAAAAATTGCGCGATGTCTGGCTGAGATTCGGGATTTCGGGTCCCACGGGTTGCCGAACGAGTCCTGCACCTGTTCGTGTTGCTCATTCCTCGCTCACAGGGTGGGTTTTTGCAGCATTAGGTCCGTTAGGCTGGATCGGGCCGGGAGCTCCGGGAGAACACGTCTCTACTCGGCCATCGCTAAGCCACGCCCCCGATGTGTTTTCTTTTGTTGTTTCCCTTCTGCAGGAGATTCATCGGTCAAGACTACTGAGAGTGGGGTGGTTCTTAGACAGCGATGGGAGGGATTGTACATGTGTACAGGATAGATGTCTTATACAAATGTTTATCGTTTTATATTTCCCCTTTCCCTTTTGAGCAGGTCTTGGCACACTTAGTATCCAAAAACTTGAGGGATAGCCTCTGGGGCCCACTTCATGTCGCCACTCCTTGGGAGACATGGGTGTGCACCTGACGCTGGGGACCAGCGTCAAATCACAGGGGGGAGTGTGTAGCGGGGTCCTCAATTTAGTGGGATACACCTGGGGGTAGTGCGACCCAAGTGTGTAATTGTGTTAGGGTTCAGACCCCTTTTTGTTATTCGTGGAGGATTGGGTGGTGTAATATTCTCCTTGACCAGTGGGTGTCAGTGTACCTACTGGCTCAGGGTAGAATCACTACCGGAGTGCTACCCTTCTTTGTCCCTTCCTGGAGATGGTACGGCCGGGGCGGGGAACCCGCCGTGGTATCGTCGGGAGGAGATAAAAGGGGGAGACGCCCTCGCCACGTGGTTCGTCTTTTCGGGGGATCATCTCTTCACGCACCCAGGCACCTTAGGCCTGGGTGCGGGCGGATCAAGGTTCCGGCCTAGGCGCCCTAGGCCTGGCCGGAATGAAGATGGAGTCCATCCCAGGCACCTTCAGCCTGGGGTGAGGTACTATTTAGGAGGCCTGGGACCCGGTGACTCCGACTGGGTCCCGCGAGGGTGAAGTTGCTTCAGGGCGCCCCTTGCGAGGGGACCCGTATCTGAGGTGAGGAGGCTGGGGAGGTCACTCGTTCGAAGACCCGGTGTAGTGTCAACCCGGTGACGGATGGGCCTTCGGTAACTCTCTTGGAGGACATCTTCCCCTGATAGAGGCCGCAACGCAACGGAGGTATTCATGTCAAGACTCCTACAACCCTTGGTCATAGCATAGGGGGTGTAGGGACCCAGATCAGTATAGTGCCTCGACCTGCTCATCTCACCGTATCATGCCATCGCATTGCCTGTATGTGGAGATACGAGATAAACCAACAGTTGGACTGTGATCGGTGTATGGACACTGTTAATGGGAGCAAAGGGTGGTTCGGTGGTTTCTGCACGATAGACTCGGTACATGCTCAGGACACACCGGCCCGAGGAAACATCAGATATTGGCCTTCACCTCACCCGCCGTATTGGGGAGGACATGGGCCGTGGCGCAACTCACCCTGTCGCGTGACATACCCCTAGCTAAAGAGGACGGGGTGAGGGGGTGGCTACACTTCCATATTTATTTATTTTTTATCATTTTTATTGTTATGTCAGGGAATGTAAATATCCCCTATGATAGCAATAGGTAGTGACAGGTACTCTTTTTTTGAAAAAACTGGGGTCTATTGGACCCTAGATCTTTCCTCTGCCCTCAAAGCATCTGACCACACCAAGATCGGTGTGATAAAATGCTTTCCCAATTTCCCAATGGCGCTTTTTATATCCGGGGGGGGGGGCCTTCCCTCCCACTGCTTGTAAAAGTAGTCCAGAGGCTAATTAGCCACTAGGATTGCTTTTACATGAAAGCCGGCCGCTGGCTGAAAATAATGATACCAAGATGATACCTAAACCCACAGGCATCATTCTGGTATAAACATTCAAAGTCCAGCAACATACCAGTACGTTGCTGGTCCTTGTTGGACATGTATTGTAATCTTTTTTTTCATGCAGCCTGTTGGCTGAACGAAAAAAAAAGATTGATCGGTGGGTATGCCCACCATTAGAATACCGCCCTTCATCCACCCACTTCTAATGATGGGCATACATGCACCATTTATATATGCCGAAGCATGGGGGCATCCTCCCCCAAAAAAGTTATGCCGCACACACATGGTCAGACTTTTCCACGGGCAAGCCTCCGTCGGAATTTCGACCGTATGTACGCGGCATTAGGAGCAAAATCGCTCCTCCGCCCCTGCTGCCCCAATGCTTCGGCATATATGCTTTTTTTTTTTTTAACTGTGGTGGTGAAATCACCTCCTACAGCACTGGAGTCGCAGGGATCAGGCCTGTCTCTGCGAGCGCTGCAGTTATGTGTGTTGTGTTTTGTAAGTGACAGTGATCGATCGATGCTGCACTTGGGTGGCCTGGGCTGGACGGAGGGGCAAAACGCAGGTGCTAGCAGGTATCTGGGCTGATCCCGCTAACACTGCGTTTTTGGGAACCCTAAACTGCTGGGGACGCTAGTATAGACCTGATCAGATATTGATCTGTTCAGATACTATACCACTAAGGGGGGTGTATGCTTCACGCGTGGGTGTTAGCGCTACTGGCACTAACCTGACGCTGCCTGGGGTGTGACGCAGACCCTCTCTGACGCTAAAACCTAATTGATATCACCCGTTGGGCGATCAGGGGGTTAAACCTTTATTGGGTTATATACGGCGGGTGCCCTGACACTATAAAAAGCAAACTAACTAACCAGCGTCACCCGTAACACTTATATGGTGATTACTGGTGAAAGGGTTAACTAGGGTCAATTAGGGGGTTAAAACCTTTATTAGGTAATATATAGGGGTACCTGACGCTATAAAAAAACCTGACGGCGAACCTAAAAAAAATTACTGGCTACCTATCGGCATCACCGACACTAAGACAGCGATCAGAAAAACGATCACTTAGCGACAGTGGTGATAGGGGGTGAAAGGGTTACCTGGGGGGCGATCAAGGGGGTTAAACCTTTATTAGATAATATATGGGGGTACCTGACGCTATAAAAACCTGCGGCGAACCTAAAAAAAATTACTGGCTACCGATCGGCATCACCGACACTAAGACAGCGATCAGAAAAACGATCGCTTAGCGACAGTGGTGATAGGGGGTGAAAGGGTTACCTGGGGGGCGATCAAGGGGGTTAAACCTTTATTAGATAATATATGGGGGTACCTGACGCTATAAAAACCTGCGGCGAACCTAAAAAAAATTACTGGCTACCGATTGGCATCACCGACACTAAGACAGCGATCAGAAAAACGATCGCTTAGCAACAGTGGTGATAGGGGGTGAAAGGGTTACCTGGGGGGCGATCAAGGGGGTTAAACCTTTATTAGGTAATATATGGGGGTACCTGACGCTTTAAAAACCTGCGGCGAACCTAAAAAAAATAACTGGCTATTGATCTGCATCACCGACGCTAAGACAGCGATCAGAAAAATGATCGCTTAGCGACAGTGGTGATAGGGGGTGAAAGGGTTATCTGGGGGGGGATCAGGGGGTTAAACCTTTATTAGGGGGGGGGGGTTAGGGGGCTACACTGGACCTAAAACTAACTTTAGTGACACTTTTACAGTCACAAATGTCACTGATTGCAGTGATCAGTAAATAAATGGTCACTGCAATCAGTGACACTGTGACTGGGGGCTGGGGGGTGATCTGGGGTGTCTGGGGGGGGGGGGATTTATGTTCCTATGTGTCCTGGTGTCAGTGTAGTGTTTTGTGCACTAACCTGGCATCTTCTCTTGTGCGGCGCTCGGTATATGTGAGCGCCGCAGGAGAGATGACATCACTTCCTCTGCCTGTGTAAACATTACACAGGCAGGGAAGCTTTCTCATTCGACGGGAGCGATCGCGAGGGGGTGGCTGGAATCGAACGACCGTCCCCTCATCCCGGATCGCTCCCGAACACTTAACCACCGCTCACTGTAAAGAAGGGGGGTCCGATCGGACCCCCCAACTATACAAAGGCGATCACGTACATATACGTGACTGTGCCTCTCGGTGCCATTCTGCCGACGTATATTTACAGTGGGCGGTCGTTAAGTGGTTAATGGCATCCCGGTATTAGTCTGTAGGGCTCAATAATATTGCTTTGCCCCACCCTTTGCAGCTATAACAGCTTGAACTCTTCTAGGAAGGCTGTCCACAAGGTTTAGGAGAGTGTCTATGGGGAATGTTTGACCATTCTTCCAGAAGTGCATTCGTGAGCTCAGGCACTGATGTTGGACGATAAGGCCTGGCTCGCAGTCTCCACACTAAATCATCCCAAAGATTATCGGGTTGAGGACTCTGTACAGTCCAGTCAAATTCCTCCACCCCAAACTCGCTCATCAATGTCTTTATAGGACTAAGTCCCAAATGTGACCATTTCGCCAAAATGCACTGGAGTCAGAAGAGAAGGCAAATGAACACGTATGTCAAGCCCAAACCTTTATCTTACATTTTTTTATACAGTAAAAAAGGATTAGAACCATTGTCTAGTTTTTACTGCTCTCCAGGACACTATTACTCCATCAATACAGCACTCTGTTGACAGTGGGATCAATTCCAGTATCGTGTGTGATGAGAATACTATTAGCTTTAATTTTGTGATTCTGATGGTGGGGATTGGATTCTCATGATAGGAAGAGGATTCTGATAGTAGGGAGGGTAGTTTAATGGTGGAGAGGGGATTCTGATGGTGGGGAGGGGATTTTGATAATAGAGAGGGGATTCTGATGGTGGGGAGATAATTCTGATGGTGGGGAGGTGATTCTGATGTTTGGGAGGTTATTCTGCTGGTGGAGAGGGGATTCTGATGGTGGGAATAGATTCTGATGGTGGAGAGAGGACTCTGATGGTGAGGAGATGATTCTGATGGTGGAGTAGAGATTCTGATGGTGGGGAGGGGATTCTCATGGTGGGGAGGGGATTCTCATGGTTGGGAGTGGATTATGATAGTAGGAAGGTGATTCTGATGGTTGGGAAGTGATTCTGATGGTGGGGAGGGGATTTTGATAATAGAGAGGGGATTCTGATGGTGGGGAGATAATTCTGATGGTGGGGATAGATTCTGATATTTGGGAGGTTATTCTGCTGGTGGAGAGGGGATTCTGATGATGAGGAGATCATTCTGATGAATGGAGTAGAGATTCTGATGGTGGGGAGGGGATTATCATGGTTGGGAGAGGATTATGATAGTAGGAGGTGATTCTGATGGTTGGGAGGTGATTCTGACGGTAGGGAGGGTCATTTAATAGTGGAGAGGGGATTCTGATGGTGGGGATAGATTCTGATGGTGTGGGGGGAATTCTGATGGTGGGGAGGGGATTCTGATGGTGGAGAGATGATTCTGATGATGGAGAAGGGATTATGATAATGGGGAGGTGATTCTGATGGGGAGATGATTCTGATGGTGGGGATAGATTCTGATGGTCAGGAAGTTATTCTGATAGTGGGGAGGGGATTCTGATGGTGGGGATAGATTCTGATGGTGGGGATAGATTCTGATGGTGGGGATAAATTCTGATGGTGGGGATAAATTCTGATGGTGGGGATAGATTCTGATAGTGGTGATAGATTCTGATGGTGGAGAGGGGATTCTGACGGTGGGGAAATGATTCTGATTGTGGGGAAGGGATTCTGATGGTGGGGAGGGGATTCAGATAGTTTGGAGGTTATTTTTAATGGTGGGGAAGGGATTCTGATGGTGGAGAGGGGATTCTGATGGTGGGGAGGGGATTCTGATGGTGGGGAGATGATTCTGATGGTGGGGAGGGGATTCTGATGGTGGGGAGGGGATTCTGATGGTGGGGAGGGAATTCTGATGGTGGGAGATGATTCTGATGGTGGGGAGATGATTCTGATGGTGGGGAGGGGATTCTGATTGTGGGGAGGGGATTCTGATGGTGGGGAGGGGGTTCTAATGGTGGGGAGGGGATTCTGATGATTGGGAGGTGAGTTTGATGGTGGGGAGAGGATTCTGATGGTGGAGAGGGGGTTCTGATGGTAGAGAGGGGGTTCTGATGGTGGTGAGATGATTCTGATGGTGGAGAGGGGGTTCTGATGGTAGAGAGGGGGTTCTGATGGTGGTGAGATGATTCTGATGGTGGTGAGATGATTCTGATGGCGGGGAGGGGATTCTGATGGCGGGGAGGGGATTCTGATGGCGGGGAGGGGATTCTGATGGCGGGGAGTGAATTCTGATGGCGGGGAGAGAATTCTGATGGTGGGGAGGGAATTCTGATGTCAGGGAGGGGATTCGGATGGTGGAGAAGGGATTCTGATGGTGGAGAAGGGATTCTGATGGTGGAGAAGGGATTCTGATGGTGGGGAGGGGATTCTGAAGGTCAGCAGAGAATTGTGATGGCCGGAAGGGGATTGCAATTGTGGGGAGGAAATTCTGATGGTGGGGGAAGGATTCTGATGGTGGAAAGGGGATCCTGATGGTGGGGAGGTAATTCTGATGGTTGGGAGGTGATTTTGATGGTGGGGAGATGATTCTGATGGTGGGGAGATGATTCTGATGGTGGTGAGATGATTCTGATGGTGGTGAGATGATTCTGATGGTGGTGAGATGCCGACCATGAGCATAGTTGCCAACAGTCCCGTTTTTCCCGGGACAATCACGGATTTGGGACCCTCGTCCCGTATTTATTTTGTCCCGTCTATTTTCCCGGTATTTTGCCTTTGTCCCGGCCGCCGGGAAAATCGGGAATGCTTGAGGTAAAAAAACGGCGGGCTACACAAAGATGGCCGCCGCTGCAGACACAAGGATTATTTCCTCTTGTGTTCAGTGGTGAGGGGAGGAGCAGCCAATCGGCTTCTCCCCTCTCTGTGTTCACACATGAGAAGGCGGGGCGGTATTATGAGCATTCGTGAGGGAGCGGCAATGTACAGGGCTGGGGAGGCGGAGTTCCGATAGGAGTCGGGAGAGCCAGGGGGAACAGAATCCGGCGGTGGAACCATTCTCGGCACGACACCGCTGGGAAATGATCATGGACCGCGGAGCTGCCTCTGCCTCCAGCACACACACGGAGACGCCGGGAGGTGAGAGCATCTGTTCCCCGGGGCTGGCTGCCGCTGCTAGGGGACACAGACCTGTAAGGAGGGCTCCGCTGCTGGGGGACACCACCAGATGTAAAGGAGGACACCAGATGTAAAGGAGGGCTCCGCTGCTGGGGGACACCACCAGATGTAAAGGAGGACACCAGATGTAAAGGAGGGCTCCGCTGCTGGAGGACACCAGATGTAAAGGAGGACTCCGCTGTTGGGGGACACCAGATGTAAAGGAGAGCTCTGCTGCCGGGGACACCAGATGTAAAGGAGAGCTTTGCTGCCAGGGACACCAGATGTAAAGGAGGGCTCCGCTGCTGGAGGACACCAGATGTAAAGGAGGGCTCTGCTGCTGGAGGACACCAGATGTAAAGGAGGGCTCCGCTGTTGGGGGACACCAGATGTAAAGGAGAGCTCTGTTGCCGGGGACACCAGATGTAAAGGAGAGCTCTGCTGCCGGGGACACCAGATGTAAAGGAGGGCTCCGCTGCTGCCAGCTGCTGGGGACACTGAAGTAAGGAGGGCTCTGTTGCTGGGGGACACAGATCTGTAAGGAGGGCTCCACTGCCGGGAACACCAGATGTAAAGGAGGGCTCCACTGCTGGGGACACCAGATGTAAAGGAGGGCTCCGCTGCCAGGGACACAGTTCTGTAAAGAGGGGCTCTGCTTCTGGGAGCACCTGATGCAAGGACGGACTGCTGGGGAGGCATCTGGTGGCAGGTGACACACTTCCACTGATTCGGCATTATGGTGAGTTGAATGATTTCATTTTATATTACAATGTAATAATAGAAATAATGCGCTTCAATCACCCTGACACCATAACAAACATGGTCCCGGGATGATTGAAGCACCAACAACAGGTGTTTTGGAGTATCTTTATCTGCCGATTTTATTAAACTTTCTGGAATACACATATTTCTATTGTGGTGTAGGATCTGGCTTCTTTCTTTCTTTCTTCATCTCGGACTTCAACCACACCCCTTCTGATCCACGCCCACTAACGCGTGTAAACCACGCCCACTTTTCCCTATTGGGGTGACACGCCTACAAACGAATGCCCCGCCCCTAATTATATAAAGGCTCCGCCTCCATGCAAAAAAAGTGTCCCGGATTGTTTTTTTCCAATGTTGGCAACTATGCATGAGAATCCCCTCCCCACCATCAGAATCCCTTCCCCACCATCATAATCCCCTCTCCACGATCAGAATCCCCTCCCCACCATCAGAATCCCCTCCCCACCATCAGAATCCCCTCCCCACCATCAGAATCCCCTCCCCACCATCAGAATCATCTCTCCACCATCAGAATCATCTCTCCACCATCAAAAATGGTGGGGAGATGATTCTGATGGTTGGGAGGTGATTTTGATGATGGAGAGATGATTCTGATGGTGGAGAGATGATTCTGATGGTGGGGAGGGGATTCTGATGGTGGGGAGGGGATTCTGATGGTAGGGAGATGATTCTGATGACGGGGAGAGGATTCTGATGGTGGGGATAGATTCTGATGGTGGGAAGGGGATTCTGATGGTGGGAAGGGGATTCTGATGGTGGGGAGATGATTCTGATGGCGGGGAGATGATTCTGATGGCGGGGAGATGAGTCTGATGGTGGGAAGGGGATTCTGATGGTGGGGAGATGATTCTGATGGTGGGGAGATGATTCTGATGGTGGGGATAGATTCTGATGGTGGGAAGGGGATTCTGATGACGGGGAGATGATTCTGATGACGGGGAGAGGATTCTGATGACGGGGAGAGGATTCTGATGACGGGGATAGATTCTGATGGTGGGAAGGGGATTCTGATAGTGGGGAGATGATTCTGATGGTGGTGAGATGATTCTGATGGTGGGGAGATGATTCTGATGGTGGGGAGATGATTCTGATGGTGAGGAGGGGATTCTGATGGCAGGGAGGGAATTCCGATGTCAGGGAGGGAATTCCGATGTCGGGGAGGGAATTCCGATGTCGGGGAGGGGATTCTGATGGTGGGGAGGGGATTCTGATGGTGGGGAGGGGATTCTGATGGTGGAGAAGGGATTCTGATGGTGGAGAAGGGATTCTGATGGTGGAGAAGGGATTCTGATGGTGGAGAAGGGATTCTGATGGTGGGGAGGGGATTCTGAAGGTCAGCAGAAAATTGTGATGGCCGGAAGGGGATTGCAATTGTGGGGAGGGAATTCTGATGTCGGGGAGGGGATTCTGATGGTGGGGAGGGGATTCTGATGGTGGAGAAGGGATTCTGATGGTGGAGAAGGGATTCTGATGGTGGGGAGGGGATTCTGAAGGTCAGCAGAAAATTGTGATGGCCGTAAGGGGATTGCAATTGTGGGGAGGGAATTCTGATGGTGGGGGAGGGAATTCTGATGGTGGGGGAGGGAATTCTGATGGTGGAAAGGGGATTCTGATGGTGGGGAGGTGATGCTGATGGTTGGGAGGTGATTCTGATGGTTGGGAGGGGATTCTGATGACGGGGAGGGAATTCTGATGTCAGGGAGGGAATTCTGATGTCAGGGAGGGGATTCTGATGGTGGGGACGGGGTTCTGATGGTGGGGACGGGGTTCTGATGGTGGGGATAGATTCTGATGGTGGGGATAGATTCTGATGGTGGGAAGGGGATTCTGATGGGGGGAGGGAATTCTGATGGTGGGGAGATGATTCTGATGGTGGAGAGGTGATTCTGATGGTGGATGGTGGGGAGGAAAATTTGATAATAGAGAAGGGATTCCAATTGTGGGGAGGGAATTCTGATGGTGGGGATGGAATTCCGATGGCGGAAAGGGGATTCCGATGGTGGGGAGGGGATTCCGATGGTGGGGAGGGGATTCTGATGGTGGAGAGGTGATTTTGACAGTGGGGAGGGGATTATGATGGTACAGACATACCTTTAGCGGTGGAATTGCCAGTGTGACCATAACCGTAATTTCTAACAGTCCATAGATCAGGAGATACAGGCAACAGACATTATAAACAAATCACAGCTTTTCCTTTGGGCTTCAACCCTGTTTGCACCCTTTTTTTTTTCTTCCCCCATCTCCTGAGCCTCCCTTTTGCTCCTAATGTCAAAAGAAAGCCTCATTGTCCAATAGGTAACTTTGGAAAAAGGGAGGGGGCAGGACGAAGCTTGATTTTACAGGATAGGTCAAGATTTGCATAACTTTAGATGCCCCTCCGAATCTACTCATCATTTTGACCTGCACTGAAGGTAAACTTTACGTATGAATTTTTTCATTATATAAAATGACCAGCTTTGTGGCAGGTTCACCATTTACAAAGTCCAATGTAATAAACTAATAAGATTTCCAAATTAGGAATCTTCCCATGCCTGACATGTAAAACTTTAATTTACTCAAAACTGCTTTCCCCCTTTAAAGGCCTTCAAAAATAACGACAAGATTGTTATTTATTCATTTATTACAGTATTATTAGTACAATACATTATTTAAAAAAAAAAAGGATAAGAAAGTTGACATAGGGTAGCTAGATCAGGGTTTTGGGTCCATAAAATGCGATTAGGTAGGTCTTGGGTTCCTTCCATTCTGAAGAGATGTTACAGTGACCTATGATGTCAACTTTATGTATCATTAATTTATGTATCAGCCTGTGTGATATTTTGTAAAAAGAACAGAAAAGTACCCTGCGTATTCCTCAGGTACACCTTTCACATGACCGGTGTCTTGGCATTGGTCATATGAAAGTAAGGGGTGGGGGACCTTCTTCCACAATTTTCTTCTTTTTCAGCTTCTCGTTTTTGACAATACCACACAAGACGTCCTGCAATGCCTTCAAATGCATTTCTCTCCAGAAGGATGGAGCTTTCTTTGTTCCGGCATTAGACATGTGCAAATAAATTTGGTCCGAATATAAATTTAAAATAACTTTTGGTTATTCGGAGATTCAGATGTATCCGAATCTCCGAATGAAATAGTAACGAATTTCGTAAAAAATTTGTTTAATTTCGTTTTGTATCTTCATTTTATAACGAATTCCAAATTTTTAGAACAATTCAAATTCGGAAATTCATCACCGAGTGGCCCCGCCTTCTTGTGATGTCCTTTGCCGAGGCGATGATGTTGTGAGGGGGTGGGGTCACCCAATGACATCATCAGGTATCTCCGCTCCTTAGTTATTTAAGAAAGTCATTCGGCGGAGCAGGCAGACGGCGGGAGCCTTCAGTGAGACCGGAGGTTTTTTTTCTTCTTTTTTCGGGTTCGGCACTGCCGGTGGTCATCGTGATTCAGGATGTATCTACACTGGGGGACATTGTTTTTTATTTTTTTATTTTTTAATAAAGGACTTGCCAAACACTCGTGTTGTGTCTGTACACACTTTTTACACGTGTTGTGTCTGTACTCACTTTTTACACCGGCCAGGGTTGTGGGGAAGAGGCCCTTGACCCCATCAACAACAGGGTGCTTTAGGGCAGGGGGAACCCCCCCCCCCCACGTTGAGCACATGTGGCCTGGTATTTTTCGCTCGCCCCCCCATTTCCTGCATGCTCAAATAAGGGTCTGGTATGGATTTTGGGGGGGGAACCCACGCTGTTTTTTACAGGATTTTTAATTGCCGGTGTTCTAAAAAAATCCTGGACTAATGAAAACTCTCAACCGCGTCACTTCCGGTGTGGCTTCGTCAGCAAATAGCTGTTTGCGGGCCTTTACCGGGCATGAGCGACTTCACCGCTGCTTTATCGCGCATGCGCGGACGCAATTTTTGGGTCCAGAAAAATTATAGACCCGAGCGGGTGGGCGAATCGGCGATTTGTTCAACACCACATCCAGCCCCGCCCACCGAAGGAAAGTGGGAGGTAGAGAGGTGACAGCTGATGAAACCCGCTGACAGCTGATGAGTCATCAGTTGTTAAGGACACGGCGGCCCCGCCCCACACCTGCCACGCCCCTAGGCTGTTCTTTCTACTAACCCGTACCGAAGGAAAGTGGGATATAGAGCGGTGCTTGGAGAGGGGAGGCCCGCTGACGTAGCCGCACCAGAAGTGACACGGTCGAGGAATTTCATAGGTCGATATTTTTGTTATTACACCGGCATTTTTTTATTTACATTTCAGCTGTCAGTGGGGAAGCCCGCTGACAGCTGATGAGTCATCAGTTGTTAAGGACACGGCGGCCGGCTTTCCAGCCCGCTCCTTAACAACTAGCTATTGTTCACACAGAATTTGAATTGGTCGATCATTTTTCGACTGATCCAAATTCAAATCGTTCCAAGAACTTGGAATTTGTAACAAAACGTATTTTATTAAAAAGAAACTAAATGAATTTCGAAACCAATGAATGAAATGAGTAACATATCAAATCTATTTGAAGCAAAACTATTATTTCCGTACTGCACATGTCAATCCGGCATCATCCAGGATCACCACCTGCCTCCTGGACTGAGATGACACAATCATATAAATGCTGACGCTTGTTCACAATTGTCTAATACAGATCAGCCCCAGCCTCTCACCACCTTGACTTGCTGCAAATTTACAGTCGGATTGTCAGAGGGAAAGGGGACCAAGTAAATGTTTCTTCCTTCATCAGGTTGATGATATATCAGCCAAAGACAAATCAACAGGATGAAACTCAGGGATGTAATTTTTCGAAAAACACACATCTAGAATTTATTGGTACAGACATGTAAAGTTATTAAAAGGCCCATTTAATTACTTTTTTTTTTCGAGTATTGGCAGAAAAGTTCACATAGGTCTGTCTAATGATTTAGTAGTTACTTTTACAACAAAAATTCTTGAGTTCTGGTGTTGGTCCAAGATTTAATCCGGTCTGCATAGAATAGATTTCAGAGGAGATTTTTGATGAGATTCTGCTCTTTAAGATCCTGGAGAGTCTGTGCGTGGAGTCGCGTGAGGTCCAGTAGGTCCTCTAATACTGAAAAGACAAAAGATAAAACATGCTTGACCTTTGGAAAGCTCTTCAACTTTTAACTTTGACATTTCCTCACCACTTTGTCCCCACTGATGAGTTTTACCAGACTAAACATGTTATACCTATCTGCTCTGTGTAATGGGTTTGCACAAAGTGGCCCTGATCCTCCTCTTCTTAGGTCCCCTCCCCCCCCAGGCTTCTCCTGCATTCGAGTACCCCCCCACACACACTGTGTGGCTTAGCCCTGACTTATGTACTCTTGTGTCCCCAGGGACCCTCCTGCAATCCTGTGCCTCCAGCGATCAAATGCAATTCTGTACCTCCAGGGACCTCCCCTGCACTCTTGTGCCTCAAATGAACACTGCACTCCTGTGCCTCCATCGACCCCCCCTGCAATCCTGTGCCTCCATCGACCCCCCTGAAATCCTGTGCCTCCATCAACCCCCCTGCAATCCTGTGCCTCCATCGACCCCCCCTGCAATTATGTGCCTCCATCGACCCCCCCTGCACTTCTGTACCTCCAGGGACCCCCCTGCAATCCTGTGCCTCCAGGGACCCCCCTGCAATCCTGTGCCTCCAGGGACCCCCCTGCAATCCTGTGCCTCCATCGACCCCCCCTGCAATCCTGTGCCTCCATCGACCCCCTGCAATCCTGTGCCTCCATCTACCCCCTGCAATCCTGTGCCTCTATCGACCCCCTGCAATCCTGTGCCTCCATCTACCCCCCCTGCAATCCTGTGCCTCCATCGACCCCCCCTGCAATCCTGTGCCTCCATCGACCCCCCCCCCTGCAATCCTGTGCCTCCATCGACCCCCCCCCCCTGCAATCCTGTGCCTCCATTGACCCCCCTGCACTTCTGTACCTCCATCGACCCCCCTGCAATCCTGTGCCTCCATCGACCCCCCTGCAATCCTGTGCCTCCATCGACCCCCCTGCAATCCTGTGCCTCCATCGACCCCCCTGCAATCCTGTGCCTCCATCGACCCCCCTGCAATCCTGTGCCTTCATTGACCCCCCTGCAATCCTGTGCCTTCATTGACCCCCCCCCTGCAATCCTGTGCCTCCATTGACCCTTGTGCCTTTATTAACTCGGTGAGCACCCTGTGTCATCCTGTGACTTGACCCCTGTGTCTCCACGTAGCCTTAGATACACTGCTGTATATCCTGGACACTCTCCCTCAGGCTGCATTCACAGGTGAGCGTAGCGTCTACTTGCATGATTTTGTGTGTTTTTATACAGTGTTTTTGAGCTTTGGCGTTTTTTTAATTAGCCAATAGAGAAAACTATTATCTGTTGCATCATTTGTTGCTTGGTATTTTTAGCTTTTTTTTAGCTTTTCCATTAGCTTTTGCTTGTTCTTTTATTATTATTATTCATTTATTATAATGTTTTTTCGTTAGGGTAAGGGGTTAGAGTTCAGTTTAGGTTTAGGTTAGAATTAGGGGTTGGGGTTATTTATTATTATTTTATTTTTTTGTTTTTTTATTATTATTACTACTACTATTACATTATTACTACTACTACTTTATTATTATTACATAGTACTACTACTTTATTACTACCACTACTACTACTATTTTACTACTACTACTACTACTACTACTACTTTATTACTACTACTACTACTACTACTACTTTATTATTATTATTACTACTACTACGCCGAATCTGATGCAACACCACGTTCATCTTCTGTCAGATTAAGAAACCTATTGGAACGTATAGCTGCTATGCTGGAATGCATTGCGCATGCGCAGTAAGCAAATATTATTGATAAGGTCACTGACGGGTCCCCGAATCTGACGAAACAGGGGCAATTTGAACAGTACCCTTTTGCACTGTATCCATGACCCAAAAAAAAAAAAAAAAGCCATTAATCATCTATATGTAGGTAGAATATACCAACAGAGGTGCGCAAGAATTATGCTGCCACTTTAAAGCAGCACTAGCTCACAGGCTCTGTAGCTGCAGCAATGATGTGTGCATTACTGCAAGAGGGGTTTTCTGTCTTGCCTCTGTAAAGCATTCAATAAAAAGATGATCTTTGTGGCCCAGTTTCAGTGTCTCCTCATACCCGGGGCTGACCAGAATCCCTCCACTCCTTGAGTCTTTATAGATAACACCTGAAGGCAGAGCAGTGAGAACATACCGTAGGTGTACAGCGGCGTCCCTCTTGGCTCTTGCAAGAGTAACGATTGGAAAAAGCTGACCAGGGCTCCCGATGATAAAGATCGTTCTGGAAGTGGAAGAGACTTCAAATATGTAAAATCCACAGCAAGAGGGTTCCTGGGGGGTGGAGTCACACATGTGCCAACGACATCCCATATCACGTGCCACACACCAACATCTAGTGGATAAAATGGAGGCAAAACTATTTCTTTTGTTCATGAGAAGTGCAATAGTTCCATTTTTTTGTACTCCATTGATCAGGTTTTGCATTTTCCAAGAGCGCTAATGAAATACACATTTCAGATTGGCATCCGTCTGCGCACAGAAACCAACTGTCTGTTGCATAAATGTGAATGAAATAGGTAAAAGATGGCTTTAGGTCCTGTTCTCCACATGTAGAGAACGTTTCAGAAGATAGATAGTATCAAATCAAATTTTTTTATTTGTACACAGCCCCGAGGAAGTAGAAAGCGAAACTCGTTGATGCACAAAGACCCATTTAATTTCTCAGTTATCTGGAACACTATTGCAGTGATTTGATGTATCATTTCGCTATTATTAGATGCGTTTATGCACATGCTTTTAATTAGGGTTATACCAATACCGATACTAGTATTGGTATCGGTGCCGATACGGAGTATTTGTCCGAGTACTTGTTGTACTGTTAATCTGATACCTGGACAGTCAGGGACGATCAGTGCAGAGCTGGGGGGGGGGGGGGGGACTTACAATCGCCAATCTCCCTGTATAGATTTCAATAAAGCATATAAAAAAGCTGCTTCTCCTCCTTTCCCCCGGTGGCTTTCAGCTGCTTTATTGAAATCTATACAGGGAGATCGGTTAATGTAACTCCCCCCACCGCCGCACTGATCACCCCTGACTGTCCCCCTCCATGCTCCGTGCCCCCTCCCTGCTCCTGACCCCCTCCATGCTCTGATCCCCCTCCCTGCTCGTGGCCCCCTCCATGCTCCTTGGTCCCCCTCTGTGCTTCTCGGTCCCCCTCATTCCCCCTCCATGCTCCCGTCCCCCTCCATGCTCCTCGGTCCCCCTCCATGCTCCAATCCCCCTCCGTGCTCCTCTGTCCCCCTCCGTGCTCCTGTCCCCCTCCGTACCTCCTGTCCCCCTCTGTGCTCCAGTCCCCCTCCGTGCTCCAGTCCCCCTCCGTGCTCCAGTCCCCCTCCGTGCTCCAGTCCCCCTCCGTGCTCCAGTCCCCCTCCGTGCTCCAGTCCCCCTCCGTGCTCCAGTCCCCCTCTGTGTCCAGTCCCCCTCTGTGTCCAGTCCCCCTCCGTGTCCAGTCCCCCTCCGTGTTACCCAGTCCCCCTCCGTGTTACCCAGTCCCCCTCCATGCTCAGGTCCCCCTCTGTGCTCCTCGGTCCCCCTCCATGCATGCTCCGGTCCCCCTCCGTGCTCCATGCTCAGGTCCCACTCTGTCCTTGATCTGTCAGGATAGAGAGCGGAGGAAGGAGCCAGCAAATATGTCATTTACCAGCTCCTACCTTTTCCGAATGAACAGTGATCACAGACTCTGTTCATTTATAACTGAGCATTGTAAACTGTGTTTACAATGCTTCAGTTTATGAATGGAGAGGAGCCTCTGTCTCCTGTCCATTCATCTCCAGGGCAGCTGAGGCTGCAGAGAAAGGGATTGGGGAATCTGTGTCCTCAGTCCCTTTTCCTGTCTCAAAATGGAGATGTCAGGGGTCTGTTAAGACCCCTGATATCTCAGCAAAGCCATCCCACAACAGGGCTAAAAATAAATATATAAATATATATATATATATACAGTATATATATATATATATATATGTTAATAAAAAAAAAGAATTGTAATAAATAAATATTGAAAAGGTTAAATTGTAGAGATAATAAAAAATAAAACACACTGACACTGTCCACTGCCCCCCCCCCCCCAAAAAAAAAGAAAGCGTTGTAAAGAAAAAAATATATTAAAAAATACATTGTAAAAAATAAATAAAAACCACTGACACAGTCTACGCATCATGAGTGCTGCATATTAGTGCCACAGTCACGTGACATTAAAAAAAGTATCGGTAATCGGTGAGTACTTGAAAAAAAGTATCGGTATCGGTGAGTACTTGAAAAAAGTATCGGTAATCGGTATCGGCGAGTACTTCAAAAAAAGTACATCCAATCCCTTTCCAAAGCTTGCCGCCTCAACCTCCGCAACATCTCCAAACTAGGTCCCTTCCTAACCAATGAAACCACAAAGCTCCCGATTCACTCCCAGGTTATCTCTCACATCAACTACTGCAACTCCCTCCTCATTGGCTTACCTCTGCATAGTCTATCTCTCCTTCAGTCCATCATGAATACTGCTGCCAGACTCATCCACTTTACAAACCGCTCAGCATCTGCTATCCCTCTCTGCCACTCCACCAACAAATTAAATACTAACAATAAGATACAAATCCATCCACAACATCCCCCAACTACATCACTAACCTAGTCTCAAAATACCAACCTAATCGTCCTTTTCATTCCTCCCAAGACCTCCTGCTTTCTAGCTCCCTCATCGCCTCCTCCCATATTCGCCTCCAGAACTTCTCCAGAGCCTCTCCCATCCACTGGAATACCCTACCCAAATCTTACAGAGTATCTCCAAATCAATCTACTTTTAGGCGATCCCTGAAAACTTTTCTCTTCAGAGAAGCCTACCCTGCCTCCACCTAACAACTGTTCTTTTATTTTCTTCATCAGCTTATCCCCCACAGGTATTACCCTTTCGTATCACTTGACCCTCCCTCCTAGATCATAAGTTCTAATGAGTAGGGCCCTCGGATTCTTCCTGTATTGAATTGTATTGTAGTTGTACTGTCTGCCCTAATGCTAAGTAATCACCAGCGGTCCTTGCTGCAGTTCGCCTCTACAATTAAGCCCTGGAAAGGACGAAACGCATCTGAGGCGTTCTCTACAGGTGGGAAAACAGGAACCTGAAACCCTCTTTTACCCGTCTCATTCACATTTATGCAACAGGGAGTCAGTGTCTGTGTGCAGACAGACGCCATTTTGTTGAAGTCTACTAGAACCTGTCAAGCCGATCAGGTCTATCCACATGCTGATCCAACTGACACAGGCTTGGTGGACATTCGACAGTGATACAAAAAAGAAAACACTGCCCCCATCTATAGCGGGCCATTGCAGTAAGCAGCATTAGAAGGCTACATGAGATATAAACAGGGCCATGGATAAATCCATGGGAAAAAAAACAAGCTTACTTACCGACCAGCTTGGTGAGCATTTGAGCGGTAATATTTTCAATAAAGGCTCCCATATCGTAGCTATCAGAAAACTGAGATTCTATAGAGCCTGAATTATTAAGCTGTGATGACCCTTAAGGTGTGCAAAAGTGGCCTAGACTTAATGTTAATGTTGCTTAACCTCTTTAAGACCAGCTGCCGCAGTTGTACTGCTGCAGGTTGGCTCTCCTGGGCAAATCGCCGCCATTGTACGTTGGCCTCTTTAAAAGCTCTAGGGGGCCCGCGACGCCGGAGCCGATGCGCGTGGCCGGCGACCGCAATGTCCGCCAGCCACCCGCGATCGCTCCACAGAGAGCCAAAACGGGCATCTGTCAGTGTAAACAGACAGATCCCCCTTCTGACGGGGAGGAGAGACAGATCTTCTGTTCCTAGTGATAAGGAACAGCAATCTCTCTCCTCCTCCAGTCAGTCCCCCCACCCCACAGTTAGAAACACCTCCCAGGGAACACATTTAACCCCTTTATCGCCCGCCTAGTGTTAACCCCTTCCCTGCCAGTGACATTTACACAGTAATCAGTGCATTTTTATAGCACTGATCGCTGTATAAATGTCAGTGGTCCCAAAAATGTGTCAGTAGTGTCCGATCTGTCCACCGCAATGTCGCAGTCCAGCTAAAAATCGCAGATCGCCGCCATTACTACAAAAAAAAGAGGAAAAAAATGCCATAAATGTTTCCCCTATTTTGTAGATGCTATAACTTTTGCGCAAACCAATCAATATACGTTTTTTGCGATTTTTTTTTACCAAAAATATGTAGAGGAATATATATATTGGCCTAAATTGATGAAGAAATGTATTTATTTTTGGATATTTATTATAGAAAATAGTAAAAAAAAAAAATTTTTTTTTTCAAAATGGTCTTTTTTTGTTTATAGCGCAAAAAAAAACCGCAGAGGTGATCAAATACCACCAAAAGAAAGCTCTATTTGTGGGAAACAAAGGACATCAATTTTGTTTGGGTACAATGTTGAACGACTGCGCAATTGTCAGTTAAAGTGACGCAGTGCCGTATCGCAAAAGTAGGATTTTTAAAACAGCTTACCTGTAAAATCCTTTTCTTGGAGTACATCACGGGACACAGAGCGGCATAGTCATTACTATGTGGGTTATATAGAATTACCTTCAGGTGCTGGCACTGGCAACTTCCAAAACAGGAAGTACCCTCCCCTATATAAGCCCCTCCCATCCGGGAGCACCTCAGTTTTGTAGCAAAGCAATACGTGTCCCCAAAAGAGGGGTGGGAGCTCTGTGTCCCGTGATGTACTCCAAGAAAAGGATTTTACAGGTAAGCTGTTTTAAAAATCCTACTTTCTTGTTCATACATCACGGGACACAGAGCGGCATAGTCATTACTATGTGGGACGTCCCAAAGCAATGCCAAATGAGGGGGGGGGGATATACCATACATAAGCTGGGCGCCATCAGGCATGAGGATCTTTTGCGGCCTGCAACACACTGCGCCAAAGGCGACATCCTCCTGACTTCTAACGTCCACCTGGTAGAACCTAGTAAACGTGTGTACTGAAGACCATGTTGCGGCCTTACAAATTTGAGCCAGGGAGGCCTGGTGATGCACTGCCCATGAAGTTCCAACTGCTCTCGTGGAGTGCGCCCTAACTTTGAACGGAGGCGGTCTACTTCTCAAGCCATAGGCTTGTATTATGACCTGTCGAATCCACTTGGCTAAAGTAGATTTTGATGCTGCCTGACCCTTTCTGGGGCCTTCCGGCAGAACAAACAAAGAATCCGTTCTACGAATCTGAGCAGTGGCTTTTAGATAAGCTTTAACTGCTCTTACTACATTCAAAGAATGCAATAACTTTTCCTCTACCGAGCTCGGTTTGGGGAAAAGAAGGAAGAACCACATCCTGGTTCAAGTGAAACCTCGATACCACCTTAGGAAGAAAGGCTGGGTGAGGACGTAATACTACTCTGTCCTCATGAATAACCAGATATGGCTCTTTACAGGACATGGCGGCTACTTCCGACACTCTTCTAGCCGAGCATATGGCTACTAAAAATATCAATTTTCTGGTGAGTAGAACCAAGGAAATGTGCCGCAAAGGTTCAAATGGCTGCTTCTGCAGAACCGACAGAACCAAATTTAGATCCCATGGACATATGGGAGCTTTAATCGGTGGAATAATACGAGTCACCCCTTGCATAAAGGATTTGACAAGTGAATGCATAGCCAGGGGCCTTTGAAATAGTATTGATAAGGCCGAAACCTGACCCCTGATAGTACTTAAGGCAAACTTCCTGTCTACAGCCCACTGTAGGAAGTCCAGAATTCTGCCTATAACGTACTTACGTGGATGCCACTTTCTGGCCTCGCACCAAGTGATGTACGCCTTCCAAACTCTATAGTAGATCTGCCTGGATACTGGCATTGATTATAGTTGATACCACAGAGTTAGAGAGACCTCTCTTCTTTAGGATGTGGGATTCAATAGCCAGGCCGTTAAACTTAGAGTTAGTAAGGAAGGGTGGTATATCGGCCCTTACGAAAGCAGGTCCGGACGACGTGGAAGGGTCCAAGGACTCCCCACAGACATTTTGATGATCTCCGCGTACCAGGCCCTTCGGGGCCACGCTGGAGCTACCAAGATCACCGGCTTCTTTTCCAACCTGACTCTGCGAAGGAGTCGAGGCAACAATTGTAGCGGAGGGAATGCATATATCAGTCTGAACTGATTCCAAGGGAACACCAGAGCATCCGAGCCGCAAGCGAGGGGATCCCTTGTCCGGGAGACAAATCTGTCCACCTTTGCGTTGAATCTGGATGTTAGCAGATCTACATCCGGTGTTCCCCACCGCTGACATATTGCTCGGAAGACCTCGGGATGAAGGGACCATTCCCCTGGGCATAACTGTTGGCGACTTAGAAAGTCCGCCTTACAATTCTCCACCCCTGGAATGAAGACAGCTGACATACATGGGACATGCTTTTCTGCCCATTCCAGGATGTGACTTACTTCCCTCTGGACTGCACGACTCCTGGTGCCTCCCTGATGATTGATATATGCCACTGCTGTGGCATTGTCTGATTGAATTCTGACAGGGGACCCTTGGAGTCTGGATGCCCAGGCTACTAGGGCATACCGGGCTGCTCGTATCTCTAAGAGATTGATGGGCAGGGTTTTTACTACATTTGACCATCTGCCCTGGAGAGACCATTGCTCCAGTACTGCCCCCCAGCCTATAAGGCTGGCATCTGTAGTGACCACCTTCCAGGATATCAGACTGAAGGGTTTTCCCTTCTGGAGATTCTGGGGGATCAACCACCAGCAGAGACTCTTCCGACCGGAAGGGGACAAAGCCATCGGGAAGTCTAGAGCCTGAATTTTTCCGTTCCAGGCTGACAATATGGCCCTCTGTAAATTCCTTGAGTGGAATTGGGCGTATGGCACAGCTTCGAATGATGCTACCATCTTTCCTAGCAGCCTCATGCACAGGCGTATGGACGGCTGTCTTTTTGCACAAAGCAGACGGACCAAGCCCCTCAAAGAGGATACCTTGTCTAGAGGTAAGAAAATCTTCCTCTGGTCTGAATCCAGCCGTAGCCCTAGATATACCAGGTTTTTCACTGGCTGTAGGGCTGACTTGTCCAGGTTGATGACCCAACCGTGAGATTCTAGATACTTGATTGTATCGACAATTACCACTTCTAGCTTGGCAACTGAGTGGTCCATCAACAACAGGTCGTGTAGGTATGCCATTATCGTTACACCTCGTGTTCTTAGATCGGCCAACAGTGGGGCCAGAATTTTTGTGAACACTCGTGGTGCTGTGGCCAGACCGAATGGTAAGGCTCTGAACTGAAAATGGCGCCCTTCTACTGCAAAGCGTAGAAATTTTTGATGACCTGGAAAGATGGGAACATGCAAGTAAGCATCTTTGATGTCGATCGAGGCTAACCATTCCTCCCCCTGTAGGGCAGCGGTGACCGATCGGATCGACTCCATCCGGAAGGACCGGACGTTTAGAAATTTGTTTAGACTCTTTAGGTCCAATATGGGTCTTATGTCCCCGTTTGGTTTCGGGACTGTGAAAAGGTTTGAGTAGAAACTCAACCCCCACTCTTCCATAGGAACCTCCATAATTACTCCTTGGAGCAATAGTTGTTCTAACGCCAATAGGAGAGACCTTCTTTTCAGAGGGTCTTTTGGCATGCCTGACCACATAAAATGGGAAGGAGGAGACTCTTTTAACTCCAACTTGTATCCCCGAGTTACTGCGGAGAGCACCCATCTGTCTTTGATCGTCTCCCGCCAGGTCTCTGTGAACAACTGAAGTCTTCCCCCCACCCGTTTGAGTGGGGGCAGCCCTTCATAGGCTTGACTTGGAGGCTGGTTTAGTACCTCTTCGGATCCAGGGCTTTTTATTACCCTGTGACTGTCCCTGATTTTTACCTCCTGAGTTTGACCGAGGAGGCCGTCGGAACTGCTTAGTAGCAGACGTCCCAGGGATAGGAGAGGTAGTCCTCTTAAAAGACGGACCCCTAGACCTCTTTTTAATTGGTAAGAGAGTACTTTTACCACTGGAAATCTTCTGGATATATTTATCCAGGTCTTCGCCAAAAAGGCGTTCTCCATGAAATGGGAAGCTAACTAAGAGCTTCTTACAGGGAGCCTCAGCAGACCAGTTCTTAAGCCACAGAAGCCTACGCATATGTACCAAAGACAGCGTGAGGCGGGAGGCCTGATGGATAGAATCCTTGATGGCGTCAACCGCAAAGCATAATGCTCTAGGCAGATCAGCCAGAGCCTGGGCCTGCTGGTCTGGCAAATCCCTCAGGACCATTTTCATTTGATCCTTTAAAGCTTGGCAGACCCCAATAGCTGCCACTGCTGGCTGTGTAACAGCCCCTGCTGTGGAAAAAGCAGATTTTAATAAAGATTCCAATTTTTTATCTACTGGATCTTTGAACATTTGAACATTATCTACTGGACATGTCAGTGATTTGTTCACAGAAGAAATGGCTGCGTCCACCGTAGGAACATTCCATCTCTGGGTGAATTTTTCCTCCATGGGATAGATCACCTGAAATTTCTTAGGTGGAACAAATAGTTTATCAGGATGTTCCCAGTCCTGGTATATAAGTCCTTCCAATAATGGATGAATTGGAAAGGAGCAATTAATCTGGGGAGCTTTTAGCGACCCCAACGAGGAGACAGCAGTAGTTGATGGTTCAACAAGAGGCATTTTAAATGCAGATCGAACCATGTCAGTTAGGGTCTGGACCCACAATCTTTCAGTCTGTGATGCTGAAAATGGTTCATCTACTGTCGATTCCTCAAAAACAGAGTTAACCTCCTCCTGATCCCCTTCAGGTAGGTCAGTCCCTTCCTGGGACTGTTGCTCTGCCAACAGGCACTCTAATGGAGGGGATGGAGATCTGGCGCGCTTTCTTTCCTGTAGAGAAGAAGCCAATCTCTGCTCCAATCCCTCCAGAGTTGAGGCAAAAACCTCCTCTGTTATATATGCAGGAGCAGGTGGACTGAGGACAGCCGCAGTACCTGGCACTCCCGGGGGTTCCTTATGGGTATTAACCTCTGATTTCTCAGGGGAGGAAGGTGCAGATGACTGCTCCAGATCCTCAGAGCCCGATGGAGACCCCCTACACTTCCTGAGAGGTATATCTCGGAGTTTTTTAGGCGGCATATTCCTTAGTTCAAAGCTGAGGTATTCCAGCCGCAATACACCCCTTTACTGAAATAGTCTAATGCAATTTGCTGCTATGTACATCAGTGGGTGTCTACTAATGCGTCTTTCTGGGGATGCCTGTATCAACCGCCCGCTGTAAGCCCCTATACCATGCTACCAGCTCCTTTTCATGCTCTGTGTCCATAGCAAGCAGCGTGGACTGAGTCCTTTTATCTTGCTGGGACGCCCGCATATGCGCAGAAGCGCTGGGCGCACAGAGCGCGTCATCCACCAGGCTCCGCCCCCTTTTTTGAAGCTAAATCTTATAAAAAGAAAGCGTGTGTGTGCGCGCGCGCGCGTGTGCACGTGTGCGCTCTTGGCGCCATGTAGGGAGAGGAGCCAGGGTCCCTGTATCACCAGGACTCGGGGATGGAAGGAAACTACTTGGCAGCATGACAGAGGAATGCAGCTTCCCTGATAGAGAGCTCACTCATCTGCCTGGACTTTCACCATGGAAGGAATAGTCCCAAGAAAAAAAGATGTTCCACAGCGGCCTCTAGTGGACAAACACAGGTACCGCACTTTTGTCTTTTTTTTTTTTTAAAACCTCCTTTTTGAAAAACATTTCTAGGTTTACAGTTTTTAAAACTTCCTTTATGAAAAGACATTTCTAGGATTTCTTAGGCATATACAGCTATTAGCGGGAATACCTTTAGGTAACAGGCAGAAAGACATATTAGGCTTGGGGGTCCCCTCAATAGAACCAAGTTCCTGAGGGGCCCCCACTTACCTTTTCCCCGCCGCAGGACTTTGTTTGGTCCACAGAAGCCCAAACTTCACCTATCACGGCAGGCATTGTACTAGACCTTCAGGGACCGGGTTCCCAAGGATTCCACTCCCCTGGACCTGTATAGCACCCTGCACAGATAGCCTCTTGGTTTTGGGTATGACCAGAGCTCTGGATCCCAGGGTCCAGCCCTCCTAAGAGAGGCATTACAGGCAAAACCCTGCTCTTCTCTGCAAGGCCCGGGTACCGACCGTTTAGCTATGAAGCTTTTTTGGTCGGATCCGGAATAGCTTGCTAAGGCCCAGAGAACCTGTACACAAGCCCAGATGAATACATGTTAACCTTGGCCAACACCTTAGACACTGGCAAAAAACTGAGGTGCTCCCGGATGGGAGGGGCTTATATAGGGGAGGGTACTTCCTGTTTTGGAAGTTGCCAGTGCCAGCACCTGAAGGTAATTCTATATAACCCACATAGTAATGACTATGCTGCTCTGTGTCCCGTGATGTATGAACAAGAAAAGTGGCCTGGTCATTAGGGGGGCAAATCCATCCGGTCCTTAAGTGGTTAAGGGACCACTCTAGCATGCCTTAAAACGTAACACTTAGGGCTCTTTCACACGGGGCGGATCCGTGAAGATCGGCCCCGTGAAGCTCCGCTTGCTCAGCGGGGATCGCTCCGTTGATCCCCGCTGAGCCGACGGATGACTGGGCGGTCCCCGCACACTGTGCAGGGACCGCCCTGTCAGAGCGCCGCTCTCCCCTATGGGGAATCGGATGATGACAGACCGTAGAGTCCGTTGTCATCCGATCCGCTCCGCCGACGGAAGGAAAAATAGGATTTTCCTCCGTCACACTTTGGCGGAGCGGATGTCAGCGGACATGTCTCCGCTGACATCCGTGACTCCATAGGGGTACATGGAGGATCCGTTTCAGGTCCGCCTAAAAAACTGACAGGCGGACCTGAACGGACCTCCGTGTGAAAGGGGCCTAAAGCCATAATTAAAGTAAACGGTATAATACTCTATGTACAGAGCTACAAGAGGGTGATGTCTTGGTATAAATATTTACCGTTGTGGAGAAAATGTTTTACATTTTGTAAAGCTGGGGGGGGCGGTCTCTGAGAAGCACTGTGAAAGGTCTGTTGAATCATAGATTACACATGCAGGCAATATCTCATTGGTCCCTCACAGATATCCTCACCCTTGACGTCCCACTCCGAGTAGCAAGGCAGCGTCAGAGGCGAGTCCCTATCGCAGAGCTCCGTCCCGCTAAATCGTTGGTGATTGGACCGGACCCAAACGTATGGGCGACCATACTTGGCGTAGGCGGCCAATAAAAACAGAGTGCAGTGCGTTTCCTATTTAAAAAAAAAAAGACAGATAAAATAAATAGGAAAAGTAGATAAAATTGCAAGCGTTATTTTTTTCCCCAGCTTTATGATAGCCCTTGTATGGATATCGCACTCTGTGCTGAGGTCAGATTCCTGTAACCCCCTGCACAGCGCTATTCAATCAGACAGTCCAGGCTCTATTCATTTGCTTAACAATTTCAGTCTAACACTGTGAACGTGCTTACAGGAGTGGGAACAGAGGGATGATCTTAACAGTATGCTGCTACTCCTTCAATGTCCAGACACAGGCTGGGGGCAGGTATTGCTGAACGGCAGTGCTGTCTACAGGGACTAGAATTTGGCTGTGCTGTCTGGATCACAGAACCGGCTGAACAGAATTACAAATCCTCTGGCAGGTATGTGTATTTGGCTGTTTTCTTGGAGTCTTGACTTAAAACTGAACTCCATGTAGGAATAAAATACACAAATGAATGTGGATCTGTAATCATTAAGCTCTCGCCGACCGCCCAGCATCGTTCGACAGCGGCAGAATGGCTCCCCTGCGCGAATTTCCGTAGCTGAACGGCGGACGCTTTAAGTGGTATAGGGGGGCGCGTCACTGAGGAGCCGATGTCTGCTGGGCACCCGCGATCGCTCCCGACAGAGCCAGAACAGGGATGTGTGTGTGTGTAAACACACATCCCCCTTCTGGCAGGGGAGAGGAGACAGATCGTGTGTTCCTAGTATATAGGAACAACGATCGGTCTCCTCCCCCAGGCAGTCCCATCCCCCCTACAGTTAGAACACGCAGAGGGAACACATTTAACCCCTTGATCGCCCCCTAGTGTTAACCCCTTCCCTGCCAGTGACATTTACACAGTAATCAGTGGCTATTTTTAGCTTTGATCGCTGTATAAATGTCAATGGTCCCCAAAAAGTGTCCAACCTGTCCGCCGCAATGTCGCTGTCCCGATAAAAAACACAGATCGCCGCCATTACTAGTAAAAAAAAAAAATGCCATAAATCTATCCCCTATTTTGTAGACAATATAACTTTTATGCAAACCAATCAATATACGCTTATTGCGTTTTTTTTTTTACCAAAAATATGTAGAAGAATACGTATCGGCCTAAACTGATGAAGAATTTTTTTCAAAAAAAAATTGGGATATTTATTATAGCAAAAAGTAAAAAATATTGGGTTTTTTTCAAAATTGTCGCTCTTTTTTTGTTTTGTAGCGCAGAAAATAAAAAACGCAGAGGTGATCAAATAACACCGAAAGAAAGCCCTATTTGTGGGAAAAAAAGGACATCAATTTTGTTTTGATACAGCGTCGCACGACTGCGCATTGTCAGTTAAAGCGACGCAGTGCCGTATCGTAAAAAAAATGGCCTGGTCAGGAAGGGGGTAAATTCTTCTGGGGTTGAAGTGGTTAATAGATTATTTTTTTTAAATGCAAGCAGTTAAAGTACCTGAATCTGACCTGTTATCAGCCTCTTGCAGTTTCTATATAGCAGGGCTGGAGTGTGAAAGGAAGAAGCAGCACAAGGTGCCAATCAGTTTGTGTGCTAACAGGAAGCATGCTGATAGGAGGAGGGAGCAGAATGTCAGAGAGCTGGGCTCATCGCTGTGCTGCTCTTCCTTTCACTGTCCAGTTACAGGTTCATGGGGGTGGGTCCAGGACAGCCTGGGCTGAGGAAGTGGGTTAAATGATGGTGACCATCAAACTGAGGACATCTAGTGGCAGAAAAAAAACAAGTACTGTAGGAGGAAATCTCTGGACCAAAGGTGGTTGTAGCTAAAGCTGGTTTTGTCATTAATGGGCTATTCATTTTTATCTCGCTATTGTTTACTAGAATTCTGCTTTAAAGTTTGGAAAAATAATGGTATTTATGCAAAAGTCTTACCGGAATAGCAATTTCTCTTTCACATGGTGATGCAGGGGGCAGCAAGGCAGATGATCTGTCAAAGGGGAAAAAAAAAATATTTTTTTTATCAGGATTGTACTACATGTCTTAAAGTGTATCTAAACCAAAAAATGAATATTTCCCCACTTGACCAAATTTACCCCCCACATTTTTTTGCGATACGGCACTGCGTTAATTTAACAGACAATTGCGCGGTCGTGTGACGCTGTACCCAAATAAAATGTATATCATTTTTTTTCCACAAATAGATATTTATTTTGGTGTTATTTGATCACCTCTGCAGTTTTAATTTTTTTGAGCTATAAATAAAAAATACCGACAATTCTGAAAAAAAAAACAAAAAAAAAAAAAACACAATATTTTTTTTACTTTCTGCTATAAAACATACCCAATAAAAAAAATGTAAAAAATCGAATTTCTTCATCAATTTAGGCCGATATGTATTCTGCCACATAATTTTGGTAAAAGAAAAAAAAAATCCCAATAAGCGTATATTAATTGGTTTGCACAAAAAGTTATAACGTCTACAACCTACTGGAATTTTGATTTATTTTTATTTTTTTATACTAGTAATGTCGGCGATCAGCGACTTATAGCGGGACTAATATATTGTAGCGGACATTCTGACACTAACTGACACTTTGTGGGGACCAGTGACACTAATACAGTGATCAATGCTAAAAATATGCACTGTCACTGTACTAATGACACTGGCTGGGAAGGGGTTAAACATCAGGGGCGATCAATGGGTTAAATGTGTGCCTAACCAGTGTTTGTGTACTATGTGTGCTGCTTTTACTAAGGGAAGTGATGGATTTTATTCCCTGCTTTGCAGGGACACAAAATCCATTACCCCCCCCTGTCAGAACGGAGCTCTGCCTTGTTTACATAGGCAGAGCTTCGTTCTGTGTCTCGGCCTGTCGATCGAAGGGTGCCAGCGGACATCCAGTGTAAGAAATCACAGCAGAAGTGACCCGCTGGTGACATGTGCACGCCCCCCTAGGCAGAAGTGCAGAATCACGTATATATATATATATATATATATGTATATATATTTATATTTATATATATATATATATATACATACGTGATTCTGCACAGGAGGGCCGCCCTGTAGTAGTTTTTCTGCTGTGGGGTGGTCTGGAACTTGTTAATATAGTACTAATCCATCCGCTCACCAATTGAAGAAGAAGACAAATTGGGATTCTAATTGTGCCTTAAAGAGGACATATATAAATCTAAAAACAATACAACTTTATTACAAAAGTTAAAATCCAGTCAAAAAGGAGGCACAAAACAAAATTACAGTCGCCATATCACAATTGACATTTGAAGCACATATCTGTGGTTTCAAGAAGGCATGATGGATCAACGCATTTCGTGATTTTCTGGCTTCCTCAGAATCCACATGGACTTCCCTCTGGTGTTCGGCCAGTCATATGCTAAGTCATTTTGATTAATGCATAACTCCATATGACTTATCATTTTGGTGTTGTTGAGCTTATTTATCCTTTGTCATGTTTTCATTATTGCTCTGTACAGCCATATCCTTCATTGTTACAAGAACGTAGATCCTGAGGAAGTGTAAAAAATCGTGAAACGCGCCGATCCATTCCGCATTCTTAAAATCTCAGATATGTGCTTCAAACGTCAATTGCGATATTGGCAACTGTACTTTGTTTTGTGCTTCCTTTTAAATAGGATTTTAACTTTTGTAATAAAGTTGTATTGTTTTTATATTTGTATATGTCTTCTTTTAGGCAAAATTAGAGTCCCAATTTGCCTTTTTCCCCAATTGGTGGGAGAATGGAGAAGTATTCTTATATAATTCTCAGTGACTTTATGGCCCCTTTCACACTGACAGATGTGTAGGAGCGAGCCCTTGTTCATTTTAATTGAGTACTGGAGATGATTGAAGAGTTTGCCCCAAAGTTCAGCTTTAAGGTGGCCATACAGGAGGTCAACTTTCAGTTCATTTCAATGCACCAGGAATCTCAAATATGATTGAACGTAATCACCAGAAGCTAGTTACTCTGCCACCTAAGAGTTTGGTCTACCACTAGAATTTGTTTGAAATCGAAACTGCATCTCAGTTAAGTGCGCCTTTGAAATTGTTGAATATTTTGATTCATTGTTTTTTTTTATTTATTTTGTAACTGATCCGAACATTTCTGTCTATACATATTAAAGATTCAGTAAAGGATACTACAATTAAACATTAGATTCATGTCTCATTAGATTATGTGGGCACACAGTGGCTAAGCGGTTAGCATTTCCACTTGGCAGCACTAGGGTCGTTGGTTCAAATCCCAACCTGTTGGCAGGTGCATCTAGCTAGTCTGCCACTAGGTGGCTCTGTTCCAGAATAATGTTTGGTCACAGAAGGTAGTGTCATCAGGTGCTGGGCCCTTTTAATCAGAGCCCTCCTGTATTAGTGTCATGACTGAGTCAGTGCCCAGTTATAAGCCAGGTTGGGAGGAGGCCTAGTGTAGTTGGGGCATGAGAGCCAAACACCCACATTTAGGCAGACGTAGCCAGGAAGTGTAGGCTATAAACAGAGCTGGAGGATGGGAGAAGTGGACCTGCACCCAGAAGAGCCGGCTGTGGACCTCCTGACCCCTGTGGAGGTGGGAGCTAGGGCGGATTGCAAAAGGCCTTTTAGGCCTGGCCAAGAGTTCCCTGAGTGAGGCTATTCCACTGGAGAGTCCAGGGAGAGGTGTACCTATGGAGGAGATGTAACTACTGACCTCGGGTGGCGAGAAAGACTGTAAGAGGGAAGATGGATTACTTTAATGGCTGCACTATGCTTTCACATGTGACTGCTGCGGATAATCTACTAAATGTAATTGACTATGTACTTTTAAGCAACCCCGGATAGTATGTGAGTGTGATGTGACTGCTGTGCCATTTTCCAAGTACCATCAGTAAAGTGCAGCAACCAATTTATGTGTGGACATTCCTTCCTTGGGGAAATAAAGGTCAATGGCTAGAAATGTCATGTGGAGGCCTCTTGCATGGAGTGGGGCACAATATGGCAGAGGGTACAGACTCAGCAGGAGGGTCACTGTTCTAGCAAAGGCGGAAGCAGGGCAGGGACTTGTGCTTTTGGCGCCAACATCTAGCCAATCTCAGGCCCCTACCTACAAACCATGGCACTACCTGCCTGGAGTTTGCATGTTCTCCATATGCCTGCATGGATTTCCTCCGGGTACTCCGGTTTCCTCCCACCCAACACTCCAAAGACAAGCGGGCAGGCTAGTTGGCTCCTGTCTAAATTGGCCCCAGTATGTGTATGTATGAATGTGAGTTAGGGACCTTAGATTGTAAGCTCATTGAGGGCAGGGACTGATGTGAACATACAATATACAGGGGATAGACAAAAAAATGAGAACACTACATGATTTGCAAGTGTGAAAGTGACGACATGTTTCGTGCTGAATGCGGATGTGATGTAACATTCTTTTGCTTCTGCTGTGTGATAAGATACCGAGCTAACAGGTAGGAAGCCTGACTTTCCTCATTCACTGCATGCGCTCCTAGTAATAAGGAGTCATGTCAGGGCTTACTGAGCTTTAAAGCGGGCAAATAGTTGGTGCCCGCTTAGGTGGTGCCTTTGTGTCTGAAGTTGCCAATTTATTTGCAGTGTCGCGAGGTAGAGTATCAAAGACCATGACAGCATATGCAGTTTCCGGGAAAATGTTGTCCGATAACAATACAGTGCTTTGAAAATGTATTCATACCCCTTGAAATTTTCCACATTTTGTCATGTTAGAAACAAAAACCTAAATGGATTTTCTGTGATAGACCAACACAAAGTGGCACATAATTTTGAAGTGGAAGGAAAATGATAAATGGTTTTCCAAATTGTTTACAAAAAAATATGTGAAAAGTGTGGGGGGCATTTGTATGGCGCCCCCCGGAGTCAATACTTTGTAGAACCCCCTTTCTCTGCAATTACAGCTCCAAGTCTTTTTGGGGATGTCTCTACCAGCTTTGCATATCTAGAGAGTGACATTTTTGCCCATTCTTCTTTGTAAAATATCTTAAGCTCTGTCAGATTGGATGGAGAACGTCTGTGAACCGCAATTTTCAAGTCTTGCCACAGATTCTCAATTGGATTTAGGTCTGTACTTTGACTGGGCCATTCTAACACATGAATATGCTTTGATCTAAACCATTCCATTGTAGCTCTGGCTGTATGTTTCGGGTCGTTGTACTGCTGGAAGGGGAACCTCCGCTCCAGTCTCAAGACTTCTGCAGACTCTAACAGGTTTTCTTCTAAGATTGCCCTGTATTTGGCTCCATCCATCTTCCCATCAACTCTGACCAGCTTCCCTGTCCCTGCTGAAGAAAAGCATCCCCACAACATGATGCTGCCACCACCATGTTTTACAGTGGGGATGGTGTGTTCAGGGTGATGTGCAGTGTTAGTTTTCCACCACACATAGCGTTGTGCTTTTGGGCCAAAATTTAAAATTTTGGTCTCAGCTGACCAGAGGACCTTCTTCCACATGTTTGCTGTGTCTCCCACATGGCTTCTCACTAACTGCAAACGGGACTTCTTATGGCTTTCTTTCAACAATGTCTTTCTTCTTGCCACTCTTCCATAAAGGGCAGATTTGTGGAGTGCATGACTAATAGTTGTCCTGTGGACAGATTCTCCCACCTGAGCTGTGGATCTCTGCAGCTCCTCCAGAGTTACCATGGGACTCTTGGCTGCTTCTCTGATTAATGCTCTCCTTGCCTGGCCTGTCAGTTTAGGTGGACGGCCATGTATTGGTAGGTTTGCAGTTGTGCCATACTCTTTCCATTTTCAGATGATGGATTGAACAGAGCTTCGTGAGATGTTCAAAGCTTGGGATATTTTTTTATACCCTAACCCTGCTTTAAACCTCTCCAAAGCTTTATCCCTGACCTGTCTGGTGTGTTCCTTGGCCTTCATGATGCTGTTTGTTCACTAAGGTTCTCTAACAAACCTCTGAGGGCTTCACAGAACAGCTGTATTTATTCTGAGATTAAATTACACACAGGTGGACTCTATTTACTAATTAGGTGACTTCTGACGGCAATTAGTTCAATTATATTTTAGTTAGGGCATCAGAGTAAAGGGGGCTGAATACAAATGCATGCCACACTTTTCATTTATTTGTTTGTAAAAAAAATGAAAACCATTTATCCTTTTCCTTCCACTTCACAATTATGTGTCACTTTGTGTTGTTCTATCACATAAAATACCCAAAAAAATACATTTACTTTTTTGGTTGTAACATGACAAAATGTGGACCTTTGGCTGCTTCTCTGATTAATGCTCTCCTTGCCCGGCCTGTTTAGGTGGACGGCCATGTCTTGGTAGGTTTGTAGTTGTGCCATACTCTTTCCATTTTCGGATGATGGATTGAACAGAGCTCCGTGAGATGTTCGAAGCTTGAGATTTTTTTTACAACCTAACCCTGCTTTAAACTTCTCCAAAACTTTATCTCTGACTTGTATGGTGTGTTCCTTGGCCTTCATGATGCTGTTTGTTCACCTAGGTTCTCTAACAAACCTCTGAGGTCTTCACAGAACCGCTGCATTTAAACTGAGATTAAATTACACACAGGTGGACTCTATTTACTAATTAGGTGACTTCTGAGGGCAATTAGATTTTAGTTGGGGTTATCAGAGTAAGGGGGCTCTGAATACAAATGCACGCCACACTTTTCAGATATTTATTCATAAAATTATGAAGAAAACCATTTATCATTTCCCTTCCACTTCACAATTATGTGCCGCTTTGTGTTGGTCTATCACATAAAATCCCAATAAAAATAGGATTTTTATAACAGCTTACCTGTAAAATCCTTTTCTTGGAGTACATCACGGGACACAGAGCGACATAGTCATTACTAATGGGTTATATAGATACCGTCAGGTGCTGGCACTGGCAACTTCCAAAACCGGAAGTACCCTCCCCTATATAAGCCCCTCCCATCCGGGAGCACCTCAGTTTTGTAGCAAAGCAATAAGTGTCCCCAAAGAGGGGCGGGAGCTCTGTGTCCCGTGATGTACTCCAAGAAAAGGATTTTACAGGTAAGCTGTTATAAAAATCCTATTTTCTTTCTCGTACATCACGGGACACAGAGCGACATAGTCATTACTAATGGGATGACCTAAAGCAATGCCAAATGAGGGGGGGGATACACCATATATAAGCTGAGCGCTATCAGACATGAGGATCTTTTGCGGCCTGCAACACACTGCGCCCAAAGGCGACATCCTCCTGACTTCTAACGTCCACCTGGTAGAACCTAGTGAACGTGTGTACTGAAGACCATGTTGCGGCCTTACAGATCTGAGCCAGGGAGGCCTGGTGATGCACTGCCCATGAAGTCCCAACTGCTCTCGTGGAGTGCGCTCTAACTTTGAACGGAGGCGGTCTCCTTCTCAAGCCATAGGCTTGTATTATGACCTGTCGAATCCACTTGGCTAAAGTAGATTTTGACGCTGCCTGACCCTTTCTGGGGCCTTCCGGCAGAATAAACAAAGTATCCGTTCTGCGAATCTGAGCAGTGGCTTTTAGATAAGCTTTAACTGCTCTTACTACATCCAAAGAATGCAATAACTTTTCCTCTACCGAAGTAGGTTTGGGGAAAAAAGAAGGAAGAACCACATCTTGGTTCAAATGAAACCTCGATACCACCTTAGGAAGAAAGGCTGGATGAGGACGTAACACTACTCTGTCCTTATGGATAACCAGATATGGCTCCTTACAGGACATAGCTGCTAATTCCGATACTCTTTTAGCCGAACAAATGGCTACTAGAAAAATCAATTTCCTGGTGAGAAGAACCAAGGAAATATGCTGTAATGGTTCAAATGGTTGTTTCTGTAGAACCGACAGAACCAAGTTTAGATCCCATGGACATATGGGAATATTAACCGGAGGACTAATACGCATCACTCCTTGTATAAAGGCTTTGACTAGTGAATGCGAAGCCAAGGGCCTTTGAAAAAATATTGACAAGGCCGAAATCTGACCCTTGATAGTACTCAAGGCAAGCTTCCTATCTACAGCCCATTGTAGGAAGTCCAGAATCCTACCTATTACGTATTTACGTGGATGCCATTTCTTGGCCTCACACCAGGCGATGTACGCCTTCCAGATTCTATAGTAGATCTGCCTGGATACCGGCTTCCTGGCATTGATCATGGTAGATACCACAGAATTAGAGAGCCCTCTCTTTTTTAGAATGTGGGCTTCAATAGCCAGGCCGTCAAACCTAGGGCTGGTAAGGAAGGGTGGTATATCGGTCCTTGCGAAAGCAGGTCCGGACGACGTGGGAGAGTCCAAGGACTCCCCACTGATATTTTACAATCTCCGCGTACCACGCTCTTCAGGGCCACGCTGGAGCCACCAGAATCACTGGTTTCTTTTCTACCCTGATTCTGCGGAGTAATCGAGGTAACAATTGTGGCGGTGGAAATGCATATATCAGCTTGAACTGATCCCAAGGGAACACTAGGGCATCCGAGCCGCAAGCTAGGGGATCCCTTGTCCGAGAGACAAACCTGTCCACCTTTGCGTTGAATCTGGATGCTAGAAGATCTACATCCGATGTTCCCCACCGCTGACATATTGTCCAGAAAACCTCGGGGTGAAGGGACCCTTCCTCTGGGCATAATTGCTGGCGACTTAGAAAGTCCGCCTTCCAATTCTCCACTCCTGGAATGAATACCGCAGATATGGCTGGGACATATCTTTCTGCCCATTTCAGGATGTAATTTACTTCCCTCTGGGCTGCACGACTCCTGGTGCCCCCCTGATGATTGATATATGCCACTGCTGTGGCATTGTCTGATTGAATTCTGACAGGGGACCCTTGGAGTTTGGATGTCCATGCTACTAGGGCATACCGGGCTCTCGTATCTCTAAGAGATTGATGGGCAGGGCCTTTTCTGCATCCGACCATCTGCCCTGGAGAGACTATTGCTCCAGTACCGCTCCCCAGCCTATAAGGCTGGCATCTGTAGTGACCACCTTCCAAGAAATCGGACTGAAGGATTTCCCTTTTTCCAGATTCTGGGGAACCAACCACCAACGGAGGCTCTTGCGAACGGAAGGGGACAAGGACATTGTAAGTCTAGGGCCTGAACTTTTTTGTTCCAGGCTGACAGTATGGCCCCTTGCAAATTCCTTGAATGGAATTGACCGTAGGGTACTGCTTCGAATGATGCCACCATTTTTCCCAGCAGCCTCATGCACAGGCGTATGGACGGCTGTCTTTTTTGTACCCACTAAGTGGATCAAATCTTTCAAAGACAACACCTTTCCTCGAGGCAAGAATATTTTTCTCTGGCCTGAATCCAACCTTAGCCCCAAGTATTCCAGACTTTTGACTGGTTTTAGGGCTGACTTGTCTCGGTTGATAATCCAACCGTGATATTCCAGATACTTGATTGTCTCGTGAACAACCACTTCTATTTTTTTCACTGAGTGGTCTATCAGCAACAAGTCATCTAGATATGCCATTATCATTACACCTTGTGTTCTTAGATTGGCCAATAAAGGGCCAGAATTTTTGTAAACACTCGTGGTGCTGTGGCCAAACCGAAGGGTAAGGCTCTGAACTGAAAATGGCGCCCTTCTACTGCAAAGCGTAGAAATTTTTGGTGGACTGGAAAGATGGGAATGTGCAAATAAGCATCTTTGATGTCGATCGCGGCTAACCAATCCTCCCCTTGTAGGGCAGTGGCCACCGATCGGATCGACTCCATCGGAAAGTCCTGATATACAGGAATTTGTATAGCCCTTTTAGAATTAATATGGGCCTCCCGTCCGCGTTTGCTTCGGGACTGTAAAGAGGTTTGAGTAAAACCCGAACCCTCATTCTTCCAGGGGAACCTCCATAATTACTCCTTGGAGCAATAGTTGTTCTAGTGCCACAGGAGGGACTCTCTCTTCCGGGGATCCCTTGGCACGTTTGACCTCAAAAATGGGAAGGAGGAGAGTCTTTTAACTCCAAACTGTATCCCAAACATACCGCGGAGAGCACCTATCTGTCTTGATCGCGTCCCGCCAGGTCTCTTGTGAACAACTGGAGTCCTCCCCCCACCCGACTGAGTGGGGGCAACCCTTCAATGAATTTAACTTTGGGGGAGGTTTTGTACCTCCCCTGACCCAGGGTTTCTCATTACCCTGCTATTGTCCCTGTTTTTTACCCCCGGGAATTGACCAAGGAGGCCGTCGGAACTGTTACACAGCCGATGCCTCAGGGACTGGAGAAGCAGGCCTCTTAAAGAGGGACCTCTAACTCTGTTTTTAACCAGCAAGAGCGTATTTACCGCTGGAAATTTTCTGGATATATTTGTCCAGGTTTTCCCTGAATAAGCGTTCACCATGAAATGGGACGCTAACCAGCCATTCTTTACAGGGAGCTTCAGCAGACCAGTTTTTGAGCCATAGAAGCCTACGCATATGTACTATAGACAGCGTAAGGCGGGAGGCGTGATGGACTGAATCCTTTATGGCGTCAACCGCAAAGCCTAAGGCTCTAGGTAGATCAGCTAGGGCAAAGCCTGCTGATCTGTCAAGTCCCTCAAGACCTGTTTCAACTGATCCTTCACTGCTTAGCAGACCCCAATAGCTGCTACTGCTGGTTGTGTCACCAAGCTTGCTGTAGAAAGAAGCAGACTTTCATAAGGACTCCAATCTTTTATCTATTGGGTTCTTGAACATTTGGACATTATCCACTGGACATGTCAGTGATTTATACATACAAGAGATGGCTGCGTCCACTGTAGGGACCTTCCATTTTTTTTTTTTTTTTTTGATGAACTTATCCTCCATGGGATAGACCACCGGAAATCTCTTGGGGGAATAAATATTTTCTCAGGACGTTCCCAATCCTGGTAAATAAGCCCTTTCAGTAAAGGGTGAAGTGGAAAAGAACAGACAGTCTGGGGGCTTCTAGCGACCCCAACGAGGATACAGTAGTGGTTGATGGTTCCGCAAGGTGCATTTTTAAATGCTGATCGGACCATGTTTAGTCAGAGACTGAACCCCCACTGTTGACTCCTCTATAACAGAATCAACCTTATCCTGATCCCCTTCAGGCAGGTCGATCCCTGTATGGGACTGTTGCTCTGCTAACAGGCACTCTGAAGGAGGAGACGGAGATCGGGCGTGCTTTCCCTGACAGGGAGGCAGCGATCAATGTTGACAATCTCTCTCTAATCCTCCCAGAGCTGAGGAAAAAACCTCCTCTGTTACATACACAGGAGCAGGTGAACTGAGGACAGCCACAGTACCAAGTACCCCTGCGGGGTCTCTACGGTCACTTACCTCTGAACTTCAGGGGAGACTGGTGCAGCAGAAGTATGCCCAAGATCCTCAGAGCCCGATGAGACCCCCTTCGCTTCCTGGAAGATTCAGTTCCGGAGCTTCTGGACGGCATATTCCTAAGCCTAAAGCTAAGGTATTCCAGCCGTAATACACCACTTTTACTGAGAATAGTCTAGCACAATTGCTGCTATATCACAGTTGGTGTCTACTAAAGTGCCTTTCTAGGGGATGCCTGCATCAACCGCCTCTGTGTGCCTTTATATTATTGCTAGCTCTGTCTGTGCACTTCAACAGCCAGCTATAATGTGCTTTAAAACACGCTGGACGCCCGCACATGCGCAGTAGCGCCGCGGCGCACACCTGAGCGTCATCCACCCGCTCCGCCCCTTTTTTCAGATCGCCTCTATGAATAGAGGCGCGTGCACGCGCGCGGGCACGTGCGCCTTCGGCGCCTTTTTTGAAAACAACAAGGAGCTAGATGGGAGCCAGGGTCCCTTTGCCGCAGGGCCCGGGGATGGATGAGCGCAGCAACAGGGCAGAGGAGACAGCTTCCCAGGAGAGAACATACCAACTGCCTGGATTTGATTCTGGAAGAAAAAAATCCACATTACAAGAAAAAAGAACCATAGCGGCCTCTAGTGTCTAACACAGGTACCGCGGTCTTACATTTTTTTTTTCTTGCCTACTATTAAAATTTTTACATTTTCTCAGTAGTAACAGGCATACACAGAATATTAGCGGGAATACCTTAGGTAACAGGCAGAAAGACAAAATAGGCTTGGGGGTCCCTCAATAGAACCAAGTTCCTGAGGGCCCCCACTTACCTTTTCCTCGCCGCAGGACTCTGTTTGGTCCACAGAAGCCCAAACTTCACCTATCACGGCAGGCATTGTAATTAAACCTTCAGGGACCGGGTTCCCAAGGATTCCACTCCCCTGGACCTGTATAGCACCCTGCACAGAAAACATCTTGGTCGTGGGTATGACCAGAGCTCTGGATCCCAGGGTCCAGCTCTCCTAAGAGAGGCATTACAGGCAAAACCTTGCTCTTCTCTGCAAGGCCCGGGTACCGACCGTTTAGCTATGAAGCTTTTTTGGTCGGATCCGGAATAGCTTACTGAGGCCCAAAAGAACCTGTACGCAAGCTCAGTGAAAAACACATGTTTCTTCTTGGCCAACACCTTAGACACTGGCAAAAAACTGAGGTGCTCCCGGATGGGAGGGGCTTATATAGGGGAGGGTACTTCCGGTTTTGGAAGTTGCCAGTGCCAGCACCTGACGGTATCTATATAACCCATTAGTAATGACTATGTCGCTCTGTGTCCCGTGATGTACGAGAAAGAAATACATTTACATTTTTGGTTGTAACATGACAAAATGTGGAAAATTTCAAGGAATATGAATCCTTTTCCAGGCACTGTAAACTGACCAAAAGAGACAAAAGGACATTGCGCAGGATTGTGACCCGGAATGAGAAAGCAACTGATGCAAAAGTAACTGCAGAGCTCAATCTCATTCTTCCAAAGCCTGTGTCCACAAAAACTGTGGAGGGAACTCCATAAGCAAAACATTCACGGGCGAGCTGCAATTGCCAAACCACTATTGTCCGATATTAATGCTCATAAGAAGAGCGAGTGGTGCAATACCCATAAATTGTGGACTAGCCTATCAATGGAATACTGTAATATGGTCCAATGAATCAAGCTTCACACTGCTCCCCACCACCAGACGTGTTTACGTGTGGCGAACACTGTCCCAGTCTTACGTCTTATGCCAAGAGTAAAGCATGGTGGCTGCGCAATCATGGTTATGGCAGCCATATCTTAGTATTCTGCAGGCCCCATCATCACCTTAAAAGGTAGAGTCACTGCCAGCGACTAGATACAAATTTTGGCAGACCAAGTGTACCCCATGCAGACATTGTTTCCCGAAGAAAGCACCATTTACCAAAACCATAATGCTCCGATTCACACAGCTGGTGTCAAATCGTAGACATGTGCACAACATAAAAATTTGTTTAGTTTGGTTTGGTTTCGTTTCTGTGCGTTTCCGTTGATTCGTAACGATTCGTAATTTCGTAAGACGTGGGTTATCGTATTCAGACTCTTTCGTATTTCCGTAAGGGTTATTTTTCTGTTGATTCGTTTTTTCGTTAGTCTAATTTTCGTTGATTCGAAATTCGTATTTACGTTATATTTTATATTCGGCCGCGTTCGTATTTTCGTAAGAACTATATTTTTGTTGATTTGCGATGATTCGTAATTTCATGTCTAATTTCCGTTGATTGGAAAATTGTACTTTTGTAGATTTAATTACATTCGTACTTTCGTTAGAATACATTTTCCGTTTATTCAAAACACTACTCGTCGTAATTTTGGAATTCGTACTTTCGTGAGATTGACCGGCTCATTTATTCGTACTTTCGTAACATTGTTTTCGTAGATTAGTAATCGGGGCATAATTCGTAATTTTACATAATGTGTCAGAATAGGAGAAAACAAAAATATGTCAGAGATATTACAAAATACAAATATAGAAATTAGAATCTAGACAGAGTATGCTTAAGAAACAAAGAATTTCTCTCTCACAAGTCACAACTTTACTCACAAATTATCCAACAGAACAGTGCAACCTACCCAACCACAACCTATCTGGACTGTGGATGGAATGCACTGCAGTCTAAAGCCTCGTACACACGGTCGGACTTCCATCGGACTTTTCCGTGGATTTTTTTCCGAACGGAGTTGGTCGGGAACACCCATAGCATACACACACTCGGACTTTTCTGCAAACTTTCTTAAAACTTCTTACAACATCACGTGTTTTTTCTGCTCTTTTCTGATCTTTACTGCCACCCTTTGGTCAACTTCTGCTATTGTTGGTTGATTTTAACTAAAGTCCGATGGTTATCTGTACACACGGTCGGACTTTGCTCCATCGGACTTTTGTTGGGCAAAAGTTTGTCCGTTTGCAGACCCAACTTTTGTCCGATGAAATCCAAAACCAAACGAAAAAAGTTTGTCCTATGGAGCGTACACACGGTCAGATTGTTGGTCCAACTTGCTTAAAACGAAGTTTGTTGGGCAAAAGTCCGACCGTGTGTATGGGGCTTAACACAGAAAAACACACAAGGGAATAAGAAACAAGCTCATTGGGAGAAGAGACAACCTCTTCAGGGGAAGGGACAATCTTATTGGCCAACGTCCAGAACTAATGCAGAACTAACAAAATAGAATTTACGTTTTTCGAATTTTCGTTGTTTTGATTTCCGTTTTCCGAAGATTCGTAATATTTTTTTTCGTTCATTTTGATTTTTCGTTAATATGGATCTTTGTTCGTTATTTTCGTTGTTTTGTTTTACGTTTTCCGAATATTTGTAATTTCGCGTTTTCGTTCAATTTTATTTTCGTTATTTTTTGATCTTTGTTCGGTATTTTCGTTGTTTTTATGCTTTCGTTTTTTACTTTTTCGTATTTTGGCTGTTTCATATTTACTAAATTCGTATTTTTGTTGTTTTCCATATTCGTTCTTTTCGATAAGTCGTTGTTCGTTTGTAATTTTATCAAACCGTTCGTTTATTCATATGTTTACGTATCAACGAATTTTGACGAATAACCAATTCGTAACTAAACGAATTGCACGTCTATCAAATTGTTGTGTGACGAGCATGCAGATGAAGTCTCTGGGCGCCGCAGTCGTCAGACCTCAATATCATAGAGCAAACCATGGTCAATTTTGGAGAACAAGGTCCGGGCTCATTTTCCACCTCCGGTATCTCTAAAGCCTCGTACACACGATCGGATATCCTATGGATTCTAAACCGATGGTTTTGTCCATCGGAAATCCGATGAAGCTGACTTCCATCAGTCTTGCCTACACACCATCAGTCAAACAACCGACCGTTCCAAACGGCGTGACGTAAAACACTCCGACGAGCCGAGAAAAATTAAGTTTCAATGCTTCTGAGCATGCGTCGACTTGATTCTGAGCATGCGTGGGTTTTTTATCAGATGGACTTGCCCATAGACGATCAGAGTTTTCGATCGGTTTTTTATCCATCGGAAAAATTTAAAACATGTTCTATTTTTTAAAACCGATGGAAAAAAGACCGATGGGTCCCATACACGATCGGTTTGTCTGATGAAAACAATCCATCAGACGGTTTTCATCGGTTAAACCGATCGTGTGTACAGGGCTTGAGAGAACTGGAGCGATTTTTGCATGAGTGGTATCAGAATCCATTATCCACCATCCAAGACTTATATTTGTCAATTCCCAGGGGAATTGAGGCCGTTTCAAGATGCCAAAGGCGGTCCAGCACCATATTAGGAAACAATTCTGTTCTTTTCCCCGGTATTTCCATAATTTTGCCCAACCCCTGTATATGTAAAGCACTGTCTAAATTGTCTATACAGGCACTATGTAAGTCTCTGTAATAAACAAATCAATGAAAAAAGGTCAAATTTTGATTCTTGTGGTTGATTAAAACCACCATTTAATGTCTTCACTATTGCTTTGCAATGTCAACGGGATTGATAGTACGACCGTTTAATCAAATAACTACATGCATGGCCAGCTTTAGGTTGGGTCAGGATGCTATGTAAAGACATTATATGTAAATAAAATTATATAAAATTATATATAAATACCGGGGTGTGGACTGGCCACTGCTGTATGTGGGCAGGTGACCACTGGCGTCACTGCCGAGGGACCCTGGAGAGCGGAGAAACGGGCAGCCCTAGGAGACAAGACAATGAAAGACGGTGAAAAACTAAACTCATGTTTACAGAGGACTGATCATTATCAGATATCGGTACTCACCAAGTCATCATTCACCACAGTGAGCAGAATCTCCTCCCTCCCCCTCAGCCAAGGCTGGAAGTATCGGAATCCCTGATGAACAATAATTAAGACATTATAGTTAAAGCCAAACTTCAGTATACATTTTTCATTACTAAAAATAATCCCCCAGGCAGTGACGAACCCCCCCCCCCAAAGCTACTAGATGTCCTCGTTCTTCCAGGTTGAATGATACCGAGTGTCACTTAACCCAGAATATTAAGGAATTACTGTGAGTGCAGGGTGTCATGTCCCTTCCCTAAGGGTTCGTCATCAAGGAGCCCTTCATTCACAATTATACTGTTGCAGAAAGCAATGCTCTCTGTATCCGTGAGGAGTGCCAACCACCAGTAGAGGTAAAGAGGAAGAGAACCCTGCAAAGTCGCCTGACTGGTCTTGAGACTGCGGAAAAAACGAAAAATGGTATACTTACCTTTCCGTAATTTTCCTTTCCTGGTGCCTACCCATGGCAGCATACATATGGTTGGTTGGTTAGTCCGCCCCAACCAACCCACAGGACCAATTACAACTCTATAAAAGATAGAGTCCATCCCCTCATACACCATTCTTGTAACTAGACTCAAACATTTAAGGATTATAGAAAGGGAGGGCGTATGCTGCCATGGGTAGGCACCAGGAAAGGAAAATTACGGAAAGGTAAGTATACAATTTTCCATTTTCCTGGTGCCTTCCATGGAAGCATAAATATGGTTAATAACACGCTCACAGGGAGGGTTGCTGCAAAAATATTTTAATCTTGATTACAGAGTAGAAGGCTGAAAAGCCTCTCTTTTCCCCTTTTTTTGAAGTCGCAATGAGTAAACGCAGACTAGCATGGGTCATGAATGTGGTGCAGGATGACCGGTTTGCCGTATGACAGAGAGCTTCTGGAGAGATTTGCGTTACCGCTGCCCAGAAAGATGCCATTCCCCGCAGATTAAGCATTCATTGACTTTGAGACCGGAGGACCACTAGCCCGATACGTTGTCGAAGTTGTCTTCGATGCCGACAGTCTCCTTTCTTTTTCTTTTCTCTTTTTTTTTAAAGAAGCTGTTAGTATCATGAGAAGTTTGTGTCAGACCGATGAAGTGTCTGAGAGACCTTGCCCTATCTAGCTCGTGCAGTCCAGAGTTGCTGGAACATTCCGCAGAAGCTGGAAGTACCTATTCCTGGTTAAGGTGGTTTGTAGAAGGAACTCTAGGTATGAACTGGCGAAACAGTCGGAGGACCACCTTGCCAAGAAAGAACGTATTACAGGGGACTTCAGCCCCTAAGACTTGGATTTCCGAGAACCTTTGGCCAGAGGAGACGGTGTTTGAGGACAAGAAAAAAAACTGTTTTGAGGGTAATATCTTATAGAGAAGATTCTTGCGTGCATGCGAGTGGAGGAGCTGCGAGTGTACTGAGTGCCGAAGGCAGATCTCACTTTGAACATAGTGAATCCCTCAGAGACCTTAAACTAAGGATTGCTCTTGAGAAACATCCGAATAGCGGAAACCAGATCCATCTGATGATTGACAGGGTTGAAAAAGGCTCAAACCTGAACCTCCCGGGCGCTAAGCCCCCTATCTGAAGTTAGCCGGGATTTACAGGCTCGAAACATATAGTTTTCGTAAATAAAACCTTCTTCCCAACCCTTTCATAGGTGCCAATGGAGGAAGACTTTCTGGCCCGAAGCCACATTCAATTCTTCTAATTTCCCCTGCTCAAATTTTTTGGCCGATCAACTCCAGGGACTCTGAATGTGGATGGAAGAGGCCTTCCCAGAACATGCGATTGTGCGTAACCGGAAACGCTAAATGGCCGTAAAAAAAAAAAAGACAGCTTGATTAACAGAGTGAACCAAGATCTTCTAGCCTGATGCACAGCTCCCAGCGTTGTGGGAGGCAGTCTTTACTTGGAGCAGTTTTTCAAAAGATGGAGGAAATACCTGAACTCCAGACCCAGAAAAGATCCACAGAAAAATGGGTTCCCAAACATTTTTGGCGCCTTTAGCAGCCCAAGTTATGGGACTCCATATACAGGAGAGCATGAACCTGTAATGGTTGTGCCATATAGCGGCATAGTAAGGGCTGAATCCAGGTGATCCACGATCCTGCGGGTTTGAGGACAGAAAAAAGAATGGTGTATGAGGGGACTGACTCTTTTATAGAGTTGTAATTGGTGGGTTGGTTGGCGGCAGAGTAACCAACCATATGTATGCTGCCATGGAAGGCACCAGGAAAGGTAGGTATTAAAACACGCACAAAACCACTAACACTAAAATCCTGCCAGTAGAGGCCAGACGGGGGGAGCACTGAGTCCAAAGTTAAGCTTTAAAGGGAAACTCAGTTTTAAATTTTTACACTCATGTTTACAAATTTATATATATAAAAAAAAGGAATATAACATGTTTATTGTACAAATAAAAAAATTTGTAGGGTACATCTATTGCAAAAAATGTACATAGCATTATAGGTTTTTAAAAGAGACAGTATAGCAGAAGCTGTTTTCTTTCAATCTATCTCTCCAATTGAAACTCCATACAGATGCACCTAAATAAAGCAAGGGGGATAATCCCCTCTTCTGACTCATTCAGTTATGTGTATATTTAGGATATTTTACGACTGAGAATTTTGGGTAGCGTAGTGTTTGTGATTTCACAAGGACGTGCAATTTTATGACTTGGCATGTTTGATATCTATATACTTGACCCAACCTCATCTTTTATATTTTACCAAAAACTTGGTATAATATTGTGCTTGTTTGCACTAAAATTCATTTTAGTGTACTTGTTTCTGCAAAATACCTTATATGTTTGATAAATAGCTGTGCAAGTATCATACAACATTAAAAACTTGCAACTGCCACCACTTTATTCTCCAGTGCTTCTGCTTTCAGAAAATACAAAATTCTTTAGTAGTTTAATCCTTTCACACTTAAGCCTATTTCTGACATTTGTTGTTTACAAGTTAAAATCTGTATTTTTTGCTACAAAATTACTTAGAACCCCCAAACATTATATATATTTTTTTAGGAGAGACTCTAGAGAATAAAATGGTGCTCATTGCAATATTTTTTGTCACATGGTATTTTGTGCAGCGGTCTTTTAAACACACTTTTTTTGAAAAAAAGACAATTTCATAAATAAAATAAAAACTAAACAGTAAAATTAGCCCAATTTTTTGCATAATGTGAAAGATGATGTTAAGCCGAGTAAATAGATGCCTAACATGTCATGCTTTGAAATTGCGCACGCTCGTGGAATGGCGTTAAACCACGGTACCTAAAAATCTCCATAAGCGACGCTTTAAAAAAAAAAATGGTTACCAGTTTAGAGTTACAGAGAAGGTCTTTTTGCTAGAATTATTGCTCTCACTCTGACGATCGCGGCGATACCTCACGTGTGTGATTTGAACACCGTTTACATATGCGGGCATGACTTACGTATACGTTTTCTTTGCTGCGCGAGTTCGCGGGGGACAGGGGTGCTTTAAAAAATCTTTTTTTTTTTTTTTTTTTTTACATTGTCACTTTAAAAAAAAAATTCTGATCACTTTTATTGCTGTCACAAGGAATGTAAACATCCCTTGTGACAGTAATAGGTGGTGACAGATACTCTTTTTGGAGGGATATCGGGGGTCTAAAAGACCCCAAATCCCTCCTTTGCACTTCAAAGTATTCAGATCGCCAAAAAACAGTGATTCTGAATACTGTAATTTTTTTAAATCTGGCAGCCGAGAAAACCGGAAGTGACGTCATCATGTTGCTCCCGTGTGTTTACATAGAAGACTGTAACAAAGCCGTTTCCGGCTTCATTCCAGTCTCTCTCTAGCCGGCGAAAGTGCCCGGATCGGGTCTCCCGGTGGGGCGGGAGGCCCGGAGAGAGCGGCGGAAGGCTGCGGGAGAGGGGGATGTCCCCTCCCGTTCGTTTGGGATAACAACCGAGCGGCTTTTAGCCACATCGGTTGTTATACCTAAAAAGCCGACCACCCGCTCTATACAACGGTACTGGGGTGATGCATGCAGCTGCAGGCATCTTCCCGGTATAACCCCTAAAAGCCGAGGCCGCAAATGTGCGTACGGTCGGCGCTAAGGTGTTAAAGTAATTTCTAGTGTGTGTGAAAAATTCAAAATTTGCCTCAGTAGACAAGTGGAAAAGGTCTGTAAACATTTTTTTTTTTTCTCAACAGAGTAGCTAAGAATAGAAAGGTAAACGCATGAAAATGAGCCTAAAGCTCCACCTGCAGGCTGGAAATAATACAAAAAAAATCAATGTACAGTATTTTATAATTAACTGAGTAAACAGATTTTTTTTTTCCCCCTAAACATTTAAAAAAAGAAACACTAAACATTCTCATTATATTGACCAATGTGGTAAATATTAAAAAAAGAGAGAGGTAACACTTTACCTGTAGGGATCCGAGAAGGGCCAGGTCTGATAGGAACTGGTCCAGTTTCTGCTTTTCCTCATCCTACAGCAGCACAAACATATATTATTTGATAATACTGAAATTATACACATAATATCCAAGGATACTAAGCAAACCAAAATGACTGGAGTAAAATAAAAGATTTGGACAGAGCTTATTTTCTGAGCCTCCCCACAGCCAGACATATTTGGTGTCCCATCACCGCATATTACACTCAATTTACAAAGCTCTACACAAGGATAAGGATCGTTATCTTCAGCCTGTGCTCATGACTGTCATTTTCAAATCTCATTGGACCCAGCTGAAAATAACTGACACTTTAAAAAAAAAAAAAGGATCCTTTCTTATCCTGGTGTTTTTAGCTTTGTGAATAAAAAAATAAATAAAAAAATATGTATTTATTAGATAAACAATTGAAAAGTATTATTATTTTATTTCATGCCTAAGCCTTTTTCTGACACTTGATGCTTACAAGTTAAGATCCGTATTTTTTTGCTAGAACATTACTTAGAACCCCCAAACATTATATATATATATATATATATATATATATATATATATATATATATATATTTATATTTAGCAAAGACCCTAGAGAATAAAATGGCGATCGTTGTAATATTTTATGTCACACTGCATATGCGCAGCGGTCTTTCAAATGCAATTTTTCTTTAGAAAAAACACACTTTCGTGAATTAAAAAACAAACAAAAATAAAAAGCAATAAAGTTAGCCCAATTTTTTTTGAACAATGTGAAAGATGATGTTTTGCCGAGTAAATAGGTACCTAACATGTCATGCTTTAAAATTGCACACACTTGTGGAACAGTGACAAACTACAGTACTTAAAGCGGAGTTCCACCCAAAAATGGAACTTCCGCTTTAAAGCGGAGCTCCGCCGGAAAAAAAAATATTAAAAGACAGCAGCTACAGCTACAGCAGCTGCTGGCTTTTAATATTTGGACACTTACCTGTCCTGGAATCCAGCGACGTCCGCAGCAGAGGACGAGCGACCGCTCGTCACTCTGCTGCTCCCTCCGCCATCCTCGCTGAGGGAACCAGGAAGTGAAGCCCTGCAGCTTCATACCCGGTTCCCTACGGTGCATGCGCGAGTCGCGCTGCGCTGTTCTGACTGGTCCCCCTGTGTTCTGGGAGCCGAGTGTCTCCCAGAACACTACGGGAAGTCTGGGGGAAGTGACGTCACTCCCGCAGATTCCCGGAGAGAGGACTCCCGGATGTGGGTGAAAATACCTGTCTTAGACAGGTATCTGCACCCCTCTCCCCCCTGAAAGGTGTCAATTGTGACACCGGAGGGGGGGAGGGTTCCAAATAGCAAAAGTTGCTATTTAGGGTGGAGCTCCACTTTAAGGGAAGGTGACCCCCTGACATGCCACATTTGGCATGTCATTGTTTTTCTGGGGGGGAGCGGAAACCCTCTTTCTAGAGGGTTTCTGCTCCCACTTCCTCCCTGGGCTCCGCGGTGCCGGAAGGAAGGGAACCTCTCCCCCTCCCTCTCGGCAATCATCTGGGACACGTCACAGGTCCCAGATGATTGCTCGGCCAATCACGGTGCGCAGCGCGGCTCGCGCATGCGTAGTGCGTGCCCGACTGTAAAGCCACAGCCAGGGGCGCTCACAGTAGTGATGCCGGCTCCACGGAGAGGAGGGGGAGACGAGCGGCGCCGGTAAGTGTCCGATTATTAAAAGTCAGCAGCTGCAGTATTTGTAGCTGCTTACTTTTAATATTTTTATTTTAGTAGGAACTCAGCTTTAAAAATCTCCATGGGCAACGTTTTAAAAATGTCTACAGGTTACCAGTTTAGATTTACAGAGGAGGTCTCGCACTAGAATTATTGCTCTCGCTCTAAAGATCTCGGCGATACCTCACATGTGTGGTTTGAACAATGTTTACATTTGTGGGCGCGACTTGTGTATGCGTTCGTTTCTGCGCACAAGCTTGGAGGGACGGAGCACTTTAACCACTTCAATACCAGACACTTACCCCCCTTCCTTTTTTCAGCTTTCTGCACTGTCGCTGTTTAAATGACAATTGCGCGGTCATGCTACACTGTACCCAAACAGAATTTTTATCATTTTGTTCCCACAAATAGAGATTTCTATTGGTGGTATTATTAACCTCTGCGGTTTTAATTTTTTGCTAAACAAATAAAAAAAATTATTTTGTTTCCGTTATAAAATTTTGTAAATAACTAAGTTTTCTCCTTCACTGATGGGCACTGATAAGGCGGCACCAATGAGGTGACACTGATGGGCACTGACGATGGGCACTGATGGGTACTGGTAGGCGGCACTGATATGCAGCACTGATGGGCACTTATGGGTGGCACTGGTGAGCACTGATGAGCGACACTGATGGGCACTAAAAGGCTGCACTGATGGGTACTTATGAGTGGCACTGATAGGCGGCACTGCTGGCACTGGCAGGCATTGTGGGTGGGCACTGATTGGCAGCTGCCTGGGCATTGATTGGCAGCTGCCTGGGCACAGATTGGCATTTCCTTGGTGGTCTAGGTGGCATACCTGGTGGTCCATTCCGGCATCCTGGTGGTCCTGGGCAGACATCCAAGGAGAGGCTGGGCTTATAAACAATCAGCACAGACCCCCCCCGTCAGGAGAGCAGCCGATCGGCTCTCCTCTACTTGGGTCTGTCAGACGCAAGTGAGGAAAAGCCAATCAACGGCTCTTCCTGTTTACATTGTGATCAGCTGTGATTGGACACTGCTGATCACGTGGTAAAGAGCCTCCGACAGAGATCTGTGTAGCGATGTGTCAGACAGCCGCCCGGCCGTCATGCTGCTATAGGCCGGGCGGTAAGTGGTTAACCCCCCCCCCCCCCCACTCCAAAAAAAAAATTATTTATTTATTTTTACCCTGTCCCTTAAAAAAAAAAAAAATGTGATCACTTTTATTGCTGTCACAAGGAATGTAACCATCCCTTGTGACAGTAATAGGCAGTGACCGGTACTCTTTATGGAGGGATCGGGGGTCGATAAGACCCCAAATCCCTCCTTTGTCGGTTTGGCTGTTTTGAATGCTATGATTTTTTTGTAATTTGGCGCCTTTAAGTCTTTCGTAAACCGGAAGTCATGTCATGACATCACTTCCGGGTTACTAGATCCGAGACCCTAATCGAAGCCGATTCCGGCTTCATTCGGGTCTCCGGCCAGCCGGTGGATGTGCTGGCTGGTCGCTCAGGCCCCCCAGTGGGTTGGGAGAGCCCGGGCGAGCCACGGAAGGGGGGACGGACGTCCCCTCCCACTGCTTATGATAATGATCGAGTGGCTGCTTAGCCACATCGATTCTCATCATAAGAAAGCCAAGCATCGGCTCTAAAAAAACGGCACTGGGGTGATGCGTGCAGCTGCATATCATCCTGGTACAACCCCTTCAAGTCAAAGGCTGCATACTTGAGAGCAATTGTGAGGAGTGCCCTCTAGTGGTTGATCTTCAACGATCTGTATTTAACACCTTCTTGTTCGGCCTATGGCAGAATGAAGGCCAGGCGGGGGCTTTATTGTTTTGACTGGACGTCATATGAGGGATGCGTGGCGATCTGTGGTGCTGCGTGACCCTCGCACACACCGCATTACTGATCTTAGTAAAGAGCCAATGAGGTAAGCTCTTTACCAAGTGATTAGCTGTGTCCAATCACAGTGTAAATAGGTTATGACGGTTATCGGCTTTGCTCTCCTCACACTGGCAGCGCATGAGGAGAGGAGAGCTGATAAGCAGCTTTCCTCACAGGGGAGATTGTCCACATTGGTATGCATGTCAGTGCCCTACAGTGACGCCCATCAGTTGCCAACAGTGCTGCTCTCCGGTGTCCACCAGTGATGCCAATCAGTGCCCATTAGCGATGCCAATCAGTGCAGCATATTAGTGTCTCCTCAGTGCCCACCAGTGATGCCAATCAGTGCCCATTAGTGATGCCAATCAGTGCAGCATATTAGTGTCTCCTCATCAGTGCCCACCAGTGATGCCAATCAGTGCTGCATATTAGTGCCTCCTCATCAGTGCCCATCAGTGAAGGAGAAAAATTACTTATTTACAACATTTTTATTGTACTACTCTTCAGCCGTTCACCAACAAACTGCCTCTTGCTACAGCCAAATATTTTACATTTTGACTCATCAGCCCAGAACACCTGCTGCCATTTTCCTGCACCCCAGTTCCTAGGTTTTCGTGCATAGTTGAGTCGCTTAGCCTTATTTACATGTGGAAGGTATAGCTTCTTGGCCACAATTCTTCCATGAAGACCACTTCTGGCCAGACTTCTCCAGAACAGTAGATGGGTGTACCTGGGTCCCACTGGTTTCCACTAGTTCTGTGCTGATGGCACTGCTGGAAATCTTCTGACATTGAAGGGAAGTAAGCATGATTTGACGTTCATCTGCTGCATTGTTTCTTTGGCTGACCACTGTGCCTACGCTCCTCAACGTTGCTCGTTTCTTTGTGCCTCTTCAAAAGAGCTTGAACAACACATCTCGAAATGCCGGTCTGTATTCAAATCTTTGCCTGGGAGAGACCTTGCTGGTGAAGTATAACCCCCTTGTGTCTTGTTGCTGTGCTTAGTCTTGCCATGGTGTCTGACCTGTGACATGAAACGGTCTTCCACAACCTCACCTTAGTAGCAGAGTTTGGCTGTTCCTCACCCAGTTGTAAGCCTCCTACACAGCTGTTTCTGTTTCAGGTAATGACTGTGTTTCAACTTACATATGAAATTGAGGATCATTAGCACCTGCTTGGTGTAGCAGCGGTATCTCAGAGCTCCATCTCAGCCGCACTGATCCTGCCAACCCTGAGGCTCCTTTTTATCTACGTATGCCTCTCCTCACCTACTGCTCCTCCTGAGACACCCTGAGGATGACTCATCAGTCCAGAGCGCCTGCTGCCATTTTTCTGCACCACAGTTTTTATGTTTTCGTAAATAGGACATGGAAACAAGGCTAAGCGACTCAACTATCCATGAAAATGGCAGAATGGCATTACAACATTTTATAACAGAAACTAAGAAAACCTTTTTTTTTCTGCCTTTTTTAACCACTTCCCGTCCGGCCTATAGAAGAATGATGGAGGCTCTTTACCACGTGGTCAGCCGTGTCCAATCACGGCTGATCACAATGTAAACAGGAAGAGCTGTTGATTGGCTTTTCCTCACTCACGTCTGACAGACGCGAGTAGAGGAGAGCCGATCGGCAGCTCTCCTGACAGGGGAGGTCTGTGTTGATTGTTTATCAGCGCAGCCCCCCCTCGGATGCCCGCCTAGGACCACCAGGATGCCGCCAGGACCACCAGAGATGGCCACCCACACTGGACCACCAGGGATATGCCAATCAGTGCCCAGGCAGCTGCCAATCAGTGCCCATCCACAATGCCTGCCAGTGCCACCAGGGATGCCTATCAGTCCCATCTATCAGTGCCGCATATCAGTGTCACGTATCAGTGCCCAGCAGTGCCGCCTATTAGTGACACCCATAAGTACCCATCAATGTAGCCTTTCAGTGCTCATCAGTGTCTCCTATCAGTGCCCACCAGTGCCACTCATGAGTGCCCATCAGTGCCGCATTTCAGTGCCACCCATCAGTGCCGCCTACCAGTGCCCATCGTCAGTGCCACCTCATTGGTGCCGCCTTATCAGTGCCCGTCAGTGCCGCCTTATCAGTGCTCATCAGTGAAGGAGAAAACGTACTTATTTACAAAATTTTATAACAAAAAAGTTTTTTTGTTCAAAATTTTCGTTTTTTTTAATTTTTTTAGAAAAAAATAACGACTGCAGAGGTGATCAAATACCACAAAAAGAAAGCTCTATTTGTGGGAACAAAATGATAAAAATTCTGTTTGGGTACAGTGTAGCATGACCGCGCAATTGTCATTTAAACAGCGACAGCGCTAAAAGCTGAAAATTGGCCTGGGCAGGAAGGGGGGGGGAGTGCCTGGTATTGAAGTGGTTAATTTGTCTAGCAGAACATAAAAAACCCCAGTGGTGATTAAATACCACCAAAAGAAAGCTTTATCTATTGCAAAACAAATGATAAAAATGTTGTTTGTGTACAGTTTTGCTTGACCGCTCAATTTTCATTCAAGTGCAACAGCGCTGAAAGCTGAAAATTGGCCTGGGTAGGAAAGGGTGAAAGTGCCCGGTAAGCAAGTGGTTAAAGCTTATATCCATGTTTCACTGAACTTTAACCACTTGCCTACTGGGCACTTTTACCCCCTTCCTGCCCAGGCCAATTTTCAGCTTTCAGCGCTGTCACACTTTGAATGACAATTGCGCGGTCATATAACAATGTACCCAAACTAAATTTTTATCATTTTTTTTGGGACAACTAGAGCTTTCTTTTGGTGGTATTTTATCACCACTGAGTTTTTTATTATTTGCTAAACATATGAAAAAAAATTGAAAACAACATTTTTTTTCTTAGTTTCTGTTACAAAATATTGTAAATAAGTTACATAGTTGGTGAGGTTGAAAAAAAGACAAAAGTCCATCAAGTCCAACCTATGTGTGTGATTATATGTCAGTATTACCTTGTATATCCCTGTATGTTGTGGTCTTTCAGGTGCTTATCTAATAGTTTTTTTAAACTATTGATGCCCCCCGCTGAGACCACCACCTGTGGAAGGGAATTCCACATCCTTGCCGCTCTTACAGTAAAGAACCCTCTACGTAGTTTAAGGTTAAACCTCTTTTCTTCAAATTTTAATGAGTGGCCATGTGTCTTGTTAAACCCCCCTCCGCAAAAAAAGTTTTATCCCTATTGTGGGGTCACCAGTACGGTATTTGTAAATTGAAATCATATCCCCTCTCAAGCGTCTCTTCTCCAGAGAGAAATAGTTCAGTGCTCGTAACCTTTCCTCATAACTAATATCCTCCAGACCCTTTATTAGATTTGTAGCCCTTCTTTGTACTCGCTCCATTTCCAGTACATCCTTCCTGAAGACTGGTGCCCAGAACTGGACAGCATATTCCAGGTGCGGCCGGACCAGAGTCTTGTAGAGTCAGAGAATTATCATTTTATCTCTGGAGTTAATCCCCTTTTTAATGCCAATATTCTGTTTGCTTTGTTAGCAGCAGCTTGGCATTGCATGCCATTGCTGAGCCTATCATTTACTAGGACCCCCAGGTCCTTTTCCATCCTGGATTTCCCCAGAGGTTCTCCCCCCAGTGTATAGATTGCATTCATATTTTTGCCACCCAAATGCATTATTTTACATTATTCTACATTAAACCTCATTTGCCATGTAGTTGCCCACCCCATTCATTTGTTCAGATCTTCTTGCAAGGTTTCCACATCCTGCAGAGAAGTTATTGCCCTGCTAAGCATCGTCCGCAAATACAGAAATTGAACTGTTAACCCCATCCCCCAGATCATTTATGAATAAATGAATTAGGATTGGTCTCAGGTCAGAACCCTGGGGGACCCCACTACCCACCCCTGACCATTCCGAGTCATTTTTCTCCTTCACTGATGTGCGCTGATGAGGCTGCATTGATGGGTACTGTTGAGGCTGCACTGATGAGGTGGCATTGATGGGCACTGATGAGGAGGCACTGATATGCAGCACTGATGGATACTGATAAGCAGCACTGATGAGGAGGCACTGACATGCATCACTGGTGGTCGCTGATGGGACTGCACTGATTATCAGTGCAGATCCCCCTTTCAGGAGAGCCGCTTATTGGCTCTCCTCTACTCACGAGCTGTCAGTGTGAATAGAGGAATGCAGATAACCGGCATTTCCGCTTTACACTGTTATCAGCTGTGATTGGACACAGCTGATCACATGCTAAAGAGCCTACGCTTTTTTACCATGATCGGAGATGCAGTGTGTCCGTGCGATGCAATGCACCACTGATCGCCGTGCTGCTAACCCCCAGGGGCGCGCATGAGTGGCTTGTTCTGAAGGTCGTCATATGCCGTCCAGTCAGAACAATGAAACCCCCGCCCGGCCATCATTTTGCTATAGGCCGGGTGGGAAGGTGTTAAAGTCAGTTTTGGACCAAGCTGGTCCAAGCAAACTATTTCCTTCACTTAAGCCTCGTTCACACGATCGGATTTCCGTCGGACAAATCCGTGGAATTTTGTCCGAAGGGCGCTGGCCGTGAACTTGTTGTGCATACAGACGGCAGAACTTTTTCAGCCAACATTCACAAAACTACATGTTTTTTCTGCTCTTTGACGCCACTCTTTGGGCAACTTCTGCTAATGTTGTCTAATGGTTAGCATTGGTTTGGAGCATGCGTGTTTGTACTTTTGATTTTAGTCAGACGGATTTGTGTACACACGATCGGATGATTCAACGGAACACATTTGTTGTCGGACAATTTGAGAGCATGGCTATCCAACATTTGTTGTCGGAAATTTTGACAACAATTGTCCGATGGAGCATACAGACGGTTGGATTATCCGACAAAACACGTCCATTGGAGAATTGTTGTCGGAATATCCGATCGTGTGTACGGGCCTTTAGAGTTGCAGCGGCTGTGTTCCAGCAATAAGACGAGAATTTCCCACCCCACTCCCAGAACAGAATTGAGTCAGGTTGGGCGCTACTCCATACAGATGAAGCATTGTATTCCATGAATGGACACAAAGATTCCTCTGATTGGCTGAGGCTGAGTTTGTGATGTCATCTGCCCTCCTCTCTGCCTCAGCCAATCAGAGAAAAGCTTTTTATTCATTCATAGAATACAAAGCTTTGTTTGAATGGTTTATTTTCGTTCCAGAAGCAGGACGTGAAGTTCTCATCTCACTGCCGTAACACCGTACTGTAAAATGTATGTAGCTGAGGCTATACAGTGCACACAGCCACTGCAACTGATATGCCTCATTTACATGTGCGGTGCTCTCTGAAGAGCGGTCTGCATTAGGATCATTCTTCAGAAAGCATTTGACAGGCAGTGAGGAGGCCTTGCAGAGCGGGCCCCACTCACTTGAATGGGCTGTGATTGGTGGGTAGCAACACCCTGACAAAAGTGGCAGAGGGTATATTTCCGAAGCAAAGCATTGCGGCGGGGGCATATGTGCACCCCCGACTGCTGCCTCTGCAGCTAAAGGGGGTAGCAGTTTTTTATGCACCTCAGCTCCTATGTTTTCATGCATAGTTGAGTCGCTTAGCCTTGTTTCCATGTCCTATGTACGAAAACATAGGAAGTGGTGTGCAGAAAAATGGCAGCAGGTGCTGTAGACCGCTGAGTCATCCTCGGGTTGTCTCAGGAGGAGCAGCAGGTGAGGAGAGGCATACGCAGATAAAAAGGAGCCTCAGGGTCGGCAGGATCAGTGCGGCTGGGATAGAGCTCTGAGATACCGCTGTTCACATCCCAGAAGTCAGTCACGCCCCCCTAGGTGTATGATTAATCAATTATACCAAGCAGGTGCTAATGATTATCAATTTCATATGTAGGTTGAAACACAGTCATTACCTGAAACAGAAACAGCTGTGTAGGAGGCTTACAACTGGGTGAGGAACAGCCAAACTCTGCTACAAAGCTGAAGTTGTGGAAGACAGTTTCGTGTCACAGGTCAGACACCATGGCAAGACTGAGCAAGCAACAAGACTCAAGGGGGTTATACTTCACCAGCAAGGTCTCTCCCAGGCAAAGAATTTAAAGCAGACTAGGGTTTCAAAGATGTGTTGTTAAAGCTCTTTTTATAGAGGCACAAAGAAAGGAGCAACGTTGAGGAGCGTAGACGCAATGATCAGCCAAAGAAACAATGCAGCAGATGAACGACAAATCATGCTTACTTCCCTTCAACATCGGAAGATGTCCAGCAGTGCCATCAGCACAGAACTGGAGGAAACCAGTGGGACCCAGGTACACCCATTTAATGTTCCGGAGAAGTCTGGCCAGAAGTGGTCTTCATGGAAGAATTGCGGCCAAAAAAGCCATACCTCCAACATGTAAATGTAGTAAGGTCTCAGGCCTCCTTTGGTCTAATGAGAACCTCCAGGGTCAGAGATAGCTGACATCCTTCTGTATATGGTGGGTTGCAAGGCATAGTGGGTGTAGTACGAGGTATATTGATTGGGCACCAGACACTTTTGGAATGCAAAAGAGATTTTATTTCTCTTAACAGAACTTTGGGAGAGAGGGTTAGGACCAAGACACCCTTAGGTAGTTGCAAGGTTAATTGGCAGATTCCAAGATATCAACAGGAGGACAGCCATGCAGGGAAAAGCATCCAGCGAGGAGCCACATCTGCATGTGTAGGAATGTTGTCTCCTATGGCAACAGTCTTTACCAGTTCCTAACACAAAGCGTAACAGTTCCTTCACTTCCACTACAATCACTTCTTGTAGTTCTTCAACACACTAAGCTCCCAGTCTCCCACTAGACTAGATGATTCACTGCCACTGAATCCCTTGAGCTCCTCCAATCTTCATGGTAGTATCTTCCTCAGCGTCACCCCTAATTCTCCGCTGGGTCTCTAGCTTGGCACTCAAAATACTTTTCAAGCTTCACCCCGCTGGCCTGCTCGGTCCCTGGCTTGACACACAAGGCTTCTCTGCAAGCCTCACCTCCACTGGCTGGGTCCCTGGCTTGATACCTCAGACAGCCTAGCAGTCAGATGTGCCTGGGATAGGCCCCATCTCCGGCCTAGCAGCCCGGGCAATACAACACATGGTTATCCAGACAGCCGCCAAGGTGGCACAGAACATTGATCACCTGACACCACCCAAATATATAGGTTCTCCCAGCAGGCCATGGGATTCAAGAAAAAACCTGCCCATTGACTGAGACACCCCATATACCCATAATCTGACCTTGCAGTGCCCTAATGCCACCAATGGTCCAACCATCTAGTATCAAAAGAGAAAAGTGCAGCAAACACAGACTAAGGGCCCTTTCACACGGTCCGTGTGCGGGCTCCGCTTTGCTCAACACGGATCGCTCCGTCCGATCCTCACTGAGCAGGCAGATGACAGGTCCGTCTCCGCACACTGTGCAGGGCCCGACCCGTCAGAGTGCCGCTCTCCCCTATGGGGGATCGGATGACGACAGACCGTAGAGTCCGTTGTCATCTGATCCGATCCGCCAGACAGATGGAAAATAGGGTTTTCCTCCGTTACACTTTGGCGGGTCGGATGTCAGCGGGCATGTCACCGCTGACACCCGTGGCTCCATAGTGGTACATGGAGCATCCGTTCAGGTCCGCCTAAAAATCTGACAGGTGGACCTGAACGGTCCGTCTGTGTGAAAGGGGCCTTAGAGCGAAATCAATTGATCCTTAACAATTAGCCAAGGTAGCTATACCTGGCATGTAAATTCAGGAGCAACCTTGCCTAAACACCAGGGTGCTACATCAATAAGGCTAAGCGACTCAACTATGCACAAAAACCTAGGAACTGTGGTGCATGAAAATGGCAGCAGGTGTTCTGGGCTGATGAGTCAATATGTGAAATATTTGGCTGTAGCAGGAGGTAGTTTATTGGTGAAGAGTTGGAGAGCGGTACAATAATGAGTGTATGCAGGCTACTGTAAAAACATGTTGGAGGTTTCTTGCAAGTTTGAGGCTGCGTTTCTGCGAATGGAGTTAAAGATTTGGTCAGGATCAATGGTGTCCTCAATGCTGAGAAATGAAGGCAGATACTTAGCCATCATGCCATACCATCAGGGAGGCGTGTGATTGGCCCCAAATTTATTGTGCATCATGAAAACTACCCCAAACATACAGCCAATGTCATTAAGAACTATCTTCAGAGTAAAGAAGAACAAGGAGTCCTGGAAGTGATGGCTTGGCCTCCACAGAGCCCTGATCTCATCATCATGGAGTCTGTCTGGGATTACATGATGAAACACAAGGATTTGAAGCAGCCGACATCCAGAGAAGATCTGTGGTTAGTTCTCCAAGATGTTTGGAACAACCAACCTGCCGAGTTCCTTCAAAAAACTGTGTGCAAATCTACCTAGAAGAATTGATCCTGGTTTGAAGGCAAAGGGTGGACACATTAAATATTGATTAGATCTCTTCTCTTCATTTACTTCCTATTTTGCTAAATTGATAAAAATAAATTAACACTTCTATTTCTGAAAGCATTTTTCATTTACAGCATTTTTCCACACCTGCATAAAACTTTTGCACAGTACTGTATCTGCTGCCATTTTGGAGCCTCAGTGGACACCTGTCACCTCAAGGTCTTTCCCAGGCTATTATTTTGAGAAAGTGGAGATGGCCCCAGAACCATCAGTGGAAATTTCTCTTTTCCACTTCCTGGCATGTTTTCGCAGTCTGCACTGTACAATGGAACCCCAATAAATTGTATTTTTGAGGTTCATCCATGTGGCGTGCTGGCTTTTTATGCAAATGAGGTCTTTATTGCCGTCTGCGTCCCTGCTAGGGAGATTCACCCTCCTTATTCATCCTGGTGGTAACCATTGACCACCAAGAAAGCTGGTGAGAGATCGCCAGAACAGGAATAGGGTGGAAAAACCAAAATTGCTTTCACTGCAAAGAAGAAAACCTAGCAAGGGTAACAGGAGCTCCCATCTTTATACTCTAGGTTCCCTTTGGCCACATTAGGCAGGGGCATCAACATGTGCTGTCAGTGCCTCTGTTGTTGGCCTAACGCATAATGATCATTACCTCCAGTAGTGGGGGCTGAACATAATGGCCTGCAAGGCGAATAATTGGAGGGTTACAGCTTAGTGAATGGAGCCAACGTCCTCATTGTTGTAATAATATAGTAGAAAACGACATGCACAGGACACTCACTCTATAGCTCTTCATGGTGACGTCACCATCGATGGCCACAGGGACTCAGGCGAGACCTTGCGCATTTCTGTATTACCACCATCTGGTTGTCTCTGTCCATCTACCCATTGATATAGCTGTGCCTGCTGCTTCCGTTCTTCTCTCTGCAGCTGCTCTGCCTGCGGCCCCTCCCTGTCTGCAGAACTCCCCCCTTCCACACCAGAGCTGGTGACAATGACAACAGAACGTCAGGCGACAAAAGCTTTCTACATGGGGAAATACAGCGCCAGCTATGCAAGATGTATAGAGTCTGTACAGAAATGAACTAGTCAGAGGAACAGGCAGACCCTTGAAGAAAACCATCCAACATAGTCACCAAAGCATAGGCAGAGAGGGATTAAAGACAAAAGGACCTAGCAGCCTATTATCTCCAATATAGAAATCTGGTAACCTGTAATGATCCTACTCAATATAGGATTAATTTTTTATTGCATATGCCGTTATTTATGTTTTTATATATTTTTTTTTTCTTGCATGTCCTTTTATTTATAATTTTTCTCTTCTTTACGTGCAGGCCAAGCTGTCCAGCAAAAGTGACAGTTATTGGGGTTGGGACAAACCATAACACCCTGCTCACGATACTTATGTAGCGACCTCACCCTCTCTCTAGCTTTATCGGTTATACGGCTGTTGTCTAGGGGTTAGCACTGGGAGAGAGGAATGAGATACACCACGGCCCATGTCCTCCAATGTGTAGAGGTGAAGGCCAGAACTATCGGGTTTTGTGTAGGTGTCCCAGAGTCAAATCCTCTCCTCGGATTGACTCCCCTCCTCGGATTGACTCCCCTTTGCTCCTAGTAACCAGAGTTCCACACACTGAACAGGTCCAACTCATATTTATTCTATTCCAGCAATAAATAGTCATACAGCACAGACAGGTTGAGACTCATATAACACCTCAGTCTTTGTGGGGAGTAGGCCAAGGCACAATTCTTCCAGATAGAGCCAACCACTGTAGTATCACCAATGGCGAATAGTCACTGCCACTGACTATATAGAACAGAACGTGAATTACCTTCGCTAGTACAGCCCCTGTCAGGGGAAGGTAATCCATCCAGGGGAGTCACCGGAGGCCTCTCTATCACCAGCAATGCTGCGCCGGACTCTCCAGAGAAGTTCCGCTCACCAGTCTTCTCGACCTCAGACACAGGCACCCAAGGAGTTAGGGCCCCCTCGGATTCCTCCACCCTCGCGGAACTCGGTCAAAGGTACTGAGCTCTAGGCTTTCCGCCATAGTACCTCACCCCAGGCTAAAGGTGCCCAAGATGGACTCCATCTCTCGCTCCGGCCAGGTCAAGGGCACCTGGGCCCGGAACTCCGGAACGCCGGCACCCAAGCTGAAGGTGCCTGGGTGCGGCTGCGTCCTCCGACTCTGAAACCAAGGTCAGGGCGTCCGCCCCCTTTATTCCCTCGCCCTTTGCGTCACAGCAGGTTCCCCACCCCGCTGTACCAGCGCCAGGAAAGGACAAAAAGGAAACAGTCTTGCGGTGAGTGTTCAGCTCCGGCCCAGGGCGACAGCGCCACCTGCAGGGAACCTCACACCACCAGAGTCCTCCAAGAACCACAAAAGGGTCTCAGATCCCCTGACAATCAATGCATCTGGGTTACACTACCACCCAGATGCCTCCCCTAAAATCAAACACCCGCTACAGTTACAATGGTCAGTTTTTTTACACGCACACACAATTTCAGGGGAGAAAACAAATTCCACTTTTTATTTTAGTAATTTCTTTTTAATAGTATTTGTTTATTTAACCACTTCCAGACCACCCCACATAAGCCTCATACACACGATCGGATTTTCCGACAGGAATTGTGTGATGACAGGCTGTTGGCAAAAGATCCGACCGTTTGTACGCTCCATCGGACAATTGTTGTCAGATTTCCCACAAACAAATATTGGATGGCAGTCTTTAAAAGTTTTCGTGGACAATTGTCTGTTGTCGGATTTTCCGATCGTGTGTGTATAGAAGTCCGAACAAAAGTCCAAAGTACAAACACGTATGCTTGGAAGCAATGCTCACCAAACACAATATTAGCAGAAGGTGCCCAAAGGGTGGCGCTAAAGAGCTGAAAGACCACGTACGTAGTTTGGTTTGTTGACCGACAATTGTGTGCCGTTTGTATGCAAGACAAGTTCATGGCCAACGCCCTTCGGACAAAAGTCCTATGCTTTGTCCACGGAAAAGCCGATCGTGTGTATGAGGCTATACTTTTACTGCGGCAGGGCGGTCCATTAGCGCAAAATCACATACTAGTACGTCGCGGCTTCTTCTGGGTCTGGGGCGCATGTGCCGCAGGCAACCTGCTCCCGCTGTGATTGGCTTCTGCTGTGTCCAATCAGCAGGTCCGGCGGACCCATCGTTCGCCAGTGTTCTGCCGAGCTGGTTCCTCCTATCGATATGGTTCCAAACTCGACTGCGCAGGCGCAAACCGAGGCTACGGAAATCTCCGAGGTGTAACAGCTGTTCGTCAGCTGCAGACGCGTTTGCTCCCGTTGCTTAGTTACACACGCCGCTTTCTTCTTCATGCCTCTGTATACAGCAAGGGGCGGATAAGATGTGATGATATTGAGCAGTGCGATTTGTTTGTTTATACACGCCACTCTATAGAGCAAGGGGCTGTATAGAGCGTTGTGTATATGTCAAGTAATTTTGGACCGACTCTCGTTACAAGTCAAGATATTTTATTGCATATGCAAGAGAAATGGTTAAATGTATATTTTCTGCTTCAGAGATCCATTTCTGCCTGTCATATATTCACATTCAGCTTTTATAACCCTTAAACCTTCCCTTTTCCTGCTCGTAACGTCCTGACCATGTATAATTTCAACTTTTATTCTGACGTTAGCAGGAAATAGGGAAATATCCTTTTTCAGCCAACACCTTATGACAGGATATTTCATACAATGGATACATAAATTATCTCATGGTTCGCAGCCCATATTTTGACAGATGTAAGAGTCAGCACATCTTTGCACAATAGAATATGGTCATATGACTTATTCCAGTAATTAGGGTTATTAGAGCTTATTCAGCATATTTAAGTATTAATAGAGTTATATAAAGCAAACATTTTAACTTTAGAAGATATAGTCATATTAATATGCATATTCATAGTTGACATTTAAAGTATAATTTCTAATTTCTCTAACAGCTGCCCCCTTTTATACTTATAATGTCAATAATTCAAATATCCAGGTTCTTTATTTTACCAGGTATTATCATTTAGACAAATAAGTCTTTTGAAAGGACTGTAAGTTCATCTTCATCAGGTTCCGGGTATAGTTCAGTGTTGTTCTGAAAAAACATAGTCTTTGTTAGTGATGTGTCAATCAGTCTTTGAAGAATTCCTCTAATACAAGGAATGCAGCAACATCCACACAGCGTAAGGACCGTGGCTGCCATGACAACAGAGATGAGCAAACCTTTTGCAAGATCACCCCATTTACCAAACCATTTTTCAAAGAGTCCTGTTAAGGGGTTCTCTACACCAGAGTTCTCAGTTAGTTCCTGGGATAACATTTGTAGGCCTTGCAAAGCCTTGGTGATACTTCCATCAGGTGCCGTATTATTTGGAATAAAAGTGCAGCAGAAGGTGCCGAACATTTCGCATACTCCGCCCCTTTCTGCCAGCAACATATCCAATGCTATACGGTTCTGCCACGCTGTCAAAGAGGTGGCGTCCAATTGTGCTGCTATACCTTTGATAGCATCTCTGGTGTAATTCACAAACCTCTGCTGGTTGTAGTAAATGTAGTTTATCCAGTCGACATTCTTATTGGGCTGTACCCATAGGAAGAGTGAGGTGAGTCCTGCTGTTACTTGATTCTGTGCTTTAAATTCATCCGGAACTCCTCGTGGAACACCTATTGAGTCTATATATACCTGGTTGTCAAAATGATTCTGGACACTTAAGTCTCTTAAAATAGTGTTTACCTGTTAGTCTCATCAATTTATTAGTCATAGGAACAATATAAAAGGGAAGCAACAGGCGGGTAAGGGCACAACTACCCTCCCATCTAGGTGGCAGTCTGAGCCTTAGTTTCTTGTCCCCACACAGCCACCAAACATCAGCTAGTTGCCGTTTCTGTTCCTGAAACCATTTTAGTTGATACTTAATGTCTGTAGTTGATGTTATGGTCGCACAGTATTCAGGAGATAGAGTGCCAACCTTTGTACCATCCTTATCTTTGTTAGAGAAACTAGAAAAATTTCCTGGTAATGCTTGTAGTGAAGGGGGTGTACTTTGCATTTTAGTTTTAGGGTATCTCTTTTTCTCATTTGCACATTCAGACCCAGTAATATTTTCTGAAAACAGTCTTATTATGCAAGCTAAATCTGTTTCCTCTTCAGGGAGAGGAATGGTAGCTAGTTGTGGTCTTGGGTTTGCACAAGAAATACAATCACTTAACCCCTTAGATTGAGTTGTGTATCTGACCCATTCTATCCACTAATTTTTGTCTCCAAATCCTGTTTCTATACTTAATTGTTCCTTGTAAGTAAAATCTGTTTTAAACAAAGAGGTATTAAGTTGAAACTGAGTTGGCTCGGGGGCTGGGGTGTTCTGACCAGGGGTTACAACCTAAATAGTGATTCTCCCTAGTAGGTCAGATATTGTACCATATACCAATTAGTTGTATTGTTTAGTTTACAAAATTGGAGCCATTGTTACTGTAAATCAGCGCAGGGATCCCTTGTCGTGGAATCACCTCTTTGATTAGTACTTTGGCTACTGACTGTCCATCCGTGTGCGCCATAGGAAAAGTTTCCACCCACTTTATAAACCTGTACACAATAACCAGACAGTACTTATTCTCACATTTGTTCAATTCAATAAAATCCATGCATATTGTGTGAAAGGGATAAGGGGGTTGTGGGAAATGACCCCTTAAGGCTCTTAGGGCACCTTGTGCATGGTATCTGTTACAAATCGGATATGTGAGACAAAATTTTCAGAGTAGTTTTGTAAACCCATATGTTGTGTACACCCAGTACCATCCCTCCTTTTGAGGTATGGGCCTACCCATGACTCAATAACACAGCATACGTGAATAGTGATGTAGATAAGTTAGGTTTACCTTCTGTACATGTGTATATACCATTGACCAGTGTTGACCCTGTATATAACCACTTTGATTTTCACCTGCCGGTGATGTTTTCTGCATTTCTGATAACCATGTTTCATCAATAGCTCTCTGTACCTCATCATTTACTTGGGAACTGTATATGTTTGTCATTGCTGTCCTTCAGAAGCTTCCTTTGCTGTCTTGTCTGCTAGTGCATTTCCTAGGGTAATTGGATCTGTTTCCTTTCTATGTGCCACACATTTACAAATAGCCACTTGTGCTGGTTTTTGTACATATTCTAGAAGGGCAAGAATGAGATCTCTGTGTGATCGGTTTCCCATGGCAACGTAATCATACCCCTTTTTTCCATTGCTGGGCAAATATGTGTAGAGAAAGCGTATTGGCTGTCAGTATAAATATCTATTTATTTTTCCCTTCCCCTAGACTGCAGGCCCTTGACAGGGCTATAATGTCAGCTTGTTGTGCAGAATAGGAACTGGGAAAAGGTCTAGCTTCAATGACCTGGTCATGTGTTACTATAGCATAAGCCGTTTGATTTATCGTTTTTTCTACACGACCCATCAACAAAAATGTCAGCATCTAGAAAGGGAACATCAGTGATATCCTTCCTAGGGAGTACCCGTTCATCAATTTTGAGCTGCACAATCATGTGGATCCCCATCACCAGGTGTTGGCATTAGTGTAGCAGGATTCAATGTAGTACACTTCTTGATTGTATCGTGTGGTTGTCCCAGAAGTGTAGTCATACATGATAAATGCCTGACTGGAGATAAATAGGAGATTCTGTCTTATAGTAAGATCACCTAAATAACATGTGAGACCTTTAAGTACCAGGGGTGGAACAATACTATCAATGCAGATGACCGTATGGCCAATGAGGCTGCTACTACAGCTTGTACACAGTGGGGCAAATTAGTTAAGTAAAATGCAACTAGTTTGTGTTCGTTCTCATAAACCTGAGTGAGAGCAGAAGTCATGTACCCCTCTTTACAATCTACAGTCTGCTAAAGGGTTTCTACTGTAATTGGGTAGGCTAAGCACAGTAGAACCCACAATGAGGTGCTTCACCTTTGTAAATGCATCCTCTGCTTGCACATTCCACTGGATGGAACCTTTTGCAGACATTTGTGTACCATAGATGAGATCAGAAAGAGGCACCACCTCCGTAGCATAATTAGCTATCCATGCTCTACAAAAATTTGCCATGCCAAGAAATGACATCATTTCTTTATTTTTACGTGGTTTGGGGGCTTGAAGGATGGCCTCTTTTCGGATCTCATCTGGATGTCTGCCTTTTTGAGATATAATGTAACCCTGGTATTTCACCTTGTTTTTCAAAAGTTGTATTTTATTTTGCTAACCTTGTGACCTTGTTCTGCGAGGAAATGCATCAGAGCCAAGGTGTCAATTTTACATTGTCGCTCCAGAGGAGCCGCTACCAGAATGTCATCCACATACAAGAGAATTTGACTCCCACTGGGAGGTACAACTCGAGACAAAGCATTGAACATTTCTTGTGAGTTTTCCCTTGTACATAAGTGCAAACCAGAACTGACTGTCTGTCTTAATTAGCCCTACGTCTGTCTTTCCTTTTGATCACAAGAAATCGGGGATGTCTTTTAAGGCATCCCCTTCCCCTTTGGTCAAAAAGTGTCAGTCACTGTCTTTTGTCAAAACTTCAATCACGCAAGTTCTGGTTGTACATTCAACAAACCACGCTAATCTGTACTTCTGATTCCCTCTGGATTTCAGTTCCTCATCTGTTAATTTGACCCAGTCTGTGATAAGTTCTCCCAGCTCATGCCATGATACCTCGGAGTTCCGCGTGACCGAAACATGAGGTACAGTATCCTGCCTGTATATTTGCAGAATAGGCTGTGGTAGGAGACAAGTAGCCATGTTATTTCCTTCCTTATCACAGTACAGGTATCTTAAGAGCACTTCAGTGTTAGTGCAACTCATTAACTGTTTCTCATAGGACCTATCAGGCCCAGTGGTCCTTTTGTAGTAGATAGTGCAATAGAGGTTCGTCTGGACCTTGTACCTTTCCTCACAGGCTCTTCAATTATTTCTGTCAGGGTTTTGGGCATCTTTAATCCCTCAGTTTGTAAATCCAAGCTGTACCAGTATCAGGGCTCATTATCCACAGCTGTGAGTTGTTTTTCACACAGCCGATGGGCTTTGAGGCCCCCCTCCACTGGTACGACAGAAATATCAAGAGCATGCAACATGTCTCTACCCAACGAATTAACAGGACATTTAGTTGACATTACAATTTTACACTGAGCCTTTTTACCTGTCTGTGGATTTTCCACAGTAAGGCCTTCAGACACGGCCTCCTGGTGCATCAACCCATTTGCAGATTTTACATATACTAAACCTTTTCCCTTTACCCCTGGTGGCATATCCAGCGGGTGTATCAGGGTCCTACAAGCCCCAGTGTCACAGAGAAATGTTACCCAACTACTCTTTGCAACCCAGGTTATTTCTGGCTTGGCTTCAGCATGCAAACAAGTTTCAACATTACACACATCCAAAATATCAGATTCTTTCCCATCCTTCTGCTTCTCTCTCTGCAGACACACTTTTACCATACAGGAAACACTCCCCCCTCATCCTTTTCTTTACTTTCTTTTTTGGTTGGAAGTGTCCCTCAGCATGCCTCACATACTTGATTAGCTCCTAGAGTCTGCAGATCCTATGGTTAATCATGTGTTCGTTAACAAAACTTGATATAAGGACTAGCAGCCCCTTCAGGATTGCATTCTTTAGCTGTTGTTCATATGGGCTATCGTTCACTTGATCTACTGGGATTTCTATCCCAGAGTGGTTTTTAAAATTCTTCTTTATCCTAACAATGAAATTATCCACTGTTTCCTCTTCTCCCCATATACACTGATTTATAATGGACCAGTCGACTTGACGTATCCATCTATCCTCTCTCTATCTTTGCTATAAGAGCATTTCTTCTGTTTTTGAGTGCTGCATCATCCTGAGGCAACACCCCTCCCTGGTTGTTTAATCCACTCCAATCTCCCACTACATGATGCCAGTCAGGTCCCAGTACCTGTCTGGTGACCTGCTCTATTTCCCTCACATTGAGATGATAGCTAGCAACCATTCCCATGATACCATCCCTGAATTGAGCTATGTGGACCTTGGGATTGCTGTAAGGAGGGTCAGCGGGGTAACTTGTTGCATACCTCTGTCCCATCTGGTGGTGGGGACTGCAGGTCTGCAATAGGGAATTGGGAGCGGGTGGTGAAGTCAGAGGGGGAGCAGCGTCTGTCGGTGGGATTGGAGAGTCCTCTAAAGGGTGTGTAGGGGCTGTCGGGTGCATTAGGTTTGTCGCATTTTGTTCAGTCAATACTTGCTGCACTAAACTTCGGAGGACGGTCATATTATTGTCCTCCTCTTTGTCTAAAAACATAGTCTTTTTATGATTTTTTTTATGATTTTAACCTACAGTTAGCCTCCTCAAGCCATTTCTTTGCCTGGGGAAGACCTAATTTATTCTGTTTCCTTATTTTTCTTTTCTTTTTTTTTTATATATATATATATATATATATATATATATACATATATATACATACATATATATATATATATATATACACATATATACATACATACACATACACATACATACATGCCGGCATAATTTTTATTTATTTTTTAAGCTTTCTACACAACACAGTATTACACAACAATCCTTATTTAAAAATGCAACAAAATCATACTTTGTTTTCCATGTCTTAAGGAGTTTCACATTCTCTTTGTCTAGACTACACATATACTTTGCATCATCATTCAAACCATCAGACTTTCCATGGATCATACTCATTTTAACGTGCACACGGAGTTTTTTTTGTAAGGTCTTCTCACACTGACACAATACCTGCACACAGTATCTTATCACTTCTGCAGCTACTCACAAACTTTCTAGTCGTGACATATCACTTCTAGATTATTGATCTTGTGTGCTGCTATAATACTGGTGTCTTGTCTTCTTACTTAATGTTTTATTCATTTATAGGGAGAATGAACAGAATTACAAGGCGAACGTAAATTCACCTGACTGGTCAACCCCCCCTGATCAAAACATTAATATTTCAGTAAACTGTAGGGAGCATGAACAGAATTACAAGGCGAACGTAAATTCACCTGACTGGTCAACCCCCCCTGATCAAAACATTAATATTTCAGTAAACTGTAGGGAGCATGAACAGAATTACAAAAGAGCCTTAATTTCTCTCGACTGTTGTTCCCACACGTTATCAAAACATTAATATTTGTTGATTCAACGGTATTTATAAATGCCTGTACAGGTTTTTTACACAACATACGAGGCTGGCTGAGCGCAAGGGCTCGTCAAATTACCTCTATTTGTTACCTGGAAATCTATCAGGCCATACCTTTGTATCAACAGGGGTTCATGTTTTTGATGTAGGAATATTTATGTGTCCCCCACGGGAATTCCTGCAGTTTACAAGGCTGTCAGGACCTAGGTCCTTTGTCGACAAATTTCCTTTATCTGCACCCGGGTATTGGAATGGGACCATACTCCTATATCAAAGGGATTTAAACTATGGACGTATCTACTTATATTCCCTCAACTTGGATAAAGCAAAACATATACACAACAGATAAACATTCAATTAATCTCTATATTAGATGTATGTAACAAAATCCCTTAATTCATTAAATCCCTAATCACATTTAGGCCTAAAAGTATAATATAATAAATGAAAATATCTTACCTTGCCCCGAGAGCGGTCTCTTGTGCTGATCCGGTAAGTCGCTGCCCGGGAGGCACTAGTTCAGTGAGCCGGCCTCTGTTAACGTCAAATTTAAGACGGAGGACTTACAGTTTTTTGCCGTACGGACATCGGTTCACTGGGTTGTTGGCTAGTGCTTTCCAGGAATTTGGACTTCCGTTTTCGAAGGACCAAAATGTCAAGTAATTTTGGACCGACTCTCGTTACAAGTCAAGATATTTTATTGCATATGCAAGAGAAATGGTTAAATGTATATTTTCTGCTTCAGAGATCCATTTCTGCCTGTCATATATTCACATTCAGCTTTTATAACCCTTAAACCTTCCCTTTTCCTGCTCGTAACGTCCTGACCATGTATAATTTCAACTTTTATTCTGACGTTAGCAGGAAATAGGGAAATATCCTTTTTCAGCCAACACCTTATGACAGGATATTTCATACAATGGATACATAAATTATCTCATGGTTCGCAGCCCATATTTTGACAGATGTAAGAGTCAGCACATCTTTGCACAATAGAATATGGTCATATGACTTATTCCAGTAATTAGGGTTATTAGAGCTTATTCAGCATATTTAAGTATTAATAGAGTTATATAAAGCAAACATTTTAACTTTAGAAGATATAGTCATATTAATATGCATATTCATAGTTGACATTTAAAGTATAATTTCTAATTTCTCTAACAGTATAAACAAACAAATCGCACTGCTCAATATCACATCTGAACCGCCCCTTGCTGTATAGAGCGGCATGAAGAAGAAAGCGGCGTGTGTAATGAAGCATCGGGGGCGAGCGCGTCCACAGCTGTCGAGACTATGGTTCCTCCTATCGATCTGGTTCCCTCTTGACTGCGCAGGCGGAAGCCGAGCCGAGGGAAATCTCCGAGCTTTAACAGCTGTTCGGCAGCGCCTGCGCAGTCGAGCCTGGAACCATATCGATAGGGGAACCAGATCGACAAGACACCGGCATCCGGCGATCTCTTCTAAGAGGCAGAACAGCGGTCTGTCTATGTAAACAAGGCAGATTGCCATTCTGTCAGAGGATAAGATCGTGATCTTGTGTTTCTGCTAAGCAGGAACACGGATCTCTCTTCTTCCCTCCCCCCCCCCATCAAAGCATCCCCCACAGAGTAAGCACTCCCTAGGGGCACATTTAACCCTTTGATCGCTCATGGTGTTAACCCCTTCCCTGCCAGTGTCATTGGTACAGTGACAGTGCATTTTATAACACTGATCACTGTATTGGTGTCACAAATCTGACACTTTTTGGGGACCAGTAAGCCGCAATGTCACAGTCCCGCTAAAAATTTGCTGATCACCCACATTACTAGTAAAAAAATATAAATAAAAATATCCCATAGTTTGTAGACGCTATAACTTTTGTGCAAAAATATGCTTAATGGGATTTTTTTTTTTTTTTTACCAAAAACAAGTAGCAGAATCCATATTGGCTTAAACTGATGAAGAAATTTGTTTTTTGTTTTTTACTGGATATGTTTTATAGCAGAAAGTAAACAATTTTTTCTTCAAAATTGTCATTTTTTGTTTATAGAGCAAAATATAAAAACCGGCAGAGGTGATCAAATACTACCAAAAGAAAGCTCTATTTGTGGGAAAAAAAAGGACGTCAATTTTGTTTGGGTACAACGTCGCACAATTACCAGTTAAAAAAGCACAGTGGCAAATCGCAGAAATGCTCTGTCAGGAAGGGGGTGAAACCTTCCGGGGCTGAAGTGGTTAAGGGGGGGGGGGTGCATCTTGGATAGTAAAGCTTATTTCAGCACAGTAGGTTAGTGGAAAGCACTGGGGTCCTTCCTTTTAAATCTCACCCAAGACCTCATGGGGTTGATTTACTAAAGGCAAATAGACTGTGCACTTTGCAAAGTGCAGTTGCATGAATCGATCATGGCCGCCGCCGCTGCCACCCCCTATTCAGATGTCCGACCCCTTTTTGAACGCGGGGCGCCTGAATTACAGCAGCAGGGGTGGTTTTTTTTTGTTTTTTTTAAGCACCCGATTAGAGCCATAGGCTATAATAGGCTTCAAAATAGGGTGGACTCGGAGCGCAGAGCATTGCACTCGAAGTCAATCCAGGTGTTAGAAAAGCAAATGAATGTTTGCTTTTCTAACACTGAAACGCCTCTCCGTCAATCAGGAAGCGTGGGTGTTAACTTTTCAGCCAATCGGGAACCGTGTATGTGATCCTATTGGACGCCTAGGAGGAGGGGTAGGAGATACACGGAAGCCGCCAGGATCTCAGAAGACACCTGCCACAGCCTGTCCCCCTGCCCGATGATACCGCCGATCGGGTAAGTGCCAGTGGACCAGCATACCCCAGGGGTGTTGAGGTGCCGCCCCCTTAAACAAAAAGCCAATAGCCACCACTGTTGAAATGGTTGTAAAGGCTGTTTATCTTTATGCATTAAAGAGTTTGGGGGGGGGGGGGGGGAACCTGTAAGGCAAATGGCATAATGAGCTAGTATGTATCGCGTTATGAAATGCTTACCTTAGATCGAAGCCCCCGCACACATCTTGCCTGGTGTTTCTTCCGGGTTCACTGTGCTGTGATTGGCCGGAGCCACGACAACAGTGGCGGCCGGTGCTCAATTTTTAGGGGCGCAAACAAACATCAAGCGCAGCCACTTTGCCGCCACCCCCACGACACTTACCTGTCTCAGGTCACGCCGCTGTCCTCCACGCTCCCTCCGAGTCCTCAATGTTTTCTCCCGTCCTCTTCTATGATTGGATGCCTGATGGGCGTCCAATCACAGCTCTGGACCATGAGGCAAGTGACTGTAGCTGCCCCAAAGAACTAAAACACCAGTTTTTGGTGTAAACAAGAACTACTGCTTTATTAGAGAAACACTGAATTCATACAGACATCCATCAGATAAGAGCCAATCACAGACCATGGCCACCTCCGACCAGCACCCAAAAAAACATATACATATATTTGTGTAGCGCCCTTCCCAAATGTTTGGGACGCTATGTGTAAATTTAGGGGTATGTCCGAGCCATAGTTGGGCTCAGATCAGTTGATTATTCTAAAATTGCTTCTGCTCTAGGTGCGATCCTGCCTGGCAGTAATGTTCCCTGTTCGCAGCACTGCCACCACCGGCCGAGGTTGAACTACAGGGGTATCACAACGCCTTGGGTGTCCTCTCAGAAGCCGAACAGTGGGCGTGATTAACCCGCTGTGCATGCTGGGAGAGGGTACATAAGGGGCAGATGCCATTGATTTTGGTTCGTTCCTGTGTGCACATGCCTCTTGGCCCGGGGTGCATGTGTTCTAGCCACAGGCACCTTCAGCCCGAGGTTACATCGCTACCTGGTAGGCCCCGCTCTGCTGGCTGGGGCCTATACCTTTGGAAAAGATCCCAGGCTACCCACATGCGGGAAGTCCACTCTTAGGGAAGGAGGCCAGGGGAGGATCTGCCCCAGAGGAGACTGGCGACGGTACTGCTGTCTCAGGAGGAGGCCTGGAAACTCACCTAAGGAGGAATCCATTGCTTTAAGCGGTGCAATACGCCGATCTGGCCTAAAGGTTTTCTCTATTGCTTGCTTGGGTGGGAGGTTCGGGACTTTGATAATCCTGTGGCAGAGGATTCCTGATCGCATCCATAAGTTTCTGAGATTGAATTGATCTGTGCATCATCCCGGCTGCTAGGACCAGTAAAAGGGACTAACCGGGTGAGCAATACCCACTCAGGCTTGAGTGGCGATGTTGCATCTTTAGTGCTGCGTGCCTGAACCTTCCCCCTGTTCGTCTCTCGTTTCCTACTTTCCTCTCAAGTTCCCTCAGCAAAGTAAATTAAGCCTTATTGTTGGGGTTTTACATTTGTGTGGACATTGGCTTTTCTAGAGATTCTATACCCTGACAACGGAAGCCTTGGAGGTAGTTTGCAAGACCCAAAACCAGCAGCCCGGTCTCAGAGGGGGGGGGGGGGGGGGTATCGCTACATTTACGATGGTTCTTTTGGGGGCGATTCCAAGGGCGTGGCAGCAATGCTGGGATACCATTGGATAGCCCCAGACATGATCCGATCAAAGAGCAACATGTTCCATGGATGGACCTGGGTGCCATTTGTAGAGTAATTGGTAACCACGGCTATGGACCTGTTGCCCAAACCCCAGTGAGATGTAACCAAAATTCCAAGGTTCCCAAGCAAGCTCTGAGTAACCACCCAAGCCAAAGAACAACATGGCAGGACAATGGGCTTTTGATGAGACTCCTTATAAAGTTAGCGCTATACAGTTCCGTGCGAAGTGTGGCTAGGACCCAGTGAAATGCAGATTTTTTTTTGCCCATCTAGCCTGGGCACTCAGTCAACTATTGACCAGCTCCTCAATAACTTTAAACACAGTTCTCCTACAGCCCCAAGTCTATGATAGCTCTCAGTCTAAACTGGCCTTATTATGTGCATATTGGGTAGGGACCTTATAGTACAAGTTTAATGGCAGGGACTAATGTGAACGTACAGCACTACAAGGTATTTATAAAAAAAAAAAAAAAAAAAAAAAGACAGACACAACCTCGTGCCGAGCCATGGTCTTCTCCCAGTGTAAGGGAAGATGCCCCTCCAGGAGAAGACAGATATTAGTGTAGCGGGTATTTAAATTTAGGGAGCGCATCTGGTAGGGGTGTTGAAATTAATCGATGCATCGCGATTCGACCACCCACGATGCAGCATCGATGCTACGACCTTGCATAATCGATTTTCTGATGTCACCCGCGCACCGCTATATGCTTTGCATCAGAGTCCGATCTGAACCGAAAGCAGCCGAAGAAGCCATGGGCGCTAGCCGCGCCTTTTTTCCCCGCCCCCCGCTTACGTCATCCCCAGCGTCGCCGTGTTGCGCTTGGTGCTATGAGACACTCCGCATGAGTCATCCTCTAAGGCTCCGATTATGGCAGGGGGCGGAACAGATAAAATAAAAAATTGAGTTCTTCTGACTGCTTGAATTTTTTGGATGAAAACCGTGCACAGTAACCGTGATGCATCACAGAATCATGGACAGGATAATTGTAATCGAATCGTGAGGCCTGTGAAAATGCGCACCCCTAGCATCTGGGTGGTAGTATGACCCGGATGCACTGATTGTTAGGGAATTTGGGACCATTTTCATTCGTGGAGGATCCCAGTGGTGTGCAGTTCCCTGCGGCCTGTGGGTGGCGCTGTCGCCCTGGGTTGAACCATCACTACAGTGCTGTGCCCTTTTCCGGCAACGGTACGGCGGGGAACCTGCTGTGCCTGTCAGGAGGGGAGATAAAAGGGGACAGACGCCCTCAACACGAGGTTGTCGTCGGAGGTCAGAGCCGTGCCCAGGCACCTTCAGCCTGGGTGCTGGCGTTCCAAGCCCAGGTGCCCTTGACCTGGCCGGAGCAGGAGATGGAGTCCATCCCCGGCACCTTCAGCCTGGGGTGAGGTGCTACTGGAGGCCCGGGGCCCAGTACCTTCGACTGAGTTCCACAAGGGTGGAAGAGTCCGAGGGGCCCTAAGGTGTTGGGCGCCCGAATCTGAGACGAGGAGGCCAGGGAGCATAACCCATCCGAACAGTCCAGTGTAGCATTGCTGTTGACGGCGGGGCCTCTGGTAACTCTTGGAATGATGTCTTCCCTCTGACAGGGGCTGCCCTTAGCGAAGGCATTTCTGTTCCTGTTCTACACGGTCGGTGGCAGCGGCAGTGCACCATAACCGTTTGTGACACCACAATGGTTAGTTCTATTTAAGGATTGTGCCTCGACCTACTCCCCCATTTATACTGAACTGTTCTTTGGGTCACAGCCTGTCTGCTGTTAAAGGATGCTTTATTACTGTCAGAGAATAAATAAGAGTTGGACCTTTTCAGTGGTGTGGAACTTCAGTTACTGGGAGCAAGGGGGTCATCTGTAGAACGGACTTAGCTCTGGGTTATGCACACAACCCAAAGGTAAAACAGGTGTTGGCTTTCACCTCTACACATTAGAGGCCATAGGCCGTAGTGTACCGCATCCCTCCTCCCTGAACCCCCTAGACAAGAAAAAGAAAAATGGGTGAGGCCACTACATTAGGATGCCGGTATAGGCCCCAGTGATGATCGCAAGTAAAATCTGGCTGTTGTACCCAAGTTGAGTGATCAACTCAGTACATTCAGCCTGTGCATACACTGGTCAGTTCAGCCATGCTGGAACTCAGCCTACTCTTACAATGATCAGACTTGTCCTGACATCACCTCCACAGTCTCACTGGGAAGCTCAGTGCGCTTCTCCTTAAATCTAAAGGCTTTCATTCTTATCCCATTAAGACAGTGGCTGTTTAAGTGCCCAAGACTGGTAGCGCTCTTGGTCCCATGCACCCTACAATTTAGGGCCATAGAAGGCTTAATGAAAATCATTGGCATTCGTGGTGTATTTTATAGACCCAAATGGTGCCCATATTTAAACTAAAACCAACATCCCGGGGGTGGTCAGTCTGAGGCTGAAACAGGAAAGTTGCAGGAGGTGAATTAGGTGACAACACCCTGACTCCACATGCAGAGGCAGTGAGGTCTTATTTCTAGAGTGGAGAGAAATTGCAAATACTGTAGGCTTGGCAAAGAGATTAAATTGTTTAAAACCTCTAATGGCTCCACTGTAGGGAAAAGCAGACACCCTTAAGAGGTTCTATTGTCTCAGCCATCTCTTGGCACGTCATCCATCTATGTCTGTCAGACCCAGTGTGAACTACCCAGATTTGATCAAAAATTAATGCAATGTCCCACCCAACTGGCTATAAATTTGAGTGGACCATTTAAAGGGCGATACTCACCATACTCCAAGTGGTCAGTTCAGGGTGAGCCTAAAAATAGTTCTGTACTCACCGTAAAATCCTTTTATCTGAGTTCATGGACTGACACAGCTTCTCCATTGACAAAGTGGGTATTATCCAGGAGTGACTAGGCAGGGGGGGAATTTAAGTGTTACATCACACCTTCTACAGTACCGCCCGGGGGGGGGGGCAGACCACTGGGTATATCCCCTCACTCTCCATCTCGCAGATCAGATTGTCAAAAAGCAGTACAAACTAGAGGGGTGGGTGCTGTGTCTTGTCCATGAACTCAAAAGAAAAGGATTTTACGGTGAGTACAAAAAAAAAAAAAAATCCTATTTACTCTTTCGTCCATGGACCAACACAGCTTCTCTATTGACAAAGTGGGACGTCCAAAAGCAGTGTCAGAGAAAAAACGAGGGGTGGTAACAGCATAACGTAAACTTCACCCCAAACACAAAACAGCACTCTTCCAACAGAGGAGCTGCAACTCTAAACAGCCGCCTGCAAAACTTTGCGCCGAAAGAGGCATCTGAAGATGCACCTACATCAACCTTGTAGAATTGTGTCTGAGCAGACGACCAAGTCACCGCTTTACATAATTGTGCAGACGCTTAATGTCAGAAAGCCCAAGAGGCACCTATTGCCCTGGTTGAATGCACTGACAGGAAAGGGGGCGCTTGACCCTTTAAGGCGTAGGCCTGGATTACTGTCGGATCCACCTAGAGATGGTGGCCGATGAGCCCGCTAGGCCCTTCTTGGGACCAGCCACCAAAACAAACAGTAAGTCTGACTTCTGGAACAGGGAAGTAGCAGATAAGTATACTCTCAAAGCTCAGCCAACGTCCAAGGAATGCAATGCTGACTCTTTAGGATCCGACTAATGAGGACACAAGTACAATGTCCTCGTTGAGATGAAGCCGAAATGACTTTAGGTAGGAAGGCTGTGGCGGCAGCACCACCTTATCCTTGTGGAAGATCAGATAGGAGCCTTGCAGGATAAGGCTGCCAGCTCAGAAACTCGTCTGATGCAACAGACGCAAAAGTCAACTTTCTGAGAGGGCCATTAAGGGAATATCCCTAATATTCTCAAACGGTGGTTTCTGAAGCACCAAGAGGACCAGGTTCAAGTCCCACGGCGGTAGCGGGGGATGGACCGGAGGGGCCACATGTCAACCGCCTGCACGAAAGTACTCACGAGAGAGTAAGTTGCCGGGGGGGGGGGGGGGTCGCTAAAAAAAAGCCAGGGCAGATATCTGCCCCTTAATAGTACTTAAGGCAAGCCTTTGGTCCACCCCATGCTGTAAAAACAGCAGGATTCTGTAAACCAAATAAGTACGTGGATGCCACTTAATTTCCTCACACATGGAAATGTAGGCCTTCCAAGTGCGATGATAAACCTTCCGAGCACTTCTCGTAGTAGAGATTACTGAATCTGACAGGCCCCTGTCTCAGTACCTGGTTCTCAATAGCCCTGCCATTAAAGCAGGATGGAGTATGGGACCTTGCGATAGCAGGTCCTTCTGTAGAGGTAGACGCCAGGGGACGTCTGCTACCAGATGTACTAGGTCGGCGTACCAAGGACGCTGAGGCCAATCTGGAGCGATCAGAATCCTTGGAATACTCGCTGCCTCTGTTCTGCGAAGCAGATAGGGAGGGGGGGTGGGAAGGATCCTCATGGAGGGAAGGCATATTAGCCGATACTGACCCCACAATGTTACTAACGCGTCCGTTGCTGTATCAGGGAGAAAGGTCCTTGCAGACACATTTGGCGACTCAGGTAGTTTGCCTGCCAATACTTCACACCCAGAACGTACACGGCCGACACGCTCCTTTCTGCTTACCTCGAGCGACCTCCGATGCTGCAGCCAATCTTCTTGTTGCTCCCCGATGGACATCGGCCACCGCTGTGGCGTTGTCTGACTGGACATCCTTGCAGCCTCTGAAACCATCTGAAGAGGCGCCTGATCGTCCGGAGTTCCAAAGCATTGATCGGCAGGCGGGCTCCTATAAGGCTGGCCACCCGGCACGATCACAATCCAAGGAACACGATGACCTCCCGGCCAAGAGAGCTGGTGAGGTCAGCCACCCCATCAGGGATCTCCTGACAATGTGGTTTACATAAACCAGAGATGGGCATCTGAGAAACAACCCCAGATACACTAGGCGTTGAGTCGGCACCAATACTGACCTTTGCGTGTTTTATACCCAACCACACAGTCTGAGAGTCCGATAGGTTATGACACGCTTGCCTCAAATTCTGAGCTTGAAGGGGCCCTCAGAAGAAGGTCGTCCTAGTAGCCTGATAGCAATGCCCCCATCTTAGAAGGGGCAGACACGGGTCGAGCTCTGGCTTGTAACCAGAGGCGATCACTTCGCAAACCCACTGGTTGGAGATCAGAAATGTCCACTGAGTCGCAATTTCGAAGACGTCCCCCCACCTGAGAACTGGGTGGGGCGGACCTTCATGCAGACGCAGATTTGTTTGCAGGCTTGCAGGACCAAGAACGCCTGTGTCCTTGTACAGGCGCTTTGTCGGCCTGGGGCCTTTCTGTCGACCTAGGCGGACAAAAAAAAAATTGCGTGCAGTAAAGGAGGGCCCTTGCCCAGGTCCCTTAGCCTTTATGGTTTGAGGAAGCAACGTGCTTTTACCTCATGCGGCTTCCTTGATGTCATCGAGAGAGGCTCCAAAAAGTCTGTCGCCCTTAAAGGGCAGATGCAACAGGGCCTTCTTGGAAGCCTGGTCCACAGGTCAGCCCTTTAGCCAAATGAGGCGGCGTATAGCTACCGCATAAACCAAAGCTTTGGACAGCAAGTGGATAGTGTCCATGTCTGACTCGCAGACAAACTTAAGGCCTTGTACCAACTGGTCGGCCAAAGTTATATCATTAGGAGGAGCATCTTGCTCTTTTAACCCCTGGAGCAGCAATTCTGCCCACTCAGTAAGTGTCTGAGACACTAAGGCCCCAGCCAATGCCAGGTGCACTGCTGAGCCTGCCACTGTATAGGTAGCGAGTGATTCAGCTTTCTTAACCACAGGGTCCTTAAAAACAGGAGCCCTTCCACTGGAATTGTGGTAGCCTTAAGTCTGGACACCGAAGGATCCACTATCAGAGTAGAGGTCCATTTTCTTCAGAAAACTCCTCAAAGGGGTACCGTAAGATTCCTTGGGGGGGGGGGTGTAAAAACCCCTTGATAAGCTCTTATACAAATGAGTGGGAGAACCTATCAAAAGACAGACAAGGAAACACCTTAGTGCGGGTAGGTTTACAGAACCTAAGGCAATTGGAGTCTCTGCAGCATTCTCCAACTTTGACATTACTACTGCAGTGCAGGATACTCTAGATAACAAAGCCTTTCCACTTACTAACCTGGACTTGGAGTCATTTTCACTGGCCGCTTGGTCACGGTCTGCAGTCTGATGCATCAGAATCTAGGTCACAAGCCATAGCTGGGCCTGGTTCAGCATCAGAATTATCCCTGGAAGATTGCAGGGGACGGGAGCGTTTACTACCGTGTGCTGCTTCCACCCTGGCAGCAAAAGACTCTAGGATTGCCGACATAGCGTCCATAGGAACATCAGGGGCACCAGCCACCAATTCAGGTGTTTTAGGGGAAGAAATGTCTGCTTCAGATGCCATGCTGACCCACGCGCTGACACCCACAGGGCTCCAGGCAAGGTATCAATAGGCCACCCTCCTAGCTGATAGAGATGCAGGGTCTCCCAGACGACTCACCACCCTTGGAACAGTACCGCTATGCTGCGCCTGTGATGCCATCCCACCGCTGTCAGTCTGATTCTTGTCAGCGTCTGTGAAAAGTCTCGCCAGAGAAACGCACCCTTGAGGCCGGAGACTACTGCAAAATGGCCGCCAAGCGGCTGTATATAACAAAGTGGGCTCTAAGAAAATGGCCACGAGAGGCAGTATATACATAGGCGAGAATCCTAAGAAGGATGGCCGCCATGACAAACAGCTCTGCTCCAGATGGGGGGGGCCCCCATGGTGACCAGCAACCTTAGCTCAGAGCCCAGGGAGGAGGGAAAAAAGTCATAACCACCCTATTTATTGGCGTATAACTTTTTTTAACCCTGAAAATAGAGGGTAAACTGTGCCTGCGTGTTATACGCAGGGGGCTGTGGAAAGTTTCCCTCTTAACGTTAGGGTGCATGTTATACGCCACTTGATCTCTCCAGTTATGTGGAGCCAATGTCACCCTGCCGAAGCAGGGGAGTCCACTTCCTGTGTGTCTCATGCTGGAAGACATTCGACATATCATCCGTGCATGGAGGCAACCGGCCAGGCATGCTGTGATTGAACCCTGGTGAACAATCCTATGCATGCCCTGGAGCGTTAGCTCACCGGCCAGGCTGCTGCGACTCGGCCGTAAGGTCAGCCGAAGCTGAGCAGTCCGATGCAAGCCTATGAGCGCAAGCCCACTGGACAGGCTACTGCGATTTGGCCGCAAAGTCAGCCGAAGCTGAGCGGTCCGATGCAGGCCCTGGAGCGTAGGCTCACCGGCCACCCGTAGAGCGAAGGGTATGTCGTGGAAAACCAAGGGCGTAGCTAGGGTCGGCACATGCTCGATGTCCGAAACGGGGGGGGGAGAACTACAAGGAGCGAGGACCCAGCCTGTCACCCAGTCAGCAGAACCAAAAAAGGTGTGATGCAACACTTTAAAGTTTTTCTGCCTAGTCACTCCTAAATAACAGATAATACCCACTTTGTCAATAGAGAAGCTGTGTTGGTCCATGAACAGAAGTGGAAGTTTTAGTGCTTCAACCCTTTTCCTCGTGGGTTGAGCCTATGCTGCCATCAAAGAGATAGCCGTCAGTCCACTCAAGCTACTGTAAAAAAAATAAACACCCTGTACACCTGCTAAAAAGGTATGAAGATCACTAAGCAATGAGGCCTGTTGGCTAAACATGGATTATACGGTACACTATATTGGAATGACAAGTACAAAATGAAACTGAGAATAAAGTTTAGAAATTAAGAATTTTATTTAGTGTATATAGAGGCGAACTGCAAGACAGACAGCGCCAACTGTTAATGCCGCAATGACTCCAAGACCGATTGAGAGGACCCAACTCCATGTTGACCAGGACTTTGTTTCTGCTGTAAAAATATGATAAGTTAGTGGAAAGACAAGGTTACACAAAAATAAAAATCATGAAACAGTTTACCTCCTGAAGGACCTGTTGCCCAACTCTAGCTTTCATATTGTACCCTGACCCAAACAGGCATTCACTAGTGGGTCCAAAATTAACCTTTGAATTACAGAGTTGAAATACAAGGCTAGTACTGACCTGAAAACAAGCTCATTAAAGGCCAACCTCTCCTTATGCACCATGTTACACCTGTATTTAGGGTGCAAAACAAACCCCTCCCCCCGAATCTCCCATGATAGCAGCTGTTGAAATGTGTGGCTGTTTGGGGCTCTGCCTGCACAGCCACATCATTCATTCTTAGTTGAATGTGTGGTGATCAGAGTCCATTCACACTTCATCCAGCTGCCACTGAAAGTTTGTACCTTGGCATGAAGAGAGCTGGAGAAAGAAGTCTGCTGGAATCTGGCATTGCACCCACAATCCCCTGATGGCAGATGTAATGCTTTGCAGGCTCCTATGGACATTAAAAGCATCCCCCTCACCCCCTGCAAATGTGCATTCTCTTCCTCTCTCGCCCCCCCCCCCCCCCCCCAAAAAAAAAAAAAAAGTCTTCAGCCTTTAATTTCTCTTGAAAGTTCCCCCTACTCACCAAGATGTTGATAGCCAACCTCATTTTTAGAGCCTACTTTGACAGGTCCAGCAGACACCACTTCAGAGAACGCAGCGGTTGCCCTCTTCCCTGCATTATACAAAAAAAATAAAAAAAATTTAGTAACTACCACTGAACCAGATTAATTGAAGATGTTGGCAGCACTTACCAAAGACCCTCTCTGTGGTCTTGTCACAAGTTTGAAAGCAGCCATCTGTGCTCTTGGGATCACACATCGAGACCTGACAGTGTATGTACACCTGAAGTGAAGGATTTGGCATTTAATGACAAGTAAATACAATTTGGAAAGAATAAAGCAGGTTAGACAGCCTCCTTGCAATGTCCTTTGCATGCTAGAGCAAAGCCATCAAAACAGCCTGTAGGATACGGCAAGGTCTGTTGAAAGACCAGACACCCCCCTTACCTGTCCATTAACCTCTCCATTGAGCTTCACGTGGAGTTGGGCAGAGTAGTCCGGAGAGAGATAGATTGTAGTTGATAAGGCATCAGCACCTCCTTTGGTAGCACACCTAAAACAAGTGAGAAGTAAAAAAATAAAATCACACAAACTTTTGGAACCAAAGCCGATAGCACAACATGCCCAAAAAGGCTTTGACACCTGACCCATGATACAACTTGGAAATTAAAGTCAATATGAAGCCTCCACTGAGTAAAAAAAGTTTAGAATTTGGGATTGTGCCCCATTTAGCCAAAAGTACATTTGTAAAGGTCAGGTTCTAATGTTGGACAAGATGACCTGGGTGGCCCATCTACAGTCAATGAGCCTTTTCTTTAAGTTCATAGGACAAAATGTTTTGTTTCAACCTCCAAGTCATGTGCTTTTACTCATGGCAGAAGCATTTTGTTTTCTAGACAAAAAAGTTTCTGTAGCAAGTGTTGGCAATGTAAACAAACCCAACACGCACCGAAAATAAAAAAAAAATCCTGGTGTTCCACTTGCAATAGGGTATCTTAGCAGATTTTTGTAGTCTACTTCGCAAATAACAGTTATAACCCAACTTGCTGCCACCCCCTACTTCCAGGGATACACTTGAACTCAGGCTGCAGACCTCCAAGTTTAAGCAATACACTTTGTTGTAAAAAGGTAAAGTACAGATGGACTTGTTGCAGTAACAGATCTTTCCATAAATTATATATAATATTACGCACACGTGAATAGGATATTTACTCACAACATTAAGTTCAGTTTACCATGTGCAGATACATTGAAAATGTTGAAGCTCTACGTACCCATCTACAACCAGATTCCACCTAGAATGGTCATCGTGGTTTGGGAAGGTTGTAGCCCAGCAGTCCTGTAGCAGCGACACCAAAATTGTACTTGGCACATTAGCCTGGAGGTATAGACTGTCCGTCTGTTGAATGGACACTGGGAAGTCTCCAAGATGGTAAAATGAAGTATAGGTATCATCTAGTAGAGAGGTTAAAGTCAGAAAATTAGAGGCACATGGAGAAATAAAACAAACACCCTAGAGCAGCATTATTCAGCCAAGGTACCATTTTGATTCTCCCCCCCCCCCCCCCCCCGATTGTCAAGACAGACCATGGGGACCCACCTTGCACTGGATCATGGCTAGATTGTCCCTCCCCCTTGCAGCACACTGCCACACAATCGAGCAGACACCTGATTGAAAACCGTTATGGTGATACTATGATGGCCCCAATGTTATGGCAGCAGGAGCTCTGATGTAGGGGGAAGGGAGTTACTGCTCAGGTGTAATTGATGAACCTTTTCACTGGATCCAAGCACAGAGTTAGTGTGAAACGCATCAACTTGCATCTGGTTTTGCTGTGGCATGCATTTGTGGTTTGATTTTTTTTTTATTGTAAAAACTTTGTGCGGCTGTCCAAATCTTCCCCTTCATTTTTGCAGGAGCTCTGATGTGATGTTAAGTTTTATAAAAAGGTGGTGTGCATTGTTCCAGCTTCAATAGGTAATTTAGCTTACATTTTAGACTGGGTTACCTCAGATTTTGTAAAATAAAAATAAGTGAATTATAGTTTGTGCCTGCTTCTCTAGATCTTGTTAAAATGGACTCAGTGGAGGTGTAACCACTGCTATCCCATGACATTAAAGTTCCACTGTACCCAATTTGGATCGGTTCAAAACTGCTATAAATTGGTTTCTGGAGCCATCAGCATTTATTTGTAGCTTATTGCCCATTGCATCAAGGCTCAGCATAGCTTTAGAGCCGGTTCACACTGGGGCAACACTTCCAGCGCGACTTTACAAGGCAACTTTAAGTTGCCTCCAGTACAGGCGACTCACCAGTGGCCAAATCAAATAATCAGCTCTGTGGGAGAGGGGTTTGCTGAGAAAACTTCATCCTGTAAAGTTGCTACAGTTAAGACACTGATCAGACTGGAGGTGACTTTCATTGAAACCAATAGGTACAAGTCTCCTGGTAGTACAGGAACCTTTTCTGAAGTCAAAGCAACTTCAGTAGTGTTCATTAAGACGGCTCCCATTCACTTGAACGTAATTTGTTGTGTCGCTCAACTTGGGGTGACCCAAGGCGCGGTAGTGTTAACTGGCTCTTAAGGCTACCCTTTAAGCAAGGCTACATAGAGCAGGCCAATGGCAGTGTGGGATCCTTCGCTTTAAGCAGCACCCAACAGTAGGGTATACAGACCGCCCCCCCAAAGTTTAAGCTTACCCTTTGCAATCCTTAGCTCTGCCATGTGTGTTCTGGCTCTCCTGCGCAGCACTAAAAAAAAAAAAAAAAAAAAAGTCATCGCCACCTTAAATCCTCCCAACATTAACCATGTCCCACACCGCTATACTACCTTCCAACCACACACTTTCCTGAAATGCTTCAAGGTACCATACTTTGAATTTACTTCATAAAGAGTGGGGCATAAGGGGCAGCCGAGAGCAATCTAGAGCATGTATACAGATACTGTCAACCCAAGTAGTGATGATTTGGCCATTTCCACATAGTTTGTTTAATTTTTGTGAAGTGGTTTCTTTAAAGACAGCCGTGTTAAGATTAGATGAAAGTTATGAACCAATGTTGGCAGATTTATACCCTGTCAGAATACCAGGATCTACAATGTGGTCAGTATCTTTTAGTTCAACGAGTTGGTCCTCTTACGAGAGCCTGAAGTGACTGATGGCTGGCTCACTCATCTTCAGCCTAATAGTTTTGCAAAATCTATGCAACATCACCTCTGCCTAGCAATGTTGAAAGCTACCCAAATGATATCCTGAACAATTGAGCAGCCTATAGCAAGCTAGGATCCAGCATCAAATACCTCCAAAAACAAACCCACACAACTTAGTGCTTTTTTTTAGCCTGTCCTAAGCATTTTAAAAACCTGCCTATACCACTGTCTTTAAGAAATGTGCTGTTAAATTGGATGTAAAAGTTACCTCTGGTCTCACTTGGCAAGCCCAGGCCCATCATGACAGGAACAGCCTCCTTCTGGGCACTCAACCACAGAGTGTCCCTGATAGGGTAACGGCAGCGTATAGTCATCCTATACAAAGGAGAGAGGCATTTGGTGCTGTATGTGTATTGATGGGGGGGGGGGGGTGTCATCTAGCCATAGAAGAAGTTTATTACCTGTAGTTTGAGTCCCGGGAGATGATTGGCTGATTAGGAAATAGCACCACCTGGTCATACACCACTTCATTCTCATAGATAAGGTAGTTGCTGTCAAACTGAAGGGAAGAATTCTGTAAGGACTTCTGACCATTTAACAAGAGTAAAAGCCTGTGATGGGAGTCAGCAATTAATAGCCCTTATACATTTAACTTTTACTACTCCAGCACTTACTATCCACCATTTAATAAAAAAATAGCCCCACACAATTTTGTGCCTGCCAAAACCACTTACTAAATGATTTCTCTAGGTTTCAAATAAAATGTGGCAAGTCTATTCTAATGGATCTTGTAGAATTTTAGAATCCCTTTACTGGATTTGGAAGATTCTCAGGATGTACCCAAAGGTGAAGTGTCAAAATTAAAGTTGCTCCCTACTAAAGCTGTGCATCATAGTGGCTTCTTAGTAAGTTTAGCAACTTCCTGTGTTAAAGACAGAATAACCCATGAGACTGGATAGCAGGGAAGAGAACCCAACTAAAGTTATCAAAGTGTTGTACCTGCACATTTCCTTTCCCGCATTAACATGTCAAACATTTAACAAGTCTAAAGAGCCTTCAGTTACATGCCATGCATCAATTCACTTGTGTTTTCTGGGATGCTTTATAGAGCAAGAGCTTACACTGTACTGCCAGAGGTAGTATAGCTGTGTAAATCCCATCAGCCATAATCTGGGATAATGCAGCTATAAAATGGTGATCAATGGCCCCCTTTGTGCTCTAGCTTGGAGCCCTCACTAGTTCAAGTATTAATACCTTTTGGATGGTGCCACATGTGTAGGCAGAGAAGCTGAACAGTGCCCAATGTCTCAGTGGCCTCTAGTGGCTTACAAGTTGGATCTTTCAGGTGAGTTCTTCTGGCATCAATCTTAGGCTTGGTCCATAGAGCCATTGACAAAAGCAATCATGGAACCATTGGAAAGGCAGACTGTGGGCCAAAGTTTGATATAGTAAGTCACTGGTCAAACCTGTATTAAGCGATCAAACCCTCTCCAACTTACCCGATTGTGGAAGAGAAAAGCTGCAACGAACAGAATAGGAACTTTCTACCTTCAAGGTTTGGTTGTCGTGCAGTGTAAAGTCCAGACGCACATGGAAAGCGCTCAAAGCAGCCACCTTGGGAAAGTGCGACAGAGTTAAACGGCATGCAGATTTCCATGCTTTAGTGGCTAGAAATCTAACAGATCCAAGACTAAAAGAGGACCATGGAACTACCATTTGAGGGTCTTGATAAATGCAGCCCCATACCATTTTCATTATAGCTTCTCATTTTGTCTGCTTAAAGGTAGCTATATAGCATATTACTGCATTAGGGCATTCCAACAATTACATGTCAGCCACAGGAGCTGCGAGACTCCTACCACTGTTCCAAGTCAACAAAACTATGACCTTCATAGTAGGCCACCAAGTTTGCCAACAGACTGAATTTCAACTGCTTGGCCCATACATTGGGAAACATGCTCTGTGGCACACAGGTCCAAGCAGTTAAAGTTGGTACAATGTTAGAATGCCACATATCAGTTACTTTAAGGCTTTGACAGGGTTGAAATGTGTAGAGCTACTGAACTTGATACATTAGCTTTCCAACATCAAACCCCATTGGCAACAGCATGACCTGGCTAGGGAAGTTGTTACAAATTGTAAAGTAAACTGGGCCCATTATATGCCCTCTTTGCCAATGCACCATAGCTACCTGCAAGACAGGGCTATAGGTGTCTGGAGGGGACACATTTGTCCAACTGCAGCACCTGCTATACTGCTGATCCATTAAATCGCACAGCTCTAGCCAATAGATGTTACTCTGCTCTCCAAAGCCAATCAAAATTTTGACAGTCAAACCAGTAGATCTTGATTGCCAAGTGGCCCTCAATTTGTAACTTGTCCGAGAACACGTTAATTGGTGACATTGTTCTAGCATTAGGATATTACCTACTGTTGCTGTCTGATAAGTTACTGGATATTTGAACTGTTAGGAAAGTTACTGCCTTCTAGTGAATCACCAAAATACAGTGCCAGGTCTCAGCAACTGTTGTGCTAAACCTGGATGACCCATGCTGTCCCACCAGGATGACCGCAATAACTTGAAACTGCTGGGTTCATAGAGACAGCAGATTTTGCAAGCTTCCATAAAATAAGTTGTCACTTCATACAAAACCTTTACCTTGGTGGAGAAAGCCTAGAAACACAAGACATACAAACCTATAAGACAAACGGCATTACCTCATAGACTAGGCCAACAGAAGGGTAGGGAACTTCCAGGTGGAAGGCAGCATCTGTATTCTGTACTATGTAATTCTGAGAGGTAATCAGTTGATTGGTCAGTGGAAGGTTTCGGATGTAAGGTAACCAATACATATCAAGGTTCCCGCGCTTCATGTCAAGCACCCAGTCTGTCACTCCCACAGGAGCCAGTATATTCAGGAGGCACTAGAAGAGAGTAGAGGTCACAGGATGCACTACATTACCAAGACACAAATGAGATGCAGGGTCATAACTTACCAACATCTTCTAGAATGCACTCCACTACATCTGAATAGGTAAAGATCTTTTCTTTGGGGACAAGGCTCATGACGAAGTAACGTGAAGCCTGTAGCGCCTTTTTACGCCACCAAGATACTGAAAAAAAAAAGTACAGCACGAGTCACAAAACTTTGTCTCCAACTTGAGAAATTAATTTCCCCTTCAAAAATCACAGGTCAAAACAAGTTTTAGTTAAACCCAAATCTACTAGTACATGACTAGCTTTAGTCTTTCCAGGTCCAATTGTAATTTTAGAGCTTAGATGGGAGTGGCCCATCCAAAAATCTGTAAAGGATCCCCTGACTGAACACTGTTTGAAGTCCACCCTAGTTGGACGCCATGTCTAGTTAGCCTAGTAGTGCATCATTTTATTGGAGGAATCTTATTTATCTAAATGGCTATAGAATAGAAAAGTTTCCATGCCCTTAGCCAATTTAAAGGCAAGTTCAAGCTTGATTTACCTAGAAAAAAAACAGATAGGTTTTGCATTTGGTTAAAACTGGACGAACATGCAAGGAAAAACATTAGTTATGCATTTTCCAAGCTGAAGAGACTACAGCAACATCTTACCATCTGCTCTACTAGGTAGGAAGAGAAGGGCACAGTCAGAAAGAAGACCCGGGTATTGTTGGAGTTTCTTGTGTAGGAGGTCTGCATGCCTTGGGAGCCCAGGGTATTCAGTGGCAGTGGAGTACGGAGGATGACAAAAGACTTCAGGTTGACATCAGAATAAAAATTGCCCAGTGATACATTGAAGTAACGATCCTTTTTGATGGTGTCTGCATAGAGATTAAAAGTCTTACATGGCAATATTGATGAAGTGGAAAACAGCACTAAAGCCAAAAGTTTATTGGTATTGCCATTTTAAAGTAACGATGTAAACCTTGTTAGAGGGCAGGTGGCTTCTATACCCCAGGGTGATCCAGTTTATGGAAATTGGACATCCATGGCAGTAGTGTGATGCTTCTGACAATTTAATCCAATAAAGGTTAAGGAGACAAGCTAGGGATTGGGATCATAAAGTTGGTGTGGCTCTTGATTTTCTAGTTATAGTGCAAGTCCTGGAAAATCTCAAATGAAATCGTCAGAACACACTGAATAGTTTGGTTAAATCTCCAGGTCTTTTATAGGTTTTAGCCACAAGCTATTCCCTTATTGGGATAATCAGCATTATCATATTAGTCGTTTGGCATGGAGAAACTAAAACTGCTTTTAAGCAGGAACCTAAAGCTTACATGGTCTGGCAACCAAGAGAATTAAACTTAGAGCTGATGCCTTTGCAATTTGTTATAGTGATCTGAAAATTATGACTACTGCATTGTCCCACCAGTGACATTTTGCCAGAACATAAGACTCACAGTCTGTGAAGATAGGACGCTGTTTTATGGCTGGGGTCACAACTGGCTTGTACTGTGTATGCGTTGTTTTGTCATCTTCATTCTCTCCCAGCCACTGTCTCTGCATCAGAAGGTTAATGCGGTATGTTGTAACGTAGGTGTTGTTTATAACGTCACTCTGAAGAGACAAAATAAATAAAATATGGTCAAATGGAGTGCAATGCCTGCCATGTTCCTCCAGGCAACCAACTATCCAAAAATGGTTGTTATAAATTAACAGGCTTTGTACAATACTGCCATATGTAAAAAAAAAAAAAACTCCAGTAGGTAGCCACTGGAGGACCCAACCTCCTGTACTGGCAATACTGCACATCCATTTAATTAACCATCATCAGTCAAATAGACTTTCCCCCCAGCATATGGGGGGGGTCATAAAATGTTTACAGGAAATCTACCAAGTCACAGTGGCCTTCATTCATGTCTTGTATAAGTAAAATTGTCACCCATATTACTGACAAATATTAAGGTCACAAGGATATGTTGGAACTGGCAGTGCAGGTTACCTAGAATATATTAGCTATGATCTACAGGAGGGGGAAGTGAACCTGTGCACACAAAGCAAGAGTTGCAATTTGTCACTTGTTTACTATAAAGGCCAACTGCCACTCACCTCAGAATACCCTCCAGGAGCTCCAATTGGCACAGTCACATTGACAATACTTGAGACATTACAGACCACCTTTTCATTAAATATGTACTTGTTTGCTTCAATATCATTCCTCAACAGCAGATTTCCATTGATGCCCATGGCAAACAAGCAGGATTTGACATTTTCTGTGACGAGAGGTCCTAGCAGAGCCGGGGACAGCCAAGAGAGAGACAAGTCTTGGAACACTGGTGGGTCTGTGGCAATAAGCAGAAGAGGTTTCAGATGAGCACATGCCCTTTAAGACAGGCATACAGTTTTGCATGAACCCTTGCCTGGAGAAAAGCACTAGAAATTTGTAACCCTCTCCCAAGGGTATAAACAGAAATTACCATGAACACTTCCCTTAAGACGTTATAGACTGACCCTTTTAGCTCAACTCTTGCCCTAAACACTAGGCAGCCAAGACCACCCAGTGTTATCTAGTCACTCCATTCTGTGCTTCCAAAACTAGTTTGGGAGCATTTGTGGGTAGTCAACAGGCCAAATCTTTGACAAGGCCCTACAGTGATTATATAAAAAAAAAAACCCCAGACAGATTCAGCTTTGTCAACTGATTGTTTTCCTTAAAGTGGTTGTAAAACCAGTGAAGTGACTGGCCTCAGGCGATTCAAATCCTACATTTGTACTTGTTTATTAGCAATCTCCTCTCTTCAGAACCAAAGTTCTGAATTTACAAAGCTTGTCTGAGTTCATAAAGGGGCCGAAAGCTAAAATTACACCCTACAGAGCTCCGAGAGCTGAGTGGAGGATGAAACAGGCCCATCACACAGAGGGGGGGGGAGGGGGGGGAAGATGTCTCTAATCACCATTTCTTTTGGCGTCAGGAAAAACGTGGTCAGAAGTGATCCATGCTGATAGAGGGAGGCAGCATCCAGAAACTACACTTAGAGACAAACACTAGAGGGATATGCTTTTGTTTATATTTCACGTCTGAGGTGCACAACCACTTTAAGTCAATGATTTGGTTCATGACATGCAATACTCCCTGCTGCCAGGTTTTGCCATATATTCTGCAAAAGAATAGAGTTGTTCCAATTTTAATGCTACAGGATCTCCAGAGTGAGGCCCGGAGTGACAAAAAGTGACAGAATAACGTAGGGCCGGGCATGACTGTATAGCAAGCCAACAAGGGGAAAAAAAAAAAAGTGAAGAGGGGCGGAGGTAAAATGGTGAGGGGGAGGAGCAGTATAAATTTAGGGGTGGGGGCCTCCCGGCAGTCAGCAAGAAACAGGAGGCAGTTTTTCCCACCCACCCTCCCTGTGTTACGTGTTTGCTCTCTTTCCTTTCAGGTGCCATGGTGGTGGTAGTCATAAAAGCGTGTGGCGATGTCCTTGGTCTTTGATGGTGGCAGATAACAGATGTGATGGAAGTGGTGGGGGGCTCAGCTGTGGTATGGGCCCCTCTGGGGTTATTCCAGTGGAACGGTGTGTTGGAATACGGTTATGGTTGCACTGCGGAAACAGGGGTCGTCTCCAAGCTGGTTATACGGCTGGAGGCCTGGTACAATTAAGGTACTGTGGTGGTAAAAAGTTTAGCAGGGGCGCTGTCAAAGACCAACAGGCTGGTGTTAAAGTTGTTTGGTTACAATTTTAAATTTAAAAAAGTATTGGAAAATTATTAAATAGGCTGTTATGGCCATTTATACTCCAAAACCTGTGTGTCTCGTCATTAGAGGTTTAAGGGGAATAAGTGATGGTAAAGGTCATAGGTAAAAGGTGGGGTTATCTGTTCTACACTAGTCAAGATCTTCGCTACACTAACTCTGAACATTTATCCAGGCATTGACAACTTAATATTTCAGCTGATGCCTCATCTTGAAAAAGGTTTGTTCTGGGTCAGGATCAGAAAATCCCTGGAGCCTGAAATTCTAAAGTCCCAGATACTTTGCACTCGTAGAATTTCAAAATCTAGGTAAAGTTTTGTTAAAGCCTGTCACATGTGTTCACCAAGAGTTTTCGCACACTTAACTAGTACTTAAGTAATGCATGCAACAAATGCCTTTTAACCCAAAGAAAGTTACAGGAGCAAAGAAAGGCGTTGGGGTAAGGCTTCATGTACACTGGGAGTCAAACCTTGGGGGTGTTTAGAGAAAAAAAAAAATTAAAAAAGCCAAACACCCCACGTTAGTCTTTGTGTCCTCGAACACACAAGTTGAGGCAGGAGCTTTTAGAGGCAGAATACAGTGAATTCAGAAGCACCATTTTGCTGCCAAAAAACCTAAGTCTCACGGTAGGCACTTTTAGCATTCATTTCAGTGGCCAGACAAGAAAAAAAAAAAAAAAAACGACATCAAGTCATTTGCAAAACATGGCTTTAGGCACATTTATGGCTGCTTTCCCCCCCCCCCCCGGCAAGAGAAAAAAAAAAATTAAGCACTGGCCAATTGTCCAGTGTGCACGAGTCTTAAGCCTCGTACACAGCGTAGGACTTTTGGCTGAAGGGTGTTGGCCATGAACTTGTCTTGCATACAAATGGCAAAGAATTGTCAGCCAACAATCACAAAACTATGGCTTTTCAGCTCTTTAGCGCCACCCTTTGCGCATGGACTTGTGTACATGATCAGAAAATCCGACAAGATACAGAAAAATTTTAACATGCTATCCCACATTTGTCGGAAAATGGAATTGTCCGATGGAGCATACAAATGGTCGGATTTTCCAACAGCCTGTCACACAATTCCCATTGGAAAATCTGATTGTGTGTACACGAGGCTTTAGAGTCCATAAGCATATGTAGATGTCAGTTTACTCGGGGGGGGGGGAGGGGGGGAGAAGGGCTGACTGACAAGCAACCTGCCATTTGTCTGTTCCTCCAATGACTAGTTCCAATAACCATTAACAGAGGTTTTATCACCTACCACTGGGACATGCCATTGTTGTGTCTATGATAAGCCTGCGTAGAGTCTGCTTTTGCAGCATCTTGCTTAATACTGCATCAAGATGGTAGTCTCCAACCTGTAAAATATAAGTTTCCATACTAGGCACATAAATTTACATTTAATCAATCCTTCAAGATATTAGACCAACTACACCATACAGCAAGTGATTCTTCAGCTGGATCACTTTAAAAACATGAAGTGGAAAGTCAAAGAATACTTGTATCCATTTGTCAGTTGATGTGGCACTGACTTTGAAGTAACTAATCTACACTGTGCTGGATTTTAGCTTATACCAGTAGTCAAAAGACCATCACAAGTACAGATTCCAATATTACATGTTGCCATAGCTTGGGTATGCAGTAGATTTACACCATGTGCTTTCATAAAGCTGCAAGACTGGTCATGTGCAATACTTAAGTAAAAGACAAGGCAAATTTTTCCATTTTGGATAGCGTAAGGAAGGGTTATAACCCCCTGTAAGATTTGTCTGTCATCTGTCTTTAGCTATGGAACAGGAAGGGAAAGCTCCAAGATTGTGGGAGAAAATCCCTGCAAGTTAAAGGGAATTCCTTGGGGGTTGCCAGAACTACTGACTCCATTGGAAGATTTCCCCCCACTCCTTACTTTGGGGAACTCAGTTTTGGATTCCCCCCCTTACTTTCAATAACTGGTAAATAGGACAGAGTGTGAATCTCAACTGGGCAGACAGCAACTGTGATATACTAATGCTTTGGCACCTCGCTTAGGTGCTTTCGTCAAACACTCCTGCTCTCCAAACCCTTTCAATAGACCGGAAGTCAATACCAGCCCTTTTACCCCAAGTATCATGATGTTGTAGAACCAAAAAGGAACTACTCCATTGAACAGAAACAGGTTTACACACTTGAGTAGGTCACCACAAACACCAGGCTAATCCCATAAGAACCTTAGAGTTAGCCAGACAAAAATAGGGGACTCAATTAACTAAAGGGAATGCACACTTTAGGAGGCACACAGCAGGAGAAAAACAGTGATCCCACCTCAGACTGTCTAGCAACAGCCTACAACAGTTCTAATCCTGCCCCACTCTAACCAAAAACGAAAGGTTTTGAGTTATACGAGGTTACATAACTGAATACAAAATACTGTGACCAGGCCCCGGACTGGCCATAATGGGCAATCGCCTGGTAGGCCTTAGCAGCCCACGACGGCTGCCCCCTCCACTCCTCCCACAGACTCGTTCACTCTGGCTGATCCCACAGCTGAAGGAGAAAGGAATACACAGCAGCCAGAGTGTCATCTCCAGGCATGCTGTAAGTTACTGCACATGTCACTACATAGAGTCCTAACCTGGCACCATACCACTGCACCCTGCCCATATCACCAAAACTTTAATTTACAGGGGTCATTTGGGGGTGAGCCTTGTGACTGTGCGCAGGACAGACAGGAGGGGGTGGGTGATACCATGTTTTGCCCCACCAGGTGACACCAAACCCTAGTGACGCCACTTGCCCCAGTTGTGAGTCGGAAGCGCACTCGAGTGACAGTGACACCCGTTGGCACATCAGGGGGCCAGGACCTGCAACAATCCCTTCTCTGGCAAGGTAGCCGCGGCACTGATGATCCGATTAGTCTCGGCTGTCTCACACAGCCGAGCAGAGTGAAGCTGCCTCCCCCTCCATGTTGACACAGGGGGGCCCAACATTCAGTCCCGTGCTGATCTGAGGTACATTATGGGTCTGAAGGGGGTCCTGTAGCAAACTGTGGGGGCTGTGTAAAGGGGGTACAAGGTGCTGGAACCCCACATCCCATCATTAACATCTGCACCCACCCCCAGGCTGCTCAGTCTAAAATACCCGGGCCTAACTGACCTAGAAGGGATCTATCGGCTAACCAATTATTTCTCAGCATTAACCCAGACATTTTTTACCTTGCAATTCCTACTTACCTGTAGGACTTGTGACTCTGGAGTATTGTAAGGTGCTCTGAATACCACCCTGGTCAATGTGACATAGACATCGTAGCCTCTCTTGATGGCATCTACAGCCAGGATAATAGTCTGGTTTTAAGGAATTCCACTCTATATGTCTGAGATATCCTAGTCTGCAGTAAGGCCAAGAGAGAATGTAAGCATTTAGGAGGTTGAGATGCGAATACACCAGATAATCTGTCTATAGAAGACCTTTGACAATAGTCAGATGCCATAAAAAATAAAATCTAATTTTGAAAATAAAGCCAGTAAAACTGCCCTCTACCCACAATCTGAATGTTACACAGGGTAGCACATAGCGGCTACAATTCAGTTTCATTATACTGAGATGTTGTGTAGTCCATTTACCATACAAACGCAAGAATCTTAGTACATCTGGCATTGACCCAAGTGTACCTCATTTGGAGGGACTCTTTTAGAGCTAAATTCCTTGGTGGTATAATATAGCACTTTTGGTAAAGAGTACTCACTAGAACTTAAAGCTACACAAGGCAGTAAAAAGCTCGTGTAGCACCATCTGCACAAATGAGGGCAACTGCAATTATAGTAGCATGTATTAAAAGCTATGCCCATGCAAAAAAATAACGACTTTAAGCCTGGCTGTCATGTGCAGGCATCCCATTTTAACTAAACCAGCTTCTTGGCTGTTGAGGCTACTCCGACTTCCATCTTGCCAACCTAAAACCAGAGCTGAAGTCTGCAACACTTCGTTTAAAGTGCTAGTTGCCTAGCTCTCTGGCTTTAAGGTCACAGGCAGCCATTTTAGTGCTCAATTCTGGCTCAGTTGATAGCTGAAAATTACACAGGATAAAAAAAATTTGTGTTGTACTACACTGACATGATAAAGATCAGTGGAACATGACAAATTTGAATCCAATTCTAGATAGATCTCACAAACACCACATCAGTCCTCAAAAGGGGCAGGACTGAAGTGGTTGAGGCTGGGTTCACACTTGTTACGCCTTTTATCCTACTTTGCTCTGTGACATCAGTCCTACATCCATCCGACTTGAATGAACGGGATACTATGATCCAACTTTGTGATAGTTGGACTTGTCCTTTGACCAATCCCAGTGCGAGAAAAAAAAAAATTCTTTACTGCAGTAATCACCATGTCGGATGGTTAGGACAAGGATCCTACTTTGATGATATTCAATGGGCTGAAGTAGGATCAAAGTTGGACCAAAGTAGTACAGGGAGCATTTTCAAAGTCAGACCGACATGTCGGACCAGTTAAGACAGCCCTCATAGGGAAATATTGATTTTCACACGTCATGCGCATTTTTGCCAAGGAACCCCGGTTTAAAGGCTGATCTAGCATTCGTTAAATGTTTATTAATTTTGTTGCATTCCACTGATATGGACATTTCTTTGGGTGTAGAACATTTTATATTCATGTTCACTGGGAGGGATACTCATGTGTTTGCAGCTTAACCTTTGTTTTTTTGCATAAGTGGGGTTATTTTTCCCTTTAAACAAGTCAACTGTTAAAATGTCAATCAGAAGGGATACAGCTCACAGGGACTGACAAGTCAGAAATAGGTGTAGGGATGCAGTACCTGGCTTAACGAGTATACCCCATGTTTGGCAATGTCTAAATATTAGCCCTCTTAAGTTCCCCCCCCCCTTCTATAGCAAGACATGAGATAAATTCCAGACAGCTGTTAATGCCGCCAATACACTGGGTGAGGCAAGTAGCTGGAGTCTTATTCTAGAAGAGTTGAGGCTAGGATCCAAGTAGACCTTGGGAGCCAAGCCCTTAAGTGCAACGCAATTAAGGCCCAAGGCATGCTGTTCTTGACAAGAGCTAGGACACTGGAAGAACCATAGCCAACACTAGTCTTGCATTAGTCACACCTGATGTACAGGTATGAGAACCTCTTGCTTGAAGCTATAGCCTTGTAGATGTAGAATAGGCCAGTAGTCCTGAAATACCCAAGAGGCAATTACCAACATTTCTAGAGCCAAATTTTAAATTCCATTAAAATTTGTGATGAAGCGAAGCTTACCGCGGGTGCCGTCAGTTGAAATTTAATCTTGTCATCTTCTGCAAGTCTCAGCACAGACACCTGTTGGGAAGATGGGACTTTTAAAAGAGCAGCAAGCTTTTTGTCAAGCAAAAGCTACAAAATAGAACAATGTACACTTCAGTAAACCCATGTTAGACCAAGGCAAGCCACAATTCAGTTACTGAGGAAAGGAGGCCCCAAAATACTGGTTCTGTGTCGTCTAATGGCTTGCTGTAACTAGTTAGGCCCAGCTGAGCCCACTTGTGAGCAAGTGTTCCAAGAGTAGCAATTTAGAACCTCCTCTCCTACAAGGAGACAAAAAAGGCAGCTTTGGTCAAAAGGTGTTCAAGTGCACCTGTTAAAAGACTTTCTAAAGTAATTCTTACGGCTCAATCGCAAAATGATTGACCTGGAAGCACACAGCATTTCAAGTGAAGACATTTCATCCACAAATCGGTTTGTACAGAGGATCCGCCTACCTGCATCAGTTTTAGACAAGTGATGTGGTTTTCCAGGATACAAGAAATACATTTTTTGCATAAGAGGCTCCTGGGTTGAAGCCTGAACAGACATTTGTCTTGTACTAGGCATGTTGGGTGTGGGAGTCAACCCACCACATCGCATGAATGTTAGCAAACAAGCCATGCAAGGGCCAACTACGCTTCTGCAAGAGTGATACCACCTGGGGCTCCCTGAAGGATTTCCAGGCAACCGCAATGGTGGCTACTGCAGTGCAACCCTGTTGTGTCAACCCTTCATGCATGATCCTGCTGTAGAACTTTAGGCTACCATGCTGACACAACATACCTACAAGCAGTTAAAAAATTATGACCATCCACAGAAATGGAACTCTGCAGTATCACTACAAGATGCTGCATGAGTTCACCCTGGCAGTACAGAGAACCATGGCATCACTATCAAATCATCCTTCGGGTTATTAGGTGTCAAGCTTGGTACACAGGCTGAATAGTGGCCAGTTCAACAGAAACCAGCTGATGTTTGGCCCATGTGTACATCAGTCTAGCTTTAGTCAAACATATGATGGAAAACCAGTAGACATGTGCTCTGCCGAAAAATTAGGTTTTCGGAAATTTGGAACTACGAATTTCCAAAAAAACGAATTTTGAATTTCTGAAAAAAAAAGTGAATTAGATTTTTTGGAAATTCTAAAATTCAACTCTACAAATTTTAGATTTTCGAATTTTGCAATTTCGAATCTTGAATTTTTTAAATTGAAAAATCGGAATGAATTTCTCTAAATTTGTGAAAGACGAATTGCACATGTCTAAAAATCAGTACCCGATCAGCTTTGGCAGTGAGTGCTGACCAGTGTGTAGTCCCCTAGAACACATTAGCTCAGTGGGGGAGATTGCTGGAACATCAGATATACAAGTTCCTCCCAAGTTTTTTGTTCAGCCCGCTGGGTTGAAAAAACCTAGGCTGCAGCTAAGAAATTTGCATTACAGAGTGCCGACAGGGGAATCCCTCCTGCTGAGCCATTGTCTGCTCCCGGCAGGGGCAAACTGAGTATTACTAGCAGCTATAGCAATAAGTGCAAGTGAAACCAGCAAACTGGTTGTACCCAAGTTGAGCACTCAACGTGTACAGGCCCATACATGTTCAAATCTCAGCTGGTTCCTGCTCAACCAGCTAAGATTCAGATAGTCTATGGCTGGCCTTACTCTCAACATCTACTTCAAGTAGGGAGACTTACCATCCCTTGAATCAGCTGAAATATGTAGTGTATGACCAATTGAAGATTAGCTCTTCAACCACTCCCTATGAACTTTGACTGTTGGCACCACCTCAGAGTTGTGCATTGACCACAAGATACTAGTTCCACCTCAACCCTGCACGCCAAGTTTACCTCCATGTAGTTTTCTTCACAAATAATCTCCCTCACATCCCATGAGCGATCAGGGCTGCATGTTATATCCCTAAAGTAGGCCACAGACTGCATACCATCGTACACTCTGATCTGCACAGAGATGCCAAATTGTGCGTCTTTCTGCAATATTAAGAAAATAAATAAAATCAATAGGTGGGTGGGGAGCAATGGCATGGCAAATCCCAAAGAGTAACACTTACTGTATTATTCACCCAGCAGGCTAGAAAGGAGATCCGAATTTCCAAGTCCCCATACAAGTCAGTGGTGAGGGTGTAGCCACATTGGGCTGCCCGCATGCCCTTCATTATATCAATAGACCCTGTATAGTCTGATAAAAAGCAGTAGATATTAAATAGACATTATGCTTCTATTAAGATTCTTTTAGAGTGAAAGGCTACTTACTTATGGCTTCCAGCTGCCATTGACGCAATCCAAAGAAAGTCTTATCTCCCCAGATATAGAAATACCTGTCACGACATTCTGTCTTCAACACACCTAGGAAAAACAAACCAGGAGTACAGGTCTAGAAGGAAATTAGGCCCAGAACTGGGCCACACAGCATCTATTGTATATTACAGGTATCCCATAGCTTCCAACTGTCCCTCATTTATATTAAATATATCTGTGCTAGGAACTCCGTGTACTCTCCTCCAATGATCAAACTTGTCCTGACAGGCCCATGCTGCAAGCCATTCACTGGGAAGCTCAGTGTGCCGCAGCCGATAGGGAATGATCAAAAATTAATTTATTCTTTATATCTACACAAAAATGTCTGTCATTTCCATTTGAAATTTAAATGGGTTGTTTTACAAGGTGAATTGTTTACAATCACTTTAAGCAAATTTACACTCCTTAGTTTTGTAAAAAGCTGCAGGAGGATTTTCTGATCATGCGATTGGCTCACCGCTTTACTCAGTCTGCAGTGAGCTACAAGTCACATCCTTCAGTACAAGTTGTTTTCTGCAAGAAACTGAGGCTCATCTTACTCTGATAATTTTGCAAATAATGTACTGTCAAGTCTCATCACAACAGCGAGATTGCTTGTGGCTATAAACAAGACCAACTCTTCGAAAAATTTGGAACCAAATCTCTGAATCCACCGCACGGTAGTTGACACCCAATCAACACCACCTGTGGTTGAACCCGAGACCTGAGCGACGGCGCCACCCACAGGTCAAGGGGAACCATACTCCAGGCAACATTACAGCAGAGTCCAAAACTAACAGAATTGGAGAACGTGAGCCAAACTATTGCTCAGGCTACCCTTAAATTTAGGAGCATAGCGACCCCAATTTTGGGGGTCTGCTACACATGCAATTTGGAAATTGCACCCAGACTGTATGACCATTGACATGAAATTGCTCCTCCATGAGGAGTCTCTTAAACCCCATCTACAAGGCCTTGCAGTCTACTGTGCATCACAATCTAGATAAATTGATATCTTCCTAGCTGGTAGAGCTAGATGGCAAGGATTGGGAGTACCCATTCTCCCAGGGATAAAACCTTATAGGATTTATTCGACGCCATAGGATTTACCCAAGATGCCTTCCACATTGATGGCGTTGCCAAGTGGAGTCAGATGATTATTTCGTCATGCCTACACACGAATGCCAATCCCACCCTACAACAGACATATATGCCTTCTTGGGCTGGTAGAGGCTCTGGCCCTCACCAGGGCTGCTTGTACACTGCTGGGGTTATTGTTTTAGGCTAGGAAAGCCAATTAAATGGAAGTAACTGCTCCCACCCTGGGGATTTATTTTTATTCCAAATAAAGTCGACACGGCGATACCTCCAAGCAGATGTATACATCTGGCTTGACTCAGCTGCTACCACTGTGGTCACTGCCAGCCCATCCTAAATGATAGCCTACGTTTAGTCCCTTGCAGGTTGCTTGTGTGCTGCCCACAAGACTGCCGATTTGGTCTTAGCGGGTAGGGGGAATTGAGGTATTCTAGGACACACTTTTTTGATTGGCCTTAATGGCAGCGAGGCTCCGTTTAATTTATCTATCCTCTGGTTTATTATTGGATAAAAGTACAGCTCTGAAAAAGTTTACCCAAATTGCTTGTAAAGTATATAGTGTACATACAGGAGGAGATGCAACAAGCCAAGCTGAAAATTCCCAATGCACACATGCCTGAGTGTGGCTGTAGAGACCACTGGCTAGAAATCAGACATTCAAATTGAGAGCCCTCACCAGCACACGTCCAAAGCTTTATTCAGCAATCGCATGGCAACAGGAGTGATATTGAGCCCTGTGGGACCTCTTTTCAATAGTCACGTGCATAAGGTGTCCAGCAGGGCTCTAAAACGTAAATAGAATGCAATTGCTGAATAAAGCTTTGGACCTGTCCTGGAGACATCTCTTCGCTTCCAAGTTGGATGGGCCTACAAGTCGTCCAGTGCAGGTTCCCTACTTGAGGAGCAGAGATTATTTTTTTGTTTGCTAACGGTCACCAAGCACCAGTCAGATTCAACAAACCCAGCTTGCAAGTTGGGTGGGTCTACAAGGCTAGTGCAGATTCTTACCTTGAACAGCCATTACTCTTCAGCTTTACTTGGTTTGGCCAGCCACAAGGTCACCATGCAACCAGTCATTAGACAAGGGCCATTTGTGTTGCACAAGCATGGTTTAAAAAAAAAAAAAAAAACCCACGCATAACCCAGCCCCACACTTGATGACTAGTCCACTCGGCAAAAAAGTTGCATGTATGCATCCAACTTTAACTCCTACATAACATGAACTGTGGGTTCAGCTTCATCACTACAAAATCCCAGTTCTAGAATGCCAACTATTCTAAATGGCATTAGGGAGAAATCTGGAGAGAAGTGATATGGGGGTGCAATATTCATGAAAGCATGCTCGGGAGGCATTTCGTCCTCACTTCACTACTTACACCGATTTAGGTTATGTAGGTAGACAAGGACAGGCATGATAGCACTAGAAACTTTGACCAATAACTTAGCCACAACAGAACTGCTCAATGAAGATTGGACAATAATGTTATCACTATGCACAATAAAAAATAGTTACACCAATTTGGTTTTCTGATAACGACGTAAACTTACTGGTTGGTAGATGATCCGGTAAAGACTGTGCATGCACAAGATATGGTAGAGTCAAGCAGAGCACTGCAACTCTGGAAAAAAAAAAAATATATAACACATTTGTTATCCAACTGCTAAAGGACGAGAAGTGGTACTGTGAAGAGTCCATACACAGAACAGATACCAAGATGACTCTTAGCATACCAGACTAAAGTGGTACTATGTAGTGGCCATACATACAGAACAGATACTGTACTGAGATGACCTTCAACATACAAGACAAAGTAGTGCTACTGTGAAGTGTACATTAGACAGCAAATGTGAAGCACTCAGTGGAGCATGAAAGTACAATCACTTAACAGCAAATAGATGCTCCCAATACATGTGTTTACAAGTTTCAATCCCATAGCTCCTAACTGCCCCCGATTTAGAAGCCAGTCCCCTCTGATCTATATTTATATCTCGCAAAGTGTTTTCTGGTGCTAAAATTGCATCCAACTTCTAAACTACTGCATTCGTAAATTTCAAAAGCCAATATAAAAAAGGAATAGTAGTGGGGGGGGGGCACAAACACAACATTGGGTTTGGCACACAAATGGACAATTGTGAAGTGCCCCATTCTGAAACATAACTAGTCTAATAGTTTAACATAATACAGCAACATCAGGAGGGGATTTATTCTGCCAAAAGCAAATACACATTTGCAAACTGGGACTAGTATTCCAAGGTTTCTCTTCTCCCTCAGCTTTTTCTCCACTCAGCTAATGATAGAGAGGGAGGGTCAAACAAGGATGATATGCAGGCAACTGACATCCTCCTGAACAACTGATGCCGTTGGGCACTAGGATTGGCAGCTAGAAGGTCATAATGAAAACCTGTGGCTTTCCATAACTAGAAAAGGCAGGCTTCATCTGCCTGCTCGATTGTATCAAATTTAAGCATTTTGCCAAGGAACCCCAGAAGAAACCTCAAGGCGTGCTGGTTGAACTAATCTTTAAAAAGGTGGAGTGTCCCATACCTACACATAATTCTACCAATAGGTGTCCCTCATTCCTCCCCATCTCAAAAAGTTGGGAGGTATGCAATCCTACTCCTTCCTATGTAGCTGGCCCACAGCTATGTGCTACCCAGCTTAGTACAGGACAATGAGTTATGTAAGCAACCTGCCCTCTTTCTCCGCTGCCCTTGGTTTGTTCACAGGAGAAGGCGCACCGTCTCCACCATGCCCATACCCCCTGGTTTGCAGAGGTTAAGCACACTCGTTTTCACTTAAGGGTCTTGCAGCAGGGTTCCCACCCCTAGAATGTAAGGACAATGTCTCTATACCCACAGTAACTCCAAGGTCCACACCAGTGTCAACTCCAACATAGAGTTTATTTCTCTCTTTATGCATGAACATCCACAAAAGTTGAGAAAGGTGTTAGGAAGACAGATCAATTCAGGCACTCTTGTTTCTTCACCACTCAATCCCGAGTGGGTATAGCTCACCCGAAGGCACTAGCAGCTGGCACGTACAGTCTATTAGATTCCTTAATGGATGCATTCAGGAGATCCTCTGCCACAGAATCTATAGTGTCCCAAACCTCCTAATGGTTCCATTGTTTAGATCCCTGTTTTTGGATGGATGACATCCCTCCGAATAGTTGCTGGGCCCCTTCCTTCACTGAAGTCTCACCAGTCCTTTGGAACGGTCCTCCCCCCAGCCTCCTCTTCTAGAAACGGGTCCCCTCGCAAGGCAGCACCCTGGGATTCCTCCTCCCGAAGTGGGCTCCAGCTAAAAGGTGCTGGGCCCAGGGCTGAAGTTACAGTCCCAGGACTAAAGGTGCTTGGGACTGAAGCGCACATGGCCCCATGGCCTGGAGGGCCATGCGCCACAACTCCAGAACCAAAAAGAACCGACCACTCTCAGGCGGCGTCTGCCCCTTATGTATCCTCTCCCAGCATGCACAGCAGGTAGACCACCCCCACTGCACGGCTGTCAAGAGGACACTCAATCGCTACTCCATCACCTGTGGTTCAACCCCGAGTACAAGTGACAGTGCCACCCATACTTCTAAGGGGAACTGCAAGCCAGGCAAAACAGCAATTGAAAGATTCGAGCCAACTACCACTCGAATCACCCCTAAATTTAGTATCGCAATCCCTAAATTTAGGACCCCCGCTACAGGTATAGGGGGCCATTCACATGAACACATGCAGGACACTGAATCCAGCCTAAAGCTGAAGACACTTAAACCTGATTTGTACGATTTCCTAAAGAGCTACCAACTAGGTAGTACATGTTCCAGCCCGATTGGCTAGAAGATGGATAGATAAGGTAGGTACTTTTATTACAAGCTTTCTATGGACTTAAGACTGTCTGGTGAGAGTGGAACACATGGTGACCCCAAGGATGGAGGGCAGATGGCAAAACTGCTGCTAGAGACATAACCAAAGAGGTCGCCTCTGTTCCTATAAAAAGGCAACCCCCCCCCCCCACCTCAGCATCCCTATGGCAAGCACCCCCTTTCACCTTCTATACATAGCACTATATTGTACATTGACATCAGATCCTGACATCAAGGAGCTTACAGTCTATGGTCCCAAACTCACAGCCAAAACACATACTAGGGCCTATTTAGTCAGGAGCCAATTAACCTAAAAGCAGGTCTTTGGTGGAGTGGGGAGGACGCCAGAGAAAACAAAGCTTTCATCACTGGCTTGAGCATTGCCCAATCTCAATGGTCAGCAACATGAGGGACAACCCTTCCATAGAGACAAACAGGCAGCCCCTTCAAAATCCTGCCACTGGCTGTTTCAACAAATCACCATTTGCAGGCTCACCAATAAACCACACTACTAAACCTCAATGACAGGTGCACTTACCCAGCCAGGAGTAGACAACGCATATCAACACACCAGCCCCTCCGCATCCTACCAGACCAGAAAGAACTGAGAGATACATTCATTTCCTCTCCACCCACCATATATATAGGAGATCAGAACCTCACCTGACACCAATTAACCTCTAATTCCCCTCCTGATCACCTCTGCCCCTCCCCAGCCTTCTCACCTGGCCCTGCAATGACTGTGGTCATCCAGTGTGTGGCCCCGTTCTCCTGCCATGATGTGCAAATCTGGCTCCATTCACACTTGTGCGACTTGTCATGAAACTTTGGACAACAAAGTTGCATGACAAGTTGTTCCCCATATTTTCCAATGATAACCATTCATATGTGTGCGACTTAAAGTTACAGCGACTTCTAAGTAGTTCATGCACTACTTTGGTCCAACTTTCCTGCAACTTGAGGGCCATAGACTTCAATGTTAACCCTCAGAAGTTGCATTCAAGTAGTACCTGAATGTTAGGCTCCATTCACACTTGTACAACTCCAAAGTTGCGCCGACTTTGGAGTGCAACCTTGGTGCAACTTTGATGCAACTTTGAATGGGTGCAACTTGGTTTACGACTTTGGCTTTGACCAGTGTTAATAAACAACTGTTACACACAAGTTGCATTGTATAACATTCAGGTATGACTTTTATGCAACTTCTGAAGGTTAACATTGAAATCTATGGCCCTCAAGTTGCATGAAAGTCGGACCAAAGTAATGCATGAACTACTTTAGGGCCCCTTTCACACTACCAAGATTTTGCCGCAATTTTACCCTGATTTCAGGGAATGACTGTGTAAACTTGAGGTATATGGACCTCAACTCGCATGAAAGTCGGACCAAAGTAGTATAGGGACTACTTTGAAGTCGGCATGACTTGAAGTCGCACATATATAAATGGTTATCATTGGAAATCATGGGGTACGACTTGTCCTGCGCCTTTGCAGTCCCAAGTCGCAGGACAAGTCGCACAAGTGTGAAAGGGGCCTAAGTCACGCATATATGAATGCGTATCATTGGAAAACATGGGGCACGACTTGTCATGCAACTTTAATGTCCAGCGTTGCATGACAAGTCGCACAAATGTGAATAGAGCCTTATACAATGAAACTTGTGTGCAAACAGTTGACCATTATCACTGGTCAAAGCCAAAGTTGTATTCAAGTTGCACCCATCCAAAGTTGCGTCAAAGTTGCACTCCAAAGTCAGTGCAACCTTGGAGTCGTACAAGTGTGAATGGAACCTGAGCCCAGGTTCACACTGGCAGCAGGATTGAAATTGTTCGAGTTCAGCTGAACTCACAGGATTTCATACCCGCATGTCAGTCCGACTTCACTGGCGATTTCAGAGACATCTGTGCGGGTTTCTGCACAGATGTCTATTGAAATTGCACCCCGAAGTTGGCAATAATAGTAAAGAAACTACTTTTGGGAATCGGTGCGGTGCCGCAAAGTCGACGTTGCACCGATTTGGATGATGCCATTGCTGGCAATAGCCGTCGATTTGACATGTCAAATCGCATACCAAATCGCATCAATGTGAACCTAGGCTTAGGGCCCATATGTATTGTGTTAACGTGTCTTCATTTGCAATGGCACCATAATGCACTTAGAACTCTTTCATATTGGCAGCAGGGCTTGCCGCGTCCCGAAAAGCAACCAGCAGTGGATGGCTTTTCAGAAGGCGGTATAGCAGCGGCTGGCAGGGGTTCAGCAGGTGATCCTGCATCTCCTCAATGTGTTTTTGTAAAAAAATTGCACCGCAGCCACAACCCATTTACCTTGATGGGCAAGCAAAGTTAAAACGGAACTTCAGTCCACCTAGTATGGTGACCCCGTCCCCTCTTTGGGTGCCACCATAATCCCAGATAGTAAGCAATTGTGCTGCAAGTTTGAGAATGACTTGCTAAGCTATTGCTAGATTTGCCAGGCTTCCCAAGTTTGTTGCACAATTGCAGAAAGTCCGCATTGCATGACTCCAGATCAACTTTCTTTGCAAACATTCTGCAAGTCTTCTGCAAGTTCTGGTTCAGTTATGTTGTGCAATAGTCTTCCCACCACAGGGGGCACTGTGGCTGAATTTTCATGCTGTAGACTTGTAGAGCTCTTGCTGTAGACTCACCACTGCAACTTTGCTCTTGCTAGAGACTTGCCACGCAAATTTGTTACAAATTGGAAAAGTGTCAACTAGAACTTGTGCTTCAAGTGCTCTGCAAGTGTACAACTTGCCAGTGAAAATGTGCAGCAAGTTAACAGACTTACAATTCAACACTGACACAAATTTGTAGCAAGTTATCCTTGCAGCCTGGGATGGCTTTGCTCCACCAGTCTTCATGCAACCCCATGCGTGCCCACCCTTTGACATGCAGTACCTTCCACCATATGTAACCCAGTCAACACTGGTGCGACATCGACTTTCAGAGCACAAGTCGCATGACATGTCAAAATCAATGGTTCCCTATGAGAGCCGTCTTAACTGGTCTGACTTCTGTCGGTCTGACTTTAAAAAATGCTCCCTGTACTACTTTGGTCCAACTTAGAGACGATTTCAGCCCATTCATTTTAATGGATGTCGGGATCATCATCTTAAATGATCCAACTTGTGCTCTGAGGATCTGGAGGGGGAACCCCCATGCCAAATCTGATGGGGACAAGGGCCTCTTCCCGACAACCCTGGGCGGTGGTTGTTGGGGCCTCTGGGTGGGGGGCTTATCGGAATCTGGAATCCCCCTTTTCTAAAGGGGGCCCCCAGATTAGGGTGACCAGATTTTTAAAATGAAATCCGGCAAGGAGATAAGCAGGCAGGCGGCTGGCCGGGACTTAAGCCAAGGCAGAAGAACATGCGAGCGGAGCTGAATGGGCATGTACCCGAAACTGAAGAAATATTCCCACCGCTCCGACCAGCACACGATCATCAGAAAGGGGCACAGATAATGGAAAAAATACACCCCCTAAGCTAGTAAGAGTGGCAGTTTGGGGGGGTGTAATTCAGATTTTTTTATATTAATTCTGCACTGACTGTCTTTGAAATTGCCCCAGCCCCTGTTCAAATCCAATCCGTGGACAAAACCGGGGACAGACTTGGTCCAGGGACAGTGTCCTAAATCTGGGGACTGTCCCCAGAAACCGGGGATGTCTGGTCACCCTACCCCAGATCCCACCCCCCATGTGAATTAGTAGGGGTACATTGTACCCCTACCCATTCACCCCTAAAAAAAGCAGTGTAGTGTAAATAAAAACAAGAGACAGTTTTTGACAAGTCCTTTATTGAAAGTGAAGAATGTCCCCCATCAGAAGCTCATTTGTCTTCTATCTCCAGTCTTCTTCCTCCGGTCTTCTCGCTCCGGTGATGTGTTCTTCCTCCGGTCTTCTTCCTCCAGTGATGTCTTCTCCCTCAGGTGATATCTTCTTCCTCCAGTCTTCTCCCTCCGGTGATGTCTTCTTCCTCCGGTTTTCTCCCTCCGGTGATGTCTTCTTCCTCCGGTCTTCTCCATCTGATGATGTGTTCTTCCTCCGGTCTCCTCCCTCCAGTGATGTCTTCTCCCTTTAGGTGATATCTTCTTCCTCTAGTCTTCTCCCTCCGGTGATGTTTTCTTCCTCCGGTTTTCTCCTTCTCCCTCCGGTGATGTGTTCTAACTCCAGTCTTCTCCTTCTCCCTCCGGTGATGTGTTCTTCCTCCAGTCTTCTCCCTCCGCTGCTGTCTTCTCTGACACTTCTTTCATCTCTGCCGCCGACCTAGTCCTCCTCCAATGCTGGCTCCCACTGTTGGGTCATCTGCAATGTCTGCCAGTTCTTATATAGCCATGGGGCTTGGCAATCCGGTGACATCACCATGAGACTCCGCCCCTTGTGACATCACGTGTACCCCATACTCATTCACATAGGGAGTGGGATCTGGGGGCTTCCAGATTTCGATAAGCCCTCAGACCCCCACAACCACCACCCCGTTTGTCTGAAAAAGGCCATTTGTCCTTATCAACAAGGGGACAAGGTGCTTTGGAGGGGGGGGGGAACGCAGATGAAGGATCTCTTCAACGGAGACAAACAGGAAGTATAGGAATCTCTACAATGGAGACAAAAATGAGGGCCCTCTCCAGCAGAGGCAGACAGGAAGTAGAGGAATCTCTGCAAAAGGGACAAAAATGAAGGATCAATGGAGACAGACATGAAGTGAAGAATTTCTCCAACAGAGACAGACAGGAAGTGAAAAAATATCTCCAACGGAGACAGACAGAAAATTAAGGACTCTCTTCAATGGAGAAGAAGAGTGAAGGAATCTCTCTAATGAAAACAGGAAGGGAAAGAATCTCTCCAAAGGAGACAAAAAGTTAAGGATCTCTTTACCAGACAGGAAGTGGAATCCCTTTAAAACAGGAAATAAAAATCTCTCTCCATAGGACAAAGGCAGAAAGTGAAGGAATCTCTCCAACGTAAAAGAAAAATGTAGGAATCCCTTTAATGGGGAAGAAGAATGAAGGAATATCTTCAATGAAAGCAGAAAGGGAAGGAATCTCTCCATCTGAGGTAGGTATCTTTCCATGGGAGAAAGGAAGTTAAATAATCTCTCCATGAGAAACAGGAAGGGAGGGAATCTCTCCATGAGAGACAGGAGGTGGAAGAATCTCTCCACTGGAAACAGGAATAAAATGAATCTCTATATGGGCTACAGGAAGTGAGAGTCTCTCCATTGGAGACAGGAACTGAACGAATCTCTCCATTGGAGACAGGAAGTGAAAGAACCTCTATCCTGAGGCTGGGAAAGGAATCAAAAGAATCTCTCCATGGAAGTTGGGAATTGAAGGAATCTTTCAATGGGAGACAGGATGTGAAAGAATTTCTCCCTTGGAGAAAGAAATCAGAGGAATCTCTCTATGGGAGGTAGGAAGTAAAGGGATCTCTCCACTGGAGACAGGAATTTAAGTAATCTCTCCAAGAGAGTTAGGAATTGAAAAAATCTCTCCTTGGGAGACAGGAAGTGAAAGAGTCTCTCCATGGGAGACAGGAATTGAGGGAATTTCTTCATGGAGTGGGGAAGTGAAAAAAAATAAAATAATTGGACACAGGAATCAAAGGAATCCCTCCATGGGAGATAGGAAGTGAAGGAATCTCTCCATAAGAGTTGGAAATTGAAGAAATATCTCCATAAGAGTCTGAAATTGAAGGAATCTCTCCATGGGAGACAGGAAGTGAAGGAATCTCTACATGGGAGTCTGGAATTGAAAGAATCTCTCCACGGGAGACAGGATGTGAAGGAATCTCTCCATGGGAGTCTGGAATTGAAACAATCTCTCCATGGGAGACAGGATGTGAAGGAATCTTCCCATGGGAGACAGGGTGTGAAGGAATCTTTCCATGAGAGTCTGGAATTGAAGAAATCTCTCATGGGGGGGTCTGGAATTGAAGGAATCTCTCCATGGGAGTCTGGAATTGAAACAATATTTCCATGGGAGACAGGATGTGAAGGAACCTCTCAATGGAAGACAGGATGTGAAGGAATCTCTCCGTGGGAGACAGGAAGTGACGGAATCTCTGAATGGGAGACATGATGTGAAGGAATCTCGCCATGGGAGTCTGAAATTGAAACAATCTCTCCATGGGAGACAGGATGTGAAGGAATCTCCCCATGAGAGACAGGATGTGAAGGAATCTCTCCGTGAGAGACTGGAATTGAAGGAATCTCTCCATGGGAGCCTGGAATTGAAGGAATCTCTCCATGGGAGACAGGAAGTGAAGGAATCTCTAAATGGGAGACAGGAAGTGAAGGAATCTCTCCATGGGAGACATGATGTGAAGGAATCTCTCCATGGGAGTCTGGATTTGAAACAATCTCTCCATGGGAGACAAGATGTGAAGGAATCTCCCCATGAGAGACAGGATGTGAAGGAATCTCTCCATGAGAGTCTGGAATTGAAGGAATCTCTCCATGGGAGTCTGGAATTGAAGGAATCTCTCCATGGGAGTCTGGAATTGAAGAAATCTCTCCATGGGAGTCTGGAATTGAAACAATATTTCAATGGGAGACAGGATGTGAAGGAATCTCTCCATGGGAGACAGGATGTAAAGGAATCTCACCATGGGAGACATGATGTGAAGGAATCTCTCCATGGGAGACAGGATGTGAAGGAATCTCTCCATGGGAGACAGGAAGTGAATGAATCTCTCAATGGGAGACATGAAGTGAAGGAATCTCTCAATGGGAAACATGATGTAAATGAATCTCTCCATGGGAGACAAGAAGTGAAGGAATCTCTCCATGGGAGACAGGAAGTGAAGGAATCTCTCCATGGGAGTCTGGAATTGAAGGAATCTCTTCATGGGAGACAGGATGTGAATGAATCTCTCCATGGGAGACAGGAAGTGAAGGAATCTCTCCATGTGAGACAGGAAGTGAAGGAATCTCTCCATGGGAGACCGGAAGTGAAGGAATCTCTCCATTGGAGACATGATGTGAAGGAATCTCTCCATGGCTGACAGGATGTGAAGGAATCTCTCCATGGGAGACAGGATGTGAAGGAATCTCTCCATGGGAGACAGGAAGTGAAGGAATCTCTCCATGGGAGACCGGAAGTGAAGGAATCTCTCCATTGGAGACATGATGTGAAGGGATCTCTCCATGGCTGACAGGATGTGAAGGAATCTCTCCATGGGAGACAGGATGTGAAGGAATCTCTCCATGTGAGCCTAGGATGGAGGTGAAACCTGACAGAGGTTCTAATCCTTGCCCACTCTGTCCAAACCTAAACCAAAGTTGTGGCTTTAGATTACGCTTGAATTCACTGTTAGGTAAGGTGACCAGATTTTTAAAATGAAATCCGGGGACATATTTTTTTTATACTAGTAATGGCGGCAATCAGCGACTCTCTGCCCGTCACCGCCGCCGCCAGCCTCACAGCCTGTCAAGTCTTACTCTCCGGGCCCCGGCTACTACTGGGTGGGGAGCGGAGGAAGATCACTCCGTCAGGGAAGGCAAGGAGATAAGCAGGCAGGCGGCTGGCCGGGACTTGAGCCAAGGCAGAAGAACATGCGAGCGGGGCTGAATGGGCATGCACCCGAAACTGAAGAAATATTCCCTCCGCTCCGACCAGCACATGATCATCAGAAAGGGGCACAGATATTGGAAAAAAATACACCCCCTAAGCTAGTAGGAGTTAGGGTGACCCCATGTCCCGGATTGCCCGGGACAGTCCCGCATTTTGCAGGTCTGTCCCGGGCACATTCATTCCAGGACAATACAGTGTCCCGGAATGAAACTGACACAACCACCCCCCCTGGGCCAATCTGATGCCCCCAAAAAAAGCTGCCACATCACCACTTTACTCACTGACAGTACTTGTCCTGGCCAGGAATGCCTGGAGGAGCACAATCCCCGCCCCCTGCTTGTGATTGGAGAAATCATAAATCCCGCCTCTTGTGTACAATCACTGTGCTGTGATTCGTTACAGCACAAGCTAATTTTTGGGAAGGGAGGGTGTCCCTGAATGGTAGTTTGGAAATGTGGTCACCCTAGTATAAGGTGACCAGATTTTTAAAATGAAATCCGGGGACATATTTTATTTTTTTACTAGTAATGGCGGCAATCATCGACTCTCTGCCCGTCGCCGCTGCTGCCCGCCTCACAGCCTGTCAAGGCTTACTCTCCGGGCCCCGGCTACTACTGGGTGGGGAGCGGAGGAAGATCACTCCACCAGGAAGGGCAAGGAGATAAGCAGGCAGGCGGCTGGCCGGGACTTGAGCCAAGGCAGAAGAACATGTGAGTGGAGCTGAATGGGCATGTGCCCGAAACTGAAGAAATATTTCCTTTGCTCCGACCAGCACATGATCATCAGAAAGGGGCACAGATAATGGAAAAAAATACACCCCCCTAAGCTAGTAGGAGCGGTGGAGCGGGGGGGGGGGGTGTAAGTCAGATCTTTTTTTTTAATTCTGCACTGACTGTCTTTGAATTTGCCCCAGCCCCTGTTCAAATCCAATCCGGGGACAAAACCGGGGACAGACTTGGTCCGGGGACAGTGTCCTCAATCCGGGGACTATCCCCTGAAACCGGGGATGTCTGGTCACCCTACCCTAGTAGGAGTGGGGTGTGTAATTTCCCATTTTTGTTTTTTAATTCTGCACTGACTGCCCCTGAAATTGCCCCAGCCCCTGTTCAAATCAAATCCGGGGACAAAACCGAGGACAGACTTGGTCCGGGGGACTGTCCCCAGAAACTGGGGATGTCTGGTCACCCTACTGTTAGGACTTCACATTCTGTCTAAGGAAAACAGAAAGTATAATGTTCTGTATCTCAGAGTTCTCCTTTATTTACAACTTTATTTGACCTACATTACAAAAAAAAAGCTAGTGACCCCCCCCCCCCCATTGTTCTGGGAGCTCACGTCTTGCCCATAGATAATATGGCCGACACTCTCTTCAATTACATTTACGTCACTGCCAGAACGTTGTGTACTGACAAAACAAGAGAACGTTCTGTTCATCCCCGACATAAATGACAATACTGTACATTTAACCACTTGCCACCCGCCCTATTACAAGATGACGGCGGCAAAGTGGTTTCAATATCCTGACCGGACGTCATATAACGTGATCAGGATATTGAGCCGCTGCGCGCCCCAGGGGGCGCGCATCGCGGCGATCGTTGTTGCGGGGTGTCATTCTGACACCCCGCAACACCGATCTAGGTAAAGAGTCTCTGACATGTCCAATCACGGCTGATCACGATGTAAACACGAAGAGCCGGTGATCGGCTTTTCCTCACTCGCGTCTGTCAGACACGAGTAGAGGAGAGCCGATCGGCTGCTCCTCTGAACAGGGGGGGTCTGTGCTGATCGATTATCAGCGCAGTCCCCCCCAGGATGCCCACACTGGACCAGCAGGGACGCCACCAGGACCATCAGGGATGTCACCACCAGGTATGCCACCCTAGACCACCAGGGATGCCAAAAAGTGCCCACAATGCATTCCAATCAGTGCCCACAATGGATGCCAATCAGTGCCCACAATGGATGCCAATCAGTGCCCACAATGGGCATCACTGATTGGCAGGCATTATTGTTTGGCACTGATTGGCATCCATCAGTACAATACATTACAGTACATCAGTGCCCATCCGTGCCACCTATCAGTGCCCATCCGTGCCGCCTATCAGTGCCCATCCTTGCCGCCGATCAGTGCCCTTCCGTGCTGCCTATCAGTGCCCATCCATGCCGCCTATCAGTGCCCATCCATGCCGCGATCAGTGCCCATCCGTGCCGCCGATCAGTGCCCATCCGTGCCGCATATCAGTGCCGTATTAGTGCCTATCATCAGTGCCACCTCATTGGTGCCACCTCATCGGTGCTCATCAGTGCTGCCTTATCAGTGCCCATCAGTGAAGGAGAAAACGTACTTATATACAAAGTTTTGTAAATGAAACAAAAAAAACACATTTTTTTTTCAACATTTTTGGTCTTTTTTCTTGTTGTTTAGCAGAAAATGAAAATCGCAGAGGTGATCAAATACCACCAAAAGAAAGCTCTATTTGTGGGGGAAAAAATTATAAGTTGTTTGGGTACAGTGTAGCATGACCGCGCAATTGTCATTCAAAGTGCGACATCGCTGTAAGCTGAAAATTGGTCTGGGCAGGAAGGTGTGTAAGTGCCCTGTATGGAAGTGGTTAAAAGAGCTAATTTCCCGCCATGAACCAATGTTTCGTCAGATATGGTGACCCATCAGAAAGTGTAACGGAAGTGACGTTTCGTCACCGCCATCTTGCTACACCCCATACTCCTCCATAGTAAGGATACACTGAGAAGGGGTAAGCGGACATCTTGTTACACCCACCGGAATTTTGCATTTTACACTTTTTGTTAACGGTAAACTGAATTTATATAGTGAAATACAGTACTTACAACTCCGTCTTACTGTTTAGATGTTGAATTTTAAAAGCAGCGGCAAGAGAGCTGATCTTACAGGTTTGTCAAACTGACAGAGATTCGCTGCTTTTAACATTCAACATGTAAACATTCATTCTGAGTTCTAAGTACTGTATTTCACTATATAAACTCAGTTTACTGTTAAAAAAACTAGTAAAATGCAAAATCCCAGTGGGTGTAACAAGATGTCCGCTTACCTCCTTCTCACTGTATCCTTACTATGGAGGAGTACGGGGTGTAGCAAGATGGCGACGACGAAACGTCACTTTCATTACGCTTTCTGACGGGTCGCCTAATCTGATGAAACACCAGAAGGTGGTCACTTCTTGCCCATAGACAAAATGGCCGCACTTGGCTTTAAAGATGTCTCTGCCAGCACTTGTTATTACAGTTCTCTCAAATCCATTAAAAAAAAAAATATCTCATAGCGTTGCGTTGTAATCTTCGAGCAGTGACCGCTGACGGAATTATTTCTTGTTTCTCAGAATTGGGAGGCCTTCGGTCATACTGCGCATGCGTACTCCCCTCACACGGTCCTCGGGCTTATCTGAGGGATTTTCTTCAGCAAACTAAAACGAATCAAATTGAAGGCAGACGTGTATTTTTCTGCAATCAGAAAAAAATATATAAAGCTTGGCAGCTGTTTTGAAAAGTGTATTAAGCAGAGGAAGAACTTCCCAGTGCATGCTGGGAGTTGTAGTTGAGAAGCGGTGAGTGCACGTGGAGTGAGTGTGGCAGTGCATGCTGGGAGTTATCAGTTCTCTGCTATGGAAGGCACAGCTATAGAGCGTCCTCTGTTTGGAGGAGCCTTCTCTGCCCTCCTCCCCCCATCAATACAAGATGTCAGGTGAGGAGGGGCATTGTAGATCCTCTATATAGATTGATGGGGGGGAGTCACATTGTAGATCCGCTATAGTCACATTATAGATCCTCTATATAAATTGACTGGGGGAGGGAGTCACATTGTAGATCCTCTATATAAATTGACTGGGGGAGGGAGTCACATTGTAGATCCTCTATATAAATTGACTGGGGGAGGGAGTCACATTGTAGATCCTCTATGTAGATTGACTGGGGGAGGGAGTCACATTGTAGATCCTCTATGTAGATTGACTGGGGGAGGGAGTCACATTGTAGATCCTCTATGTAGATTGACTGGGGGAGGGAGTCACATTGTAGATCCTCTATGTAGATTGACTGGGGGAGGGAGTCACATTGTAGATCCTCTATGTAGATTGACTGGGGGAGGGAGTCACATTGTAGATCCTCTATGTAGATTGACTGGGGGAGGGAGTCACATTGTAGATCCTCTATGTAGATTGACTGGGGGAGGGAGTCACATTGTAGATCCTCTATGTAGATTGACTGGGGGAGGGAATCACATTTAGATCCTCTATGTAGATTGACTGGGGGAGGGAGTCACATTGTAGATCCTCTATGTAGATTGACTGGGGGAGGGAGTCACATTGTAGATCCTCTATGTAGATTGACTGGGGGAGGGAGTCACATTGTAGATCCTCTATGTAGATTGACTGGGGGAGGGAGTCACATTGTAGATCCTCTATGTAGATTGACTGGGGGAGGGAGTCACATTGTAGATCCTCTATGTAGATTGACTGGGGGAGGGAGTCACATTGTAGATCCTCTATGTAGATTGACTGGGGGAGGGAGTCACATTGTAGATCCTCTATGTAGATTGACTGGGGGAGGGAGTCACATTGTAGATCCTCTATGTAGATTGACTGGGGGAGGGAGTCACATTGTAGATCCTCTATGTAGATTGACTGGGGGAGGGAGTCACATTGTAGATCCTCTATGTAGATTGACTGGGGGAGGGAGTCACATTGTAGATCCTCTATAAAGACTGACTGGGGGAGGGAGTCACATTGTAGCTCCTCTATAAAGACTGACTGGGGGAGGGAGTCACATTGTAGCTCCTCTATAAAGACTGACTGGGGAGGGAGTCACATTGTAGATCCTCTATAAAGACTGACTGGGGAGGGAGTCGCATTGTAGATCCTCTATGTAGATTGACGGGGGAGGGAGTCGCATTGTAGATCCTCCTATGTAGACTGACGGGGGAGGGAGTCACATTGTAGATCCACTATGTAGACTGATGGGGGAGGGAGTCACATTGTAGATCCACTATGTAGACTGATGGGGGAGGGAGTCACATTGTAGATCCACTATGTAGACTGATGGGGGAGGGAGTCACATTGTAGATCCACTATGTAGACTGATGGGGGAGGGAGTCACATTGTAGATCCACTATGTAGACTGATGGGGGAGGGAGTCACATTGTAGATCCACTATGTAGACTGATGGGGGAGGGAGTCACATTGTAGATCCACTATGTAGACTGATGGGGGAGGGAGTCACATTGTAGATCCACTATGTAGACTGATGGGGGAGGGAGTCACATTGTAGATCCTCTATGTAGACTGATGGGGGAGGGAGTCACATTGTAGATCCTCTATGTAGACTGATGGGGGAGGGAGTCACATTGTAGATCCTCTATGTAGACTGATGGGGGAGGGAGTCACATTGTAGATCCTCTATGTAGACTGATGGGGGAGGGAGTCACATTGTAGATCCTCTATGTAGACTGATGGGGGAGGGAGTCACATTGTAGATCCTCTATGTAGACTGATGGGGGAGGGAGTCACATTGTAGATCCTCTATGTAGACTGATAGGGGAGGGAGTCACATTGTAGATCCTCTATGTAGACTGATGGGGGTGACATTGTATGTTTTCTATATAGATTGGGGGGTGGATAATATTGTAGATCATACAGAACTGTGCAAAAGTTTTAGGCAGATGTGAAGGAATGCTGTAGATCAGACATCACTAAATGGTGGACCTCTGTCCCTTCCAGACCGGTGCCATTTAAGAGCTAGTTCTGCCCCCTCCATGCAGCACTACTGTGCCTCTCTGTCTGTCTGTCCTGCCTCCCGACCGCTGCTCTGTGTGCCTGTCAGGTAGCGGAGTAAGGGGAGAAGAGGACACTACTTGGTGATGCAAAGAATGAAGAAAGAACTACTGGTGGGGTGGGGGGGTGGGTGATGATGTAAAGGGGCAGAGCACACTACTGGGGGGGGTGATGTAAAGGGGCAGAGCACACTGCTGGGGGGGGGATGATGTAAAGGGGCAGAGCACACTGCTGGGGGGGGTGATGTAAAGGGGCAGAGCACACTACTGGGGGGGGTGATGTAAAGGGGCAGAGCACACTACTGGGGGGGGTGATGTAAAGGGGCAGAGCACACTGCTGGGGGGGGGGGGGGTGATGTAAAGGGGCAGAGCACACTGCTGGGAGGGGGGGTGATGTAAAGGGGCAGAGCACACTGCTGGGAGGGGGGGTGATGTAAAGGGGCAGAGCACACTGCTGGGAGGGGGGGTGATGTAAAGGGGCAGAGCACACTGCTGGGAGGGGGGGTGATGTAAAGGGGCAGAGCACACTACTGGGAGGGGGGGTGATGTAAAGGGGCAGAGCACACTACTGGGAGGGGGGGGTGATGTAAAGGGGCAGAGCACACTACTGGGAGGGGGGGTGATGTAAAGGGGCAGAGCACACTACTGGGGGGGGGTGATGTAAAGGGGCAGAGCACACTACTGGGGGGGGGGGGGGTGATGTAAAGGGGCAGAGCACACTACTGGGGGGGGTGATGTAAAGGGGCAGAGCACACTACGGGGGGGGGTGATTGTAAAGGGGCAGAGCACACTACTGGGGGGGGTGATGTAAAGGGGCAGAGCACACTACTGGGGGCGGTGATGTAAAGGGGCAGAGAACACTACTGGGGGGGGGGTGATGTAAAGGGGCAGAGCACACTACTGGGGGGGGTGATGTAAAGGGGCAGAGCACACTACTGGGGGGGGGGGGTGATGTAAAGGGGCAGAGCACACTACTGGGGGGGGGGTGATGTAGAGGGGCAGAGCACACTACTGGGGGGGGGGGTGATGTAGAGGGGCAGAGCACACTACTGGGGGGGTGATGTAGAGGGGCAGAGCACACTACTGGGGGGGTGATGTAGAGGGGCAGAGCACACTACTGGGGGGGGGGGGGGTGATGTAGAGGGGCAGAGCACACTACTGGGGGGGGGGTGATGTAGAGGGGCAGAGCACACTACTGGGGGGGTGATGTAAAGGGGCAGAGCACACTACTGGGGGGGTGATGTAAAGGGGCAGAGCACACTACTGGGGGGTGTGTGTGATGTAAAGGGGCAGAGCACACTACTGGGGGGTGTGTGTGATGTAAAGGGGCAGAGCACACTACTGGGGGGTGTGTGTGATGTAAAGGGGCAGAGCACACTACTGGGGGGGGTGTGTGATGTAAAGGGGCAGAGCACACTACTGGGAGGGGGTGTGTGTGATGTAAAGGGGCAGAGCACACTACTGGGGGGGGGGGGTGATGTAAAGGGGCAGAAAACACTACGGGGGGTGATGTAAAGGGGCAGAACACACTACGGGGGGGGGGTGATGTAAAGGGGCAGAGCACACTACTGGGGGGGATGATGTAAAGGGGCAGAGCACACTACTGGGGGGGGTGATGTAAAGGGGCAGAGCACACTACTGGGGGAGGTGATGTAAAGGGGCAGAGCACACTACTGGGGGGGGGGTGATGTAAAGGGGCAGAGCACACTACTGGGGGGGGGGGTGTGTGTGTGTGTGATGTAAAGGGGCAGAGCACACTACTGGGGGGGAGGTGATGTAAAGGGGCAGAGCACACTACTGGGGGGGAGGTGATGTAAAGGGGCAGAGCACACTACTGGGGGGGAGGTGATGTAAAGGGGCAGAGCACACTACTGGGGGAGGTGATGTAAAGGGGCAGAGCACACTACTGGGGGAGGTGATGTAAAGGGGCAGAGCACACTACTGGGGGAGGTGATGTAAAGGGGCAGAGCACACTACTGGGGGAGGTGATGTAAAGGGGCAGAGCACACTACTGGGGGAGGTGATGTAAAGGGGCAGAGCACACTACTGGGGGAGGTGATGTAATGGGGCAGAGCACACTACTGGGGAGGGGTGATGTAATGGGGCAGAGCACACTACTGGGGTTGGGTGATGTAATGGGGCAGAGCACACTACTGGGGTTGGGTGATGTAATGGGGCAGAGCACACTACTGGGGGGGGGGGTGATGTAAAGGGGCAGAGCACACTACTGGGAGGGGGTGTGTGTGTGATGTAAAGGGGCAGAGCACACTACTGGGGGGGGGGTGATGTAAAGGGGCAGAACACACTACTGGGGGGGAGGTGTGACGTAAAGGGGCAGAGCACACTACTGGGGGGGGGTGATGTAAAGGGGCAGAGCACACTACTGGGGGAGGTGATGTAAAGGGGCAGAGCACACTACTGGGGGAGGTGATGTAATGGGGCAGAGCACACTACTGGGGAGGGGTGATGTAATGGGGCAGAGCACACTACTGGGGTTGGGTGATGTAATGGGGCAGAGCACACTACTGGGGTTGGGTGATGTAATGGGGCAGAGCACACTACTGGGGAGGGGTGATGTAATGGGGCAGAGCACACTACTGGGGAGGGGTGATGTAATGGGGCAGAGCACACTACTGGGGAGGGGTGATGTAATGGGGCAGAGCACACTACTGGGGAGGGGTGATGTAATGGGGCAGAGCACACTACTGGGGTTGGGTGATGTAATGGGGCAGAGCACACTACTGGGGTTGGGTGATGTAATGGGGCAGAGCACACTACTGGGGAGGGGTGATGTAATGGGGCAGAGCACACTACTGGGGAGGGGTGATGTAATGGGGCAGAGCACACTACTGGGGAGGGGTGATGTAATGGGGCAGAGCACACTACTGGGGAGGGGTGATGTAATGGGGCAGAGCACACTACTGGGGAGGGGTGATGTAATGGGGCAGAGCACACTACTGGGGAGGGGTGATGTAATGGGGCAGAGCACACTACTGGTGAGGGGTGATGTAATGGGGCAGAGCACACTACTGGGGGGGGGGGTGATGTAATGGGGCAGAGCACACTACTGGGGTTGGGTGATGTAATGGGGCAGAGCACACTACTGGGGAGGGGTGATGTAATGGGGCAGAGCACACTACTGGGGAGGGGTGATGTAATGGGGCAGAGCACACTACTGGGGTTGGGTGATGTAATGGGGCAGAGCACACTACTGGGGAGGGGTGATGTAATGGGGCAGAGCACACTACTGGTGAGGGGTGATGTAATGGGGCAGAGCACACTACTGGGGGGGGGGGGGTGATGTAATGGGGCAGAGCACACTACTGGGGTTGGGTGATGTAATGGGGCAGAGCACACTACTGGGGAGGGGTGATGTAATGGGGCAGAGCACACTACTGGGGAGGGGTGATGTAATGGGGCAGAGCACACTACTGGGGAGGGGTGATGTAATGGGGCAGAGCACACTACTGGTGAGGGGTGATGTAATGGGGCAGAGCACACTACTGGGGGGGGGGGTGATGTAATGGGGCAGAGCACACTACTGGGGGGGGGGGGTGATGTAATGGGGCAGAGCACACTACTGTCACATTGTGGATCCTCTATATAGACTGGTAGGAGGTCACATTGTGGATCCTCTATATAGACTGGTAGGAGGTCACATTGTGGGTCCTCTATATAGACTGGTAGGAGGTCACATTGTGGATCCTCTATATAGACTGGTAGGAGGTCACAATGCATAGATTTGATCTACAACTGTAGTTTGCTGACTTCCAATTGACATAAACCCCTTCTCATTTCCCTCCAAACCTCACACTAGTGATAGTCAATATCTACAGAGCCAGCGATTGTAAGCTCTTGTGTCTCACTCCTGTTTTTTTCTCACCAGTGACCTGCGGGAGATCCCCGACAATCAGGAGGTGTTCGTCAATCAGCACACAGATCAGAGTATCATTGTGGAGCTTCTGGAGTATCAGGGCAGTATGGCGGACCCCGACGCCGCACGGTAATAGTCCCCATTTCCTGGGAGCTTCTCTATACCTGGGGACTCTCAACCTACTCTTTGATATCTTGTCCTATTGAACTTTTAGTTGAAATTGGCTAAATAGATTCCAGTTGCATTCCTTAACCCCTTCAATACCGGGCACTTTCACCCCCTTCCTGCCCAGGCCAATTTTTCAGCACTATCACACTTTGAATGACAATTGCGCAGTGATGCAACCCTGTACCCAAACAAAATTTTTATCATTTTGGTCACACGAATGGAACTTTCTCTTGGTGGTATTTAATCACCACTGGGGTTTTATTTTTGCTAGATAAATGAAAAAAAATGAAAATTTTGAGGGGGGGAAAAAAAAACGTGTTTTTTCTCTCCGTTATAAAATTTTGCAAATAAATTAGGGTTGCACCGATACCACTTTTTAAAGACCGAGTACAAGTACTGATCCTTTTTTTTTTTTTTTTTTTTTTTTTTTTTTAATGTCATGTGACCGTGGCACTAATATTCAGCAGTGTCAGTAGTTTTTCAATTTTTTTTTTATTTTTATTTTACAAAAAAAAAAATATATTTATTATACTAGCTCATTATTAATTACTTACCTGAGTTCGAAGCCCCCGCAGCGGTCCTCGTTCCCCCTCCTCCGTCGCCGCCATCTGTCCCGGAGTGACTTCCGGGTAACGCGGCACTGTGACTGGCATGCGCGCAGAAGCCGCCAGTCACAGCGCGATCGCCTTCAGAAACGGCACGCTCAGTGCGCCTGCGCCATTGTCTACGGCGCACGCGCTGTAGACATCGGTGCCTTTCTTTTTTGCAAATATCTCCTAAACCGTGTAGGCTTAGGAGATATTTCTTGCACCTACAGGTAAGCCTAGATCTAGGCTTACCTGTAGGTTAAAGTGGTCTGCAAGAGTTTCCAAAAACTTTAAAGACCCATAGGGGGTTCCTTCTTTTTTGGTAAATAGTCATTCGGGATATGGCAGTTCTGAGATTGGTCAAAGCTAATCACATGGTACAGATGGTCTGTGACTGGCCCAGTCTGTACCATGTGATCAAAGTAGACAATCACAGGTAGCAACACAATTGTACACAATGGATGGCATTAAAGAAAGATGTCATATGACCTGCTGTGATTGGTCACATGGTAGCGAGCCGGTGTTCCGTCAGAATTGGTGATGTTCCGTCGTCGCCATTTTGCTACACCCCGCACTTTTCCATAGTAACGATACACCGAGAAGGGGGCAAGAGGACATCTTGTTACACCCACCGGAGTTTTGCATTTCACAGTTATTTTTAACAGTAAACAGAGTCTATAAGGTGACATACAGTATTTGGAAATCCATGGGACTGTTTACATGTTGAATTATAAAACCAGTGGTGTTCTGTCACATTAGCAAACCTGTGAAATCAGCAGGTTTGCTGCTGCTTTTAAAATTCTACATCTAAACAGTCCGTCGGATTTCTAAATACTGTATTACACCATATAAGCTCCGTTTTCTGTTAAAAATAACAATGAAATGTCAAACTCCGGTGGGTGTAACAAGATGTCCACTTGCCCCCTTCTCAGTGTATCCTTATTGTGGAGGAGTGCGGGGTGTAGCAAGATGGCGGTGACGGAACGTCACTTCCGTTACAAATTCTGACGGGTCGCCATATCTGACGGAACGTCGGTACTCTGATCAGTCAAAGGCTGTGTCCCCTGGACATGGCTGGTGACAGAGTGCGGCCCCCGCCATCTGCACTTCCTGACAAGACGTCATATGACGATGAGTCAGGATGGAAAAGCCACCGCCCAGCCATCACTTGTCCATAGGCCGGGCGTGAAGTGGCATTTGCCAGCATGCTTCAAGAGAGGGACCTTTGCTCTCTGTGTAAGCTCTGGAGAGCTCTACCTCTTAACTCGGGTTCCATGGAACTCTAGGGTTGCTCCAGAGGTTGCTAGGGGGTTCCTCAGGCAATGAGCAATTTCTGCCTCTCAGATAAGTTCCCACTGACACCATTCATCTTTTTAGCTATCTATAAGGGGGGGTAATTCTTCCCAATGACCACAAGTGTAAGGAGCATTCTTCCCACTGACCATCACACTAATGTATCATGATTTTTAGCAGGGGTTCCCCGAGACCAGAAAATTATTTCAAGGCTTCCTCTGTGTTGAAAAAAGGGTTGAGAGAGGCTGTTTTGGACCTCTACAAAGTGCATGAGATTTGCTGATTGCAGAGCTGTAGGTTTGAGGCAGCAGGTGGTTGACCTGTGCAAGGAGGCCGCTGCTTCCACACACAGAGCAAGGGTCATTTTCTTGCAGAAGCAAATGAAGCGTGAGACTTTGCACACTTTTTTTTTTGTTGCTGCACCTGATATTTCAGTTGGACTTTAACATTTGTAAGCACTCCACCTTACGACCTAGACTGGTCTTGTCCCTGCCCGCTTCCTGTTGTTTTCGTCTTGTAGTGGGTGGAGCTGCTAAGCCCCTCCCACAGCCTGTAGCGGGCAGACGTGCTGGGTCCCTCCCACAGCTTTGCTCTCTGCAAAGGCTATATACAGCACGGTGATGATGTTTTCAACGCTGCTTTTACAACCTAATATCTGGGTTTGCAAAGACTTTTGGCGCAGAGTGAATGTATATCCTTTGTGGCTATTGAGGAATGTATTTAAATGTTTTTAACCATTTCCCGCCCGGCCTATAGCAGAATGACGGCCGGGCGGTGTTTCAATCATACTGACCGGACATCATATGACGTCCAGCAGGATAACAGCCGCCACGCGTCTCTGGGGGTGCGCATTGCAGCGATCGGTGGTGCGGTGTGTCAGTCTGACACACAGCTACACTGATCTCAGTAAAGATCCTCCGGTGGAGGCCCTTTACCATGTGATCAGCTGTGTCCAATCACGGCTGATCACGATGTAAACAGGAAGAGCCGTTGATCGGCTTTTCCTCACTCGCGTCTGACAGACGCAAGTAGAGGAGAGCCGATGGCTGCTCTCCTGACAGGGGAGGTCTGTGTTGATTGTTTATCAGCACAGCCCCCGAGGGATACCCGCCCAGGACCACCAGGATGCTGCCAGGACCACCAGGGAAGGCCACAACACTGGACCACCAGGTATGCCCCCTAGACCACCAGGGAAATGCCAATCAGTGCCCAGGCAGCTGCCAATCAGTGCCCTTCCAAAATGCCTGCCAGTGCCACCGGGGATGCCCATCAGTGCCAGGTATCAGTGTCGCCTATCAGTGCCGCCTATCAATGTCCATCAGTGCCACCTCATCGGTTCCCGTCAGTGAAGGAGAAAACATACTTATTTACAATTTTTTTTTTTTTAACAGAAACAAGAGAAGAAAAACATATTTTTTTTTAGCAACAAATAAAAACCGCAGAGGTGATCAAATACCACCAACAGAAAGCTCTATTTGTGGGAACAAAATGATAAAAATTCTGCGCAATTGTCATTTAAACAGCGACAGCGCTGAAAATTGGCTTGGGCAGGAAGGGGGTGTAAGTGCCTGGTATTGAAGTGGTGAAAGAACAGAGCAGCAGGTAATGATTCCTCTCCTGTCTCTGGGGTAGGTACCACTTTGAAGATGTCGCCACCAGCAATGATGCCCAGGGAAAGGCAGAGATTATCAGCGTCGAGCCCCTCACACTGGCACAACTCTCCCTCAGCAGCTGCTCCAGTGCCTGGGCGCTCACCGGACATCAGCTTGTCTCCAAATTCAACGAACAGGTAATCCCGGGCATTTCTGTCCCTTCCGGTTATGGGTGACACATTGTACAGATGAGTGCAAGTTCTTCAGCCCGTCCCAGATTCCTCTCTGCACAAAGACGCCATGGCTTCCTATGCCTCTTGGGGGCTTTGGTAGTGAGACTAAAATAATTTCCATCTCTATTCACCTGCTGAGGACATTCCTGTGGAATGATTCATGTTATTGCAGGAGAAGGAGTGAGACTCCAGGGTACAGTACTGTGCAAAAGTTTTAGGCAGGTGTGAAAAAATGCTGCAAATGAAGAATGTGTTCAGAAATAGAAGTGTTAATAGTTTATTTTGATCAATTAACAAAATGAAAAAAAAAGGAACTAAAGGGAAATCCAACAAGCCACAGATCTCGGCTGCCTCAAATCCTTCTGTCCTCATGTAATCCTAGACAGACTCCATGATGATGAGATCAGGGCTCTTTGGGGGCCAAACCATCAATTCCGAGACTCCTTGTTCTTCTTCACACTAAAGATGGTTCTTAAAGCGGAGCTCCGCCGTAAAAAATATATATTAAAAGCCAGCAGCTACAAATACTGCAGCTGCTGACGTTTTAATAAATGGACACTTACCTGTCCTGGAGTCCAGCGACGTCGGCAGCAGAAGACGAGCAATCGCTCATCTCTCGGCTGCCCCCACCGCCATCATCGGTGAGGGAATCGGGAAGTGAAGCATTGCGGCTTCACTGCCCGATTCCCTACTGCGCATGCGCGAGTCGTGCAGCGCCGTCCTCACAGGTTCCCGCTGTGTTCTGGGAGCCAAGTGTTTCCCAGAACACAACGGGGGGGGGAGTGGCGTAATGCCCGCAGTTTCCCGCAGAGTCTATGCCCGGAAGTGGGTGCAAATACCTGTCTTAGACAGGTATCTGCACCCCCCCCTGAAAGGTGCCAATTGTGGCACCGGAGGGGGGGAGGAATCCAATGAGCGGAAGTTCCACTTTAGGGTGGAGCTCCGCTTTAATGACATTGGCTGTATGTTTGGGGACATTGTCAGAATACATTTTGAAGCCATTCACACACATGGTGTGGCATGATGGATAAGTATCCGCCTGTATTTCTCAGCATTGAGGACACCATTGATTCTGACCAAATCTCCATCTCCATTAGCAGAAATGCAGCCCCAAACTTGCAAGGAACCTCCACCATGCTTCCATGTTTCCTGCAGACACTCATTATTGTACCGCTCTCTGGCCCTTCACCAACCAACTGCCTCCTGCTACAGCCATATTTCACATTTTGACCCATCAGTGCAGAGCTCCTGCTGCAATTTTCCTGCACCCCCATTTCCTATATTTTCCTGCATACTTGAGTCACTTTGCCTTGTTTCCACGTTGGAAGTGTGGTGACTTTTTGGCTGCAATTCTTCCATGAAGACCACTTCTGGCCAGATTTCTCCAGAACAGTAGATGGGTGTACCTGGGTCCCACTGGTTTCCACCAGTTCTGTGCTGATGGCACCCCTGGACATCTTCTGATGTGGAAGAGAGGTAAGCATGATGTGTCTTTCATCTGCTGCATGAAGTTTCCTTGGCCAACCACTGCGTCTACGGTCCTCAGCGTTTTCCTGTTTCTTTGTGCTTCTTTAAAAGAGCTTAAACAACCCATCTTGAACCCCACAGTCTGCTTTGAAATCTTTGCCTGGGAGTGACCGTGCTGGTGAAGTATAACCCCCTTGTGTCTTGTTGCTTGCTGAGTCTTGCCGTATGACCTGTGACATGAAACTGTCTTCCACAACCTCACCTTAGTAGCAGAGTTTGGCTGTTCCTCACCCAGCTTTAAGCCTCCTACACAGCTGTTTCTGATTTAGGTAATGACTGTAGATTGAAACACAGATGAAATTGATGAGCATTAGTACCTGCTTGGTATAACTCGTTAATCATACACCTGACTTCAATCCTACACAATCCCTGACTTTGTGCAAGTGTACAAAGTGTGCAAGTGTAAGAATTGATGTTGGTTTGAAGCCAAAGGATAGTCACGCCAAATATTGATTTTAATTTAGATTTTTCTTCTGTCCGTTCACTTTGCATTTGTGAATTGATAAAAATTTACAATTCAAATAAATATTTTTGAAAGCATTCTTCTTGTTCAATATTTTTATTGAATTTTAAAAGACAAATAGCATATGGAATACAAAAGTGTAAACATGGGATAAAATTGATGACAATAAAGTTTGGCATTCAAATATGTGTTCATATTTGAACAATTAAGTACCGATTAAATAACAGACATTAGAAACCAAAATAGTAAGAAGGACAAAGTAATGATGCAATAAATGATCACTAAACTATACCTTTTTAGGTAGTAAATGTGTAATGTGCCTCCAGACCACCCATCCACCCCAAATAGGTTCAAGCTGTGAATGGGAGGGGGCACATGGCGAGAAAATAAATGTATATAAACTAGAGTATACAAAATAAAATAGTTGATCGCATAAAATAAGAAGGGTATACGTCTCACACATATTACTACTTGTATGTCTGAACTGACCATAAAAAGGAAGTTTCATGGTAATAAAGGAATAAATTAGGTAGATCTAGCACAAACTCTAAGTCATAAATGTATTTATATGGGCTTTTGAAAGCACTCTTACTCTACAGCATTTCTTCACACCTGCGTAAAATTTTGCACCGTATTGTACTACACTCGGAGCTCATGATTGGTGTTTTCACAGGAAGCCAGGTGTGCACTTTCTGCTGGGGTTACTCTACATACCTGGGACCACTACAACTCCCAGCATGCCATGTTTGCTTTTATACATTCGGTGTGTCGTGTATCATATTGTCCTGCTTGACAAATATGCATTACTGTTTGTTCTCTCTCCTCAGGCTCAGAACACGGTCACCATATACATGGCTTTGTTCAGAATGCCACAATATTCTACAGACCTCCTGGTGACATTAAATGATCCTGTAGCTATAGAGTAAGTAATACAGACAGAAGGGGGCTATGAGACTGTCCTCCTCCTGCAGGGTGATACAGACAGAAGGGAGCTATGAGTCTGTCCTCCTCCTGCAGGGTGATACAGACAGAAGGGAGCTATGAGTCTGTCCTCCTCCTGCAGGGTGATACAGACAGAAGGGAGCTATGAGTCTGTCCTCCTCCTGCAGGGTGATACAGACAGAAGGGGGCTATGAGTCTGTCCTCCTTCTGCAGGGTGATACAGACAGAAGGGAGCTATGAGTCTGTCCTCCTCCTGCAGGGTGATACAGACAGAAGGGAGCTATGAGTCTGTCCTCCTCCTGCAGGGTGATACAGACAGAAGGGAGCTATGAGTCTGTCCTCCTCCTGCAGGGTGATACAGACAGAAGGGAGCTATGAGTCTGTCCTCCTCCTGCAGGGTGATACAGGCAGAAGGGAGCGATGAGTCTGTCCTCCTCCTGCAGGGTGATACAGGCAGAAGGGAGCGATGAGTCTGTCCTCCTCCTGCAGGGTGATACAGGCAGAAGGGAGCTATGAGTCTGTCCTCCTGCAGGGTGATACAGACAGAAGGAGCTATGAGTCTGTCCTCCTCCTGCAGGGTGATAGACAGAAGGGAGCTATGAGTCTGTCCTCCTGCAGGGTGATGGAGACTGTAGACAGTACAATGTGTAGTGTAGATGGTTCTCTCATTAATCTAGTCTCCCTCCTGTCTCCTCTCAGTCCGGCCAGCAGTAGTGCCTCTTCCGGATCCTTGAATGGCTCCTCTGCTCTATGGACACAGGAAGATTTCCACCGTCTCCTGTGCAGTTTCCGTCTACATGATCCTGGCATCTTTGGCTGACTTAAAGGACCTTCCTCTGTTTGAAGCCGGAATGCTTCTTCTTCTCTCACCCCTAGTTAGAATGTCCCACCAATAACTAGGACCTTATCCTTGGATAGTTCTTTTAGCACTGCTACCTGCAGAACTTGGAGGGATGGTTTTTACAGTTCATACTGTGGAGACTTGGTGGACTTTTCTGTCTGGATGATGAAAGACGTGAATTAAACAGCTTCTGGTTGATAGTTTTGAAAAACGTACAGGTATAATCAGTCTGAAGAGGACCAATCACAGACGGACATGCATAAGAATCTGAGTATCTGTGTTCTGTCATAGTTATAATGTTACCTATGAAAACCTTTACATTTCCTTCCTTATTTCTCTTTTCTTTGAGGATGAGTGTGTATAACCGTGTCAATTACCAGAGCGCGTGTGTGTGTGTGTGTGTGTGTGTGTGTGTGTGTGACCTTTAGACTGTAAGCTCCTTGAGGTCAGGGACTGATGTGAATGTATATGTAAAGCGCTGCGTAAATTGATGGCACTATATAAGTACTTTAAATAAATAAAAGTGACCAGTTACACTTACCGGTAACGGTGTTTCTGGGAAGTCTTCCAGGACGGCACAATGAGAGATGACTGGCTCCACCTGACAGGAAACACAATCAATTCAAAGAGGTTAAAGCACCCGCCCCTCCCCGTGCTCCTCAGTTATGAAAAAGTACAGACCCACACCAGTGCACGAGAGAGAAAACACACACCCAAATAACTCTATACAAACCAATGTATCAACCAAAGCGGTGGGAAGTAGGCCTGCCGTCCTGGAAGACTTCCCAGAAACACCGTTACCGGTAAGTGTAACTGGTCACTTTCTCAAGTCGTCTTCCAGGACGGCACAATGAGAAAGAAGCAAGTAGCTTCAGGCCTACCTTAGGGTGGGACGACTGCTTGCAGGACCTTTCTACCAAAGGACAGGTCCTGAGGTGACAGCAACTCCACTCTGTAATGCCTTAGGAATGTATTCTGGCTTGACCAAGTCGCCGCTTTACAGATCTGTTCCACCGAAGCTCCGGCTCTTTCTGCCCAGGAGGTTGCCAAAGAGCGAGTAGAATGAGCTTTAACTTTCGGGGCTGTCTTACCAGCCTGGTCATAAGCTATGGAGATTGTCTGTCTGATCCATCTAGATATGGATGCTCTAGATGCCTGTTGGCCCTTTTTCTGTCCAAAAAAAATTAATTAGTAAATGGCTGGATTTCCTAAATTCACCCACTCTATCCAGATAAGCTAGCAGACACCGTCTGACATCCAGACAATGAAAGGAGGCCTCTCTTTCATTTTGTGGATTTGAACAAAAGGAAGGAAGAATAATTTCTTGTGATCTATGAAACTTTGACACTACCTTAGGGAGGTACAGGGGGTCCTGCCTAAGAATAACTCTGTCCTCGAATAAACTAAAGAAAGGCTCTTTAATCGTCAGAGCCTGCATGTCGCCTATTCTTCTGGCTGTAGTAATTGCCAGAAGAAAAGCAAACTTAAATGTCAGTAATTTAACTGAAATATCTTCTAGTGGCTCAAACGGAGCCTTAGTTAATTGTTCCAAAACTAACGTAAGGTCCCAGGGCGGGACTCTAGAGATCCGCACCGGGGACAATCTATCCCTGGCCATTAGAAATCTTTTAACTAGAGGGTCCAGTGATAACTTTTTGTCCAAAAAATACGATAAGGCTGCTACCTGTACTCTTAGAGTCTTGGTAGCGAGACCTAAGTCGGCGCCATCCTGGAGAAAGTCCAGGATGAACGAGGTTTCTTGCTGGGATACCTTTCTCACTAGACACCAGTGAGAGAAGACTCCCCACACCTTCCTGTAGATACGTCTGGTGACTTATTTTCTACTTGAGAGGAGAGTGTTAATCACTCTCTCGGAACATCCCCTCTCCCGCAGGTTCTGCCTCTCAAGCACCAGGCCGTCAGCTTGAAGAAGCTGGGATCTGGGTGAAAGACTGGTCCCTGCCGAAGAAGGTCCACCCGAACTGGTAGATGGAGGGGAGGTGCTACGGACCAGTTCTGTAGAGCGGGAAACCAGGCTCTCTTGGGCCACCAAGGAGCAATTAGAATGAGTCTGGTCTCTGAGAGACCTAGTTTTTGTAGCACTCTTGGAATGAGACTCAGAGGGGGAAAAGCATAAGCCAGGTGAAAACTCCATACCTGAGCCAGTGCATCCACCCCCCCTGAGCCCCACTCCCGGGACAGGGAAAAGAATCTTCTTACTCTCCTGTTCTCCTTGCGGGCAAAGAGGTCTATTTCTGGCCTTCCAAAATGTTGGCACACCAGGTTGAACACCTGGGTTCAGCTCCCATTCCCCCTGGAGAATCCGATGACGGCTTAGATAGTCCGCCTCTATGTTGTACCTTCCCTTTATGTGTACTGCCGTAATAGAGGCAATCCGAAGCTCTGCCCAGCCCAGAATCCCTAGAGACAAGGTCAGCAGGGAGGGAGACCTGGTTCCCCCCTGATGATTTATGAAGGCCACCGTGGTCGCATTGTCGGAGAGGATCTGGACCTCCCGGTCTCGGATCCTTTCCTCGAACGCTTCTAGGGCCTCCCCGACCGCCAATAATTCCCGGAAGTTTGAGGAGGCGTGTCTCTGATCCTGATTCCAGGAACCCTGGGCTCGGAGTTCGCCTAAGCGGGCCCCCCAACCCCAGGAGCTTGCGTCCGTCATTATCCTGAGGGGGTCTGTCTGAGTCCATAGATGACCCACCTGCAACTTCTGACGAAGAAGCCACCAGCTCAGAGAGTCCTTTACTACCTCTGGGATGGAGATTCTGTGGTCTAATGTTCCTCTTGTTCCGTCCCAGGAGGATAAGAGGAATTGTTGGAGGGGTCTGGAGTGGAGCTGAGCCCACGGAACCGCAGGTATACACGAGGTCATTAGACCCAGTACCCTCATGATGCCTCTGAAAGAGGACTCCCTTACCTCCAACAGAGACCTGACCGCTGTTATGAGGCCCTGGACCTTCTCCTGGGGTAAACAAAGCTTCCTTTGTAAGGAGTCTATCAGGAAACCCAGGTAAATCTTTCTTTGGTCCGGGATCATCGAGGACTTCTCTCGGTTGATGATCCAACCCAGGGATTCCAAGGTACTCACAACCTTGGCCAGGTCTGCGAGGAGGAGATCTCGACTCTGGTTGTAAAGTAAAAGGTCGTCGAGATAAGGGACTATCGTTATACCCTCTAGGTGTAGGAAGGCAACCACCTCTGCTACGATTTTTGTAAATACCCTTGGGCTGGAAGCCAGTCCAAAGGGGAGGGCAGCAAACTGCCAGTGTTGAATCCCCTGAGGAGACCCGATTGCGAATCTGAGGAAGGCTTGATGTCCTGGAAAGATCGGGACGTGAAGGTAGGCGTCCTTTAAGTCGATCGTTACCATGTATACCTCCTTCAGAAGGAGTCTTCTGAGGGTGTATATGCTTTCCATGCAAAATTTCTTGTGACGCAAGGAGGTATTCAGGGGTCTCAGGTTTATTATCAACCGGTACTTGCCTGACGGCTTTGGGACAACGAAGATGTGGGAGTAGACCCCCAGTCCGCGTTGTCCCGCAGGTACCGGGACTACAACTCCCTGTTCTGCTAGTTCTGAAATGTTTTGCAGAAGACCTGCTGCCTTGAGGGGGTCCTTGGGGAGATGCGTTACTAGGAACTTTGAGGGGGGGGGTGAAGAAACTCCAGCCTGTAGCCCTCCTTTATAATGTTGAGAATATGAGGGCTCTGGGTAATACTCTCCCACCTGGAAAGGAATTGGGAAAGTCTTCCCCCTACCCTTACGTCACTTAAAGTCTTTTTCATTTGATTTTTGGTTGGAAAAGAGGATACCTCCTTTTTGCTTATCCTTTCCAACGCCCCACTTCCTATTACCGGCAGGCTTCTTGCTCGAGAAACGATTTCTACCCTGGGGGCCTCGAAAAAATCTTTTTTGGTCATTTTTAGGTTTAGTGGGGAACTTTTTGCCCTTTTCGGTAGATCTTGATAGGGCTTGGTCCAGCCCTGTACCAAAAAGGAGTGAGCCCTCAAATGGGAGTCCACATAAGCGGGTCTTGGATGCGTTATCCCCATCCCATGTTTTGACCCATACGGCTCTGCGAGCCGAGTTTACGAGGGCACCCGTTTTTGCGGTGGTTCGCACGGTCTCAACTGCAGCATCTGCTAGGTATGCCACTGCGCTACCTATTACCTGTAGAGAGTCTAGGACTTCTCTGGACTTGGACACACGGGAAACATGTTCTATTAGTTTGGTTATCCATGTATCCGCGTTCCTAGCTATACAAGCTGAAGCCAGCGCGGGGCTCATTGCTGCCACATTGGCTTCCCAGGCTCTACGCAAGGTCGTCTCAGTACGGCGATCCATAGGATCCTTGATATTACCTGCGTCCTCAAAGGAGAGGTCGGATTGCTTTGACACCTGTGCCAAAGAGGCGTCCAATCTGGGAATCTTAAAGAGTTTCTCCTCATCCTCCCCCTTAAAAGGGCACCTACGCTTCCAAGTTTTATATTTCAGAAGCTTCCTCTCAGGTTCCTTCCACTCTCTAAGAATCACATCATGGAGAGCCTGGTGAACCGGGATGGTTCTGGGTTGGGCCCTTACCAAGCCTCGGTACAATCTATCCTGTGCGGATACCTGTTCCGTCGGCTCCTGAATTTCTTCAGAGGTGTAGATTGCACCAAGGAGGCCTTCCATGTCGTCAGCTGAGAAGATGTGTCTTCCTGACCTAGAGCCTTCTTCCTCCTCCTCAGCCTGACTATCTATCAGGCCCTCATCGCATAGTCCCTGATCAGGGATCTCCGAATCCTCTTCTGCCTCTGAGTCCTGAGACAGGAGGGATCTCAGGGATTCTGGGTGTCCTCTCCTGGTTGAGGAGAAAAACTCCTGTGAGGAAGGGCCCTCCCTGCTTGTCTGGGGCTCTGGTTCCTTAGCTTTAAGGGAGGCTTGAAAATCCTTAAGGGTGGCAAGCATCTGGGTTTGGACAGAGAGAAAGTCTCTCATCACCTGAGATGTTTCCTTCCCAGCCAGCTTCTGGATATTTGAAGCAGAAGGGCTTGGAATGGGTTGAGGGTAATTTCTCGTTACAGTAACCGCATCTTTTGGAGCGGGCAGGGGTTCTAGAGGAACGACTGGCAACCCCCTGGGCAGTGACGTCCTCTCCTGCAATGTAAGAGTACACAGGAATACATTAACAACCAAAAAGAACCCTGTGACAGGCAAGGGGAAAGAGTCGGGGTACCATCCCCCATCATGACCCCTGCTGGCTGGGTTGACTCACCCCCTGTGGTGGTCTCTGTAGCCGCGGCTGTAGTCGGCCTCTCCTCATGCTCCATGTAGGTGAGATGCTCTGCTCCCGATCGCAGTTCCACTGGAGGAGAAAAAAGGGCGCCTCCTTCCTGGCGTCCCTCCGTTTTTGAATGCGGTAACAGACGCCGGCCGCCGCCATTTTGCCGGAGACCGGAACCGGAAATGACGCGGCACGCGATGGCGTCATCCTTGACGCTAGAGGACGAATGTCCTAGACACCGGGAAAATGGCGCCGCAATGCTATGCACTTGCATAGAGCGGCGCCCTATGCAAACAGACCGCGCGAGCGGACGGAGGAACCTGCCAGCCCCCCCCTCCAGGATGGACACCCAAACAGGTAGGAAGGAGGATATCTGGCCCCTGAAGTCCCGGGTACAGCCCCGCACCTAGGGAGCTTCAGTGCTCAGGGAGGCTCTTCAACTGCCCTCCCTGAGAAGGAATGGGATACCCCCCAGGACGGACAAATAGAGTCCTGCTAGGCCCAGAGGCTTCCCAGGCATGCGGCTCAGCTCCCGGGGGGGGGGACTTCCAGCCCCAGGCCTTGAGTCTGTGGAAAAAAAATAAACGGTTTCGCTGTGGGGAAACACAATCAAGAACTGAGGAGCACGGGGAGGGGCGGGTGCTTTAACCTCTTTGAATTGATTGTGTTTCCTGTCAGGTGGAGCCAGTCATCTCTCATTGTGCCGTCCTGGAAGACGACTTGAGAAATAAATAATAAACATGAATATAAATAAATGGCTGTGTTACTTTATACTTCTGTGCTCACGACGAAGCTCAGAGACAACCTACCTGACGGTGATTCTCCTCCCTGGTGTCATGTGACTCATTAGTGTTACAGGGTCTCAGGTGTGAATGGGGAGCAGGTGTGTTAAATTTGATTTTATCGCTCTCACTCTCTTATACTGGTCACTGGAAGTTCAACGTGGCACCTCCATGGCAAAGAACTCTCTGAGGATCTGAAAACAATAATTGTTGCTCTACATAAAGATGGCCTAGGCTATAAGAAGTTTGCCAAGACCCTGAAACTGAGCTGCAGCACGGTGGCCAAGACCATACAGCGGTTTAACAGGACAGGTTCTACTCAGAACAGGCCTCGCCATGGTCGACCAAAGAGGTTGAGTGTGCGTGCTCAGCGTCATTTCTAGAGGTTGTCTTTGGGAAATAGATGTATGAGTGCTGCCAGCATTGCTGCAGAGGTTGAAGTGTGGGGGGTCAGCCTGTCAGTGCTCATACCATACGCCGCACATTGCATCAAATTGGTCTGCATGGCTGTCGTCCCAGAAGGAAGCCTCTTCTAAAGATGATGCACAAGAAAACCTGCAAACAGTTTGCTGAAGACAAGCAGACTAAGGACATGGATTACTGGAACCATGTCCTGTGGTCTGATGAGACCAAGATAAACTTATTTGGTTCAGATGGTGACAAGCGTGTGTGGCGGCAACCAGGTGAGGAGTACAAAGACAAGTGTGTCTTGCCTACAGTCAAGCATGGTGGTGGGAGTGTCATGGTCTGGGGCTGCATGAGTGCCGCTGGCAATGGAGGGCTACAGTTCATTGAGGAAACAATGAATGCCAACATGTACTGTGACATACTGAAGCAGAGCATGATCCCCTCCCTTCGGAGACTGGGCTGCAGAGCAGTATTCCAACATAACGACCCCAAACACACCTCCAAGACAACCACTGCCTTGCTAAAGAAGCTGAGGGTAAAGGTGATGGACTGACCAAGCATGTCTTCAGACCTAAACCCTATTGAGCATCTGTGGGGCATCCTCAAACGGAAGGTGGAGGAGCGCAAGGTCTCTAAAATCCACCAGCTCTGTGATGTCGTCATGGAGGAGGGGAAGAGGACTCCAGTGACAACCTGCGAAGCTCTGGTGAACTCCATGCCCAAGAGTGTTTTAATGCAGTGCTGGTAAATAATGGTGGCCACACAAAATATTGACACTTTGGGCCCAATTTGGACATTTTCACTTAGGGGTGTGCTCACTTTTGTTGCCAGCAGTTTAGACATTAATGGCTGTGTTACTAACTCGGGGGGAGAACAGTGGGACTTTATATGAAGCACGTGAGATAAATGGGTACAAATATGTCTGGCTAGTAATGATATGCAAACTGCTATATAATAATAAATTGTAAACAAGGAATCATTTTATATAAGGATAAAATCTTTATTCCATAATGTAATACATACAAGAAAATTAGCATACTAAAATAGTAATGGTTTTGACAGACTCTTTTGATCCATATGAATAACATAATGTAAAACATGTACAATAATACCAGCATATATTGATTTGGAAAGATGAAGCTATTAACCAGCAAACATAGGGCAAGTTACCATACTTTCCAATCACATCCCAGCAATCCATAATTTATTCCAATCCACACTATCCCAGGGGCATCCCTCGTTCAATTTTTCAATAATACCAGCATAGTACAGTGTGATTACATGTAATTCCTGGGTGATAACAACGTGAGTAGCATCCAATTGCTCGACACGTTTTGTGGAATAGCTCCACTCATCAGGAGCAGATGCAATATGGGTATCTGAAGATGTAAGTTGCAAATAAGTGCTATGTCTAAGCATGGGAAAGGGGGATACAAAGAGGGTAGTGGAAGAGAACCCACCCTGCTAGGAATCAAGTAGGAGTCTAGGTGTGAAGCGGTGAGTACTGGAGACCAGCCGGGGTACTCATCAGTCTCGGGAGCTGAGGTGGTATAGCCCAATGCACAAGGATGACAACCTTTAGGGAACAGATATCCTGAGGAGTGTGATATCCCATGAATAAGGGTGATATGGATAACCTCACCAAAAACCTAAATAAAGTAAATAAATATTATAGTGATTGAACAAATCACAGTATATAATACCCAGTAGCTATGAAGGGTGAACCATAGGTGGTACCAGATAGTGATACATGGTGAAATCAGCGTGAAGTAAACTAAAGAAGGTGAAAACTAGGATGTAAAATAAAAAATAGATAGTGAGGGGGTAACACAGTAATTGCCAGAAAAGAACAAAAAACTGAATAGAAGTCCAAGGTGTGAAAAACCAGAACAAAAAAAAACGTAATATTAGACAGACATGTGCAATTTGTTTAGTTCCAAATTACCATATATACTCGAGTATAAGTCGACCGGAATATAAGCCGAGGCATCTAATTTTACCACGAAAAAACTGGGAAAACGTATTGACTCGAGTATAAGCCATGGGGGGGGAAAATACAGCAGCAACTGGGTAAACAATGCCCAGTTGTAGTCTCACTGTGCCCATTTGCAGCCGTACCTTTCATTACTAAAACAGCGCATGTCTCCTGTGTAATGCAGTCTGTTCGGCCGTCCTTTGAAACAAAGCCCCGCCTCCTCCTCGTCCGTCCGTGATAGAGGAACACTGATACGATGCTGGGAAACTGTATCAGTGTTCCGCCTATCACAGAAAAGGAGGCTGGGGTTCCGCCTATTACAGAAGAGGAGGCTGGGGTTCCGCCTATCACAGACAGGGAGGAGGCGGGGGCGCCTATCACAGACAGGGAGGAGGCGGGGGCGCCTATCACAGACAGGGAGGAGGCGGGGGCAGCTATCACAGACGGGGAGGAGGCGGGGACGCCTGTCACAGATGAGGAGGCGGGGGCACCTATTACAGATGAGGAGGAGGCGGGGGTGCCTATCACAGATGAGGCGGGGGCGCCTGTCACAGACGAGGAGGAGGCGGGGCTCCTATCACAGACGAGGAGGAGGTGGGGGCGCCTGTCACAGACGAGGAGGAGGTGGGGGCGCCTGTCACAGACTAGGACAGGGATATGCAATTAGCGGACCTCCAGCTGTTGAACTACAAATCCCATGAGGCATAGCAAGACTCTGACAGCTACAAGCATGACACCCAGAGGCAGAGGCATGATGGGACTTGTAGTTTTGCAACAGCTGGAGGTCCACTAATTGCATATCCCTGGACTAGGAGGAGGCGGGGGCGCCTGTCACAGACGAGGAGGAGGCAGGGCTCCTATCACAGATGAGGAGGAGGTGGGGGCGCCTGTCACAGACGAGGAGGAGGCGGGCGCCTATAACAGAGGAGGAGGGGGCGCCTATCACAGACGAGGAGGAGGCGGGGGCTTTGTTACAATGGACGGTCAAACAGAATGCATTACACAGCGGGAGACGCTGTTTTAGTAATGAAAGGTATGGCTCACTCGAGTATAAGCCGAGGGGGAGTTTATCAGCCTAAAAAATGGGCTTATACTCGAGTATATACGGTCGTTTTTTAACGAATTTAGACAAATTTGTTAATTCAGGAATATTTGAAAATGTGAAATTTTGGAAATTCAAAATTTTGGAATTTCAAAATTTTGGAAAATTCAAAATTCGGAAATTTGACGATTCGGAAATAAAAACAAAAATTCAAAAGAATGAAAACTTGAAAATAAGAACGAAAATCCAAAAATTCTACAACCCCAAAACTCGAAAATCTGAAATAATAACTTAACTATTACTAACTATTAAATTATAGGTATTGGAACTTCCTTTCAAATTTGGCTGTTAGTGAACGTAACGAATACGGATTTATCCAAAGTTACGAATTATTGGTAATGACAAATGTCATATCTAAACTATTGGAACGTAACAAATTTATAATAATAAATAATAATAATAATAGAAACATTATTATTAATATTATTTATTATTATTTAGTTTCGTTCCATTTCTTTAGATGCGGCAATCTTTATTTCGGATAATCCGTAACTTCAGATAAATTTTGTTTATCGTTACGTTCACTAACAGCCAAATTTGAAAGGAAATTTCAATACCTATAATGTAATAGTTATTATAAGTTAGTTATTATTTCAAATTTTTGGATTTTCCTTTCTTATTTTCGAATTGTCGAATGTAAAATTTTTCGAATTTCCAAATTCTCGAATTTACGAATTCTCAAATTTTCGAATTTACAAATTTTAAAATGTCCTGAATTTTTTGATTTTTCGAATTTTTGCATATGTCTTCATAATATTACCTTGATATCTAAATCAGTGTGCTAGATGACTCAATGGTGCACAGTGTCCACACAACCAGCCACAAGGAGTGTCTGAACACAATGAGTGGAGTTTAATATACTCAGTGGGCAGGTGTTGGGTAACCACCAACGTCACGCAGGTGCCCAATGGGAGGGGAGATGCCAACAGCCGAGCGGACTAGTCCGCCAATCGATTAGCGCGAAAACTCAAAACTGAAGGACGCAGATGGAAGCACTCAGCGCCGGCGCACTGACGTCCGCATAACCGGTGACGTGCGCAGGACGCTGGGGGCGTGTTCTTTTGGGTTGAGGGCAGGACTCTGTGCAGGCCAGTCGAGTTCCCCCACCCCAAACTCGCTCACCCATGTCTTTATGAACTTTGCTTTATGCACTGGTCCAAATCATTTGGTGGAGGGGGGATTATGGTGTGGGGTTGTCAGCAATAGGATGCGATTTGGCATGTCACGCCGATGTGAACGGGGATTTATTGTCAAAGCTTAACTAAACAAGCTGAAGTTAGAAGCTGATTGGCTGCCATGCACAGCGACATCAGATTTTACACACTCCAGTTTTAGTAAATCAACTTCATTGTCTATTATCTGCATGAACTCCAGCAGCTGACAAGGCCACAAATATCACAGTGAATTGGACCTCTCTTCCTTGGATTAACGCCAAACAGAGAACAGATGCAAATCTTTTATAGGTCGGCAGAATTTTAGTAATTATAAGTGAATGTTTCTGAGGTCATAACAGTGCTGGGGAGTCGGAGGATTGTGCGTCTGTTTAGTTTTTAGATTAATCCCCACAATCCTGTTCTTATTCTGTATGTATGGACTCTGCACAGTAGCACTTCTATTGTCCTGTATGCCGGGTGTAGTTCTCAGTATCTCTTCTTATTCTGTATGTATGGACTCTGCACAGTACTACTTCTCTTGTCCTGTATGCCGGGTGTAATTCTCAGTATCTCTTCTTATTCTGTATGTATGGACTCTGCACAGTACTACTTCTCTTGTCCTGTATGCCGGGTGTAATTCTCAGTATCTCTTCTTATTCTGTATGTATGGACTCTGCACAGTACTACTTCTCTTGTCCTGTATGCCGGGTGTAATTCTCAGTATCTCTTCTTATTCTGTATGTATGGACTCTGCACAGTAGCACTTCTATTGTCCTGTATGCCGGGTGTAATTCTCAGTATCTCTTCTTATTCTGTATGTATGGACTCTGCACAGTACTACTTCTCTTGTCCTGTATGCTGGGTGTAATTCTCAGTATCTCTTCTTATTCTGTATGTATGGACTCTGCACAGTACTACTTCTCTTGTCCTGTATGCCGGGTGTAATTCTCAGTATCTGTTCTTATTCTGTATGTATGGACTCTGCACAGTACTACTTCTCTTGTCCTGTATGCCGGGTGTAATTCTCAGTATCTGTTCTTATTCTGTATGTATGTACCCTGCACAGTACTACTTCTCTTGTTCTGTATGTTTGGTGTAATTCTCAGTATCTCTTCTTATTCTGTATGTATGGACTCTGCACAGTACTACTTCTCTTGTCCTGTATGCCGGGTGTAATTCTCAGTATCTCCTCTTATTCTGTATGTATGGACTCTGCACAGTACTACTTCTCTTGTCCTGTATGCCGGGTGTAGTTCTCAGTATCTCTTCTTATTCTGTATGTATGGACTCTGCACAGTACTACTTCTCTTGTCCTGTATGCCGGGTGTAATTCTCAGTATCTCTTCTTATTCTGTATGTATGGACTCTGCACAGTACTACTTCTCTTGTCCTGTATGCCGGGTGTAATTCTCAGTATCTCCTCTTATTCTGTATGTATGGACTCTGCACAGTACCACTTCTCTTGTCCTGTATGCCGGGTGTAATTCTCAGTATCTCTTCTTATTCTGTATGTATGGACTCTGCACAGTACCACTTCTCTTGTCCTGTATGCCGGGTGTAATTCTCAGTATCTCCTCTTATTCTGTATGTATGGACTCTGCACGGTACCACTTCTCTTGTCCTGTATGCCGGGTGTAATTCTCAGTATCTCTTCTTATTCTGTATGTATGGGCTCTGCACAGTAGCACTTCTCCTGTCCTGTATGCCGGGTGTAATTCTCAGTATCTCTTCTTATTCTATATGTATGGACTCTGCACAGTACCACTTCTCTTGTCCTGTATGCCGGGTGTAATTCTCAGTATCTCCTCTTATTCTGTATGTATGGACTCTGCACAGTACTACTTCTCTTGTCCTGTATGCCGGGTGTAATTCTCAGTATCTCTTCTTATTCTGTATGTATGGACTCTGCACAGTACCACTTCTCTTGTCCTGTATGCCGGGTGTAATTCTCAGTATCTCTTCTTATTCTGTATGTATGGACTCTGCACAGTACTACTTCTCTTGTCCTGTATTCCGGGTGTAATTCTCAGTATCTGTCCTTATTCTGTATGTATGGACTCTGCACAGTACTACTTCTCTTGTCCTGTATTCCGGGTGTAATTCTCAGTATCTGTCCTTATTCTGTATGTATGGACTCTGCACAGTACTACTTCTCTTGTCCTGTATTCCGGGTGTAATTCTCAGTATCTGTCCTTATTCTGTATATATGGACTCTGCACAGTACTACTTCCCTTGTCCTGTATGCCGGGTGTAATTCTCAGTATCTCTTCTTATTCTGTATGTATGGACTCTGCACAGTACCACTTCTCTTGTCCTGTATGCCGGGTGTAATTCTCAGTATCTCTTCTTATTCTGTATGTATGGACTCTGCACAGTACTACTTCTCTTGTCCTGTATGCCGGGTGTAATTCTCAGTATCTCTTCTTATTCTGTATGTATGGACTCTGCACAGTACTACTTCTCTTGTCCTGTATGCCGGGTGTAATTCTCAGTATCTGTCCTTATTCTGTATATATGGACTCTGCACAGTACTACTTCCCTTGTCCTGTATGCCGGGTGTAATTCTCAGTATCTCTTCTTATTCTGTATGTATGGACTCTGCACAGTACCACTTCTCTTGTCCTGTATGCCGGGTGTAATTCTCAGTATCTCTTCTTATTCTGTATGTATGGACTCTGCACAGTACTACTTCTCTTGTCCTGTATGCCGGGTGTAATTCTCAGTATCTGTACTTATTCTGTATGTATGGAGATTTTTATTTGTATAAACAAAACAAGATACATAATAACAGACGGTCTTAAAATCGCATAAATACAACAATTACTGACATGTTATTTAGATCAAAAACTTAGCAGGTAAAAAGGGGCACCAAATAGGAAAATATCACAATAAGACTCCTTCCCATAAGTCTGAACTTCTCCAACTTTTCCTCATTTCCAAACACTTTATCCATCGGAGGTCAGATAACACCAAACCTGCAATCTTACTAGAGATAAACTGTTCATTATGCATGGCTACTCTAGTCCTCGCATGCCATTGGTAGTACTTGGCTCCGGTAATGATGATGTACGTTGTCCCTCTGTCTATATTGTGTATTGTTGGGGGGGCACCATAAAGCCTGTCTGAGCAACTTAGGTTTTCCAACCTTTGGATCCCGACTCCGGCAGCTACTTCCTTCCAGACTTCACGGCTTCCCCAACAATCCACCAAGAAATGCTCCATGGACTCCTCCTGATTACAGCCCAAAGGGCAGACTCTTTCAGATGCGGCCAGACCTTTCATATTCCCCCTCACATACATTTTCCCATGGAGAGACAGCCAGGCAATGTCATGAAACTTTAGGGGTAATCTGGGGCTATTCAGCAACTTTAAGCTCTCCTCCATAAGAGCCGTAGTGCAGTCTCTGAGTACAAGTGGAGAACAGAAAAAGGTCCTACAAATCCTCTGGTATAACAATTTCCTTGAGTTATTTTCAAGGTAGGATTTCTCAATCCCCCACCTCCTCAGAGACTTCAGAGCTGAGTCCAGATATGGTGGGAGATAACCCTGAGTACATCTCTTCCTCTTGAGAGAACCGCCCCGCATCCAGGACTCTGCACGAGGCAATATCCAGGCCCTAACACTGTTTACCCACGGAGGGCCAACACTGGAGTCCAAGCACCCAAAATTAACTTTAAGGAAAAGAGAATCAAAAAACACCTTCGGGTTTATCATATTCAGCCCCCCCTTTTTCCTCAGCAGGTAAGTAACCCCTCTTTTTATTGGATTCAGTCTATTACCCCAGAAGAGCTGAAAAAACAGACTGAAGAGCCTTGCAGAGAAAGATTCCGGCAGCGGAAAAACCATAGAGACATATAGAAAGATAGGAATTAAGTACGTTTTCAACATTGTGACCCTCTCTCTGTAGGTCAGCTTGCAATTCTTCCATCGCTGAACCTTTGCATTCCCAGCATCCAATTTCTCCTCCCAATTTAGCCTGGCATTATCTTCCCTTCCAAACTTAACCCCTAAGATCTTAAGACAACTTGAAGCTATTGCAAACTGGGGCAGATCAAAATCTGGATCACCCTGCAGTGTCCAGAGAGCTTCACTCTTCTCAAGGTTGACAAGAGACCCAGAGGCCTCAGAGTAAGCTCCAATGGAAGCTGCTAGCAACTGGGCCTCATGGGAGGCAGACACCACTACAGTGACATCATCTGCATAAGCGAATACGGATAGGGCCGAGGCATGGGGCACAGTTACCCCCTGAAATCCACACTCCTGCAGCGATCTTAAAGGATCAATGGCAAAAACATATAAGAGGGGACTCAAGGGGCAACCCTGCCTCAACCCCAAAGGTACCGCCCCGCCACCCATTGATAAGTGGAAAGCTCTCAGCCTTCCAGTATAAAGTCCTCAGCCAATCGACAAATAACCTCGGGATGCCATACTTTAACAAAGTCGCCCACAGATACCCATGGTCAACCCTGTCAAAGGCTTTAGCTTGGTCTAAACTCACCATATACTTCCCGTGCCTAAGAACCTTACACCTCTCAAAAGCTTCCCTTAAGGAAATGAGAGCCCCAAAAATATTCCGCCCTTTTACCGTGCCATACTGACAGTCTGTCAACAGTGCTGGAGAAAAACACTTCAACCTAGAAAATAATATTTTTGCCAGAATTTTACCGTCTACATTCAAAAGGGCTATAGGCCTCCAGTTCTTGACGTCATTAGGTTCTCTACCCTTGAACAGCAGAACTAAGGATGATACTCTCATGGATGGAGGCATCAGGCGTTTCTCCAAACAACTTTTAAACACATCCACCAGAATCGGAGCTAGGAGCTCTTTAAACTTTTTATAAAATTCGGCTGTAATGCCATCGGGTCCTGGTGCCTTCTTTTGACGTAATTTGTCAATAGCCTCCCTAACTTCCTCCACCGTTATTTCTGCTGTCAAAGCAGAAAAGTCCAAATCATCCACAACAGGACCTGGAACTGCCTCTAAGAACTGTGCCATCTTCTCCCTATCCAAATCCTTCTCCCGAAACAAGTCAGCATAGTATGATCTTACTACTCCCAGAATACCCTCCTGAGACTCCTGCACAATCCCCTGGGAATCCTTCAGGCCCGTTATTAATTTTCTAGTCACCTTGTCTCTGCAATTTTCAAAGGGATCAGGTGTCCCTGGGGATCCATAATCCCGTTCAAATACTAGGGAGTTGTATCTGCTATATTGATATTGGCTTAGCTCAGATTTTACTTGATCAATTTTTCTCCCTGCCCCCCACCCACCTGAATAAAGCAGTTCCAACTCTTTCCGCAGCCTGAGATAATGACTATATCTACTTCTTCCCATTCTAGCCGACAACTTCCTCAAGAGAGAAGAGATGTCCTTTTTAACATCCTCCCACCAATCGGCAGTACAGTCATAGAAGTCTAGTCTCTCTGAATGGTGTTGCAAGAGGTTCTGTACTTGTTGCTGAACAGACGCATCTTCCAAAAGATTGGAGTTGAGCCTCCATAGCCCCCTGCCCATGTCAGGATGCTTACAGGTTCCCAGGCAAAAGTAGAGGGCCACATGATCTGAGTAAGGTACCAGCTTCTCACTCATATTGGTCACCAATTCCGTAGGACTTACCAGTGCCATATCTAGTCTGCTTTTTATATTGCCACGAAAGAAGGTGAAGCCTGGCTTCCTGCCATTTTGTGCAAAAACATCACTTAACCCGGTCTGTAAAATAATACGATTAAGGACTTTGGAGTCACTACCCACCACCCTACCAGAAGAACGGTCACTTAGTGTCCTAGTGACATTAAAGTCTCCTACCATAACTACAGGGACTGATGTAAAAAGATATGATTTCACATCATTAAATAACCCAATTCTTCCTGATATTGTTTGAGGCCCATATATGTTAATTAATCGGAGTCTCCTGCCATGGATTGTTACTTCCAACATAAGACATCTTCCCATTGACACCTCAGTGAGTCTGTGCACCGTCACATCCTTAGTATTAAAAAGGATGGCAACACCCGCATAAGACTCCACCGCCAAGGACCAAAATGAGGGTCCCGTGTGCCACTCCCTCTCTGCCTCCCGCATGAGTCTAACAGATGTTAGATGTGTCTCCTGTAAAAAATAGACATCAGCGTCCAGGTACCTGAGGTGTTCAAAAACTGCATGCCTTGTCCTCCTATTTTTAATGCTGTTCACATTACTGGAGACAATGTTTAAAGAAAAACCTGCCATCACAGCAAAGAGGCGAAAAAATAAGACCCCCATCATTATAAGTCCGAATCGGAGTCACTCTGCCGACTACCAGTTTCCATATCAGATTCTGCAGATACAGGATCAGGGGGCGGGCGCCTTTTAGTGGGCGGGTCATCCTCTGAGCCAGTCGCATACTCCTTTTCCACTCTTTTTAATTCCTGCTCCAGTTCATGGGCCTCTAAAGAATAGGAGTCGGCGTCCGAATCTGATAACGCTTCATACCTATTGGTAGTAACTGTCGTACCCACTTCTGGTGCCCCTTTCACTTTTTTAGCTGGCTTCTGCACTAATGTCCAGTCACTTTCGGGTTTACGGCTGGTTTTGTCTTTTTTATTCCTCCTCTTCTGACCAGTGATCTTCACAGAGACAGGAACAGAAGAAGAGTGTGCGGCCGGCTGCTCCTCAGCCTGCTGAACACTGTCCGCCCGCCCGGGGGTAGTCTCCTGGACCTCTCCGCCCACCTCCTCCCTAGTCACTGCAGCCCCATTCATTAAGGCCTCCTCCTCTAGTTGTTCTGCTGCAGCCAACAATTCATTGTCTGCAGATTCCCCATTCATATTATGGAAGGCCTCCGGGCAATCCCTGTGGAAATGGCCAAACCTTCCACATAGATTGCACTTAACCGTCTCACAGGTAGAACTGATGTGGCCGACCCCCCCACAGAGATTACACTTCAAGATGGAGCAAACGCTCGCCACATGGCCAGATTTCCCACATTTGAAGCATAACCTGGGCTTACCTGCATAGAAGCAAACTCCTCTCTCCCGCCCAATGAAAAAGGAGTTTGGCAGGTGATGGGTAACATTGTTAGTTTGCCTCAACTTGACAAGAACCCTCCAACCCCCCGTCCAGATCTCATCACTGTCTTTAGTTTTTGTCAACTCAGAAACCATCTCACAATGTCTTCTAAGCCAGATGACAATATCCTGGGGGGGCACAGACTCATTCCAGAAAATTATGCTAACATTTGCCGTGTCAGGTTTGGAGATGGGAATAAAGATGAAATTCCTCCAACCCTCTTTGTCCCGCAACCCACTGAAGCTGGCCCAAAATTTGTCTAAGTCAGACATGAGCTTAAAGCTGACATCATAACCTTGTCTGTCAGGGAGATTGATGACTGCCAGTATGTCTGCAGGCGCAAACCCCATCTGCTGACACAGCAACTCCCTTACTACAAACCTCCGATCAGGGAGCTCCTCTCTGGAACCCCTATGCTTAAATCTGACCACATTCCTCCTCTTAAAGGCCTGACCAGTATAATTGTTACTGGAAGAAAACGAAGGGGACCCGCGGCTCCAGGCATTCCGAGGAGGGACATGACCAGATGGACCAGCATTTCCCTGTGGAGCAGGTGGTGGGTCCACCACAGGGGGGGAGTCCTGAGGGTTATTCTGAGCTGACTCCTCCATCACTATATTTTCAGAGTTCTCTGACTGCTGATGACCCCATTCAGATATACCAGCATTAGTATCAACATTATTCACCACATCAATATTAGTGACATCATCACTGCACATCATGTCATTACTAGCAGCATCATTACTAGTTACCCCAGTATTAGTCCCGCCATGATCACCAGTCCCCCCAACATGGATCCCACCATGAACACCAGCCCCCCCAGCATGGATCCTACCATGAACACCAGTCCCCCCAGCATGGCTCCCACCATGAACACCAGTCCCCCCAGCATGGCTCCCACCATGAACACCAGTCACCCCAGCATGGATCCCACCATGAACACCAGTCCCCCCAGCATGGCTCACACCATGAACACCAGTCCCCTCAGCATGGCTCCCACCATGAGTACTGGTGGCAGCAGCACTGTTCTCACAATCCATGTGCTGGGAGTCCACCATGTCACTCCTCTGAGTCTCCTGTACTGTGAAGGTCTGCTGGGTTGAACTGACGCTCCCACCATCCCCCAGAGCTGGAAGTCCAGCAGGAAAATCTGCCCCAACCTGGTGTTGCTCCTCACTGTCCTCCAGAGGCTGCACAGTCTTCCCTTCAGGAGACACCTTTGGTGGCAGGGTGCGCTGGACTGGTTCCCCAGAGTCTGACTCTGTAGAGGATTCAATCCTCACACTCAATGCCGCCTCAAATCGATCACGATTGCGGTACACCTCCCCCACTGGTCCCAGTTCTTCCAAAGTAGCATCAATGTCCCTTGATACACCGGCCAGTTCAATGCCCAGGGAGTTCAGTTTGCTGTCATATAACGTTTCCCTCCTGGGGTTGGCAGCTTTAAGTCTATAGACAGAGTCAATCTGCTTCTGGATCCTAGTCTTGGCTTTTCTCAGGGACTCTATTTGTTTTACCAGGGAAGGAATTTTATCAGCCAGGTGCAGCGCAGGTTCAGGCTTTAACCTTTTCTTCTTTGCAGCTGCAGGACGCTTGAAATCCTGATCCACCTTCCCATTACTGGTATTAGGCTGAGGGTTTCTACTGGGTGTAGATGGTTTCACTGGGGCAGATTGTGGAAAATTATTACCACCCTCCTCTTTATTCTGCTGTGGCTTAGAGCGCGATGAACGTCTCTGGCTGCTGCCCACCATTACACTCTGCTGTAAGTTCTCTTTGATTGTTTTCTGTTCCAAGGAAGTTCTGGAATATTTGCGAGGAGTACTGGGAGAAACCAATGTCTCTGCTCCACTCTGCTGAGCTTGCTGTGGTTGTAATGGCTGACTGTCTTGGATCATGCTTCCAGAAACTGGACTAGACTGGGTGACATTGGTATGTTGCTGGACTGAATGAGCCCCACTCTGCAGGGTTTGCCTTGTCTGTAATGACTGGCTGGATTGGGTTGCCTTTCCAGAGCTTGGACTGTGCTGTACAATAACATGTCGCTGCACTGACTGAGCTGCACTGTGCTGGGCTTGCTGGGCCTGCAATGGCTGGCTGGACTGAGAACTCTTTTGCTGAACAACATTACCAGACTTCATCTTATCTGTACAATCGGTACTTTTCACACAAACATTTCCACGTCTACTTACAGTCTCTGCAAGTGTCTTTCCATTCCCAGAGCTCTGTCCTCCTGCTTCACCACCAACCACAGCTTCACCTGACAGTCCTTGTGTAGGCCCAAAAGCCTGGGACTCTCCTGGGAGAGATCCCAGCCCAGGGGAGCCCAAAAAAAAAATCACGCCCACCAAATACCCCACATTCATTATTTTATCTCATGATAACTAAAGTGGACCTGTCATGGCTCTATACATGTAAAGGAGTATAAAAGGACCTATGCGTGTCTGGTGGCCGCGATCGCTCCAGAAAGCCAGAACGGGGATCTGTTAATGTAAACAGACAGATCCCTATTCTGACAGGGGAGGAGAGACAGATCTGCTCTTCCTAGTGATTAGGAACAGAGATCTCTCTCCTCCTACAGTCAGTCCCATCACCCCCCCCCAGTTAGAAACACCTCCCAGGGAACACATTTAACCCCTTTCCTGCCAGTGACATTTACACAGTAATCAGTGCATTTTTATAGCACAGATCGCTGTATAAATGTCACTGGTTCCAAAAAAGTGTCAAAAGTGTCTGATCTGTCCACCGCAATGTCACAGTCTAGCTAAAAATCGCAGATCACCAGATCCCGCTACACTAGTAAAAAAAAAAATAATAATAATAAAAATGCCATAAATCTATCCTCTATTTTGTAGACGGTATAACTTTTGCGCAAACTAATCAATATACACATTGCATTTTTTTTACCAAACATATGTAGAAGAATACATATCGACCTAAACTGATCAAGAAATGTTTATTTTTATTTTATTATGCTCCACTAGACCCTAGTCTCTTTATTGGCTACAGCCCTTAACCCTTCACGGATTTGCTTTTGGAATTAACTCTTCACGGACTATGTTGTGTTCTTTTTGGACTCTGCATTAGTTTTCTTTTTAATTAATTTTTCATATATTAATTTTTCACATTTCAAGGTTTAACATTTATTTCACACATGGTTTTAACCACATAGCGCTGCACATTTTTTGAACACGTGTGACCTATCTGACCCCTACACTGACCCCCTGACACACCTACGTGACACATGCACTGATCCACCTGACTCCTACTTCCTGCACTACTCACATTACACTGACCCACCTGACCTACATGACCATTACCCTGACCCCTACACTGACCTACCTGACACCTACACTGATCCCTACACTGACCTACCTGACACCTACCTCACTCCTACTTCCTGCACTACTCACATTACACTGACCTGACAGCAACACTGACTATTACACTGACTGACACATACACTGACCCACCGACCTTACACCTACACTGACCTACTACACAGACCCACCTGACTCCTACAGTAGGAGTCCTACTTCCTGCACTACTCACACCTGACCCCCTCCCCACAGCTCAGTGCGAATCCATCCTTTGAGTCCTCCTTACCTTTGTCTGCTCTTCACCAGGACTCTCCTCAGGACCTCAGCACTGGATGTGCAGAACTGCTTCGGCGTCCCAACTTCCCGCCAGCGCCATCCACCCGCAGCCCGCTCCATGGTGTCAGACGCTGCACGCCTGCACCTCCATGATTCCATCTCCACCGCGCCGTAACAAAGCAGAGGAACAGGCGGAGGGGAAGACAGCTCACACTTCCAGTGCTTGTCTGCCGCCACCATGTTCGTGTTTCCCGGCGCACTGTGATTGGGCGTATGGCGGTCATGTGCGGAGGCGGGACTTCTAGAGCGATCGCTGACAGGCCAGCCCCACGCTGCACATGACCCCCATTCGTCCAATCACAGGGCACCGGACATTAAACATGGCGGCTGGAAAATCGGGGACACAGGAAAGAAAAATTAGTAGGAGACACGGAATGTCGTTGGCTGACGGGCGGCAATTTGCCGCCCCCCTTAAAGTGCCGCCTGGGACCGGGGTACCATCGGGTCCCATGGTAGGGCCGGCCCTGTCAGCACCACACAGACTTCAGCTGCTGCACAAGCAGCCACACCCTCTGCACAGTACTACTTCTCTTGTCCTGTATGCCGGGTGTAATTCTCGGTATCTGTTCTTATTCTGTATGTATGGACTCTGCACAGTACCACTTCTCTTGTCCTGTATGCCAGGTGTAGTTCTCAGTATCTCTTCTTATTCTGTATGTATGGACTCTGCACAGTACCACTTCTCTTGTTCTGTATGCTGGGTGTAGTTCTCAGTATCTCTTCTTATTCTGTATGTATGGACTCTGCACAGTACTACTTCTCTTGTCCTGTATTCCGGGTGTAATTCTCAGTATCTGTTCTTATTCTGTATATATGGACTCTGCACAGTACCACTTCTCTTGTTCTGTATGCTGGGTGTAGTTCTCAGTATCTCTTCTTATTCTGTATGTATGGACTCTGCACAGTACTACTTCTCTTGTCCTGTATTCCGGGTGTAATTCTCAGTATCTCTTCTTATTCTGTATGTATGGACTCTGCACAGTACTACTTCTCTTGTCCTGTATGCCGGGTGTAATTCTCAGTATCTCTTCTTATTCTGTATGTATGGACTCTGCACAGTACTACTTCTCTTGTCCTGTATGTATGGACTCTGCACAGTACTACTTCTCTTGTCCTGTATGTATGGACTCTGCACAGTACTACTTCTCTTGTCCTGTATGCCGGGTGTAATTCTCAGTATCTCTTCTTATTCTGTATGTATGGACTCTGCACAGTACTACTTCTCTTGTCCTGTATGTATGGACTCTGCACAGTACTACTTCTCTTGTCCTGTATGCCGGGTGTAATTCTCAGTATCTCTTCTTATTCTGTATGTATGGACTCTGCACAGTACTACTTCTCTTGTCCTGTATGTATGGACTCTGCACAGTACTACTTCTCTTGTCCTGTATGCCGGGTGTAATTCTCAGTATCTCTTCTTATTCTGTATGTATGGACTCTGCACAGTACTACTTCTCTTGTTCTGTATGCCGGGTGTAATTCTCAGTATCTCTTCTTATTCTGTATGTATGGACTCTGCACAGTACTACTTCTCTTGTCCTGTATTCCGGGTGTAATTCTCAGTATCTGTTCTTATTCTGTATATATGGACTCTGCACAGTACCACTTCTCTTGTTCTGTATGCTGGGTGTAGTTCTCAGTATCTCTTCTTATTCTGTATGTATGGACTCTGCACAGTACTACTTCTCTTGTCCTGTATTCCGGGTGTAATTCTCAGTATCTCTTCTTATTCTGTATGTATGGACTCTGCACAGTACTACTTCTCTTGTCCTGTATGCCGGGTGTAATTCTCAGTATCTCTTCTTATTCTGTATGTATGGACTCTGCACAGTACTACTTCTCTTGTCCTGTATGTATGGACTCTGCACAGTACTACTTCTCTTGTCCTGTATGTATGGACTCTGCACAGTACTACTTCTCTTGTCCTGTATGCCGGGTGTAATTCTCAGTATCTCTTCTTATTCTGTATGTATGGACTCTGCACAGTACTACTTCTCTTGTCCTGTATGTATGGACTCTGCACAGTACTACTTCTCTTGTCCTGTATGCCGGGTGTAATTCTCAGTATCTCTTCTTATTCTGTATGTATGGACTCTGCACAGTACTACTTCTCTTGTCCTGTATGTATGGACTCTGCACAGTACTACTTCTCTTGTCCTGTATGCCGGGTGTAATTCTCAGTATCTCTTCTTATTCTGTATGTATGGACTCTGCACAGTACTACTTCTCTTGTCCTGTATGCCGGGTGTAATTCTCAGTATCTGTACTTATTCTGTATGTATGGAGATTTTTATTTGTATAAACAAAACAAGATACATAATAACAGACGGTCTTAAAATCGCATAAATACAACAATTACTGACATGTTATTTAGATCAAAAACTTAGCAGGTAAAAAGGGGCATCAATAGGAAAATATCACAATAAGACTCCTTCCCATAAGTCTGAACTTCTCCAACTTTTCCTCATTTCCAAACACTTTATCCATCGGAGGTCAGATAACACCAAACCTGCAATCTTCCTAGAGATAAACTGTTCATTCTGCATGGCTACTCTAGTCCTCGCATGCCATTGGTAGTACTTGACTCCGGTAATGATCATGTACGTTGTCCCTCTGTCTATATTGTGTATTGTTGGGGGGGCACCATAAAGCCTGTCTGAGCAACTTAGGTTTTCCAACCTTTGGATCCCGACTCCGGCAGCTACTTCCTTCCAGACTTCACGGCTTCCCCAACAATCCACCAAGAAATTCTCCATGGACTCCTCCTGATTACAGCCCAAAGGGCAGACCCTTTCAGATTCCCCGAGGTGTTCAATACCTGCATGCCTTGTCCTCCTATTTTTAATGCTGTTCACATTACTGTAGACAATGTTTAGAGAAAAACCTGCCATCACAGCAAAGAGGAGAAAAAATAAGACCCCCATCATTATAAGTCCGAATCGGAGTCACTCTGCCGACTACCAGTTTCCATATCAGATTCTGCGGATACAGGATCAGGGGGCGGGCGCCTTTTAGTGGGCGGGTCATCCTCTGAGCCAGTCGCATACTCCCTTTCCACTCTTTTTAATTCCTGCTCCAGTTCATGGGCCTCTAAAGAATAGGAGTCGGCGTCAGAATCTGATAACGCTTCATACCTATTGGTAGTAACTGTCGTACCCACTTCTGGTGCCCCTTTCACTTTTTTAGCTGGCTTCTGCACTAATGTCCAGTCACTTTCGGGTTTACGGCTGGTTTTCTCTTTTTTATTCCTCCTCTTCTGACCAGTGATCTTCACAGAGACAGGAACAGAAGAAGAGTGTGCGGCCGGCTGCTCCTCAGCCTGCTGAACACTGTCCGCCCGCCGGGGGTAGTCTCCTGGACCTCTCCGCCCACCTCCTCCCTAGTCACTGCAGCCCCATTCATTAAGGCCTCCTCCTCTAGTCGATCTGCTGCAGCCAACAATTCACTGTCTGCAGATTCCCCATTCATATTATGGAAGGCCTCCGGGCAATCCCTGTGGAAATGGCCAAACCTTCCACATAGATTGCACTTAACCGTCTCACAGGTAGAACTGATGTGGCCGACCCCCCCACAGAGATTACACTTCAAGATGGAGCAAACGCTTGCCACGTGGCCAGATTTCCCACATTTGAAGCATAACCTGGGCTGACCTGCATAGAAGCAAACTCCTCTCTCCCGCCCAATGAAAAAGGAGTTTGGCAGGTGATGGGTGACATTGTTAGTTTGCCTCAACTTGACAAGAACCCTCCAACCCCCCGTCCAGATCTCATCACTGTCTTTAGTTTTTGTCAACTCAGAAACCATCTCACAATGTCTTCTAAGCCAGATGACAATATCCTGGGGGGGGCACAGACTCATTCCAGAAAATGATGCTAACATTTGCCGTGTCAGGTTTGGAGATGGGAATAAAGATGAAATTCCTCCAACCCTCTTTATCCCGCAACCCACTGAAGCTGGCCCAAAATTTGTCTAAGTCAGACATGAGCTTAAAGCTGACATCATAACCTTGTCTGTCAGGAAGATTGATGACTGCCAGTATGTCTGCAGGCGCAAACCCCATCTGCTGACACAGCAACTCCCTTACTACAAACCTCCGATCAGGGAGCTCCTCTCTGGAACCCCTATGCTTAAATCTGACCACATTCCTCCTCTTAAAGGCCTGACCAGTATAATTGTTACCGGTGGAAAAAGAAGGGGCCCCGCGGCTCCAGGCATTCCGAGGAGGGACATGACCGGATGGACCAGCATTCCCCTGTGGAGCAGGTGGTGGGTCCACCACAGGGGGGGAGTCCTGAGGGTTATTCTGAGCTGACTCCTCCATCACTATATTCTCAGAGCTCTCTGACTGCTGATGACCCCATTCAGATATACCAGCATTAGTATCAACATTATTCACCACATCAATATTAGTGACATCATCACTGCACATCATGTCATTACTAGCAGCATCATTACTAGTTACCCCAGTATTAGTCCCGCCATGATCACCAGTCCCCCCAACATGGATCCCACCATGAACACCAGTCCCCCCAGCATGGCTCCCACCATGAACACCAGTCCCTCCAGCATGGCTCCCACCATGAACACCAGTCCCTCCAGCATGGCTCCCACCATGAACACCAGTCCCTCCAGCATGGCTCCCACCATGAACACCAGTCCCCTCAGCATGGATCCCACCATGAGCACCAGTCCCCCCAGCATGGATCCCACCATGAGCACCAGTCCCCCCAGCATGGATCCCACCATGAGCACCAGTCCCCCCAGCATGGATCCCACCATGAGCACCAGTCCCCCCAGCATGGATCCCACCATGAACACCAGCCCCCCCAGCATGGATCCCACCATGAGCACCAGTCCCCCCAGCATGGATCCCACCATGAGCACCAGTCCCCCCAGCATGGATCCCACCATGAACACCAGTCTCCCCAGCATGGATCCCACCATGAACACCAGTCCCCTCAGCATGGCTCCCACCATGAGTACTGGTGGCAGCAGCACTGTTCTCACAATCCATGTGCTGGGAGTCCACCATGTCACTCCTCTGAGTCTCCCGTACTATGTCTGCTGGGTTGAACTGGAGCTCCCACTATCCCCCAGAACTGGAAGTCCAGCAGGAAAATCTGCCCCAACCTGGTGTTGCTCCTCACTGTCCTCCAGAGGCTGCACAGTCTTCCCTTCAGGAGACACCTTTGGTGGCAGGGTGCGCTGGACTGGTTCTCCAGAGTCTGACTCTGTAGAGGATTCAATCCTCACACTCAATGCCGCCTCAAATCGATCACGATTGCGGTACACCTCCCCCACTGGTCCCAGTTCTTCCAAAGTAGCATCAATGTCCCTTGATACACCGGCCAGTTCAATGCCCAGGGAGTTCAGTTTGCTGTCATATAACGTTTCCCTCCTGGGGTTGGCAGCTTTAAGTCTATAGACAGAGTCAATCTGCTTCTGGATCCTAGTCTTGGCTTTTCTCAGGGACTCTATTTGTTTTACCAGGGAAGGAATTTTATCAGCCAGGTGCAGCGCAGGTTAAGGCTTTAACTTTTTCTTCTTTGCAGCTGCAGGACGCTTGAAATCCTGATCCACCTTCCCATTACTGGTACTGGGCTGAGGGTTTCTACTGGGTGTAGATGGTTTCACTGGGCCAGATTGTGGAAAATTATTACCACCCTCCTCTTTATTCTGCTGCGGCTTAGAACGCGATGAACGTCTCTGGCTGCTGCCCACCATTACACTCTGCTGTAAGTTCTCTTTGATTGTTTTCTGTTCTAAGGAAGTTCTGGAAATTTTGCGAGGAGTACTGGGAGAAACCAATGTCTCTGCTCCACTCTGCTGAGCTTGCTGTGGTTGTAATGGCTGACTGTCTTGGATCATGCTTCCAGAAACTGGACTAGACTGGGTGACATTGGTATGTTGCTGGACTGAATGAGCCCCACTCTGCGGGGTTTGCCTTGTCTGTAATGACTGGCTGGATTGGGTTGCCTTTCCAGAGCTTGGACTGTGCTGTACAATAACATGTTGCTGTACTGACTGAGCTGCACTGTGCTGGGCTTGCTGGGCCTGCAATGGCTGGCTGGACTGAGAACTCTTTTGCTGAACAACATTACCAGACTTCTTCTTATCTGTATAATCGGTACTTTTCACACAAACATTTCCATGTCTACTTACAGTCTCTGCAAGTGTCTTTCCATTCCCAGAGCTCCGTCCTCCTGCTTCACCACCAACCACAGCTTCACCTGACAGTCCTTGTGTAGGCCCAAAAGCCTGGGACTCTCCTGGGAGAGATACCAGCCCAGGGGAGCCCAACCCTGGGCTTGTACCAGACATCAGAGAAGCTCAGCACCACACAGACTACAGCTGCTGCACAAGCAGCCACACCCTCTGCACAGTACTACTTCTCTTGTCCTGTATGTATGGACTCTGCACAGTACTACTTCTCTTGTCCTGTATGCCGGGTGTAATTCTCAGTATCTCTTCTTATTCTGTATGTATGGACTCTGCACATTACTACTTCTCTTGTCCTGTATTCCGGGTGTAATTCTCAGTATCTCCTCTTATTCTGTATGTATGGGTTCTGCACAGTACTACTTCTCTTGTCCTGTATGCTGGGTGTAGTTCTCAGTATCTCTTCTTATTCTGTATGCATGGACTCTGCACAGTACTACTTCTCTTGTCCTGTATGCCGGGTGTAATTCTCAGTATCTCTTCTTATTCTGTATGTATGGACTCTGCACAGTACTACTTCTCTTGTCCTGTATGCCGGGTGTAATTCTCAGTATCTCTTCTTATTCTGTATGTATGGACTCTGCACAGTACTACTTCTCTTGTCCTGTATGCCGGGTGTAATTCTCAGTATCTCTTCTTATTCTATATGTATGGACTCTGCACAGTACTACTTCTCTTGTCCTGTATGCCGGATGTAATTCTCAGTATCTCTTCTTATTCTGTATGTATGGAGATTTTTATTTGTATAAACAAAACAAGATACATAATAACAGACGGTCTTAAAATCGCATAAATACAACAATTACTGACATGTTATTTAGATCAAAAACTTAGCAGGTAAAAAGGGGCACCAAATAGGAAAATATCACAATAAGACTCCTTCCCATAAGTCTGAACTTCTCCAACTTTTCCTCATTTCCAAACACTTTATCCATCGGAGGTCAGATAACACCAAACCTGCAATCTTACTAGAGATAAACTGTTCATTCTGCATGGCTACTCTAGTCCTCGCATGCCATTGGTAGTACTTGACTCCGGTAATGATCATGTACGTTGTCCCTCTGTCTATATTGTGTATTGTTGGGGGGGCACCATAAAGCCTGTCTGAGCAACTTAGGTTTTCCAACCTTTGGATCCCGACTCCGGCAGCCACTTCCTTCCAGACTTCACGGCTTCCCCAACAATCCACCAAGAAATTCTCCATGGACTCCTCCTGATTACAGCCCAAAGGGCAGACCCTTTCAGATTCCCCGAGGTGTTCAATACCTGCATGCCTTGTCCTCCTGTTTTTAATGCTGTTCACATTACTGGAGACAATGTTTAAAGAAAAACCTGCCATCACAGCAAAGAGGAGAAAAAATAAGACCCCCATCATTATAAGTCCGAATCGGAGTCACTCTGCCGACTACCAGTTTCCATATCAGATTCTGCGGATACAGGATCAGGGGGCGGGCGCCTTTTAGTGGGCGGGTCATCCTCTGAGCCAGTCGCATACTCCCTTTCCACTCTTTTTAATTCCTGCTCCAGTTCATGGGCCTCTAGAGAATAGGAGTCGGCGTCCGAATCTGATAACGCTTCATACCTATTGGTAGTAACTGTCGTACCCACTTCTGGTGCCCCTTTCACTTTTTTAGCTGGCTTCTGCACTAATGTCCAGTCACTTTCGGGTTTACGGCTGGTTTTGTCTTTTTTATTCCTCCTCTTCTGACCAGTGATCTTCACAGAGACAGGAACAGAAGAAGAGTGTGCGGCCGGCTGCTCCTCAGCCTGCTGAACACTGTCCGCCCGCCCGGGGGTAGTCTCCTGGACCTCTCCGCCCACCTCCTCCCTAGTCACTGCAGCCCCATTCATTAAGGCCTCCTCCTCTAGTCGTTCTGCTGCAGCCAACAATTCACTGTCTGCAGATTCCCCATTCATATTATGGAAGGCCTCCGGGCAATCCCTGTGGAAATGGCCAAACCTTCCACATAGATTGCACTTAACCGTCTCACAGGTAGAACTGATGTGGCCGACCCCCCCACAGAGATTACACTTCAAGATGGAGCAAACGCTCGCCACATGGCCAGATTTACCACATTTGAAGCATAACCTGGGCTGACCTGCATAGAAGCAAACTCCTCTCTCCCGCCCAATGAAAAAGGAGTTTGGCAGGTGATGGGTGACATTGTTAGATTGCCTCAACTTGACAAGAACCCTCCAACCCCCCGTCCAGATCTCATCACTGTCTTTAGTTTTTGTCAACTCAGAAACCATCTCACAATGTCTTCTAAGCCAGATGACAATATCCTGGGGGGGCACAGACTCATTCCAGAAAATGATGCTAACATTTGCCGTGTCAGGTTTGGAGATGGGAATAAAGATGAAATTCCTCCAACCCTCTTTGTCCCGCAACCCACTAAAGCTGGCCCAAAATTTGTCTAAGTCAGACATGAGCTTAAAGCTGACATCATAACCTTGTCTGTCAGGAAGATTGATGACTGCCAGTATGTCTGCAGGCGCAAACCCCATCTGCTGACACAGCAACTCCCTTACTACAAACCTCCGATCAGGGAGCTCCTCTCTGGAACCCCTATGCTTAAATCTGACCACATTCCTCCTCTTAAAGGCCTGACCAGTATAATTGTTACTGGAAGAAAACGAAGGGGACCCGCGGCTCCAGGCATTCCGAGGAGGGACATGACCAGATGGACCAGCATTTCCCTGTGGAGCAGGTGGTGGGTCCACCACAAGGGGGGAGTCCTGAGGGTTATTCTGAGCCGACTCCTCCATAACTATATTCTCAGAGCTCTCTGACTGCTGATGACCCCATTCAGATATACCAGCATTAGTATCAACATTATTCACCACATCAATATTAGTGACATCATCACTGCACATCATGTCATTACTAGCAGCATCATTACTAGTTACCCCAGTATTAGTCCCGCCATGATCACCAGTCCCCCCAACATGGATCCCACCATGAACACCAGTCCCCCCAGCATGGATCCCACCATGAGCACCAGTCCCCCCAGCATGGATCCCACCATGAGCACCAGTCCCCCCAGCAGGGATCCCACCATGAGCACCAGTCCCCCCAGCATGGATCCCACCATGAGCACCAGCCCCCCCAGCATGGATCCCACCATGAACACCAGCCCCCCCAGCATGGATCCCACCATGAACACCAGCCCCCCCAGCATGGATCCCACCATGAGCACCAGTCCCCCCAGCATGGATCCCACCATGAGCACCAGTCCCCCCAGCATGGATCCCACCATGAACACCAGTCTCCCCAGCATGGATCCCACCATGAACACCAGTCCCCTCAGCATGGCTCCCACCATGAGTACTGGTGGCAGCAGCACTGTTCTCACAATCCATGTGCTGGGAGTCCACCATGTCACTCCTCTGAGTCTCCTGTACTGTGAATGTCTGCTGGGTTGAACTGGAGCTCCCACTATCCCCCAGAACTGGAAGTCCAGCAGGAAAATCTGCCCCAACCTGGTGTTGCTCCTCACTGTCCTCCAGAGGCTGCACAGTCTTCCCTTCAGGAGACACCTTTGGTGGCAGGGTGCGCTGGACTGGTTCCCCAGAGTCTGACTCTGTAGAGGATTCAATCCTCACACTCAATGCCGCCTCAAATCGATCACGATTGCGGTACACCTCCCCCACTGGTCCCAGTTCTTCCAAAGTAGCATCAATGTCCCTTGATACACCGGCCAGTTCAATGCCCAGGGAGTTCAGTTTGCTGTCATATAACGTTTCCCTCCTGGGGTTGGCAGCTTTAAGTCTATAGACAGAGTCAATCTGCTTCTGGATCCTAGTCTTGGCTTTTCTCAGGGACTCTATTTGTTTTACCAGGGAAGGAATTTTATCAGCCAGGTGCAGCGCAGGTTAAGGCTTTAACTTTTTCTTCTTTGCAGCTGCAGGACGCTTGAAATCCTGATCCACCTTCCCATTACTGGTACTGGGCTGAGGGTTTCTACTGGGTGTAGATGGTTTCACTGGGCCAGATTGTGGAAAATTATTACCACCCTCCTCTTTATTCTGCTGCGGCTTAGAGCGCGATGAACGTCTCTGGCTGCTGCCCACCATTACACTCTGCTGTAAGTTCTCTTTGATTGTTTTCTGTTCTAAGGAAGTTCTGGAAATTTTGCGAGGAGTACTGGGAGAAACCAATGTCTCTGCTCCACTCTGCTGAGCTTGCTGTGGTTGTAATGGCTGACTGTCTTGGATCATGCTTCCAGAAACTGGACTAGACTGGGTGACATTGGTATGTTGCTGGACTGAATGAGCCCCACTCTGCAGGGTTTGCCTTGTCTGTAATGACTGGCTGGATTGGGTTGCCTTTCCAGAGCTTGGACTGTGCTGTACAATAACATGTTGCTGTACTGACTGAGCTGCACTGTGCTGGGCTTGCTGGGCCTGCAATGGCTGGCTGGACTGAGAACTCTTTTGCTGAACAACATTACCAGACTTCTTCTTATCTGTATAATCGGTACTTTTCACACAAACATTTCCATGTCTACTTACAGTCTCTGCAAGTGTCTTTCCATTCCCAGAGCTCCGTCCTCCATCCTCACCACCAACCACAGCTTCACCTGACAGTCCTTGTGTAGGCCCAAAAGCCTGGGACTCTCCTGGGAGAGATCCCAGCCCAGGGGAGCCCAACCCTGGGCTTGTTCCAGACATCAGAGCAACTCAGCACCACACAGACTTCAGCTGCTGCACAAGCAGCCACACCCTCTGCACAGTACTACTTCTCTTGTCCTGTATGTATGGACTCTGCACAGTACTACTTCTCTTGTCCTGTATGCCGGGTGTAATTCTCAGTATCTCTTCTTATTCTGTATGTATGGACTCTGCACAGTACTACTTCTCTTGTCCTGTATGCTGGGTGTAGTTCTCAGTATCTCTTCTTATTCTGTATGCATGGACTCTGCACAGTACTACTTCTCTTGTCCTGTATGCCAGGTGTAGTTCTCAGTATCTCTTCTTATTCTGTATGTATGGACTCTGCACAGTACTACTTCTCTTGTCCTATATGCCGGGTGTAATTCTCAGTATCTCTTCTTATTCTGTATGTATGGACTCTGCACAGTACTACTTCTCTTGTCCTGTATGCCGGGTGTAATTCTCAGTATCTCTTCTTATTCTGTATGTATGGACTCTGCACAGTACTACTTCTCTTGTCCTGTATGCCGGGTGTAATTCTCAGTATCTCTTCTTATTCTGTATGTATGGACTCTGCACAGTACTACTTCTCTTGTCCTGTATGCCGGGTGTAATTCTCAGTATCTCTTCTTATTCTGTATGTATGGACTCTGCACAGTACTACTTCTCTTGTCCTGTATGCCGGGTGTAATTCTCAGTATCTCTTCTTATTCTGTATGTATGGACTCTGCACAGTACTACTTCTCTTGTCCTGTATGCCGGGTGTAATTCTCAGTATCTCTTCTTATTCTGTATGTATGAACTCTGCACAGTACCACTTCTCTTGTCCTGTATACCGGGTGTAATTCTCAGTATCTCTTCTTATTCTGTATGTATGGACTCTGCACAGTACTACTTCTCTTGTCCTGTATGCCGGGTGTAATTCTCAGTATCTCTTCTTATTCTGTATGTATGGACTCTGCACAGTACTACTTCTCTTGTCCTGTATGCCGGGTGTAATTCTCAGTATCTCTTCTTATTCTATATGTATGGACTCTGCACAGTACTACTTCTCTTGTCCTGTATGCCGGATGTAATTCTCAGTATCTCTTCTTATTCTGTATGTATGGAGATTTTTATTTGTATAAACAAAACAAGATACATAATAACAGACGGTCTTAAAATCGCATAAATACAACAATTACTGACATGTTATTTAGATCAAAAACTTAGCAGGTAAAAAGGGGCACCAAATAGGAAAATATCACAATAAGACTCCTTCCCATAAGTCTGAACTTCTCCAACTTTTCCTCATTTCCAAACACTTTATCCATCGGAGGTCAGATAACACCAAACCTGCAATCTTACTAGAGATAAACTGTTCATTCTGCATGGCTACTCTAGTCCTCGCATGCCATTGGTAGTACTTGACTCCGGTAATGATCATGTACGTTGTCCCTCTGTCTATATTGTGTATTGTTGGGGGGGCACCATAAAGCCTGTCTGAGCAACTTAGGTTTTCCAACCTTTGGATCCCGACTCCGGCAGCCACTTCCTTCCAGACTTCACGGCTTCCCCAACAATCCACCAAGAAATTCTCCATGGACTCCTCCTGATTACAGCCCAAAGGGCAGACCCTTTCAGATTCCCCGAGGTGTTCAATACCTGCATGCCTTGTCCTCCTGTTTTTAATGCTGTTCACATTACTGGAGACAATGTTTAAAGAAAAACCTGCCATCACAGCAAAGAGGAGAAAAAATAAGACCCCCATCATTATAAGTCCGAATCGGAGTCACTCTGCCGACTACCAGTTTCCATATCAGATTCTGCGGATACAGGATCAGGGGGCGGGCGCCTTTTAGTGGGCGGGTCATCCTCTGAGCCAGTCGCATACTCCCTTTCCACTCTTTTTAATTCCTGCTCCAGTTCATGGGCCTCTAGAGAATAGGAGTCGGCGTCCGAATCTGATAACGCTTCATACCTATTGGTAGTAACTGTCGTACCCACTTCTGGTGCCCCTTTCACTTTTTTAGCTGGCTTCTGCACTAATGTCCAGTCACTTTCGGGTTTACGGCTGGTTTTGTCTTTTTTATTCCTCCTCTTCTGACCAGTGATCTTCACAGAGACAGGAACAGAAGAAGAGTGTGCGGCCGGCTGCTCCTCAGCCTGCTGAACACTGTCCGCCCGCCCGGGGGTAGTCTCCTGGACCTCTCCGCCCACCTCCTCCCTAGTCACTGCAGCCCCATTCATTAAGGCCTCCTCCTCTAGTCGTTCTGCTGCAGCCAACAATTCACTGTCTGCAGATTCCCCATTCATATTATGGAAGGCCTCCGGGCAATCCCTGTGGAAATGGCCAAACCTTCCACATAGATTGCACTTAACCGTCTCACAGGTAGAACTGATGTGGCCGACCCCCCCACAGAGATTACACTTCAAGATGGAGCAAACGCTCGCCACATGGCCAGATTTACCACATTTGAAGCATAACCTGGGCTGACCTGCATAGAAGCAAACTCCTCTCTCCCGCCCAATGAAAAAGGAGTTTGGCAGGTGATGGGTGACATTGTTAGATTGCCTCAACTTGACAAGAACCCTCCAACCCCCCGTCCAGATCTCATCACTGTCTTTAGTTTTTGTCAACTCAGAAACCATCTCACAATGTCTTCTAAGCCAGATGACAATATCCTGGGGGGGCACAGACTCATTCCAGAAAATGATGCTAACATTTGCCGTGTCAGGTTTGGAGATGGGAATAAAGATGAAATTCCTCCAACCCTCTTTGTCCCGCAACCCACTAAAGCTGGCCCAAAATTTGTCTAAGTCAGACATGAGCTTAAAGCTGACATCATAACCTTGTCTGTCAGGAAGATTGATGACTGCCAGTATGTCTGCAGGCGCAAACCCCATCTGCTGACACAGCAACTCCCTTACTACAAACCTCCGATCAGGGAGCTCCTCTCTGGAACCCCTATGCTTAAATCTGACCACATTCCTCCTCTTAAAGGCCTGACCAGTATAATTGTTACTGGAAGAAAACGAAGGGGACCCGCGGCTCCAGGCATTCCGAGGAGGGACATGACCAGATGGACCAGCATTTCCCTGTGGAGCAGGTGGTGGGTCCACCACAAGGGGGGAGTCCTGAGGGTTATTCTGAGCCGACTCCTCCATAACTATATTCTCAGAGCTCTCTGACTGCTGATGACCCCATTCAGATATACCAGCATTAGTATCAACATTATTCACCACATCAATATTAGTGACATCATCACTGCACATCATGTCATTACTAGCAGCATCATTACTAGTTACCCCAGTATTAGTCCCGCCATGATCACCAGTCCCCCCAACATGGATCCCACCATGAACACCAGTCCCCCCAGCATGGATCCCACCATGAGCACCAGTCCCCCCAGCATGGATCCCACCATGAGCACCAGTCCCCCCAGCAGGGATCCCACCATGAGCACCAGTCCCCCCAGCATGGATCCCACCATGAGCACCAGCCCCCCCAGCATGGATCCCACCATGAACACCAGCCCCCCCAGCATGGATCCCACCATGAACACCAGCCCCCCCAGCATGGATCCCACCATGAGCACCAGTCCCCCCAGCATGGATCCCACCATGAGCACCAGTCCCCCCAGCATGGATCCCACCATGAACACCAGTCTCCCCAGCATGGATCCCACCATGAACACCAGTCCCCTCAGCATGGCTCCCACCATGAGTACTGGTGGCAGCAGCACTGTTCTCACAATCCATGTGCTGGGAGTCCACCATGTCACTCCTCTGAGTCTCCTGTACTGTGAATGTCTGCTGGGTTGAACTGGAGCTCCCACTATCCCCCAGAACTGGAAGTCCAGCAGGAAAATCTGCCCCAACCTGGTGTTGCTCCTCACTGTCCTCCAGAGGCTGCACAGTCTTCCCTTCAGGAGACACCTTTGGTGGCAGGGTGCGCTGGACTGGTTCCCCAGAGTCTGACTCTGTAGAGGATTCAATCCTCACACTCAATGCCGCCTCAAATCGATCACGATTGCGGTACACCTCCCCCACTGGTCCCAGTTCTTCCAAAGTAGCATCAATGTCCCTTGATACACCGGCCAGTTCAATGCCCAGGGAGTTCAGTTTGCTGTCATATAACGTTTCCCTCCTGGGGTTGGCAGCTTTAAGTCTATAGACAGAGTCAATCTGCTTCTGGATCCTAGTCTTGGCTTTTCTCAGGGACTCTATTTGTTTTACCAGGGAAGGAATTTTATCAGCCAGGTGCAGCGCAGGTTAAGGCTTTAACTTTTTCTTCTTTGCAGCTGCAGGACGCTTGAAATCCTGATCCACCTTCCCATTACTGGTACTGGGCTGAGGGTTTCTACTGGGTGTAGATGGTTTCACTGGGCCAGATTGTGGAAAATTATTACCACCCTCCTCTTTATTCTGCTGCGGCTTAGAGCGCGATGAACGTCTCTGGCTGCTGCCCACCATTACACTCTGCTGTAAGTTCTCTTTGATTGTTTTCTGTTCTAAGGAAGTTCTGGAAATTTTGCGAGGAGTACTGGGAGAAACCAATGTCTCTGCTCCACTCTGCTGAGCTTGCTGTGGTTGTAATGGCTGACTGTCTTGGATCATGCTTCCAGAAACTGGACTAGACTGGGTGACATTGGTATGTTGCTGGACTGAATGAGCCCCACTCTGCAGGGTTTGCCTTGTCTGTAATGACTGGCTGGATTGGGTTGCCTTTCCAGAGCTTGGACTGTGCTGTACAATAACATGTTGCTGTACTGACTGAGCTGCACTGTGCTGGGCTTGCTGGGCCTGCAATGGCTGGCTGGACTGAGAACTCTTTTGCTGAACAACATTACCAGACTTCTTCTTATCTGTATAATCGGTACTTTTCACACAAACATTTCCATGTCTACTTACAGTCTCTGCAAGTGTCTTTCCATTCCCAGAGCTCCGTCCTCCATCCTCACCACCAACCACAGCTTCACCTGACAGTCCTTGTGTAGGCCCAAAAGCCTGGGACTCTCCTGGGAGAGATCCCAGCCCAGGGGAGCCCAACCCTGGGCTTGTTCCAGACATCAGAGCAACTCAGCACCACACAGACTTCAGCTGCTGCACAAGCAGCCACACCCTCTGCACAGTACTACTTCTCTTGTCCTGTATGTATGGACTCTGCACAGTACTACTTCTCTTGTCCTGTATGCCGGGTGTAATTCTCAGTATCTCTTCTTATTCTGTATGTATGGACTCTGCACAGTACTACTTCTCTTGTCCTGTATGCTGGGTGTAGTTCTCAGTATCTCTTCTTATTCTGTATGCATGGACTCTGCACAGTACTACTTCTCTTGTCCTGTATGCCAGGTGTAGTTCTCAGTATCTCTTCTTATTCTGTATGTATGGACTCTGCACAGTACTACTTCTCTTGTCCTATATGCCGGGTGTAATTCTCAGTATCTCTTCTTATTCTGTATGTATGGACTCTGCACAGTACTACTTCTCTTGTCCTGTATGCCGGGTGTAATTCTCAGTATCTCTTCTTATTCTGTATGTATGGACTCTGCACAGTACTACTTCTCTTGTCCTGTATGCCGGGTGTAATTCTCAGTATCTCTTCTTATTCTGTATGTATGGACTCTGCACAGTACTACTTCTCTTGTCCTGTATGCCGGGTGTAATTCTCAGTATCTCTTCTTATTCTGTATGTATGGACTCTGCACAGTACTACTTCTCTTGTCCTGTATGCCGGGTGTAATTCTCAGTATCTCTTCTTATTCTGTATGTATGGACTCTGCACAGTACTACTTCTCTTGTCCTGTATGCCGGGTGTAATTCTCAGTATCTCTTCTTATTCTGTATGTATGAACTCTGCACAGTACCACTTCTCTTGTCCTGTATACCGGGTGTAATTCTCAGTATCTCTTCTTATTCTGTATGTATGGACTCTGCACAGTACTACTTCTCTTGTCCTGTATGCCGGGTGTAATTCTCAGTATCTCTTCTTATTCTGTATGTATGTACCCTGCACAGTACTACTTCTCTTGTCCTGTATGCCGGGTGTAGTTCTCAGTATCTCTTCTTATTCTGTATGTATGTACCCTGCACAGTACTACTTCTCTTGTCCTGTATGCCGGGTGTAGTTCTCAGTATCTCTTCTTATTCTGTATGTATGGACTCTGCACAGTACTACTTCTCTTGTCCTGTATGCCGGGTGTAATTCTCAGTATCTCTTCTTATTCTGTATGTATGGACTCTGCACAGTACTACTTCTCTTGTCCTGTATTCCGGGTGTAATTCTCAGTATCTGTTCTTATTCTGTATGTATGGACTCTGCACAGTACTACTTCTCTTGTCCTGTATTCCGGGTGTAATTCTCAGTATCTGTTCTTATTCTGTATGTATGGACTCTGCACAGTACTACTTCTCTTGTCCTGTATGCTGGGTGTAGTTCTCAGTATCTCTTCTTATTCTGTATGTATGGACTCTGCACAGTACTACTTCTCTTGTTCTGTATGCTGAGTGTAATTCTCAGTATCTCTTCTTATTCTGTATGTATGGACTCTGCACAGTACTACTTCTCTTGTTCTGTATGCTTGGTGTAATTCTCAGTGTCTTCTCTTATTCTGCATGTATGGACTCTGCACAGTACTACTTCTCTTGTCCTGTATTCCGGGTGTAATTCTCAGTATCTCTTCTTATTCTGTATGTATGGACTCTGCACAGTACTACTTCTCTTGTCCTGTATGTCGGGTGTAATTCTCAGTATCTGTTCTTATTCTGTATGTATGGACTCTGCACAGTACTACTTCTCTTGTCCTGTATGCCGGGTGTAATTCTCAGTATCTCTTCTTATTCTGTATGTATGGACTCTGCACAGTACTACTTCTCTTGTCCTGTATGCCGGGTGTAATTCTCAGTATCTCTTCTTATTCTGTATGTATGGACTCTGCACAGTACTACTTCTCTTGTCCTGTATGCTGGGTGTAATTCTCAGTATCTCTTCTTATTCTGTATGTATGGACTCTGCACAGTACTACTTCTCTTGTCCTGTATGTTGGGTGTAGTTCTCAGTATCTGTTCCTATTCTGTATGTATGGACTCTGCACAGTACTACTTCTCTTGTCCTGTATGCCGGGTGTAATTCTCAGTATCTCTTCTTATTCTGTATCTATGGACTCTGCACAGTAGCACTTCTCTTGTCCTGTATGTATGGACTCTGCACAGTACTACTTCTCTTGTCCTGTATTCCGGGTGTAATTCTCAGTATCTCCTCTTATTCTGTATGTATGGGTTCTGCACAGTACTACTTCTCTTGTCCTGTATGCTGGGTGTAGTTCTCAGTATCTCTTCTTATTCTGTATGCATGGACTCTGCACAGTACTACTTCTCTTGTCCTGTATGCCAGGTGTAGTTCTCAGTATCTCTTCTTATTCTGTATGTATGGACTCTGCACAGTACTACTTCTCTTGTCCTGTATGCTGGGTGTAATTCTCGGTATCTCTTCTTATTCTGTATGTAAGGACTCTGCACAGTACTACTTCTCTTGTCCTGTATGTCGGGTGTAATTCTCAGTATCTCCTCTTATTCTGTATGTAAGGACTCTGCACAGTACTACTTCTCTTGTCCTGTATGCCGGGTGTAATTCTCAGTATCTCTTCTTATTCTGTATGTATGGACTCTGCACAGTACTACTTCTCTTGTCCTGTATGCCGGGTGTAATTCTCAGTATCTCTTCTTATTCTGTATGTATGGACTCTGCACAGTACTACTTCTCTTGTCCTGTATGCTGGGTGTAATTCTCAGTATCTGTCCTTATTCTGTATGTATGGACTCTGCACAGTACCACTTCTCTTGTCCTGTATGCCGGGTGTAATTCTCAGTATCTCTTCTTATTCTATATGTATGGACTCTGCACAGTACTACTTCTCTTGTCCTGTATGCCGGGTGTAGTTCTCAGTATCTCTTCTTTTCTTTTTCGTACTTCACGGGACACAGAGCGACTTAGTCATTACTAATGGGTTATATAGATACCTTCAGGTGCTGGCACTGGCAACTTCCAAAACCGGAAGTACCCTCCCCTATATAAGCCCCTCCCATCCGGGAGCACCTCAGTTTTTTGCCAGTGTCTAAGGTGTTGGCCAAAGAGTAACATGTGTTTTCACTGGGCTTGCGTACAGGTTCTTTTATGGGCCTCAGTAAGCTGTTCCGGATCCGACCAAAAAAGCTTCATAGCTAAACGGTCGGTACCCGGGCCTTGCAACAGAAGAGCAAGGTTTTGCCTGTAATGCCTCTCTTAGGAGGGCTGGACCCTGGGATCCAGAGCTCTGGTCATACCCACGACCAAGATGTTGTCTGTGCAGGGTGCTATACAGGTCCAGGGGAGTGGAATCCTTGGGAACCCGGTCCCTGAAGGTTTAATTACAATGCCTGCCGTGAGAGGTGAAGTTTGGGCTTCTGTGGACCAAACAGAGTCCTGCGGCGGGGAACAGGTAGGTGGGGGCCCCCAGGAACTTGGTTCTATTGGGGGACCCCCAAGCCTAATTTGTCTTTCTGTCTGTTACCTAACGGTATTCCAGCTAATATCTGTGTATGCCTGTAACTACTGGAAAATGTAAAATTTTAATAGTAGTCAAGAAAAAAAAAAAAAAAGGGAGACCGCGGTACCTGTGTTAAACCACTAGAGACCGCTGTGGTCCATTTTTCTTGTCATGTGGATCTTTGGTTTTTTCAAGTCAAAAGATCCAGGCAGTTGGTAAGTTTCTCTGTGGGAATCCACTTCCTCTGCCCTGTTGCTGCGCTCATCCACCGCACAGGCCCTCCGGCAAAAAGGGCCCTGGCTCCTAGTCCCTGCTTGTTTTCAAAAAAGAGCGCCGAAGGCGCACGGGCGCGCGCGCAGGCACGTGCACGCGCCTCCTATGAAAAGAAAGGGGCGGGGCGGGTGGATGACGCTCGATGCGCGCCGCGGCGCTTCTGCGCATGTGCAGGCGTCCCAGCATGGAAACAAGACACAGTGTCAGCTGGATGCAAGCAGAGCTAGCAACAAAAACGGTGGCACACAGAGGCGGTTGATGCAGGCATCCCCATAGAAAGACACTTTAGTGGACACCAGCTGGTATATAGCAGCAACTGTGTTAGACTATTACCAGTAAAATTGGTGTATGACGACGGGAATACCTCAGCTTTGTGCTTAAAGGATATGTCGTCCAGACGCTCTGGAAATAAGTCTTCCAAGAAGCCAAAGGGGTCTCCATCGGGCTCTGAGGATTTTGGGCATGCTTGTACTGCACCAATCTCCCCTGAAATTTCAGAGGTTAGTAGCCGTAGGAACCCCGCAGGAGTACCTGGTGCTGCGGCTGTCCCCAGTCCACCTGCTCCTGTATATATAACAGAGGAGGTTTTATCCTCAACTCTGGGAGGATTGGAAGAGAGATTAACAGCATTGATCGCTGCTTCCCTGTCACAGGGAAAGCGCGTCCGATCTCCGTCTCCTCCTTCAGAGTGCCTGTTAGTGGAGGAACAGCCCCACACAGAGATCGACCTACCTGAAGGGGATCAGGATGAGGTTGATTCGGTTATAGAGGAATCAACAGTGGAAGAACCTTTCTCAGCATCTCAGGCTGAAAGATTATGGGTTCAGTCTCTGACTAACATGGTCCGATCAGCATTTAAAATGCCTCTTGCGGAGCCATCAACCACTACTGTCTCCTCGCTGGGGTCGCTAAAAGCTCCCCAGACTGTCTGTTCCTTCCCAATCCACCCCTTATTGGAAGGGCTTATTTACCAGGATTGGGAGCATCCTGATAAAATATTTACTCCCCCCAAGAGATTTCCGGTGATCTATCCCATGGAGGATAAGTTCATAAAAAAATGGAGAGTCCCTACAGTGGACGCAGCTATCTCTTGTGTGAATAAATCACTGACATGTCCAGTAGATAATGTTCCAATGTTCAAAGACCCAATAGATAAAAAATTGGAGTCTTTACTAAAATCTGCTTTCTCTACAGCAAGCATGGTGACACAACCTGCAGTAGCAGCGATTGGAGTCTGCCAAGCAATGAAAGATCAGTTGAAACAAGTCTTAAGAGACTTACCAGATCAGCAGGCTCTTGCCCTAGCTGACCTACCTAGAGCCTTGTGTTTTGCGGTAGACGCCATAAAGGATACAATCCAACAGGCCTCCCGCTTTACGCTGTCTGTAGTACATATGCGTAGGCTTCTATGGCTCAAAAACTGGTCTGCTGAAGCTCCCTGTAAGAAATTGCTGATTAGCTTCCCATTTCATGGAGAACGCTTATTTGGAGAAGATCTGGACAAGTATATCCAGAAAATTTTTGCCGGTAAAAGTACACTCTTGCCGGTTAAGAACAAGAGTAGAAGTCCTTCTTTTAAGAGGCCTACTTCTCCAGTCCCGGGCACATCGGCTGTGAAACAGTTCCGACGGCCTCCGCGGTCAAATCCAGGGGGCAGAAATCAGGGACAATCACAGGGTAACAAGAAACCCTGGGTCAAGAGAGGTACGAAACCTCCCCCCAAGTTATGAAGGGTTGCCCCCACTCAATCGGGTGAGGGGAAGACTTCAGTTGTTCACAGAGACCTGGCGGGACACCATCAGAGACGGATGGGTGATCTCCGCAGTAAGTCTGGGATACAAGCTGGAGTTAAAAGACACTCCTCCTGCCCATTTTATGAGGTCAAACGTGCCAAGCGATCCCCAGAAGAGAAGATCCCTCCTTCTGGCACTAGAACAACTATTGCTCCAAGGTGTAATCATGAAGGTTCCCTTGGAAGAATGCGGGTTCGGGTTTTGCTCAAACCTCTTCACAGTCCCCAAACAAATGGGGACGTGAGGCCCATATTAAATCTAAAAGGGCTAAACAAATTCCTACATATCAGGACTTTTCGGATGGAGTCGATCCGATCAGTGGCCACCGCCCTACAAGGGCAGGAATGGTTAGCCTCGATCGACATAAAGGATGCTCTTCTGCATATTCCCATCTTTCCGGCCCATCAGAAATTTCTACGCTTTGCAGTAGAAGGGCGCCATTTTCAGTTCAGAGCCTTACCTTTCGGTCTGGCCACAGCACCATGAGTGTTCACAAAAATTCTGGCCCCACTATTGGCCAATCTAAGAACACGGGGTGTAACGATAATGGCATATTTAGACGACCTGCTACTAATAGACCACTCAGTGGAAAAACTGGAAGTAGCTATTCCCAAAACAATCAAGTATCTGGGATATCACGGTTGGATTATCAACCGAGACAAGTCAGCTCTAAGACCAGTCAAAAGTCTGGAATACTTGGGGCTAAGGCTGGATTCAAATCAGAGAAAGATTTTCTTACCTCCAGAGAAGGTGTCGTCTTTGAAAGATTTGACCCACTTAGTGGGTACAAAAAGAAAACCATCCATACGCCTGTGCATGAGGCTGCTGGGAAAAATGGTGGCTTCATTCGAAGCAGTACCCTACGGTCAATTCCATTCAAGGAACTTGCAGAGGGCCATACTGTCAGCCTGGAACAAAAAAGTTCAGGCTTTAGACTTACCAATGTCCCTGTCCCCTTCCGTTCGCAAGAGCCTCCATTGGTGGTTGGTGCCCCAGAATCTGGAAAAAGGGAAACCCTTTAGTCCGGATTCTTGGAAGGTGGTCACTACAGATGCCAGCCTCATAGGCTGGGGGGCAGTACTGGAGCAATGGTCTCTCCAGGGCAAGTGGTCAGAAGCAGAGAAGGCCCTGCCCATCAATCTCCTTAGAGATACGAGCAGCCCGGTATGCCCTAGTAGCATGGACATCCAAACTCCAAGGGTCCCCTGTCAGAATTCAATCAGACAATGCCACAGCAGTGGCATATATCAATCACCAGGGTGGCACCAGGAGTCGTGCAGCCCAGAGGGAAGCGAATTGCATCCTGAAATGGGCAGAAAGATATGTCCCAGCCATATCCGCGGTTTTTATCCCAGGAGTGGGAAATTCGAGAGCGGACTTTCTAAGTCGCCAGCAATTATGCCCGGGGGAATGGTCTCTTCACCCCGAGGTTTTCCAGGCAATATGCCAGCGGTGGGGAACACCGGATGTAGATCTGCTAGCATCCAGATTCAACGCAAAGGTGGACAGATTTGTGCCTCACACAAGGGATCCCCTAGTTTGCGGCTCGGATGCCCTAGTGTTCCCTTGGGATCAGTTCAAGCTGATATATGCATTCCCACCGCCACAATTGTTACCACGATTAATCCGCAGAATCTGGGTAGAAAAGAAACCGGTGATTCTGGTGGCTCCAGCGTGGCCCCGAAGAGCATGGTACGCGGAGATTGTAAAAATGTCAGTGGGGAGTCCTTGGACTCTCCCACATCGTCCGGACCTGCTTTCGCAAGGACCGATATACCACCCTTCCTTACCAGCCCTAGGTTTAACGGCCTGGCTATTGAAGCCCGCTTTTTAAAAAAATAGAGGTCTCTCTAATCCGGTGGTATCTACCATGATCAATGCCAGGAAGCCGGTATCCAGGCAGATCTATTATAGGATCTGGAAGGCATACATCGCAAGTTGTGAGGCCAGGAAATGGCATCCGCGTAAGTACGTAATAGGTAGGATTCTGGACTTCCTACAGTGGGCTGTAGATAGGAAGCTGGCCTTGAGTACTATCAAGGGTCAGATTTCGGCCTTGTCAATATTTTTTCAAAGGCCCTTGGCTTTGCATTCATTAGTCAAAGCTTTCATACAAGGAGTGATGCGTATTAGCCCTCCGGTTAGTATTCCCATATGTCCATGGGACTTAAACCTGGTTCTGTTGGTTCTACAGAAACAATCGTTTGAACCATTGCAACACATTTCCTTGGTTCTTCTCACCAGGAAATTGATTTTCTTAGTAGCCATTTGTTCGGCTAAAAGAGTATCGGAATTAGCCGCCTTGTCCTGTAAGGAGCCATATCTGGTTGTCCATAAGGACAGAGTAGTGTTACGTCCTCATCCAACCTTTCTTCCTAAGGTGGTATCGAGGTTTCATTTGAACCAAGATGTGGTTCTTCCTTCCTTTTTCCCCAAACCTAGTTCAGTAGAGGAAAAGTTATTGCATTCTTTGGATGCAGTAAGAGCAGTTAAAGCTTATCTAAAAGCCACTGCTCAGATTCGTAGAATGGATACTTTGTTTGTTCTGCCGGAAGGCCCCAGAAAGGGTCAGGCAGCATCAAGATCTACTTTAGCCAAGTGGATTCGACAGGTCATAATGCAAGCCTATGGCTTGAGAAGGAGACCGCCTCCGTTCAAAGTTAGGGCGCACTCCACAAGAGCAGTTGGAACTTCATGGGCAGTGCATCACCAAGCCGCCCTGGCTCAAATCTGTAAGGCCGCAACATGGTCTTCAGTACACACGTTTACTAGGTTCTACCAGGTGGACGTTAGAAGTCAGGAGGATGTCGCCTTTGGGCGCAGTGTGTTGCAGGCCGCAAAAGATCCTCATGCCTGATGGCGCCCAGCTTATGTATAGTGTATCCCCCCCCTCATTGGGCATTGCTTTGGGACGTCCCATTAGTAATGACTATGCCGCTCTGTGTCCCGTGATGTACGAAAAAGAAAAAGGGATTTTTATAACAGCTTACCTGTAAAATCCTTTTCTTGGAGTACATCACGGGACACAGAGCTCCCACCCCTCTTTTTGGGACACTTATTGCTTTGCTACAAAACTGAGGTGCTCCCGGATGGGAGGGGCTTATATAGGGGAGGGTACTTCCGGTTTTGGAAGTTGCCAGTGCCAGCACCTGAAGGTATCTATATAACCCATTAGTAATGACTAAGTCGCTCTGTGTTCCGTGATGTACTCCAAGAAAAGGATTTTACAGGTAAGCTGTTATAAAAATCCCTTTATTCTGTATGTATGGACTCTGCACAGTACCACTTCTCTTGTCCTGTATGCCGGGTGTAATTCTCAGTATCTGTCCTTATTCTGTATGTATGGACTCTGCACAGTACTACTTCTCTTGTCCTGTATGCCGAGTGTAATTCTCAGTATCTCTTCTTATTCTGTATGTATGGACTCTGCACAGTACTACTTCTCTTGTTCTGTATGCCGGGTGTAGTTCTCAGTATCTCCTCTTATTCTCTATGTATGGACTCTGCACAGTACTACTTCTCTTGTCCTGTATGCCGGGTGTAATTCTCAGTATCTCTTCTTATTCTGTATGTATGGACTCTGCACAGTACTACTTCTCTTGTCCTGTATGCCGGGTGTAATTCTCAGTATCTCTTCTTATTCTGTATGCATGGACTCTGCACAGTACTACTTCTCTTGTCCTGTATTCCAGGTGTAATTCTCAGTATCTGTTCTTATTCTGTATATATGGACTCTGCACAGTACCACTTCTCTTGTCCTGTATGCCGGGTGTAATTCTCAGTATCTGTTCTTATTCTGTATGTATGGACTCTGCACAGTACTACTTCTCTTGTCCTGTATGCCGGGTGTAGTTCTCAGTATCTCTTCTTATTCTATATGTATGGACTCTGCACAGTACTACTTCTCTTGTTCTGTATGCCGGGTGTAATTCTCAGTATCTCTTCTTATTCTGTATGTATGGACTCTGCACAGTACTACTTCTCTTGTCCTGTATGCCGGGTGTAGTTCTCAGTATCTCTTCTTATTCTGTATGTATGGACTCTGCACAGTACTACTTCTCTTGTCCTGTATGTTGGGTGTAATTCTCGGTATCTGTTCTTATTCTGTATGTATGGACTCTGCACAGTACTACTTCTCTTGTCCTGTATGCCGGGTGTAATTCTCAGGATCTCTTCTTATTCTGTATGTATGGACTCTGCACAGTACTACTTCTCTTGTCCTGTATGCCGGGTGTAGTTCTCAGTATCTCCTCTTATTCTGTATGTATGGACTCTGCACAGTACTACTTCTCTTGTCCTGTATGCCGGGTGTAGTTCTCAGTATCTCTTCTTATTCTGTATGTATGGACTCTGCACAGTACTACTTCTCTTGTTCTGTATGCCGGGTGTAGTTCTCAGTATCTCCTCTTATTCTGTATGTATGGACTCTGCACAGTACCACTTCTCTTATTTATGGGGCAGTTGTGACACCTAGTGGCAGACAGCATTTATGGCAATAAGTATAACAAGGGGCAGACAAGTTGTACATTAAATTATTCTTAAAATTTAATTAGTCTTTGATTCTAATTTAGTATTTTCACTGTACAGAATAATGGAGGATTTGAGAACTGATCATCTGATTTGGGCACACAGGTGGCAGTGCCAGCACAGAATAGTCACACACCTCTACATGACAACAGTAAGAATGCATCTTCATCCTGTACTGTGTGACTTCCTCTCTGATAACTTTATCGCCTCTCCCATTCACACACCCAGGACAGGTTTGAATCTGATTGTTGTCTGTGAAAAATCTTAGTACTGGCAATTTTACACATACATTTTTTGGTATATGAGAGAAAGCAAGGAGAGCGTCCAGCATCATGAGCAGGTGTGTTCCAGCAGCATGTGTGCTCCCGGGTCACTGGCAGGTGTGCTCCAGTATCAGTTGTGCTCAAGAGTCACTGGCAGGTGTGCTGCAGTATCAGGTGTGCTCTGGTGTCACTGGCAGGTGTGCTCCACAGTCACTGGCAGGTGTGCTCCAGTATCAGTTGTGCTCAAGAGTCACTGGCAGGTGTGCTGCAGTATCAGGTGTGCTCTGGTGTCACTGGCAGGTGTGCTCCACAGTCACTGGCAGGTGTGCTCCAGTATCAGTTGTGCTCTGGTGTCACTGGCAGGTGTGCTGCAGTATCAGGTGTGCTCTGGTGTCACTGGCAGGTGTGCTGCACAGTAACTGGCAGGTGCACTCCAGTATCAGGTGTGCTCCAGAGTCACTGGCAGGTGTGCTCCAGTATCAGTTGTGCTCTGGTGTCACTGGCAGGTGTGCTGCAGTATCAGGTGTGCTCTGGTGTCACTGGCAGGTGTGCTCCACAGTCACTGGCAGGTGTGCTCCAGTATCAGTTGTGCTCTGGTGTCACTGGCAGGTGTGCTGCAGTATCAGGTGTGCTCTGGTGTCACTGGCAGGTGTGCTGCACAGTAACTGGCAGGTGCACTCCAGTATCAGGTGTGCTCCAGAGTCACTGGCAGGTGTGCTCCAGTATCAGTTGTGCTCTGGTGTCACTGGCAGGTGTGCTGCAGTATCAGGTGTGCTCTGGTGTCACTGGCAGGTGTGCTGCACAGTAACTGGCAGGTGCACTCCAGTATCAGGTGTGCTCCAGAGTCACTGGCAGGTGTGCTCCAGTATCAGTTGTGCTCTGGTGTCACTGGCAGGTGTGCTGCAGTATCAGGTGTGCTCTGGTGTCACTGGCAGGTGTGCTGCACAGTAACTGGCAGGTGCACTCCAGTATCAGGTGTGCTCCACAGTCACTGGCAGGTGTGCTCCAGTATCAGGTGTGCTCTGGCATCACTGGCAGATGTGCTCCAGTATCAGGTGTGCTCTGGTGTCACTGGCAGGTGTGCTCCAGTATCAGGTGTTCTCCACTGTAACTGGCAGGTGTGGTCCATAGTAACTGGCAGGTGTGCTCCAGTATCAGGTGTGCTCTGGCATCACTGGCAGGTGTGCTCCAGTATCAGGTGTGCTCTGGTGTGACTGGCAGGTGTGCTCCACAGTGACTGGCAGGTGTGCTCCAGAGTCACTGGCAGGTGTGCTCCAGAGTCACTGGCAGGTGTGCTCCAGTATCAGGTGTGCTCCACAGTAACTGACAGGAGTGCTCCAGTATCAGGTGTACTCTGGCATCACTGGCAGATGGGCTCCAGTATCAGGTGTGCTCCAGAGTAACTGCCAGGTGTGTTCAAGTTTCAGGTGTGCTCTGGCATCACTGGCAAGTGTGCTCCAGTATCAGGTGTGCTGGTATCACCGGCAGGTGTGCTCCAGTATCAGGTGTGCTCTAAGCATCATGTATGCTCTAGTAGTCATTGGAAATTATGTTCCAGCATTAGGTGTGCTTTACCATCACTAGCAGATGTACTCCAGCAACAGGTGTGCTCCATCATCCCTGGCAGGTGTGTTCCAGTATCAGACGTGCTGCAGGGTCATTGGAAGGTGTGTTCCAACATCAGGTCTGCTCTGTCCCTCCTTTTGGTCTGATGTGTACACCTCTATACAAAACGTACTATTTTACTACCATAGGTGAAATGCTGCACTAAACTTTTTATTTAATCTCTATATTACTGCATTTCTTATTTTGAAGAGTCAATATTGAGGTCAATGGGCACTTGTGTGGTTTAGCCAATCAATTTCTGCATATTAGGCCTCTGTGGTTCCTGTAACCAGGGCCGTGTCCTTTGCCTACTTACCGCGTGCTAAAAGGTGCCCCCCCCCCCCCCATCATTTCAGAAAGTTGGGAGATATGCCCAATAGGCACCAAAAGTGAAAAATATTATTACATTACGCAACATTTCAGCTGGCAAAGTTGACCCATATATAGGCGGAACATTCCAGGAGGGCAGAATTAAGGAGGCAGGTATAAGGTGTTGATAAAGCCAGGTCTGGAGCCAACTGGGGCACATAAAGGTAAGAAGAAGCAACAGAAAGTGGAAGATGGAGAGTCCGGGGACAAGACCAAAGTAAGGACAGGCTAGGGCAGGTGGCCGGTTTGGGTGGGGTGGGCGCCCCCCAGGACTGGCAGTTATGCTCATCAACAATGAGCTCCCCATAGGAATGTCCCTACTGCTGAAATGATTTTATTTTTTTAAAACAAACACATTTCTAATCAATGATGGGAGAAGCATGCAAGAAATATATTTGAAAAAGAAATGCGCATGAGCTGTGACCAGGGCCGCCATCAGGAATTTTGGGGCCCCTTACACAGCTTCAGGCATGGGCCCCCCTGGAGTAGAGGAGAACCGGGGTGGGGGGGGGGTGCTGCCGCCGCAGATTGAGAAGCGGGGTGGGGGGCAGCCACGACTTGAGAATGCCACGACCGCCGCGAATTGTTGAGGTCAGGGGGGCTTTGGGTGCTGATGAACAAAAAAAGACCAAAAAAAAAGGGGGGGTTGCCATCCGGAGCCCTGGGATCTCTGGGCCACTTACAAAAAAAAAAAATTCTAAAAAAAATAATATTTTTATTTAAAAAAAAGAAGGGGGTTGCCATCCGGGGCCCTGTGGACCTCTGGGCCCCTTACAAAAAAAAATTTGTAAAAAAAAAAAAAAATGTAATAAAAAAAAATATATATATATTATTTTTTATATAAAAAATACATAAAAAAGGGGGGTTACCATCGGGGGCCCTGGGGACCTCCGGGCCCCTTACAAAAAAGTTTTAAAAAAAGGGGGGGTTGCCATCCGGAGCCCTGGGATCTCTGGGCCACTTACAAAAAAAAAAAATATATATATTTTTATAAAAAAAAAAAAAAGAAGGGGGTTGCCATCCGGGGCCCTGTGGACCTCTGGGCCCCTTCCAAAAAAAAATTTGTAAAAAAAAATGTAATAAAAAAAAAATATATATTATTTTTTTTATATAAAAAATACATAAAAAAGGGGGGTTACCATCGGGGGCCCTGGGGACCTCCGGGCTCCTTACAAAAAAAATTACAAAAAAAAAGGGGGGGTTGCCATCCGGGCCCCTGGGGACCTCCGGGCCCCTTACAGGTGTACTGCCTGTACCCCCCTGATGGCAGCCCTGGCTGTGACCTGGAAAGAAAAGAAGATTCCTGGCTACGAAAATTATTTTCTGTACAACAGGAGGTGAAATTAAAGGCTTGGTTGGTTGAATTTTCGAAATCAATGATGGCACATCGGATCATAAAATTTCAGATTTTCTAAAGAAAATGCATTCGGAGTCCGACCCAAATATGGCCTGCATTACAGATAAATGATTGTTGTCAGTGGTTACTTACCTGAGAGGCAGAAATTGAACCTAAGGAAGCCCTAGCACAGTGATGGGGAACCTTGGCACCCCAGATGTTTTGGAACTACATTTCCCATGACGCTCAGCTACACTGCAGAGTGCATGAGCATCATGGGAAATGTAGTTCCAAATCATCCGGGGTGCCAAGGTTCACCATCACTGTCATAGCACCTCTGGAGGAACCCTGACTGAGAATGGCCGATCAATCATGTATCTGACCCACAACTTCCTCCAGGAGCATGCGTCGGGTAACCTCTGCCAAGGTTGAGAGGGTTAACAGCACTATCCAAATCGTCCAGACTTCACCTCCGAAACATCTCCAAAATACGCCCCTTTCTAACCATTGAGACCACTAAGCAACTTATTCACACCCTTGTTATCTCTCGCCTTGACTATTGTTACTCCCTTCTCATTGGCCTAACTCTCCGCAAGGTATCCCTTCTTCAGTCTATAATGCAGTGGTTCTCAACCTTTCTAGGGCCGTGACCCCTTGATAAAATTTCCCAAGTTGAGGGGACCCCTAATGCACACACAATCGGATTTCCAATGGAATAAAATCCGATGGACTTCCATCAGTCTTGCATACACACCATCAGACAAAATTCCGACCGTCCAAAACGCCGTGACGTACAACACGTACAACGGCACTATAAATGGGAAGTTCAAATCCAATGGCGCCACCCTTTGGGCTGCTTTTGCTGATTTTATGTTACCGCGTGTTAGTAAAAGTTTGGTGTTAGCCGATTCGCGCTTTTCAGTCTCCGTGCTTTTCAGTCCGTTACAGCATGACGAATGTGCTATCTCCATTATGAACGCTAGTTTTACCAGAACGAGCGATCCCGTCTTCTAATTTAGTCTGAGCATGCGTGGATTTTTCCATCGGAAAATTTTAAAACATGTTCTATTTTTTTACACCGATGGAAAAAAGTCCGATAGGGCCCACACTCGATCGGTTTTTCCGATGAAAAAAGTCCATCAGATCTTTTTACTCGGAAAAAACGATTGTGTGTACAGGGCATAACAGTAAAATTATTTTTGTAGCGTTGGGTTGTCAGCACCTAAGGCAAGACAAGTAATTTGCGCCCCTAACCAATGGACATTTAGCTCTCCCTGAGTCCCTTCCACTCGTACAGTATTAAACCCTTATGGTACATTTTAGGATGTACCACTCTTTCTCTTTGTTCTCTTTTTTTCCCTTTTATCTCTCTCTATCCTAATTTCTTGTTTTTTTTTCCCATCCCTCGCTCTCTAGCCGTCTTTCTTGTTCTTTCTCTTATTCTTTCTCTCCCTTTTTTCTTTGTTCCTCCCCCTCTTTTCACGTATTCTTATTTTTTATTCCTTCTCTTACTCCTTGGGGGTTCTGACCAGCCAACTTAGGTACTCTTGATTTAAGGTCATCTGCTAATCTGAGAACTGTAGTGGGGTCTTTTAATGACAACTATAATCACAGGTAGTGTTGCTCACTGTGTCTCCACTTTGTAGTGTCCCGCAGCAGTGACACCTATGCCGAAATCAGGAGATAGGGTCTTCTCCAGCCCCTCCCACTTCACATTCCTCACCAGTCAGCTGACCTCTAGCCATGCCGTAAACTGAATGGGCGGCTGCGAAGAGGCTGAGTGAGCGGCCGCGGGCTCCAGGAACAGCCCAGCTTGGCGGCCACAGGCTCCAGGGTCAGCCCTGCTGGGCGGCCACAGGCTCCAGGGACAGACCTGCTGGGTGGCCGCCAAAAGGCTGGGAGAGCAGTGCAGGCTTCAGGAACAGCCCAGGATTCGGGGACCCCTGGAAAATCGTCATTCGACCCCTGATGGGGTCCCGACCCCCAGGTTGAGAACCACTGCTATAATGAATGCCGCTGCCAGACTCATCCACCTTACCAAACGTTCAGTGTCTGCCACTCCTCTCTGCCGATTAGGATTCACCCGGACAGTTCAGGTTTCGAATCATGTGTCCGGGTTTCAGGCAGACTGAAACCCGGATACATTATTCAGACTGGGCTGTGGCTCCCCACGTAACCAAGATAGTCGCACACAAATCTGTTGCCGTCCGGGAGCTGTGGGTGGCTGTCTGGGAGCAGTATCGACATCACTGGGATGCAGGGTGATGATGTCAGCAATAGCAATTTGGCCACAATCTCTGTTCACTGCGGCATGCTATGCGCACAATATTACTACTCTTCTTGGTGCACCCAGACTGCTAAAGTGTTTGGGTTTGGCTTGAAGAAAAGGTGGCAACCCTACTGCCAATCCCTTCACTGGCTTCCTATTGCCCAACAAATAAAATTCAAAACACTAACAATAACTTACAAAGCCATTCACAATTCTGCCCTGAGCTACATCATCAATCTTATCTCCAAGTATCACCTAAACCGTCCTCTCAAGACCTCCTGCTCTCAGGATCTCTTGTCTCCGCCTTTCATGCTCGTCTCCAGGACTTCTCTAGAGCCTCTCCCATCCTCTGGAACTCACTACCCCAATCTGTCCGGTTATCTCCTACTCTGTCTCCTTTTAGGCGATCCCTGAAAACTCATCTCTTCAGGGAGGCCCAAATCTTCTACTCCCTTCATCAGTTCATCCCTCACAGTCCCTACCTTTTGTTTCACCAGCCCCTCCCTCTTAGATTGTAAGCTCGCAGGAGCAGGGCTCCTCTAACCCTCTTGTTTTGAATTGTACAGTTGGTGTAGTGTCTCCCTACATTGTAAAGCGCTGCGCAAACTGTTGGCGCTATAGAAATCCTGTATAATAATAATAACCTCTAGTGCCTGGGAATTAGGACCCTACCTCCCAGAATTAGAAATCGAAAGATCCCCTTGGGAATTGCAGGGAGTGATCCCGGTGTTGTGGAAAATTTTATTAATGTATGTTGTCAGATGTCCCCCAGTGTCGGTTTTGCTGTAATGCGCTTATTTGAACGTATTTGCACATACAGACGTTGGTGGAAGACCAGTGGACACAGCGATGTTTGCTCCTTTTAGGGATATTTGTTTTATGCCTCACCAGGGGACTGGCCACTTCTTGGCGTTGCCATTAAATGATTCCGAGCGGACAGATCTGCGTCCACAAGAACTATAGCATAACAATACGACAATTGTGATCCATTGAGCCATAATTGTCATATGGTTCCCGTCATTGAAAGCAGTGCATGTCACTGCTAGTCTATTTGAATGTATACATGTCTGTAATTGGTTCTTTTGTTGTATTCATGTATTGTATGTATTTAAATAACCCTGTTGGAGGGGATATCCTTATATGGTCATCTGCTGGGTGGAGCTCACACCCTGTGAGCTCACTTCCTATGGAGGAGGTCACATGTTGTGACATCACTTCCGGCTGAGAGTTTAATAAAAGCCTTTTGAGGGCGTCGGCTTGGCAGTCTTTGCTGGGAGGCCTTGATGATGAGGCCAGTCTGGTAATGTTTCTTGATTTGTATGAATGGGATGAATGAAAGGTGAGTGAATTTTAGTTTGAAATGCATTATTACATTAAGATGAAGTGTGTGCTGTCTAGCACAGGAAAAATAGGCTGTGTGCTCTGCATACAACCTATTTTTCCACAACACCGGTAATACAGATGGTGGAGGAACTTGAGGCGAGGTTCGTAAGGTGGTCCCTGTCCAGTGCATGTAAACCTGAAAAATGGTTTTCCAATAAGGACTAAATTTATGTCAGGACCACCAGATGTGCAGCATGGTACCCCCAGCATCCCCACATGGCCAGCACTGATCAGGGATCAAGAAGAAGACATTATGGATTGGCACCTGGGAGTTTTTGAATGTTCCTGGACATCTTTGCATGTTCCAGCCCTGCGTGGTCAAAGGATAAGTCCACTTTAAAGAGGAAGTAAACCCTGATGGGTGTTACTTCCTCTTTGTTTTCCTGCAAAGGTAAAGCATAATGAGCTACTAAGCCCGCGATGTCCCCGTCTTCCTCGCTAGTAGCGAGCGTCCATTCTTCACCCCTCTTCCTTCCGGGGGCCACGAAATCCGGCTCTGTGACTGGCCGGAGTCGCATGACGTCACTCCCGCGCATGCGTGCGGGAGCCGCCTTTAACGGCATGACCTGTGCTAGAAACGGCATAATGAATGACTTGTATAGAGCTACACATGCAAACTGATTCGCCTCTAGGCGCTTTTGCAGCCAGTGTCTGCTTGGCTGGTGCGGTCATTTTACCCCGTAGGATCTCGACACGCTTAGGACACACAGTCGTACATACATACAGTATATACTGGGCCAATTTGGATAAAATCCAATTAACCCACCAGCATGTCTTTGGAGTGTGGGAGGAAACCGGAGTACCCGGAGGAAACCCATGCAGACACAGGGAGAACATGCAAACTCCAGGCAGATGGTGTCGTGGTCTGGATTCGAACAAGCGACCCTTTTGCTGCTAGGTGAAAGTGCTAACCACTACACCACTGTGCTGCATAGCGTGCCCTTTCTAACTCCACCATATGGCGATTTGCAAATATCTCCTAGGCCGTGCAGATCTAGTAGATATTTCAAGTACCTACAGGTAAGCCTTAATCTAAGCTTACCTGTAGGTTAAAGTGGTTGTAAAGGGTTTACGACCACTTTAATGCGCATAAAACACCATATCCTCCAGAGGCAGAGAAATCTCAAGCAAGCCCATTTAAAAAAAACAAAAAAAAAAAACACAAGCTAAATGCACTGAAAGAAGATGCAGTTTTTGAAGATGTGCGTTGTTTAACCACTTCTGGACCGCCGCACGACTATATACGTCGGCACTTTGAAGAGGGATATCTCTGTTATGGCAGCAGCTAGCTGTCATAACCCCGGTATCCATCTCTTCAGCTGGCGGTCCGGGTTACGATAATGGTGGTCTCTGTGGCAGATTCGCTGCAAGATCACCGTTATCACCCCCCCTCCCACCGCTCTCCCGTGCCCTCCGCCGCTTACCGGAGCCGTCGGTAGCAGCGGAGGTGACCTGGTCCTTTCTGTGGCTGTGTATGGAGACAAGTGAAGGGGAAGATGGCCCCCACCCATCTCCATACCATACCATAGCAGGGCGGAAGCGACGTCAAAACATCACTTCCGCCCATAGCTCTTAAAGGACCTTTTTTTTTTTTTGTCATTTTTTCAAATGACAATTTTTTATTTATTTTTTATTGCATTTTAGTGTATATATGAGATGTGAGGTCTTTTTGACCCCCAGATCTCATATTTAAGAGCACCTGTCATGCTTTTTTTTCTATTACAAGGAATGTTTACATTCCTTGTAATAGGAATAAAAGTGACCCAAAATATATATTTTTTTAAAAAACTGTGTAAAAATAAATAAAATAAAGTAAGATAAATAAGAAAAAAAAATGAAAACTTTTTTTTAAAGAGCCCCGTCCCGACGAGCTCACGCACAGAAGCGAAACGCATACGTGAGCAGCAGCGCCCGCATATGAAAACCTTGTTTAAACCACACATGTGAGGTATCGCCGCGATCGTTAGAGCGAGAGCAATAATTCTAGCCCTAGACCTCCTCTGTAACTCAAAACATGTAACCTGTAGAATTTTTTAAACGTCGCCTATGGAGATTTTTACGGGTAAAAGTTTTTCGCCATTCCACGAGCGGGCGCAATTTTGAAGCGTGACATGTTGGGTATCAATTTACTCGGCGTCACATTATCTTTCACAATATAAAAAAAAATTGGGCTAACCTTACTGTATCTCATTGGATACATGTTACGGACTTTTTTATGCTTAGTCATAGGTTCTTTTGCTCCATCCATGTTTTTTCCACTTTTGTATTGCTATATATTTATTCATAAGTCGGCTTTTATTAACTGATTTTAGTGCTGCTTTGATGCAATTGTTACTGTCTCTTGTTATACAGTTTTTTGACACATCACTTGGTTTATAACTTTACTGTTGTCTTATTTTTTAATTCAAAAAAGTGTTTTTTTTTTTTCCAAAAAAAGTGATTTTTTTTCCAAAAAAAGTGGGCTTGTAAGACCGCTGCGCAAATACAGTGTGACAAAAAGTATTGCAATGACCGCCATTTTATTCTCTAGGGTGTTAGAAAAAAAATATATAATGTTTGGGGGGTTCTAAGTAATTTTCTAGCAAAAAAACTTGTAAACAACACATCTGAAAAAGAGGCTCGGTCCTTAAAGTGGGATTCCACCCGCGTTTTTAGATTTTTTTTTAAAAGTCAGCGGCTACAAACACTGTAGCTGCTGACTTTTAATAAGGACACTTACCTGTCTTACTCACCCGCGATGTTGCCCCCCCCCCCCGAGGCCAATCCCTCAATCCTGGCAGGTCCCGGCGCCGCCATCCTCACTAAAGCCCCGTACACACGGTCTGACTTTTTGCCAACAAACTTCAAAATGAGCAAGTTTGACAAAAAATCTGACCGCGTGTACGCTCCATCGGACAAACTTTTTTGGTTTTCATCGGACAAAAGTTCGCTCTGCAAACGGACAAACTTTTTGCCAACAAAAGTCCGATGGAGCAAAGTCCGACTGTGTGTCCAGAAAACCATCGGACTTTTGTCCGATGGACAAATACGCATGCCCAGAACCAATGTTAAAATCAACCAACAATAGCAGAAGTTGACAAAAGGGTGGCGGTAAAGAGCAGAAAAACCACGTGATGCTGGAAAAGTTTTGGGAAAGTTTGCAGAAAAGTCCTGTGTTGTGTATGCTATGGGTGTGCCCGGCCAACCCTCTTCGGACAAAAATCCACAGAAAAGTTTGTTTGAAGTCCGACCGTGTGTACGCGGCTTAAGGGAAACAGGCAGTGGAGCCTTGCGGCTTCACTGCCCGTTTCCTACTGCGCATGCGCGAGTCTTGCGGCGCTTTGTGAATGGGCGGCTGCTCTCTGGGATACACACAGTTCCCAGAAGGCAGCTCGCCCCGTTCACAAGAAGACAACGCGAGGAGGAAGAGGAAGAAGACCTGCCGAAGACTAGGAAGAGGCAGATTAGGAACATCCGCATAGCAACCGCCATTTCTGGTAGGTAAAAAAATAAATTCAATTGTTATTTTTCTATTATTTTTCAGGATTTTGGCGTAATTACATTTTTTTTAGGGTGGAACTCCACTTTAAGTGGTTAAGATGCAGAGGTGTGAGAGAGTCCTGGGACTGGTTGGGTGACATCACACATGGTATGGCTTCACTCAGTCTGACAGCTAGGAGGACTGAACTCTGATTTCCCCCTTCTTGTTATCAGCAAGTCACCATCCTGGAGGGTCTGCACTTCATCAACCTGGGGGGCCACGCTGAACCTAAAGTGCCCCCTCCCCTCTTCCCTAATCCACCCCACCCCATGCACTCTCTGTATCTTCATTGTGAACCTGTCCCATATCATCTCAACATTTGAGAGGGTCCCATGCTTTGAAGACTGTGTTGCCCGCATCCAAAAATGCTAAAGAGCGATAGAGACAGCATTAGACTACCCACTAGAGCAATATACCATACTTGCTACGCATTGCGCTAAAATCTTTGCGACTTGTCTGATTTTTTTTTTTTTTTTACTGCGTTGGCAGCCCATTATTTTCAATAGGGCACCTTAACCACTTAAGGACCGAGCCTCTTTTTGACACTTGTTGTTTACAAGTTAAAATCCGTTTCTTTTGCTAGAAAATTACTTAGAACCCCCAAACATTATATATATATATATATATTTTTTTTTCTAACACCCTAGAGAATAAAATGGCGGTTGCTGCAAAGCTTTCTATCACACCGTATTTGCGCAGCGGTCTTACAAGCGCACTTTTTTTTTTGAAAAATACACTTTTTTGAATTAAAAATAAGACAACAGTAAAGTTAGCCCAATTTTTTTTTCATAGTGTGAAAGATAATGATACATCGAGTAATTTGATACCCAACATGTCACGCTTCAAAAATTGCGCCCGCTCGTGGAATGGTGACAAACCATAAAAAGCTCCATAGGCGGCGTTTACAAAATTCTATAGGTTGTATGTTTTGAGTTACAGAGGAGGTCTAGGGCTAGAATTATTGCTCTCGCTCTAACGATCACGGCGATACCTCACATGTGTGGTTTTAACACCTTTTTAATAGGCGGGCGCTGCTCATGTATGCGTTCGCTTCTCGTTGGGACGGGGCGCTTTAAAAAAAGTTTTATTTTTTTTTCTTATTTATTTTACTTTATTTTTACACAGTTTTTTTTTTTATTATTTTGGGTCACTTTTAGTCCTATTACAAGGAATGTAAAACATTTTTTTTCTTAATTATTTTACTTTATTTTATTTATTTTTACACAGTTTTAAAAAAAATATATATTTTGGGTCACTTTTATTCCTATTACAAGGAATGTAAAAACAAAACGGAAAATTTATATCAAATACTTACCGTAATTTTCCTTTCCTGATGGACTCCATGGCAGCCTACGTGTGGGTTAATCCCGCCCCTCATACCTCATAGGACCCTTCTCCCATAAATCTTTGCTCTGGGCCAGAGGCCGTGTTCCATAATTTAGCCTACTCCAGCCACTGGGAGGGAACTCCTGCTGCCATGGAGTCCATCAGGAAAGGAAAATTACGGTAAGTATTTGATATAAATTTTCCGTTTTCCTGACAGACTCCATGGCAGCCTACGTGTGGGAAATAACTAGCCATACACACCCGGGTGGGCAGAGTGCTGGACAAAAGAAAAAAGGTTTAATTGGCACCATCAACAGACAAGATACGTAAACCACTACGCAGTAGTGTGCCATGAACGTGTTAATTGAAGACCACAAGGCCACCTTACAAATAACTTCTGGAGGCACGTGACGTGATGCCGCCCATGATGAAGACACTTCTAGTTGAGTGAGCAGTCACCGCTTCTGGAGGCGCCAAGCCCTTGGCTTTATAGGCCCACTGAATGGCCTGAACAATCCATGCTCCGATAGATCTGGAAGAGGCACGCATTCCTTTATACTTCCTGTGAAAAGAACGAGCAGGTGGTCGGTCTGACGGAAAGAAGCTGTAGCTTCAAGATACTGACTCAGAGCTTTTCCAACATCTAAGGGATAAACACTGGAATCCTTGGTAGATCTGAACGTTGGAAGAGCAATCTCCTGATTGTCATGAAACACAGATGCCACTTTGGGGTTTGAACCCAACATAGGAATTAAAAAGTTTAGAAATGGCTCCTTGCATCCCTGAGAGCTGATTTCAGAGACCCTCTTGGCCGAGGTTATAGCCACCAAGAAGACAACTATTAGAGAGAGTCATTTGACAGAAGATTGATCTTCATGTTCCAACTCTCTACCCAAGAAAAAATCCAGGACAAGGGGAAGATCCCAATTAGAAAAACTTGGCTCTGAGGTCTGAGCCTTATTGCTCCTCTGAAAAACTACTGAGTAAGAGGGTGTCTAGCCCAGGAAACACCTGTAAAGGCAGAGATTACAGCGATTTGGACTCGCAGCGAGCTGACTGACAATGAGAGATCCAATCCTGATTGTAAGAAGCCCAGGATATCATGTATCTTTGGGTTATTGCAAGAACCTGCAGTGGAAGAGGTGTAGTCTGAAAACTTTTTCCAAATCCTCTGGTAGACCCTGTTGGTGCCTGTTCTTCTGGCATTTAATATTGTGGAGATGGCCCTACTTGGACAGCCTAGGGCCTCTAACCTTCCCCTCTCAAGAACCAGATCATCAGATGTAGATGGGGCCAGGCATGGATGTAGAAATGCCCCTTGTGATAGGAGATCTGGTCTGGAGGGTAGAGGAACTGGGTCCCGGAAGCTGAGTTGCATCAGCAGTGGAAACCATGGCTTGTTTGGCCAGTACGGGACTATTGCCACTATCTCTGCTTCTTCCATCCTGAGCCTCGACAAAAAACGGAGAATGACAGGAATCGGGGGAAAGGCATAGGCCCTGTGGAACCGCCAATGGTCTGTCAGAGCATCTACCGAAAAGCCTGGGGATACCAAGACCTCGTGTAGTATCTCTCTAGTCTGAAGTTGCATGGGGAGGCGAACAAGTCTACTTCCGGAATGACTCCCAGGGACAGGACCCACCTGAAGACTTCGGGGGGGAAGTCTGCTCGTTGTCCAGAGAAACTCAACAGAAAATCTGCCTGAACGTTCGGGACTCCAGGGAGATAGACAGCTGTCAGGTTGGCCAGGTTTTTCTGGGCCCAGATCATGATGGGCTCTATTTCCTTTGACAGGGAGAGACTGTGAGTACCCCCCTGTCTCTTGATGTATGCGACTGCCGTTGTGTTGTCCAGTCTTAGGAGGACTGAGTCTCCTGCTGTTAAGTGGTGAAAGGCCTGCAGAGCGCAGAACGCTGTCCGGAGTTCCAGAACATTGGAGACTATCCTGTGAGAGGGAAAATTCCATATGCCTTGGGATACTTCTGTCAGCCCCTGTTGCTGGCATCTGTAGTGATGGTGACCCAAGACACAGGTGCGATGGACTGACAATTGAGGAGGTTCCTCTGTTGTAGCCACCAAGGAAAGCTCTCCCGCATGGATGAGGTTATTTGGATAAAATGATCCCGAAGCCCTGGATTATACTGCTGGAGGAAACCCTTCTGGAAGGGCCGCATTTTCCACTGAGCCCACTTTACCATGGGTGTTGTTGCCACCATGGTGCCAATGAACTTTAGGCATTGAGAGGCTTGGAGATGAGAACGACATTGCAAGCCAAACTCTGTCCTGGATCACTGGGATTTTTCCAGGGGTAACAAGATGGTGCTCTTGATAGCGTTGAAGTGTGCCCCGAGGAATACCAGGGACTGCGTAGGATCCAGATGGCTCTTTTACAGATTCAGAAGCCAACCAAACTCGAGTAGAGTGGAGATGACCTGGGATCTGTGGATTAGCAACTGCTCCTTGTCCCGAGACAACAGCAGGTCGTCTAGATAGTGATACAAACGGATACCTCTGGTCCTGATCAGAGCCACGACAGCCAACAAGTTTTGAAAACACACGAGGCGATGTTGTAAGCCCGAAGGGGAGACAGGTAAACTGCAGACAGATTTGATCGACAGCAAAGCGAAGGTATTTCTGGAATTCTGACGCTATCGGAACATGGAAGTAGGCGTCCTTCCGGTCTATAGAGACAAACCAATCGCCTGGTTGGATTGCTTGACTGATCATGAGTAGTGTCTCCATCTTGAACTTCTCCTTCTAGATAAAATAATTCAAGTGGGTTAGGTCTATAACTGGCCTCCAGGAGACGTTTTTCTTCAACACCATGAAGAGGGGCGTGTAGACCCCTTAAAACCTTATGTCATCTGGAACTGGAATTGCAGTGCCCTGAGCCACAAGAGAGACAGGAGAATTTGCTTTTTCCCTTCCGAGAGAGGCAAGGATGCCGACTCGCTCTGTTTTAGGCAGGTGCAATATCATAAAGACTTAGGGGATTCTTGTCCACCGGAAGATGCCCCTTTTGAAAACTTCTGGCCTGAAGGCTGTTTTTTCTTCCAGGTCTTCTTGAACTCACGGCCAGGCCTATAGTAGCGAGCATTCCTTGCTCGATCTGAACTTTGCCTGGGCTGTGTTCTCTTCTGGTTTAGCAGACGGCGATCCTGGGGAAGGAACCCCGACTTGCCCCCTGTGGCACGGGTGATGGCACTGTCCGATATGTTCTCAAAGAGGGACGAACCCCCAAATGGAATCCTGCACCATGCCTGCTTGGAAGCAGGGTCAGCTACCCATGGGCGCAGCCACAAGGCACGCTTAGCCATGACAGATGTCAGCATGATCCGAGCCACCAGGCGAATTATGTCTAGGGAAGCCCCACGAGAAAAGCCAACGTCAACCTTAGCCCATGAATAGGTGAGCTCCTGGCCAGTTCTTCCGAGATGCTCCTCAGAGAAGCATCTACGTCATCTGCCCAGACTTCCATCGCTTTAGAAAGGGCTGCGAGAGCTAGAGCTGGTTTGCAGGTCATACCCGCTGTAATGTAGATCCGCTTGAGGGCGGTATAAATTTTCCACTCCAGGCAATCCCTAAAGGAAACAGTATCCTACAATGGGAGTGTGACGTGCCTCACCATCCTCATTAGGGCTGAGTCAATGAGAGGAGCCGACTCCAGGTGTTTTACATCCTTGCTTTTAAATGGGTACATTTTTGATACCTTCATTAACAGGCAATTCTTCCTTTCAACACCACCCCATTCGTCGGTAATTATTGCGCTGAGTTCACCCAAAAAGGAGAAATTAGGGTGTTCTTTTTTGAGGTGTTTAAAATATTTCCTCTGTTTGGAGGGTGCCTCCACTGGCTCTTCCATCTCAAAGCTTCTTTGACAGCTTTTGACCAGCTGTGGTACTAGGGCAAATTCAAAACCTGCACCAGGGTCATCTACCTCCACCTCACTGTCTGAGGCTTCAATTGAGGAATGGCTCGGCTGTGAAGGGCCTGGAGCCTTGAGATCATCCCTAATAGGGACTGACATAGTGTCGCCAGCAGGGTTGTGGGTATGACCAGAATCCCCTTTACTCAGGGACTCATGGACCACCTTTCTGACCAGCGCTTCCACTTGTTGGTCTCCACCCTCTCTTTCTTATGCGACTTTAGAAAAGCATCGCTTGCAGAGCGATTTGCCTTCAGGAACCTGGGCCCCGCATACCCAGCAGGCTTTCCTCACAGAGCGGCTGGAGTGGCGGTGAGAGTGACGCCCAGAGGTGGTTTTAGACTCCTATCTGTGGTACCTAGATCTAAAGAAAGATCTATGACGTCTGGACCTTGAAGAGGAGTGACAACGTTGAGACCTAGGACGGTCTTTGCCGTGCTTTGGTGTTCAGACCTAGAAGAGCTGAGTGAAAAAGAAAGGGTTAAGAGCTCCTGAATAAGTGAACCCAAGCATCACAGGTAGAAAATAAATAAATCCTACCTGCAGCGCAAGGGTTGGCCACAAGAGGGCGGTGACAGATCCATGGCAAGGCAGTTTGAAAGTGAAATGAATCATTAAAGCCTTATGAGAAACAGGAGTGACAACAGGCATGAGAGAGCACATAACAAAACATAGCCAGCACCCAGGGAGCCTGCAGCAAACAATTTACCTTGTAAACCAGAGCCCAGTGTCTGGGTAAACACTGCATAAGCCTGCAAGTCATCCCAAGTAATAGCTGCTTTGACAGCTATTTAAATCTGCCACCGTTAACGATGTCACCGCCCCATAGCGGTTGCCATCCGGTGGCGGCCAATCGCATGCGCGACCGCCGCCGCCATTTTGGCGAAACTGCGCCTGCACGAACCAAGCACGGAATCTTCGTTCGCAACTTGCGGATGCGCAGCGACTTCCTGAAACGGCGAGCTGGAACGCAGCTGCGCTCCAGCCGCCGTGGCCACTCACTGGAGCTTGATAGAAAATAAGGAGACACACAAAACACAGAGATACGGCTGCCATATAAAAGGAATATCTTTGTACATTACCACCACCACGGCACGATCCGGACCAGAACCTGGGACTGGGGAGCTGTTCGCTCGACCCACCGCACGATCGGGCGTTTACAAAGCCTCCCGCTAATAGCTGGGACGTTTGGCCATATTGCCGCTTGCCTGCCAATGGCCAGGTTAGTAAGCTCTTCATGGTATCACATCATATCGCCCATGTCCACCTGCTAATAGCTAGGATTGCTGGACTGCAGAGAGGATCACCGCTAACCACCAACGTATTGCCGTGCACACCGCCAGGCCTGGATTACAGAAAAACTTCATGAAAAGGTAAGACTATATCTTGGTCCTAGGAGGAGGACAAAAAAAGGAACACGGCCTCTGGCCCAGAGCAAAGATTTATGGGAGAAGGGTCCTATGAGGTATGAGGGGCGGGATTAACCCACACGTAGGCTGCCATGGAGTCTGTCAGGAAAATATATTTTGGGTCACTATTACAAGGAATGTAAAAAAATATATTTTTTCTTATTTATTTTACTTAATTTTATTTATTTTTACACTGTTTTTTTTAATATATTTTGGGTCACTTTTATTCCTATTACAAGGAATGTAAAAAAATAAAAAAATTCTTATTTATTTTACTTTTTTTATTTATTTTCACACTTTTTTTTTATATATTTTGGGTCACTATTACCAGGAATGTAAAAAAATATATTTTTTCTTATTTATTTTATTTATTTTTACACTGTTTTTTTTTTTATATATATTGGGTCACTTTTAATCCCTTTTACAAGGAATTGAAAAAAAAATCTTATTTATTTTACTTTTTATTTTTTATTTTGACACTGTCTTTTAAAAAAAATAAAAAAATAAATGGTGTCACTTTTATTCCTATTACAAGGAATGTAAACATCCCTTGTAATAGAAAAAAAAAAGCATGACAGGACCTCTTTAAATATGAGAGCTGGGGGTCAAAAAGGCATATTTACACTAAAATGCAATAAAATAAAATAAAATGTCACTTGTAAAAATAAAAAAAAATCTCCTTTAAGAGCATTGGGCGGAAGTGATGTTTGACGTGGCTTCCGCCCTCCAATGCTATGGAGCCGAGCGGGGGCCATCTTCCCCTCACTCGGCATCCCGCCACTGGATAAAAGCGATCTGGTGGCGAATCCACCGCAGAGACCACTTTTATTATAAAGAGAAACGCACGCCGTTCCCGAAAATACTGGCGATATGGCAGCTAGCTGCTGCTATAACAACAGGTTTTAGCGTCAAAGTGCCGACGTACGGGTACGGCGTTTTGCGCGAAGTGGTTAAAAAGTAGAACTAAACGCAAAACTTTATTTTTATTTTTTTCATTTGTAACTTCTCTTTTTTTTTTTGCCCTCTGTGTCCCATTGGGGAGATTTCCATTCACTTCCTGTTCCATCGCCAAAACAGGAAGTGAGAGGAAATCCCTGGTGGCCACCAGAACTAGTGTCCCCGTCGGAAGATTCCCCCTCTATTCCTGTTCTGGTGACAACCCAGAATTTTTTCCTGCAGCGATAACTTTTACACCTCTTCAATTTGGGATGCGACTTGTGAGGCCCCCCAAGTCGCAGGACGTGTAAAATTCAATGTATTTCTATGATAGCCGTTCCTACTGACACTACAGAAGTCGCTGTAACTTCAGAAATGGTTCCCGCTCTACTTTTGGTCCGACTTTTTAATGCGACTTTGGTCCGGGGAATGTAAAGTCACATGAAAGTCGCACTTTGGAGACGCACGACTGTAAAAGGAGCCTAAACAGGACAGATAGAGGGGTGGCACAGACAGCAATAAACACCTGACAGGTCTTCTAATCCCTCGTCACTGTTTAGACACTTGCCGACCGCCAGCACGCTGATCTACGGCGGCGGAATGGTACGGGCAGGCAAATGGCCGTACCTGTACATCCCTCTGAATTTGCCGCCTGGCGGGGCGCGCGCCCGCTGATTGGCGTGGGAGCGTGCCCCGCAAACTTGATGTTCGCCGGCGGCCCGCGATTGCGGCGGGGAGATGCTTATGTAAACCAGGCATTTCCCCGTTCTGCCTAGCGACAGGACAGGGATCTACTGTTCCCTGTCATCAGGAGCAGTGATCAGTGTCGTGTCACTCGTAGCCACGCCCCCACGCAGTAAGAATCACTCCCTAGGACACACTTAACCCCCCTTGATCGCCCCCTAGTGTTTAACCCCTTTCCCTGCCAGTGTCATTTACACAGTATAATCAGTGGCTATTTATTGCACTGATCGCTGTATCAATGACAATGGTCCCAAAATAGCGTCAAGAGTGTCCGATGTGTCCGCCGCAATGTCGCAGTCCCGATAAAAATCGCAGATCGCCGCCATTACTAGTAAAAAAAAATAATAATAATAAAAATGCTATAAAACTATCCCCTATTTTGTAGACGCTATAACTTTTGCGCAAACCAATCAATAAACGCCGATTGCGATTTTTTTTTTTACAAAAAATATGTTGAAGAATACGTATCGGCCTAAACTGAGGAAAATAAATGTTTTTTTTTTTTTGGGGGGGGGGGGGGGGGGGAAGATTTATTATAGCAAAAAGTAAAAAATGTTGCTTTTTTTTCAAAATTGTCGCTCTATTTTTGTTTATAGCGCAAAAAATAAATAAAAACTGCATCAAATACCCCCAAAAGAAAGCTCTATTTGTGGGGGAAAAAAAACGTCAATTTTGTTTGGGTGCCACATCGCACGACCGCGCAATTGTCAGCTAAAGCGACGCAGTGATGAATTGCAAAAAAAAAAAATGCTCTGGTCAGGAGGGGGGGGGGGGGGGATATCCTTTCCGGGGCTGAAGTGGTTAACTCTATTGTCTCCGCCCCCTCCTGCAGTTTTCTGCAGGCAGCCTGTAGTGGGTGGAGCCTGCTGGGTCCCTCCCACAACTCTGCTCTCTGCGCAGGCTATGTGCAGCATGGTGATGATGAAGTCACTGCTACATTTACAAGGTAATATCTCGGTTTGCAAAAAATTAAATAGTTTTTTTTGCTTATTTAATAAAAAAAAAATAAAAAAAAACCCCAGAGGTGATCAAATACCACCAAAGAAAAGCTCTATTTGTGGGGGGGAAAAAAATGATACACATTTCGTTTGGGTTCAGCGTTGCATGACCGCGGGATCGCCACTGAGGCTGGACTCACACTTATGCCAGACTCCGCAGTGCTGTTCAGATCACCTGTGCGATGCACATTTTGTACGGCTGAAATCGCATCGCATTCACACCAAAATGGTGCAGGGCCCTTCTTTCTTTTTTTTGTCCGCACTGAAATCGGATCGCAGGGGTGTTCAGCGGTGTTCATTTTGACATCAGATTTCGATTTAGTTTTAGTTATAGTCTTTTGACAAAAAAAAAAAACATTTTAGTTTTAGTCGTATTTTGAATAAAATTCCATTTTAATTTTAGAAGTATTTGAGTAATCTGAGTTGTTTTAGTTATTTTTTTTTTTTTTTTTTACAAGAAGAAGAGTTGTTTTAGTTTTAGTCGTATTTTAGTCATCTGAATTGTTTTATTATTTTTTTTACAAGAAGAAGAGTTGTTTTCGTTTTTTTTGTTTTTTTTCACAAGAAGAAGAGTTGTTTTAGTTTTAGTTTTAGTCGTATTTTAGTCATCTGAGCTGTTTTAGTCGTATTTTAGTCATCTGAGTTGTTTTAGTTTTTTTTTTTTTTTTTTTACAAGAAGAAGAGTTGTTACAGTTTTAGTCGTATTTTAGTCATCTGAGTTGTTTTAGTCGTATTTGAGTCATCTGAGTTGTTTTATTTTTTTTTTATTTTTTTTTTTACAAGAAGAGTTGTTTTAGTTTTAGTCGTATTTTAGTCATCTGAGTTGTTTTAGTTTTAGTCGTATTTTAGTCATCTGTAGTTGTTTTATTTTTTTTTATTCATTTTTTCACAAGAAGAAGAGTTGTTTTAGTTTTAGTTTTAGTCGTATTTTAGTCATCTGAGCTGTTTTAGTCGTATTTTAGTCATCTGAGTTGTTTTAGTTTTTTTTTTTTTTTTTTTACAAGAAGAAGAGTTGTTACAGTTTTAGTCGTATTTTAGTCATCTGAGTTGTTTTAGTCGTATTTGAGTCATCTGAGTTGTTTTATTTTTTTTTTATTTTTTTTTTACAAGAAGAGTTGTTTTAGTTTTAGTCGTATTTTAGTCATCTGAGTTGTTTTAGTTTTAGTCGTATTTTAGTCATCTGTAGTTGTTTTATTTTTTTTTATTCATTTTTTTACAAGAAGAAGAGTTGTTTTAGTGTTAGGCTGGGTTCACACTTGTGCGTTGCGTTTTTGAGCTCGGAGTCTTTGCCAAGTTCGCAATCAGTCCTTCAGCGGTTCCTTTGCAATTTTAGCTGCGGACTCGCCGACCTGGGAAGTCTCGCCGCTGTTATCATGAGGGGGAAACTCCACGCCAAATTTTAAATAAAAAACCGGCATGGGTTCCCCTCCAGGAGCATAGCAGGCCCTTAGGTCTGGTATGGACTTTAACGGGAACCCCTACGATTTTACCGCGATTTTGATGTGATTTGCGGCCGTGATATCAGGGAATGCCTGTCTATAGAGCTGAATTCGCATCGCACACACGGATCAAACTCGCACAGGACCCTTTTTTCCCCGCAGCTTACATTCGCACCGCACTGATGTGAACGGCACTCATGGAAAACAATGTTATTTTAATGGCTTTGCGAATTTGAGCGATCGCAACGGCTCAAATTCGCAATAAAATTCGCAGCAGTTTGAAACTAGCCTTAGGCCAGGTTCACACTGGGCTGCGGGAGTGAAGCCGTGCGAGTTCAGCTGAAGTCGCACGATTTCACTCCCGCTGGTCAGTCCCGTTTTCAGCCACGATTACAGGGACATCTGTGCGGGTTTCTGCACAGATGTCAATGTAAATCGCGGCCCGAAATCGCAAAAAGTAGTACAGAAACTAGGTACGATTTTGAAATCGCATGTCGCCCCTGAAATCGCACCAATGTGAACCAGGGCATAGAGCTGAATTCGCATCGCACACGAATCAAACTCGCACAGGACCCTTTTTTTTCCCCGCAGCTTAGATTCGCACCGCACTGATGTGAACGGCACTCATGGAAAACAATGTAGCCCTGGTTCACACCGGTGCGATTTCAGGTGCGACATGCGATTTCAAAATGGATTTCAGCGATTTCAAAATCGTACCTGAAGTCGCACCCCATGGATTTCAGCGATTTCAAAATCGTACCTGAAGTCGCACCCCATGGATTTCAGCGATTTCAAAATCGTACCTGAAGTCGCACCCCATGGATTTCAGCGATTTCAAAATCGTACCTGAAGTCGCACCCCATGGATTTCAGCGATTTCAAAATCGTACCTGAAGTCGCACCCCATGGATTTCAGCGATTTCAAAATCGTACCTGAAGTCGCACCCCATGGATTTCAGCGATTTCAAAATCGTACCTGAAGTCGCACCCCATGGATTTCAGCGATTTCAAAATCGTACCTGAAGTCGCACCCCATGGATTTCAGCGATTTCAAAATCGTACCTGAAGTCGCACCCCATGGATTTCAGCGATTTCAAAATCGTACCTGAAGTCGCACCCCATGGATTTCAATGGAAATGTGCAAATTGGTGCGACACAAGACACTAGCGATTTCCAAAAGGTCTTTATATTACTTTTTTTTTTTTGCGATTTCAGGTCGATTTAACATCCATAGAGCGCAATGTAAATCGACCTGAAATCACAGTACTCTTTATATCAGTGCGATTTGGAGCACTCTTTTTTTTTTTTTTGGTGATGTCATTGCAGCTTCAGCTGATCTGTCCCCTCCCCTAGAAGGTGTCATGCCGCGTACACACGATCGATTTTCTCGACGGTGAAAACACCTTCGAGAAAATCAACGGGAAAAACGGGAAAACGGCTTGGCCCCCTACACACGGACGGTTTTCATGACATTTTTTTCTCTTAGTCGAGAAAAACGTCTGTGTGTGGGCTCCCCGGCAGTGTTTCCCTATGGGAAAACTGCCGCGGAAAAAAATGCCGTGAATCACGACGAGAAAAATTAGAGCATGTTCTAATTTTTCTCGTCGTGATTAATGCCGTTTTTTTCTCGTCAGGGAAAAATTATCAAAAGCCCACAGACGGTCGTTTTTCTCGTCAAAGATGGTCGTGTGTACGCGGCATCACAGTCAGGAGCTTGGAGCAGGCTTTTTTTTTTTTCTTCACAGCCAGCGCTGCTATCTTTATTAAGTCACAAATCAGCTTGATTTTCATTGGAATAAGTACAAATCCTATTATCTGCAAATCACAAGTAGGCTCCAGAAATCGCAAACAAATACAAAAGAAATCGGAACAAAATCAGAAGTGACTGGGAAAGAAATCGGAGTGCCAAATTGCACTCAAAACATGAGATTTGTAAATCGCACCAGTGTGAACCAGGGCTTAGCCCTGGTTCACACTGGTGCGATTTGACATGTGATTTGACATGTCCAATCGCATGTCAAATCGGCGAAATTTGCCGCAAATTGCGGGCAATGGCACCGTCCTAAACGGTGCGACGCCGCACCTGCACCGATTTCAAAAAGTAGTTTATGTACTAGTTTTTGCGATTTCAGCCGCGATTTACATTGACATCTGTGTCAGATGTCTCTGTAATCGCGGCTGAAATCGGGACTGCCAGGCAGGAGTGAAGCCGTGCGAGTTCAGCTGAACTCACAGGCTTCACTCCCGCAGCCCCAGTGTGAACGTGGGCTGATGCCGCGTACACACGATCGTTTTTATTGTCATTTTCAAAAACAACGTTTTTTCTCGACGTGATCTTTCGTGTTTCCTCTCAAGCCTGTCTTGCCTCCACACGTTCATTAAAAAAAACGCTCGAGCAAAGCGCGGTGACGTACAACAACACGTACGACGGCACTATAAAGGGGAAGTTCAGTTCGGATGGCGCCACGCTTCATGTTAGTAAAGTTTGGTGAGCGGCGATTCGCGCTTTTCAGCCTCGTGCTTTTCAGTCCGTTACAGCGTGACGAACGTGCTATGTCCATTACGAACGCTAGTTTTACCAGAACGAGCGCTCCCGTCTCATAATTGATTCTGAACATGCGCGTTTTTTTTCCCCCTCGTAAAAGCGTACACACTACCGTTTTTCACGTCGTTAAAAAAAAAAAAACAACGTGAAAAAATAGAGCAGGTTCTCATTTTTTGGAGGCCGTGTTTCACGTCGTTAAAAATGCTCTGGAGCGTACACACGATCGTTTTTTAATGCCCAATTTAATAAATGGCATTTTTAACGTCGTGAAAAACAGTCGTGTGTACGCGGCATTAGCCCTGGTTCACACTGGTGCGTTTTGACATGCGATTTGGCATGTCAAATCGCATGTCAAAACGGCGGTATTTGCCGCAAATTGCCGGCAATGGCACTGTCCTAATCGGTGCGACGCCGCATCTGCACCGATTTCAAAAAGTAGTTTCTGTAATAGTTTTTGCGATTTTTGGCCCGCGATTTACATTGACATCTGTGTCAGAAACCTGTACAGATGTCTCTGTAATCACGTCCAAAATCAGGACTGACCAGCGGGAGTGAAATCGTGCGAGTTCAGCTGAACGCAGCCCAGTGTGAACCTGGGATTAATGAAATGAAGATAGAGGAGCCTCTATGACCCTACTAACCCAGGAGGACCATCATCTCTCCCTCTGATCAGTGTTGGGTGATTCCAGGACTTCTGGACCAGAGAGCTGACACTCAGGCAGGTCAGTCTGGGGGGGGGGGGGGGGTGGAGTCCTGGCATTCCTGAGACATCACACAGGGAATTAAGGGGAGTGAAGTAGCTGCATTCCTAGATAAGAGGAGGGGGGAGGTGAGGGACCAAAGGAGGAGAGGAAAGGGGTTCCATTCGGAAAGGAAAGACTCATAGAGGAGACACAGAGGTCCATGCCCCGCACCGAGGTCAGCCTGGCAGCCATGGGTGAAGATACGCCGACCCTGCCACCGCCTTACACCCCAGCGCCCCCCACCCCCAGGGAACCCCTGGATTGCTGGGCTTGTGCCGTCCTCATCACCGGCCACAACCTGCTAGTGGGTGCTGCCAACCTGGGCATTTTCATTGTGATGTGCGGAGGAGCCCTCCTACCATCTGCTGTCATGTTGCTCTATGGATTCCTGTGCCATCCAAAGGTCAGTGCCCTGTGCTGCTCCTGGGTTTATAGTCAGTGGAATTGATCGGGATTGGTATGGGAGGTTCAGAAAATTGGTGCCAAGACTTACTGACCAGCCAAGTGTTGGCATTGGTTGGTGCCAGTCCCATACTCAGTGAAAAGGAAAAGGTGGGAGGTGAGAAAATTTGGTGCCAAGACTTACTGACCAGCCAGGTGTTGGTATTGGTTGGTGCCAATCCCATAGTCAGTGAAAAGGTGGGGGGGTGAGAAAATTGGTGCCAAGACTTATTGACCGGCAAGGTGTTGGCATTAGTTGGTGCCAGTCCCAGAGCCAGTGAAAGGGAAATGTGGAGGTGAGAAATTTGATGCCAGTGCCTATTTACCAGCAAGGTGTTGGCATTGGTTGGTGCCAGTCCCATAGTCAGTGAAAAGGAAGGGGTGAGGGTGAGAAAATGTATGCCAGTACTTCTTGAGTACTTCTTGACCAGCCAGGTGTTGGTATTGGTATTGATTGGCATTGATTGGTGTCAGGTCCATAGTCAGTGAAAGGGAAGGGTGGAGGTGAGACATTTGATGCCAGTACCTATTGACCGGCAAGTTGTTGGCATTAGTTGGTGCCAGTCCCAGAGTCAGTGATTGGGAAGGGTGGAGGTGAGAAATTCGATGCCAGTGCCTATTTACCAGCAAGTGGTTGGCATTGGTTGGTGACAGTCTGATAGTCAGTGAAAAGGAAGGGTGGAGGTGAGAAATTTGATAAATTGATGCCAGTACTTACTGATCAGCCAGATGTTGGCATTAATTAGTGCCAGTCTCATAGTCAGAGAAAAGGAAGAGGTGGGGGGTGAGAAAATTGGTGCCAAGACTTATTGACCAGCTAGGTTTTGGTATTGGTCAATGCCAGTTTGAAATGGTGGAGGGTGAAAAAAATTGGTACCCTGACTTGTTGACCAGCCATGTGTTATCATTGGTCAGTGCCAATCCCATAGTCAGTGGAGTGAGGGGTGAGCAAACTACTGCATTACAAGGCTTAGTGACCTGTCAGGTGTTGGCATTGGTTAGTGCCAGTCTCATTGTCAGTGAAAAGGAAGGGGGTGAGAAAATTAATGCCAGTACTTATTGACCAGCCAGGTATTGGAATTGGTTGGTACCAATCTCACATTTCTTTAAATGGGGGGGGGGTAAGATAATTTGTGCCAAGACTTATTGACCAGCCAAGTGGCCAGTCCCATTCTCAGTGAAAAGGAAGGGGTGAGAAAATTGGTGCCAAGACTTACTGACCAGCCAGGTATTGGTATTGGTCGATGCCAGTTTGATAGTCAGTGAAATGGTTGAGGGTGAAAAAAATTGGTACCCTGACTTGTTGACCAGCCATGTGTTATCATTGGTCGGTGCCAATTTCTTAGTCAGTGGAGTGAGGGGTGAGAAAACTACTGCATTCCAAGGCTTAGTGACCTACCAGGTGTTGGCATTGGTTGGTGCCAGTCTTATAGTCAGTGAAAATGAAGGGGGGGGGGAGTGAGAAAATAATACCAGTACTTATTGACCAGCCAGGTACCAATCCCACATTCCTTGAAATTGGGGGGGGGGGCTTAAAAAAAATTGGTGCCAAGACTTATTGACCAGCCAAGTGTTGGCATTGGTTGGTGCCAGTCCCATACTCCGTGAAAAGGAAGGGGTGGGGGTGAGAAAATTGGTGCCAAGACTTATTGATCAGCCAGGTGTTGGCATTGGTTGGTGCCAGTCTCATACTCAGTGAAAAGGAAGGGGTGGGGGTAAGAAAATTGGTGCCAAGACTTATTGACCAGCTAAGTGTTGGCATTGGTTGGTGCCAGTCCCATACTCGGTGAAAAGGAAGGGGTAAGGGTGAGAAAATTGGTGCCAAGACTTATTGACCAGCCAAGTGTTGGCATTGGTTGGTGCCAGTCCCATAGTCAGTGAAATGGGGGGAGGGGGAGTCAATTGGTACCCAGACCTGTTGACCAGCAAAGAAATTGTTACCATTGGTTGGTGCCAATCCCATGGTCAGTGGAATGGGGGAATGAGCAAACTGCTGCATGAGAAGGCTTTATTGACCTGCCAGGTGTTGGCATTGGTTGGTGCCAGTCCCCAAGGACCATCCCATTGGTCCTCTTTGTAACAACGAGGCTACCAATAATATTTCATGTAAAAAAAGGTTCCCAATCCAATCACAGCACGATGGACTAAATGTGAAGGGTAAACATACTTTTTAGAACCAGAAGAGCTTACACTCTAGGGTCCCACCACAGTACCCGAGCCCCACAGTGTCCTCCATACTGGTTGCAGCACCGGGTCCCGGCCTCGCTGTCTGTAGGGAATACATGTGATCCTCAGATTGTGTCTTTCCTCATATAGGAGAGAGTGGTGGGTGGGGAATTCCTCCGGAGCCCACAGACTGATCATCATCATCATCATCACCCCTAATCTGTGGGAATCAATCATCTCTCCTATCACCTTCCTCGCTGTCCACAATTGTAGATTTCCCATCCGCTGCAGATCAGGGATCGCATACAGCGGGGGTTGTCTACCTTTTTCCATGGTGGTGCCCTTAAAAAAAAAGGCCTTAACCCCCCCCAGTCTAAAATGTAAAACATCAGAGTCCCCCCCATCACATCAGAGTCCCCCCATCACATCGGAGTCCCCCCCATCACATCGGAGTCCCCCCCATCACATCGGAGTCCCCCCCCATCACATCGGAGTCCCCCCCCATCACATCGGAGTCCCCCCCCATCACATCGGAGTCCCCCCCATCACATCGGAGTCCCCCCCCATCACATCGGAGTCCCCCCCCATCACATCGGAGTCCCCCCCCATCACATCGGAGTCCCCCCCATCACATCGGAGTCCCCCCCCATCACATCGGAGTCCCCCCCCATCACATCGGAGTCCCCCCCCCATCACATCGGAGTCCCCCCCATCACATCGGAGTCCCCCCCCATCACATCGGAGTCCCCCCCCATCACATCGGAGTCCCCCCCCCATCACATCGGAGTCCCCCCCCCATCACATCGGAGTCCCCCCCCATCGCATCGGAGTCCCCCCCATCGCATCAGAGTCCCCCCATCGCATCAGAGTCCCCCCATCACATCAGAGTCCCCCTCCACATCAGAGTCCCCCCTCCACATCGGAGTCCCCCCATCGCATCGGAGTCCCCCCATCGCATCAGAGTCCCCCCATCACATCGGAGTCCCCCCATCGCATCGGAGTCCCCCCATCGCATCGGAGTCCCCCCATCGCATCGGAGTCCCCCCCATCACATCGGAGTCCCCCCCCCATCACATCGGAGTCCCCCCCATCACATCGGAGTCCCCCCATCACATCGGAGTCCCCCCCATCACATCGGAGTCCCCCCCATCACATCGGAGTCCCCCCCATCACATCGGAGTCCCCCCCCCCCCATCACATCGGAGTCCCCCCCCCATCACATCGGAGTCCCCCCCCATCACATCGGAGTCCCCCCCCATCACATCGGAGTCCCCCCCATCACATCGGAGTCCCCCCCCCCCATCACATCGGAGTCCCCCCCCCCATCACATCGGAGTCCCCCCCATCACATCGGAGTCCCCCCCCCCATCACATCGGAGTCCCCCCCCATCACATCGGAGTCCCCCCCCATCACATCGGAGTCCCCCCCCATCACATCGGAGTCCCCCCCCCATCACATCGGAGTCCCCCCCCCATCACATCGGAGTCCCCCCCCCCCATCACATCGGAGTCCCCCCCCCCCATCACATCGGAGTCCCCCCCCATCACATCGGAGTCCCCCCCCATCACATCGGAGTCCCCCCCATCGCATCAGAGTCCCCCCATCGCATCAGAGTCCCCCCATCACATCAGAGTCCCCCTCCACATCAGAGTCCCCCCCTCCACATCGGAGTCCCCCCATCGCATCGGAGTCCCCCACATCGCAATCAGAGTCCCCCCATCGCATCAGAGTCCCCCCCATCGCATCAGAGTCCCCCCATCACATCAGAGTCCCCCTCCACATCAGAGTCCCCCCTCCACATCGGAGTCCCCCCATCGCATCGGAGTCCCCCCATCGCATCGGAGTCCCCCCATCGCATCGGAGTCCCCCCCATCACATCGGAGCCCCCCCCCCCATCACATCGGAGTCCCCCCCCCATCACATCGGAGTCCCCCCCCCCATCACATCGGAGTCCCCCCCATCACATCGGAGTCCCCCCCATCACATCGGAGTCCCCCCCATCACATCGGAGTCCCCCCCATCACATCGGAGTCCCCCCCCCATCACATCGGAGTCCCCCCCATCACATCGGAGTCCCCCCCATCACATCGGAGTCCCCCCCCCCATCACATCAGAGTCCCCCCCCCCATCACATCGGTGTCCCCCCCCATCACATCGGAGTCCCCCCCATCACATCGGAGTCCCCCCCATCACATCAGAGTCCCCCCCCATCACATCAGAGTCCCCCCCCATCACATCGGAGTCCCCCCCATCACATCGGAGTCCCCCCCATCACATCGGAGTCCCCCCCCATCACATCAGAGTCCCCCCCATCGCATCGGAGTCCCCCCATCGCATCGGAGTCCCCCCCATCGCATCGGAGTCCCCCCATCACATCGGAGTCCCCCCCCATCACATCGGAGTCCCCCCATCACATCGGAGTCCCCCCATCACATCGGAGTCCCCCCCATCACATCGGAGTCCCCCCCATCACATCGGAGTCCCCCCCATCACATCGGAGTCCCCCGCATCACATCGGAGTCCCCCGCATCACATCAGAGTCCCCCGCATCACATCAGAGTCCCCCCATCACATCAGAGTCCGCCCATCACATCAGAGCCCTCCCATCGCATCAGAGTCCCCCCATCGCATCAGAGTCCCCCCCCATCGCATCAGAGTCCCCCCCATCACATCAGAGTCCCCCCCCATCACATCAGAGTCCCCCATCACATCGGAGTCCCCCCCCCATCACATCGGAGTCCCCCCCCATCACATCGGAGTCCCCCCCCCATCACATCAGAGTCCCCCCCATCGCATCAGAGTCCCCCCATCGCATCAGAGTCCCCCCCATCGCATCGGAGTCCCCCCCATCGCATCAGAGTCCCCCCCATCGCATCGGAGTCCCCCCCATCGCATCAGAGTCCCCCCATCACATCAGAGTCCCCCCATCACATCAGAGTCCCCCCTCCACATCGGAGTCCCCCCATCGCATCGGAGTCCCCCCATCGCATCGGAGTCCCCCCATCGCATCGGAGTCCCCCCATCGCATCGGAGTCCCCCCATCGCATCGGAGTCCCCCCCCATCACATCGGAGTCCCCCCCCATCACAATCGGAGTCCCCCCCATCACATCGGAGTCCCCCCCATCACATCAGAGTCCGCCCTTCACATCAGAGTCCCCCCATCACATCAGAGTCCCCCCATCACATCAGAGCCCGCCCTTCACATCAGAGCCCTCCCATCACATTAGAGCCCCCCTTCACATCAGAGCCCTCCCATCGCATCAGAGTCCCCCCATCGCATCAGAGTCCCCCCATCGCATCAGAGTCCCCCCATCGGAGTCCCCCCATCGCATCAGAGTCCCCCCATCGCATCAGAGTCCCCCCATCGCATCAGAGTCCCCCCATCGCATCAGAGTCCCCCCCATCACATCAGAGTCCCCCCCCATCACATCAGAGTCCCCCCATCACATCAGAGTCCCCCCCATCACATCAGAGTCCCCCCCATCACATCAGAGTCCCCCCCCATCACATCAGAGTCCCCCCATCACATCAGAGTCCCCCCCATCACATCAGAGTCCCCCATCACATCAGAGTCCCCCCCATCACATCAGAGTCCCCCCCATCACATCAGAGTCCCCCCCATCACATCAGAGTCCCCCCCATTACATCAGAGTCCCCCCATCACATCAGAGCCCGCCCTTCACATCAGAGCCCTCCCATCACATTAGAGCCCCCCCTTCACATTAGAGCCCCCCCTTCACATTAGAGCCCCCCCTTCACATCAGAGTCCCCCTCCACATCAGAGCCCTCCCATCGCATCAGAGTCCCCCCATCGCATCAGAGTCCCCCCATCGCATCAGAGTCCCCCCATCGCATCAGAGTCCCCCCATCGCATCAGAGTCCCCCCATCGCATCAGAGTCCCCCCATCACATCGGAGTCCCCCATCACATCGGAGTCCCCCCCCATCACATCGGAGTCCCCCCCCATCACATCGGAGTCCCCCCCCATCGCATCAGAGTCCCCCCCATCGCATCAGAGTCCCCCCATCGCATCAGAGTCCCCCCCATCGCATCGGAGTCCCCCCCATCGCATCAGAGTCCCCCCCATCGCATCGGAGTCCCCCCCATCGCATCAGAGTCCCCCCATCACATCAGAGTCCCCCCATCACATCAGAGTCCCCCCTCCACATCGGAGTCCCCCCATCGCATCGGAGTCCCCCCATCGCATCGGAGTCCCCCCATCGCATCGGAGTCCCCCCATCGCATCGGAGTCCCCCCATCGCATCGGAGTCCCCCCATCGCATCGGAGTCCCCCCCCATCACATCGGAGTCCCCCCCCCATCACATCGGAGTCCCCCCCATCACATCGGAGTCCCCCCCATCACATCAGAGTCCGCCCTTCACATCAGAGTCCCCCCATCACATCAGAGTCCCCCCATCACATCAGAGCCCGCCCTTCACATCAGAGCCCTCCCATCACATTAGAGCCCCCCTTCACATCAGAGCCCTCCCATCGCATCAGAGTCCCCCCATCGCATCAGAGTCCCCCCATCGCATCAGAGTCCCCCCATCGGAGTCCCCCCATCGGAGTCCCCCCATCGCATCAGAGTCCCCCCATCGCATCAGAGTCCCCCCATCGCATCAGAGTCCCCCCCATCACATCAGAGTCCCCCCCCCATCACATCAGAGTCCCCCCATCACATCAGAGTCCCCCCCATCACATCAGAGTCCCCCCCATCACATCAGAGTCCCCCCCATCACATCAGAGTCCCCCCCATCACATCAGAGTCCCCCCATCACATCAGAGTCCCCCCCATCACATCAGAGTCCCCCCCATTACATCAGAGTCCCCCCATCACATCAGAGCCCGCCCTTCACATCAGAGCCCTCCCATCACATTAGAGCCCCCCCTTCACATTAGAGCCCCCCCTTCACATTAGAGCCCCCCCTTCACATCAGAGTCCCCCTCCACATCAGAGCCCTCCCATCGCATCAGAGTCCCCCCATCGCATCAGAGTCCCCCCATCGCATCAGAGTCCCCCCATCGCATCAGAGTCCCCCCATCGCATCAGAGTCCCCCCATCGCATCAGAGTCCCCCCATCGCATCACAGTCCCCCCATCACATCAGAGTCCCCCCATCACATCACAGTCCCCCCATCACATCACAGTCCCCCCATCACATCCCAGTCCCCCCATCACATCCCAGTCCCCCCATCACATCCCAGTCCCCCCATCACATCCCAGTCCCCCCATCACATCCCAGTCCTCAAATCACATCCCAGTCCTCAAATCACATCCCAGTCCTCAAATCACATCCCAGTCCTCAAATCACATCCCAGTCCTCAAATCACATCCCAGTCCTCAAATCACATCCCAGTCCTCAAATCACATCCCAGTCCTCAAATCACATCCCAGTCCTCCCATCACATTAGAGCCCTCCTTTACATCAGTGTCCTTCCATTATATCAGAGTCCTCGCATCACATTAGAGGTCCTGCTTCACATCAGAGTCCTATCACATCAGAGATCCTGCTTCATATCAGAGTCCTCCCATCACATCAGAGGTCACCCATCATATCAAAGCCCCCTTTCACATCAGAGTCCTCCCAGTCCTCATCAGAGTCCTCCCAGTCCTCATCAGAGTCCTCCCAGTCCTCGTCAGAGGTCACCCCCATCACATCAGAGTCCTCCCATCACGTCAGAGGTCCCCCATCACATCAGAGTCCTCCAATCCCATCAGAGCCCTCCCATCACGTCAGAGTACCCCCATCCCATCAGAGCCCCCCTTCACATCAGAGCCCCTTCACATCAAGGACCCACTTCACATAAGAGTTCTCCTATTATATCAGAGGTCCCCCTTCACATTACAGTCCTCTGTCACATCAGAGCCCTCCCCCCCCCTCACTCACAGTCTTCTCGTTCATCTCTTATGCTCATGCCACCCCAGGGGAACCCAAATGGCATCTTGACTGACAAACACTGACATACAGTCTGCTAAAAGTGACATTAGTGTTGATCGGGGAATCCTGTCTGTGGCGCTATTTTATTGAAATAGCAGGAGCCCTCAGAACACAATGATCAGTGCTTGCAGCTATAACCGCCGGCAGTGATCACATGAAAAAATCCAACAGGCTGGCTGTGCTCAAGTAGATCCATTGACTTCAGTACAACCACCCAGCCCATACATGGATCGAAATTCAGTTGGTTCCTGTTGAACCAGCTAAATTTTGTTCTGTCTATGGCCAGATTAACACTGACACTAACCTAATTCTAACCTACATCAAGCCCTTATCTATTTATTTATTTATTTTTAACTTTTACTTAACTTTTTTTTTCTTGCTTACATATACCTTTTCATAGAGCCAGAATAGATACAAACATATATCCGGCTGCGCACACACACTATATTACCAAAAGTATTGGGACACCTGCCTTTACACACACACATGAACTTTAACGGAATCCTAGTCTTAGTCCGTAGGGTTCAATATTGAGTTGGCCCACCATTTGCAGCTATAACAGCTTCAACTCTTCTGAGAAGGCCGTCCACAAGGTTTAGGAGTGTGTCTATGGGAATGTTTGACCATTCTTCCAGAAGTGCATTTGTGAGGTTAGGCACTGATGTTGGACGAGAAGGCCTGGCTCGCAGTCTCCGCTCTAATTCATCCCAAAAGTGTTCTATCAGTTTGAGGTCAGGACTCTGTGCAGGCCAGTCAAGTTTCTCCACCCAATACTTCCCAATACTTTTGACAATATAGTGTATGTATGGCTGCAAATATGTGTTCCGCCAATGTCGGGGTACCCCTGTTTGATGGCACCCCTGACTAACCCAGACAGCATCCCGGCTGAGAAAGGCTGCTCTAGCAGGTGTAATATTTACAAAAAAATCAAGCAAGTTTAGGAACAGAATCACATTTTTCCCCCGACATTACAGGGATCGGCATTTTCCAACATTTGCATTGCTTGGAAATAACGAGGAGCGGGCTGGGGTTCCTCTTCATGTATTGTAGCGTGCTTTAGGAGTTTGTATATAGATACCGGCCTCCCCGATCCAATGTATGTAGACGGGTGTGCCTCCCTCACACATTCCAGCGTCTGGTACCACATGGAGCCCTCGCTCCCTCCCCCCAATCATCATCTTATGTTCATCTATAACATAAACTGCTAAATCATATCTGTGCAACAAATAGCATAGAAAATCCTCATAAAAACTGCAATGAGTGTTTTTTGGGGGATTTGGACCATGGACAGCACCAGTGGTGGCTGGTGCTCAACATTTTTGGGGGGGGCCGCAAACAAACTGAAAAATTCAGAAAAAAAAACCATCAATGCAGCCTCACTGTGCCCATCAAATGCAGCCACTGTGCCCATCAAATGCAGCCAATGTGCCCATCAATTGCAGCCACTGTGCCCATCAATTGCCATCACTGTGCCCATCAATTGCCGCCCCTGTGCCCATCAATTGCCGCCACTGTGCCCATCAATTGCCGCCACTGTGCCATCAATGCAGCCACTGTGCCCATCAAACGCAGCCACTGTGCAATCAATTGCAGCCTCTGTGCCATCAAACGCAGCCACTGTGACCATCAATCGCGGCCACTGTGCCCAGCAATCGCAGCCACTGTGCCCATCAATGCAGCCAATGTGCCCATCAATGCAGCCACTGTGCCCATCAATGCAGCCACTGTGCCCATCAATGCAGCCACTGTGCCCATCAATTGCAACCACTGTGCCCATCAATGCAGCCACTATGCCCATCAATTGCAGCCACTGTGCCCATCAATTACAGCCACTGTGCCATCAATGCAGCCAATGTGGCCATCAATTGCAGCCACTGTGCCATCAATTGCAGCCACTGTGCCATCAATTGCAGCATCTGTGCCATCAATCGCAGCCACTGTGCCCATCAATCGCAGCCACTGTGCCCATCAATCGCAGCCACTGTGCCCATCAATCGCAGCCACTGTGCCCATCAATCGCAGCCACTGTGCCCATCAATCACAGCCACTGTGCCCATCAATCACAGCCACTGTGCCCATCAATCACAGCCACTGTGAGCATCAATCGTAGCCACTGTGCAATCAAACGTAGTCACTGTGCCCATCAATTGCAGCCACTGTGCCCATCAATTGCAGCCACTGTGCCCATCAATTGCAGCCACTGTGCCCATCAATTGCAGCCACTGTGCCATCAAACGTAGCCACTGTGCCCATCAATTGCAGCCACTGTGCCCATCAATTGCAGCCACTGTGCCATCAATCGCAGCCACTGTGCCCATCAATCGCAGCCACTGTGCCCATCAATCGCAGCCACTGTGCCATCAAACGTAGCCACTGTGCCCATCAATGGCAGCCACTGTGCCATCAAACGTAGCCACTGTGCCCATCCATTGCAGCCACTGTGCCCATCAAAAGTAGCCACTGTGACCATCAACCGCAGGCACTGTGCCCGTCAATCACAGCCACTGTTCCATCAATTGCAGCCACTGTGCCCATCAATTGCAGCCACTGTGCCCATCAATTGCAGCCACTGTGCCCATCAATTGCAGCCACTGTGCCCATCAATCGCAGCCACTGTGCCCATCAATCGCAGCCGCTGTACCATCAAAAGTAGCCACTGTGCCCATTAATCGCAGCCACTGTGCCCATCAAAGGCAGCCACTGTGACCATCAATCGCAGCCACTGTACCATCAAATGCTGCCACTGTGCCCATCAAAAGTTAACACTGTGACCCCCCGCCCGCTCGCCGTCTGCCCGACACTCACCCTATCTCGGTGGGGCAGCGGGTGACAGCGGTGAGCTGTGTCCTCCATGCGTCTCCTCCCCTCCTCCTGATAGGCAGCCAATCCCAGCGCCTGTCGTTTCAGCCAATCAGGTGACGGGTAACACACCCGCGCTTCCTAATTGGCGGTTCAGTGTTAGAACAGCGAATATTCATTCACTGTTCTAACACACCTGGTTTCACTGCGAGCGCAATGCTCTGCACTCACAGTTCACCTTTTTTGAAGCCTATTAGAGCCTCTAACCAGGTGCTTCAAAAATACACCCCCCTCCCTGCCCCCCCCCCCCGCCGCTGTAATTCAGGCGCCCGGCATCTGAAAAGGGGGTGACGGCGGTCATGGATAGATTTATGCAATGCATGAATCTATCCATTTTTCATATGGGGGGGGGGTGGCTAAAGAGAGGGGGCGGCGATCATGCGCCCTTAATGGACGCACCGCCACTGGACAGCACTAACCATTAGTAACTGCATAATCCAGCAGTGGACGCACCCAGATGCTGATAACTGCAAATCATTACAGGTCCAGAGTCTTAAAGCTGACCTCTGTACAGTGTTGGATTGAGTGGGGAAGGTTTAGAACGCCTTTCAGTTGAGTCCTGTTGGGTAGATTTCCACTCACTTCCTGTGTGGACACTGGAACAGGAAGTGACTTAAATCTCAACAATGGGGACAAAGGCAGGGTGGGAAGAGTTGGAGTCTGTTCCTGGTTATTACTGATCCCGCTGAGGAGTTTTTCCTTACTCCTAGTCTGTGGTTGGGATGTAAAGTATAACTCTAGCCCAGGGGTCTCCAAACTTTCTAAACAAAGGGCCAGTTTACTATTCTTCAAATTTTGGAGGGGCCAGACAGTGGCTAGTGGCGTGAGTAATAATGCCCCATCATTGGTATTAGTGGGAGAAAATTTGCCCCATTATTTGTGTCAGTGGGAGGAATAGTGCCTTATTATTGGTGTCAGTGGGAAGAATAGTGCCCCATTGTCTGTATCAATGGGAGAAATAGTGCCCTATTATTGGTGTCAGTGGGAGGAATGGCGCCCCATCGTTGGTATCAGTGGAATAGTGTCCCATCATTGCCATCAGTGGAAGGAATAGTGCCCCATTGTTGGTATCAGTGGAAGGAATAGTGTCCCATTGTTGGTATCAGTGGAAGGAATAGTGCCCCATTGTTGGTATCAGTGGAAGGAATAGTGCCCCATTGTTGGTATCAGTGGAAGGAATAGTGCCCCATTGTTGGTATCAGTGGAAGGAATAGTGCCCCATTATTGGTATCAATGGGAGGAATAGTGCCCCATTATTGGTGTCAGTGGGAGATATAGCGCCGCATCACTGGTGTCAATGGGAGGAATAGTGCCCCATCATTGGCATCAGTGGAAGGAATAGTGCCCCATCATTGGCATCGATGGAAGGAATAGTGCCCCGTCGTTGGTATCAGTGGAATAGTGCCCCATAATTGGTGTCAGTGGGAGGAATAGTGCCCCATCATTGGCATCAGTGGAAGGAATAGTGCCCCATCATTGGCATCGATGGAAGGAATAGTGCCCCGTCGTTGGTATCAGTGGAATAGTGCCCCATAATTGGTGTCAGTGGGAGGAATAGTGCCCCATCATTGGCATCAGTGGAAGGAATAGTGCCCCATCATTGGCATCGATGGAAGGAATAGTGCCCCGTCGTTGGTATCAGTGGAATAGTGCCCCATCATTGGCATCGATGGAAGGAATAGTGCCCCGTCGTTGGTATCAGTGGAATAGTGCCCCATCATTGGCATCGATGGAAGGAATAGTGCCCCGTCGTTGGTATCAGTGGAATAGTGCCCCATCGTTGGTATCAGTGGGAGGAATAGTGCCCCATCACTGGTGTCAGTGGGAGGAACAGTGCCCCATCACTGGTGTCAGTGGGAGGGACAGTGCCCCATCACTGGTGTCAGTGGGAGGAACAGTGCCCCATCACTGGTGTCAGTGGGAGGAACAGTGCCCCATCACTGGTGTCAGTGGGAGGAATAGTGCCCCATTATTGGTGTCAGTGGGAGGAATAGTGCTCCAAAGGCCAGATAAAGGCAAGCAGGGGCCGCAGTTTAGAGAACACTGCTCTAGCCAAAACTTTTTTTCATTTTGGATGGATTGGGGGAAATGTTAGAACCCCTGTGGATGGGGGGATGGGGGGGCATTGCTGTTTGAATCCTGTGTTTGCTGGTAAGGGGGCTTCTATGTCCCATTATTGTTAAATGGGGCTTCCAGATTCCAATAAACCCCATGCCTGCAGACCCCCACAACTACCGGCCAGGGTTGTAGGGAAGAGGCCCTTGTCCTCATCGACATGTCAACACGATGATCTGCAAGGGCCCCCTCCCCCCCCCCACCCATGTTGAGGGCATGTAGGCTGGTATGGTACAGGTAAGGTGAGGGATATGGGCACATGCATGTCCCCACCTCCTTTCCTGCTTAGATAAGGGTCTGGTATGGAAGTTGGGGGGGGGGGACCTCATGCAATTGTTTGTTTTTATACCAGACCCGAAGCAATAAAATCCTGGCGGCTTCACCGCTCCATTCATCACTAGAAAAGTAACATTTGGCTTTAGATAGACTTTCCCTGTGCAGAAAACCTGACCAACAACCAATGAGAAGCTTCGCCTGAACACTTTGCTTATCCTATTCTTCCACGATCCTCAACCACTTCACCCCCGGACCATTTTGCAGCTAAAGGACCAGTCCACTTTTTGTGATTCGGCGCTGCGTCGCTTTAACTGACAATTGCGCGGTCGTGCGACGTGGCTCCCAAACAAAATTGACGTCCTTTTTTTCCCACAAATAGAGCTTTCTTTTGGTGGTATTTGATCACCTCTGCGGTTTTTATTTTTTGTGCTATAAACAAAAATAGAGCGACAATTTTGAAAAAAATGCAATATTTTTTACTTTTTGCTACAATAAATATCCCCAAAAATATATAAAAAAAAAAATGTCCTCAGTTTAGGCCGATACGTATTCTTCTACATATTTATGGTAAAAAAAATCGCAATCAGCATTTATTGATTGGTTTGCTCCTACAAAATAGGGGATAGTTTTATGGCATTTTTATTAATATTTTTTTTTTTATTACTAGTAATGGCGGCGATCAGTGATTTTTATCGTGACTGCGACATTATGGCGGACACATCGGACACTTTTGACACCATTTTGGGACCATTGTCATTTATACAGCGATCAGTGCTATAAAAATGCACTGATTACTGTGAAAATGACTCCGGCAGTGAAGGGGTTAACCTGTAGGGGGCGCTGAAGGGGTTAAGTGTGTCCTAGGGAGTGATTCTTACTGTGTGGGGGCGTGGCTTGGGGTGTGACGTCACTGATGGTCGTTCCCTATGACGGGGAACAGACGATCAGTGACACACTCACTAGGAAGAACGGGGAGATGTTTGTTTTCACTTACCTCTCCCTGTTCTTCAGCTCTGTGACCCGATCGCGGGACACTGGCAAAGATCGGGTCCCGCGGGCGCGGTCACGGAGCTTAGGACTGGGTCGCGAGCACGCCGCCGGTGGCGTGCGACCCACGGCTGGGCATCTTAAAGGGGACATATATATACGTGCTTATGCCCAGCCGAGCCATTCTGCCGACATATATGTACAGGCGGCGGTCCTTAAGTGGTTAAATCTGATGTCAGTCTTGCACAGTTGTAGCGGCTCCTCTCCTATACTAAAATGACTTACTCTGATTTCACTGCACACTGTGAGCTTCTAACAATGTGCATTGGAAGCTACAGAAAGCTCGCCTCATTTCCTGGGTGGAGGTCACCCAGCACTTTCCACCCCAGCCTGACTGCCGAGAGCTCTTGAGAGGAGTACTGAGGCAGGGTGCTCTGATGTTTTCAGGAAGCCATGTTCAGTACCCTGCCAGCTTCTCCCACCAGCCATGATCTGCCTGCATTGCAAAGAGAAGCACAGAGACCCAGCGAGAAAATCACTGGGTCCTAAAACAAGTTTGAAACCACTTGGCAGTCTGTTGCTTGGGGGCTCTTTTGATTTCGGGGGTCTGCACACCCATGCTGGACGGGAGATCCCTCTTTTTGAGTATCAGGCTCCACATAGGGTGACCACATTTCCAAACTACCATTCAGGGACACCCTCCCTTCCCAAAAATCAGCTTGTGCTGTAACGAATCACAGCACAGTGCTTGGACACAAGAGGCGGGATTTATGATTTCTCCAATCACAAGCAGGGGGCGGGGATTGTGCTCCTCCAGGCTTTCCTGGCCAGGACAAGTACTCTGGATAGCAGCACTTCAAAAACTAGCTAACGCGTTTCACACTGTACTAGTGTGTATTTGGATCCCTGAATTTTAAAATAAAGGCTTTTATTTTTGGAGTGCTGCTATCCAGAAGACTTTTTTGTTCCTGTTTGCTGATATTGGCATTGCTTGCACCCTTGGCTGCTGGGAGGAGGTAATTTGGAGGATTTCTACACCTGAGCGGCTTCCTTTTCTCTTCTCTCCAGGACAAGTACTGTCAGTGAGTAAAGTGGTGATGTGGCGCCCTTTTTTGGGGGCATCAGATTGGCCCGGGGGGGGGGGTGGCTGTGTCAGTTTCATTCCGGGACACTGTATTGTCCTGGAATGAAGGTGCCCGGGACAGATCTGCAAAATGCGGGACTGTCCCAGGCAATCCGGGACACGTGGTCACCCTAGGCTCCACCTACAAGTCAAATATCACTTTTGGGTGGACTGACCGTTGAATTATTTTTTATCTAGTTCAATAGCTCTCCTTCAAAATAAAAGTATAACTTTGCATTTATATCCACTGCTTCTGGCGTGTTTTGCTCTAACCCTTTCCATTTTTATCTCTCCTCCCCAGTTCCGCCAAGCGAAGGAGACCCTCTGCCCCGCCATCTTGACCCCGGCAGCCTGTGTGACACTGCTGGTCTTTGGACTGGCCTTGCTCCTGCCCTTCCTGATCCTGGGCCTGGCTGGCTACGCTCGCATCGTCCGCGGCTTCCACCTTGGCTCCTGCTTCCTGCCCTACAGCCGGGCCATGTACGAAGGAGGCAGGGTCCAGAGAACCCCAACCAAGGAGAGCCCCAAACAGAGCAAGGCCTGGGTGTGAAAAGGGGCATTCTGGTCCCCCTACTGACTGTGTGATGCCACAATGACCACGCTGCTTTCTAAAACTATGCCAATCTGGGACCTGCTGATTTCATTATGATGTCACTACTGCAAGGGCTATGCTGCATCATCCCTGAAGAACTATCCAAAACGTACAAAGGACTGAGACCTTACAATGTACCATACTATTACCAAAGAACACAATGGCCTTGTGTCAATTCTCAGCTGCTTTGGAAGTATAATAGCCAGCATTTCCATGACGCAAAACATGCTACTGCCTATATAACCAGATCTTCCCATGATCCATAACACGGAACTGTCCATATAACAAGATCTTCCCATGATCCATAACACGGAACTGTCCATATAACAAGATCTTCCCATGATCCATAACACGGAACTGTCCATATAACCAGATCTTCCCATGACCCATAACACGGAACTGTCCATATAACCAGATCTTCCCATGACCCATAACACGGAACTGTCTATATAACCAGATCTTCCCATGACCCATAACACGGAACTGTCCATATAACAAGATCTTCTCATGACCCATAGAATGGAACTGTCCATATAACGAGATCTTCCCATGACCCATAGAATGGAACTGTCCATATAACGAGATCTTCCCATGACCCATAACACAGAACTGTCCATATAACAAGATCTTCCCATGACCCATAACGTGGAACTGTTCATATAACCAGATCTTCCCATGACCCATAACACGGAACTGTCTATATAACCAGATCTTCCCATGACCCATAACACGGAACTGTCTATATAACCAGATCTTCCCATGACCTATAACACGGAACTGTCTATATAACAAGATCTTCCGTGACCCATAACACGGAACTGTCTATATAACAAGATCTTCCCGTGACCCATAGCATGGAACTTTCCATATAACAAGATCTTCTCATGACCAATAGAATGGAACTGTCCATATAACAAGATCTTCCCATGACCCATAACACAGAACTGTCCATATAACAAGATCTTCCCATGACCCATAGCACGGAACTGTCCATATAACAAGATCTTCCCGTGACCCATAGCATGGAACTGTCCATATAACAAGATCTTCTCATGACCAATAGAATGGAACTGTCCATATAACAAGATCTTCCCATGACCCATAACACAGAACTGTCCATATAACAAGATCTTCCCATGACCCATAGCACGGAACTGTCCATATAACAAGATCTTCCCGTGACCCATAGCATGGAACTGTCCATATAACAAGATCTTCTCATGACCAATAGAATGGAACTGTCCATATAACAAGATCTTCCCATGACCCATAACACAGAACTGTCCATATAACAAGATCTTCCCATGACCCATAGCACGGAACTGTCCATATAACAAGATCTTCTTATGACCCATGGCACATATAAGATCTTCAATGGCCCATAGCATGGAACTGTCCATATAACCAGACCTTCCAGTGACCCATAGCACGAAACTGTCCATATACTGTAACCAGATCTTCTCATGACCCATAGAACAGAACTGTGTATATACCCAGATCCTCCCATGACCCATAGCACGGAACTATCCATACAAGTAGATTTTCCCATGATTTATAACATGGAACTGTGTATATAACCAGATCTTCCCATGACCCATAACACGGAACTGTCCATATAACCAGATCTTCCCATGACACATAGCTCAGAACTGTTCATATCATCAGATCTTCCCATGATTAATTACCGTACATGGAATTGTCCATATAACTGTGTATATACCCAGATCTTCCCATGACCCATAACACGGAACTGTCTATATAATCATATCTTCCCATAGCCCATATCGCAGAACTGTCCATGTAATCTGATCTTCCCATAGCACAGAACTGTCCATATAACCAGGTCTTCCCATGACTCATAGGATGGACCTGACCATGTTACCAAACCTACCCATGACCCATGGCATGGACCTGACCATGTTACCAAACTTTCCCATGACCCATAGCATGGACCTGACCATGTTACTAAACCTTCCCATGACCCATAGGATGGACCTGACCATGTTACCAAACCTTCCCATGACCCATAGGATGGACCTGACCATGTTACCAAACCTTCCCATGACCCATAGGATGGACCTGACCATGTTACCAAACCTTCCCATGACCCATAGGATGGACCTGACCATGTTACCAAACCTTCCCATGACCCATAGGATGGACCTGACCATGTTACCAAACCTTCCCATGACCCATAGGATGGACCTGACCATGTTACCAAACCTTCCCATGACCCATAGGATGGACCTGACCATGTTACCAAACTTTCCCATGACCCATAGGATGGACCTGACCATGTTACCAAACCTTCCCATGACCCATAGGATGGACCTGACCATGTTACCAAACTTTCCCATGACCCATATATCCAGATCCTGAAGACCTTGCAGGCTTTTCCTTCCATTGCAGCAGATCATTCTTCAATAAGAAGCAAAATATTGATCTGGACCAGATTTTTGGGGGGTAGCGGCTCACTACCTACAGTTTGTTCTCTGGTTTTTAGCACAGACTGTTAGGGGAAAAAATTGATTCTGTGGATCTAGCAATGGAAGCATCTCAGTGGAAAAGGACTGATTTACTCGTTGACCGAATGTTGCATTTGTATGCAGTTTGATTTGTTTGGTTGCAACTAGTTGATCAAATGATTATACCGTATCAAAACGCGTTACCCCCAGATGTGTATTAACTTTACCTGTGTGCTTTTCTGTTTCTTTATTTTTTTTGCTTAGTTTCATTTCGATTCGGTATTTACATAAATGTGTTTAGTTAAATTTGTTTAATTCGTTTTCGTAATTTGTTTCATTTATTCGAATTCGAATCGGGTCAAATTCGGAAAATTCAAATTTGAATTCCATTCGAATCGAATTCCATTCATAATCAAATTCATGCTATTCAAAATTCGAAAACAGTTGAGATGGTCAGAGACTGCAGACATGATACAAGAGATGGTCAGAGACTGCAGACACGATACAAGAGATGGTCGGAGACTGCAGACACGATACAAGAGATGGTCGGAGACTGCAGACACGATACAAGAGATGGTCGGAGACTGCAGACACGATACAAGAGATGGTCAGAGCCTGCAGACACGATACAAGAGATGGTCAGAGACTGCAGACACGATACAAGAGATGGTCAGAGACTGCAGACACGATACAAGAGATGGTCAGAGACTGCAGACACGATACAAGAGATGGTCAGAGACTGCAGACAGGATACATGAAATGATTAGAGACTGCAGACATGTTACAAAAGATGGTCAGAGATTTTGGCCATGATAAAAGAGATGGTCAGAGACTGCAGACAATACAGGAGATGGTCAAAGACTGCAAACAGGATACAGGAGAAGGTCAGAGACTGCATACTTTATACAAGAGATGGTCAGAGACCGCAAACAGGATACAGGAGAAGGTCAGAGACTGCATACTTTATACAAGAGATGGTCAGAGACTGTAGACATGCTGCAGGAGACTTTCAGGGCTGTGGACATAATATAGGAGTTGTTGTAGACTGGAGTTCACGCTTCAAGAGACAGTCATAGACTGGAAATACATTACATGAGACTGCTAGAGATCACTTCTATACCAAAGCAATAAGGAAACCCAGATCAGTGTCTGTAGGGGCCCCCGAGGGCCGCACAAAATCTGCATACAGGTTGTTCTTTCTCTTGTGGGCCCAGGTGGCTTGATGATTGATAATATGTGGGGTAGGGCTGGAGCATGGAGGGGGTGACCGTGAGCAATGCCAAACTTTTTTTTTTTGATGCAGAATGGGGACCCCATGAAAATTAAACAGGCTGGACACGTGCTTTATGAAGGTGGAATAATAGTGGGATTCCTGAGATTTTTACACCCTACACTCTCTAGAGTTAACAGAAACTGGTGCAAGAACTCCTTAATAGAACATGTCAGCATACTTGTTACCACCCTGACAGGTTCCCTTTAAGTATGGGACATACAGTATTATACAGCACTATGCAAGTCATAAGAAAAACAGATCTCTGCTGCACTGTTCACTGCAACTACATCGCCATCTAGTGGCAGCTTTGATGAACTGCAGCAGCCTTAGAACATTCCCACTTATTCTTTTATTAAAAATGATCTCCATTGCCAGTGCATGTGAAAAACCTTCGTCCACAGGAAAATTCAATCACACTCCGAAGACTAAACAGGGCCCTGTACATGCCAGGCCAAATGTCTCAGGGGGTCGATTTATGAAAAAGAAATAAAATAAAAAAATTCGCATTTGCGCAAAAGTCACCCCAGACTGCAAACCGCAGCCGCACATATGTGAACCCAGCCTTAGTCCAAGACTTCCTTGACTTGGGGATGAGCCCTGCCCATCACCATACATTGTAAGTGCCTTGGTGGCCAATATTATACAGGATTTATATAGCGCCAACATTTTCTGCAGCGATTTACAACATGAGAGCAGACAGTAGTGTTACAATACAATTTAATTCAGTAGGAATCAGAAGGCCCTGCTCGTTGGAGTGGCATGAAGAAAAACTTCCATAAGGAGGAAAAAACAAAAAAAAACAACCACAGGCACCATGTTAAAACAGGACTTTAACAAGATTGAGCCCTTCCCGCCCAAACCCAGCACCCCTTTAACTGGGTCGTTGTGCCTGGGGAGGGGAAGGACCGTCCAATCATGTGTCCACTGTGATTGGCTGTTACAGTGGTCACATGATCGGGAGCCAGTCCTGCCAGCTTCCAATCATTAGTACAGACCGACAGCTCAGTCACTGTGCTGGGAGATGTATGAAGTCGAACATTACTGGAACCAGAAGACCAAGAAATTATGTTAAATGTAGTGTCATGGCCAGATCCGGCATCCCATTAGCAAGGTTTTTATGTCTGGGGGATGGGAAGGATCAGCCAATCATGTGCCCACTGGGAATGGCCATCACTGTGGTCACATAATTGGGGGCCGGCCCTGCCAGCTCCAATCATTAGTACAGACTGACAGCTCGGTCACTGTGCTGGGAGTTGAAGTTCCAACATTACTGAACCCAGAAGACCAAGGGAAGATGTTGAATGTAGAGTCATGGCCAGACCCAGCATCCCATTAAGGCCAACCATAGATGGTCTCAATCTCAGCTGGTTCAGCAGGGACCGGCTGAGATTTGACCCACCTATGGGCAGGCTGATTGCATACCTCCCAACCCGCACGGATTCTGCAGGTTTTTCCATTTTCCCGCGCGGGACATTGTATTCCCGCATAGGCAGGGAAGCCAGGCGGCACTCAGAGCGGCAGCGATCACCAGGTATGAAGTGTCCCGCGTTGGGAGGTATGTGATTGTACCCAAGTTGATTCATTGATCGACTTGGGTACAAGCAGCATGTTGGATTTCTAGCATACAATAACCATTCGGTTTTGCTGGCAGGGACGGCTCCCCGCCGGGAGAACACAATAGCTCAGCAGGAGAGATTCCCCCATCAACACTGACTGTGTCGATGGGGGGAAAATTGAGCGATTCTCTTTCCTTCTACAAATAGTTGCCGTAAAGAGAAAAAAAAAATTGCATAATCTATGGCCTGCCCAACACTGTCTTTATGCCTGGGGGATGGAAAGAACAGGCCAATCACTTGCCCACTGTCATCGGCTGTCACAGTGTCCAACGCACTATTCTCAAAGAAAGCACACGCTCCTGGAGAAATGGCTGGGTATGTAAGTGGGCGCTGAAGCCATCACCGTCTGGAACCGTGTCAAGTCAGAGCAAGAGAATGTCACCAGCACACCAAGGATCTCCAGAACCGGTCCAAAGCTGCTTTTTTTCCCAGCAATCGCATCGTTACAGCAGATTGCAAGGTTTCGGAGCCACGCAGGACCTCTTCATCAGACATGATGTCCTGCCAGCTCCTAATCATTAGTAGATACTGAGAGCTGTCTGACAGCTCCGTCACTGTGCTGGGAGTTGTATGAAGACCAGCATTACTGAACCCCCCCGATGACTAAGGGAAGACGTTAAATGTAGTGTCATGGCCTGACCCAGCATCCCATTAGCAGGATCTTTATGTCTGGAGGATAGGAAGGATCAGCCAATCATGTGCCCACTGGGATTGGCCGTCACTGTGGTCACATGATCGGGAGCCGGTGTCTTGTCGAGCTGGTTCCCCTATCGATATGGTTCCCCCCTTGACTGCGCAGGCGCTGCCGAACAGCTGTTAAAGCTCGGAGATTTCCATCGGCTCGGCTTGCGCCTGCGCAGTCAAAAGGGAACCAGATCAATAGGAGGAACCATATGTTCAGCAGCTGTGGACGCGCTCGCCCCCGATGCTTCATTACACACGCCGCTTTCTTCTTCACGCCGCTCTATACACAAAGGGGCGGATCAGATGTGATATTGAGCAGTGCGATTTTTTTGTTTATACACACCGCTCTATAAAGCAAGGGGTGCATTTAAACATATTAGTAATGGATCTGTTAAACAGCGGATATCAGCCCCTTGCTGTATAGAGCGTTGTGTATAAACAAACAAACCGCACTGCTCAATATCACATCTGATCCGCCCCTTGCTGTATAGAGTGGCGTGAAGAATAAAGCAGCGTGTGTAACTAAGCAACGGGAGCGAGCGCGTCTGCAGCTGCCGAACAGCTGTTAAACCTCAGAGATTTCCGTCGCCTCGGATTGCGCCTGCGCAGTCAAGGGGGGGGGGGACCATATCGATAGGAGGAACCAGCTCGTCAGAACACCGGTCCTGATTATTAGAAGATACTGAGAGAGGCCTGACAGCTCAGTCACTGTGCTGGAAGTTGTATGAAGTAAAGCTTTAATGGAACCCAGAAGACCAAGGAAAGATGTTGAATGTAGTGTCGTGGCCCTGCCCGGGAGTAGCTCCCTGTACACACAGTGTAATGATGGAGAGCAGAGCTGATGTGTTCACATTACTCTGCATTGTCCAGGATCACCCACTGCCAGGAGAGGACCCAGTGCTTTATGTAACTGCCCAACAAAACAAAAAAAAAATATTCTGCTGGGGGAGCATGGAGCCCAGAGTTGGGTTTTAAAGCTGAATTCCCTGTATGGGTATTTTTGCAGTTATATTGATGAAGATGAACCAATAGAACTATGCATGATCCATACCTGGGAGATGGAAATCCCTGTAGCGGACACTGCTGCTCTAGTGATCACCATTAGCTTCCGGGTCCTACTACAGCGATTTCCAGCTTCCCCATGGATCTTCCGGATATGGCACAAGCATAGGGGGTTGATTTACTAAAGGCAAATAGACTGTTCCCTATTTGCAAGTTCAGTTGCTCCAGAGGTTAGTAAAAGGTAGATAAAGCTTTACCTTACAGTGAAAACCCAAATCACATGCAAGGGAAAAAAAAAAAAAAAAAACTCAGCATTTTTGCTTGCACATGATTGGATGATGGAGGACAACAGGGCTTTTCTCTCCCTCATTATCCAAGCTCTGAAGCAACTGGACAGTCTATTTGCCTTTAGTAAATCAACCCCATAATTACATTGGTGCCAGCTTGACCAATGTAACTATGCAAAAATAAATATCCTTACGTGGAATGCATCTTTAAAATTTGTCCACTCAGGGCAGGGGTAGGCAACCAGTAGCCCTCCAGCTGTTGTGGAACTACATTTCCCATGAGGCATTGCAAGGCTGGTAGTTACAATTACTCCCTGAGGCATGATGGGACTTGCAGTTCTGCAACAGCTGAACACCCCTGCACTAAGGAAAACCAACACAGGGACTGTTGCTTACCTCCTCCTATGAACACTAGGTCCCCTGGCAATTTCTGGCTTCAATGTTTCCTGACCTGGAACAAGCACAGCGATTAAAAGCGGAGGTTCCGCCTAAAATTTTTTTAATTTTTTTTTTAAAAGCCAGCAGCTACAAATACTGCAGCTGCTGACTTTTAAAAAAAATGGACACTTACCTGTCCAGCGCGCCCGCGGTGTCGGCAGACGAGGTCGAGCAGTCGCTCGGTCCTCGGATGCTGCCGCCACCATTCTCGGTGACAAAATCAGGAAGTTAGGCCTTGCGGCTTCACTGCCCGGTTCCCTACTGCGCATGCGCGAGTCGCGCGGCCAGTGGTCCCCGCTCTCTGGGAACAGCGTGTTTACCAGAAGACAGCAGGGGGGGTGACGCGAAGGGGCGTGACTCCCGCGGGTCAATACCCAGAAGTGGTGCAAATACCCATCCAAATGCGACACCGGGGGGGGGGGGCGGTGGTGTCAGTTTTTGGGATTCCGAAAAGCGGAAGTTCCAATTTTGGGTGGAACTCCGCTTTAAATATTCAGACAGAAGTCAGATCTGCATTCTTGACGGAGGCCGATTCCTCAGAAAGTATTGATGCCAATGGATCAGTTTGACAGCCAAACAACCAGAACAGGTCCTCAAGATGGAGTCCTCACTCTATTGAAGAAGAATGACTAAATGAGAAGAGGCGGCAGTAAAAATAAATTTATTTTTGGCATTATAGAAAAATGTACACGGCGTTACACACAGATCTGGGGGACAGACAGCCGATGTCTATATTCTGCACTCAGGAACACACGACGTCCGCTCTCCTCCGCTGCTCACAGGTACTGAGGGGAGGTGACGCTCTCCAGCTCCACTTGTATGGACACAATGTGATGTCCGGGAACCATGGCAAGACCCAGGACACGAGGCTCCCGGATAGGAAAAGTGTCTGAAGGGTAGAGAGAAGACTTTAGTGGAACAGAATATAAAAAAAGAAAAAAAGCAAGTTAACTCTGGAATTATATATTGCACTTTTTTTTTTTACAAAAAAGATTTCACATATGACAAAGGATTCCTAGAGCACTATGGGTTACCTAAAGGGGCAGCACAGCAAAAGCAGATCCCAATTAGGCTTCCCTTGTCTCAATGAATAAATTGCTCTATCATGGAGGAGTCACTCCAAGGACTAAATGAGCTCTGTGTGTTTAACCGGAGCACAGATTGTGACTAACAACAAGCTTTTTATGACACTTTAGGTAAGGTGGAAGATGTGGTTTCCTCCGGGTACTCCGGTTTCCTCCCACAATCCAGAGACATGCCGTGGGTTAATTTGCTCCTAGTATGTGTGAGTAATGCGAGTAATGGACCTTAGATTGTGAGCTCCTTGAGGGTACGGACTGATGTGAATTTATATGTAAAGTGCTGCATAAATTGACAGCCCTATGTAACCCTTTCATGACTAAGCCCATTTCTGACATTTGTTGCTTACAAGTTAAAATCCGTATTTTTTGCTAGAAAAATTACTTATAAACCCCTAAACATTATATCTATTTTTTTTAGCCGAGAATCTAAAGATTAAAATGGTGATTGTTGCAATATTTTCTGTCACACAGTATTTGTGCAGTGGTCTTTTAAACGCAATTTTTTGCGAAAAAAATACACTTTCATGAATTTAAAAAAAAAAAACAAAACAGTAAAATTAGCCCAATTTTTTTGTGTAATGTGAAAGATGATGTTACGCCGAGTAAATAGATACCAAACATGTCACTTTGAAATTGCGCCAAACTACGGTACCTAAAAATCTCCAAAGGCGACGCTTTAAAAAAAAAAAAAAAAAATCAGTTACCAGGTTAGAGAGGAGCTCTTGTGCTAGAATTATTGCTCTCGCTCCGACGATCGCGGCGATACCTCACATGTGTGATTTGAACACCGTTTACATATGCGAGCGCGACTTGCGTATGCATTTTCTTTGCTGCGCGAGCTCGCATAAATTTTTTTTTTTTTCTTATTTTTTTTTTTTTTTACATTGTTTTAAAAAAAAAAATTTTAAAAATGTTTTATCACTTTTATTGCTGTCACAAAGAATGTAAACATCCCTTGTGACAGTAATAGGTGGTGACAGGTCCTCTTTATGGAGGGATCGGAAATCTAAAAAGACCCCTGATCCCTCCTTTACACTTCAAAGTATTCAGATCGCCAAAAACGGCGATACTGTAATTTTTTTTTAAACCGGCGCCATTGGCACCCGAGTAAACCGGAAGTGACGTTGTGAAGTCGCTTCCGTGTTTACATACAGGAGACTGGAACTAAACCGTTTCCGGCTTTGTTCCAGTCTGTCTCTAGGCGCGGATCGCAGACGGAGGGCCCAGTAGGAGCGGCGGAAGGCGGCCGGGGGGGGGGGGGGGCGGGAGATGTCCCCTCCCGCTCGTCCGGTATAACAGCTGAGCAGCTTTTAGCCGCATCGGTTGTTATCCCTGAAAAGCCGATCGCCCGCTCTAAAAGAAAAACGGTACCAGGGTGATGCCTGCAGCTGCGGGTATCATCTCGGTATAGCCCCCTAAAGCCGAGGCTGCATATGTGCGTACGGTCGGCGCGAAGGGGATAAGTACCTAAAATAAATAAATACTTACACTTTAACCGGTTCCCGACCGGCTCACGTACATTTACTGCTGCAGAATGGCTCTCCTGGGTGAAATCCCGTACAGGTATGGCTTTGCCCAGGAGAGCCACCAGAGCGTGCGCGCTGCCGGAGGCGCCCGATGCACAGCAGAAGATCTGATGCGCTTGGTCGTTGGGCACGATCGCCGCCGGCCACGTGCGATTGCGTGCAGGAAAGCCAGCACGGGGATTTGTGTGTGTAAACACACAAGTCACTGTGCTGTCAGGGGAGAGGACACATATGTCTTCCTACTAAGTAGGAACCAGTGTTCATTTAGTCGACTAAAACATTTTAGTCGACTAAATGAATACTATTTTAGTCGACTAAAATACGACTAAAACAATTGAGATGACTAAAATGGGACTAAAACGCCATTTTAGTCCTAATGCCGCGTACACACGATCGATTTTCTGGATGGTGAAAACACCGCCGAGAAATTCGACATGAAAAACGAGGACCGGCTTGGTCCCCTACACACGGCCGCTTTTCCTGACATTTTTCCTCTTGGTCGAGAAAAACGTCCGTGTGTGGGCTCCCCGGCAGTGTTTCCCTATGGGAAAACTGCAGCGGAAAAAAATGCTGTGAATCACGACGAGAAAAATTGTTCTAATTTTTCTCGTTGTGATTCTTGACGTTTTTCTCGTCGGGAAAAATGTTGGAAAGCCCACACACGGTCGTTTTTCTCGTCAAAGAGAAAAAAAATGAAATTTTTCCCCGACGAGAAAAAATGGTCATGTGTACGCGGCATAAGACTAAATTGAAATTTGACTTCAAAATGAACACCGGTCTGTAGTGCATGTTCATACCTCAATACCATAAATAATAAGATATTAGATTTTTTACTCCAGCAGTATATAAGGAGTTTGGAAATTGTAGAGAAATGTTAACTAATCAATTATAATTTAATTACACCCATTAGATTTTAGTCGACTAAAACTAAGACAATTGCAGAAGACTAAAATGGGACTAAAACTAAAATGCCATTTTTAGTCCCAAGACTTAAGCCTCGTACACACGGCCGAGATTCTCGTCAGGAAAAAAAACGTTGTTTTCCCTGACGAGATTCTTGAACAAGAATCTTGTCCCGGCCGAGTGTACAGACGCTCGATTCAAAAGAACCGCCGTTCTTTTGAATGACACGAACGCGGGTGACGTCATCGACGACGACGAGCATGCTCTTGTCACATTCGATGCCGTCGCCGCCATCTTGCTACACCCTACCTATGCCTAGGAAGCTACCACGCATGAGTGAGTCAAAGTCATTTCGAACATGCGCGGGTTTCCACAGCGACAGGTAAGTGTACACACTCTCGGGTTTCTCGTTGAGAAACAGGCCGACGAGAATCTCGACGAGAAAAAAAAGACCGCAGGAACTGGCCAGTTTTCTCGACGAGAAACCTGAAACCCGCGTACACACAGCTCTCCCGGCAGTTTTCTTGTCGTTTTTTTTGCCGAGAAAACCGGTCGTGTGTATGCGGCCTTAGGCCCCTTTCACACTGATGCGTTTTTACCGTGTTTTCGCGATAAAAACAGCGCTGTAAAAATGGCTGAAATAATCCTGCCCCATCATTCTCAGTGTGAAAGCCCTGAGGGCTTTCACACTGAGGCGTTCTGCTGGCTGTGCGTTGGAAAAAATCCTGCAAACAGCTTTTTTGGAGCAACTTTGGGGCGCATAAAATAGCGCTGTAAAAACGCCTATCTCCATTGAAAATGAATGAGTAACGCTGTAAAAACATGGTAAAAAACACCCAGAAGCTGTGGGAAGGTCACATGACCGCAGTAGAGTGGAGTATTGTGGGAAACCAAATAATCCTTTTTACCGAAAAAACGCATATGCGTTAGCGCTATTTTTACCGCGAACGCGGTAAAAAATGTCATCATTTTTTAGCGTTTTTTCAACGCCTCAGTGTGAAAGGGGCTTTAGACTAAAACTAGATCGAAATTTGCTGCCAAAATTAACACTGGTAGGAACAATATGTCTCCTCCCCCAGTCAGTCCCACAGTTAGAACACCCACGAGGGAACACAGTTAACCCCTTGATCACCCCCCTAGTGTTAACCCCTTCCCTGCCAGTGACATTTATACAGTAAGCAGAGCATATTTATAGCACCGATTGCTGTATAAATGTCACTGGTGCCAAAAATGTCCGATCTGTTTGCCGCAATCCCGCAAAAAAAAAAAACACTGATCGCCGCCATTACTAGTTAAAAAAAAAAAATATTATAATAAAAAAATGCCATAAATCTATCCCATAGTTTGGTTTGTGCAAAAGTTGTAGCGTCTACAATCAATAAACGCTTATTGGAATTTTTTATACCAAAAATATGTAGAAGAAGAAGAAGAAGAATACATATCGGCCTAAACTGAGGAAGAAATGTTTTTTTTTTTTAAGAATTTGGGGGATATTTATTATAGCAAAAAGTACAAAATACATATATTTTTTTTTTCAAAAATAGCTCTTTTTTTGTTTATAGCGCAAAAAATAAAAACCGCAGAGGTGATCAAATACCACCAAAAGAAAGCTCTATTCGTGGGAGGAAAAAAAAAAACGTCAATTTTGTTTGGGTACATACAATGTCGCACGATCGCGCAATTGTCAGGTAAAGCGACGCAGTGCCGAATCGCAAAAAGTGCTCTGGTCAGGAAGGGGGTAAAATCTTCCGGGGCTGAAGTGGTTAATGATGATCATATTTTATGTGCCCAGAGTTTCGATTTAAAGCGGAGCTCCACCCAGAAAAAAAAAAAATACATTAAAAATCCTAAAAAAAAAAAAAAAAAAAGAAAAAAATTTATACTCACCCGAAATGCCTGTTGCTATGCGGAAGTCCCCTAATCTGCCTTTTCTCATCCGTGGTGGGTCTCCTTCCTGTGAATGGGGCGCGCTGCCTTCTGGGAAATGTGTGTATCCCAGAAAGCAGCCGCCCATTCACAAAGTGCCGTGCGAGTGGTGCATGTGCAGTAGGAAATGGGCAGTGAAGCAGTAAGGCTCCACTGCCTGTTTCCCTTAGTCAGGATGGAGGAGCCGGGAGCCTGGCAGCAGCGATCGATCGCTGTGGCGGGACTGACATCGCAGGTGATTAGGACAGGTAAGTGTCCTTATTAAAAATCAGCAGCTACAGTGTTAGTAGCTGCTGACTAAAAAAAACAAGCTTCACCTCCGCTTTACCAAATAGTTACCTTGTGCCAGTAGGTGGCGCCATTGATACATGTTTTATAAGCCAGCCTTAGAGTGGACCTCAAGCCAGAAGAGCGTCCTCCAGTCCTCCTCAGGACTCCGCACAGGTCAGAGGTACAGGAGGAGGACAGTTACCTACTACAACAATGCGGTCCTCTTTATCTTCAGATGTCAGTCCTGGACAGGGACAGGGGGTGTGTGTGTGAGGCCCATCAGCCAATCAGAGCCCGATGGCTGAAGCAAAAGGGGATTTGGGGACTGCTAGACTACCTCCTATAGGTTTTGAATGTCCAATGGGGTCTCACCTGAGGGACGGAGGAATTCCTGGGCTGAACCGAGGATGACGTTGCAGTCCCGGTCTGTACAGAGGAAGCAGCCAATCAGAGAACGTCCATCTGTCATCTCTATCCGCATGTTTCTGTTCAGGAGAGACTGCAGCTTATGGCGGGCGTTGTTCCTGGGCCCCACATCCAGGTCCTATCAATACATAACATTCAATCTCTACCGCAATGTCCATGTACAGCCCCCTCCTCCTCCCAGTCCCTGTATAGGACACCCCAGTCTCTGGGGAGCCCCCTCCTCCTCTCAGTCCCTGTATAGGACACCCCAGTCTCTGGAGAACCCCCTCCCCCCAGTCCCTGTATAGGACACCCCGGTCTCTGGGGGCCCCCTCCTCCCAGTCCCTGTATAGGACACCCCGGTCTCTGGGGGGGCCCCCTCCTCCTCCCAGTCCCTGTATAGGACACCCCGGTCTCTGGGGGGGCCCCCTCCTCCTCCCAGTCCCTGTATAGGACACCCCGGTCTCTGGGGGGGCCCCCTCCTCCTCCCAGTATAGGACACCCCGGTCTCTGGGGAGCCCCCTCCTCCTCCCAGTATAGGACACCCCGGTCTCTGGGGAGCCCCCTCCTCCCCCAGTCCCTGTATAAGACACCCCGGTCTCTGGGGAGCCCCCTCCTCCTCCCAGTCCCTGTATAGGACACCCGAGTCTCTGGGGAGCCCCCTCCTCCCCCAGTCCCTGTGTAGGATACCCCGGTCTCTGGTGGGCCTCCTCCTCCCAGTCCCTGTATAGGACACCCCGATCTCTGGAGAACCCCCTCCCCCAGTCCCTGTATAGGACACCCCGGTCTCTGGTGGGCCTCCTCCTCCTCCCAGTCCCTGTATAGGACACCCCGGTCTCTGGGGGGCCTCCTCCTCCTCCCAGTCCCTGTATAAGACACCCCGATCTCTGGAGAACCCCCTCCCCCAGTCCCTGTATAGGACAACCCGGTCTCTGGGGGGCCCTTCTCCTCCCAGTCCCTGTATAGGACACCCCGGTCTCTGGGGGGCCCTTCTCCTCCCAGTCCCTGTATAGGACACCCCGGTCTCTGGAGAACCCCCTCCTCCCCCAGTCCCTGTATAGGACACCCTGGTCTCTGGGGACAACTCTCCCCCCAGTTCCTGTATAGGACACCCCGGTCTCTGGGGACAACTCTCCTCCCAGTCCCTGTGTAGGACACCCCAGTCTCTGGGGGGCCCCTCCTCCCAGTCCCTGTGTAGGACACCCCAGTCTCTGGGGGCCCCCTCCTCCCAGTCCCTGTGTAGGACACCCCAGTCTCTGGGGGGCCCCTCCTCCCAGTCCCTGTGTAGGACACCCCAGTCTCTGGGGGGCCCCTCCTCCCAGTCCCTGTGTAGGACACCCCAGTCTCTGGGGGGCCCCTCCTCCCAGTCCCTGTGTAGGACACCCCAGTCTCTGGGGGGCCCCTCCTCCCAGTCCCTGTGTAGGACACCCCAGTCTCTGGGGGGCCCCTCCTCCCAGTCCCTGTGTAGGACACCCCAGTCTCTGGGGGGCCCCTCCTCCCAGTCCCTGTGTAGGACACCCCAGTCTCTGGGGGGCCCCCTCCTCCCAGTCCCTGTGTAGGACACCCCAGTCTCTGGGGGGCCCCCTCCTCCCAGTCCCTGTATAGGACACCCCTGTCTCTGGGGGGCCCCTCCTCCCAGTCCCTGTGTAGGACACCCCGGTCTCTGGAGAACCCCCTCCTCCCCCAGTCCCTGTATAGGACACCCCGGTCTCTGGAGAACCCCCTCCTCCTCCCAGTCCCTGTATAGGACACCCCGGTCTCTGGAGAACCCCCTCCTCCTCCCAGTCCCTGTATAGGACACCCCGGTCTCTGGAGAACCCCCTCCTCCTCCCAGTCCCTGTATAGGACACCCCGGTCTCTGGAGAACCCCCTCCTCCTCCCAGTCCCTGTATAGGACACCCCGGTCTCTGGAGAACCCCCTCCTCCTCCCAGTCCCTGTATAGGACACCCCGGTCTCTGGAGAACCCCCTCCTCCCCCAGTCCCTGTATAGGACACCCCGGTCTCTGGAGAACCCCCTCCTCCCCCAGTCCCTGTGTAGGACACCCCGGTCTCTGGGGGGCCCCTCCTCCCAGTCCCTGTATAGGACACCCCGGTCTCTGGAGAACCCCCTCCTCCCAGTCCCTGTATAGGACACCCCGGTCTCTGGGGGGCCCCTCCTCCCAGTCCCTGTATAGGACACCCCGGTCTCTGGAGAACCCCCTCCTCCCAGTCCCTGTATAGGACACCCCGGTCTCTGGGGGGCCCCTCCTCCCAGTCCCTGTATAGGACACCCTCTAAGACCTCTATATAGGAATGGTGGGGGGCCCCAGTGACAGGTGTGTCCCCTGTACTCACCCCAGGAGGGGGGCTACATCCATTCTCCTCCAGTACAGCTGCCATCTCCTCTCACCGAAGTGCACTATGGGAAGCACACAACCCAATCACTACTGGAAAGGACACGCCCCCAATACCGCCTTCAACCAATGGCACAGCTTGTAATGATTGAGCCCGGTGTAGCATGCCGATTTGAGACCAAAGAAACCGAGTGCAGAGCTGCTCAGGATGTCTGCAGCTGACTCGGATTAACCCCTCACACTACACAGAGGCAGACAGGAACTCCATGTAGATGACAGCAGATGAGGGACATGACGAGGCTCAGGGCGGACACACAGGCTGGTTGTGAGGGGACAGCAACAAGCTCTATCACTTCTTACACACAGGCTGGATGGGGCACACCATGGAGATCACAGGCTGGATGGGGGCACACCATGGAGATCACAGGCTGGATGGGGGCACACCATGGAGATCACAGGCTGGATGGGGGCACACCATGGAGATCACAGGCTGGATGGGGGCACACCATGGAGATCACAGGCTGGATGGGGGCACACCATGGAGATCACAGGCTGGATGGGGGCACACCATGGAGATCACAGGCTGGATGGGGCACACCATGGAGATCACAGGCTGGATGGGGGCACACCATGGAGATCACAGGCTGGATGGGGGCACACCATGGAGATCACAGGCTGGATGGGGGCACACCATGGAGATCACAGGCTGGATGGGGGCACACCATGGAGATCACAGGCTGGATGGGGGCACACCATGGAGATCACAGGCTGGATGGGGCACACCATGGAGATCACAGGCTGGATGGGGGCACACCATGGAGATCACAGGCTGGATGGGGGCACACCATGGAGATCACAGGCTGGATGGGGGCACACCATGGAGATCACAGGCTGGATGGGGCACACCATGGAGATCACAGGCTGGATGGGGGCACACCATGGAGATCACAGGCTGGATGGGGGCACACCATAGAGATCACAGGCTGGATGGGGCACACCATGGAGATCACAGGCTGGATGGGGGCTCACCATGGAGATCACAGGCTGGATGGGGGCACACCATAGAGATCACAGGCTGGATGGGGGCACACCATAGAGATCACAGGCTGGATGGGGGCACACCATGGAGATCACAGGCTGGATGGGGGCACACCATGGAGATCACAGGCTGGATGGGGGCACACCATAGAGATCACAGGCTGGATGGGGGCACACCATAGAGATCACAGGCTGGATGGGGCACACCATAGAGATCACAGGCTGGATGGGGCACACCATGGAGATCACAGGCTGGATGGGGGCACACCATGGAGATCACAGGCTGGATGGGGCACACCATGGAGATCACAGGCTGGATGGGGGCACACCATGGAGATCACAGGCTGGATGGGGCACACCATGGAGATCACAGGCTGGATGGGGGCACACCATGGAGATCACAGGCTGGATGGGGGCACACCATAGAGATCACAGGCTGGATGGGGCACACCATGGAGATCACAGGCTGGATGGGGGCACACCATGGAGATCACAGGCTGGATGGGGGCACACCATAGAGATCACAGGCTGGATGGGGGCACACCATAGAGATCACAGGCTGGATGGGGGCACACCATAGAGATCACAGGCTGGATGGGGGCACACCATGGAGATCACAGGCTGGATGGGGCACACCATGGATGGATGGGGGCACACCATGGAGATCACAGGCTGGATGGGGCACACCATGGAGATCACAGGCTGGATGGGGCACACCATGGAGATCACAGGCTGGATGGGGCACACCATGGAGATCACAGGCTGGATGGGGGCACACCATGGAGATCACAGGCTGGACGGGGGCACACCATGGAGATCACAGGCTGGATGGGGCACACCATGGAGATCACAGGCTGGATGGGGCACACCATGGAGATCACAGGCTGGATGGGGGCACACCATGGAGATCACAGGCTGGACGGGGGCACACCATGGAGATCACAGGCTGGATGGGGCACACCATGGAGATCACAGGCTGGATGGGGCACACCATGGATATCACAGGCTGGATGGGGGCACACCATGGAGATCACAGGCTGGACGGGGGCACACCATGGAGATCACAGGCTGGATGGGGGCACACCATGGAGATCACAGGCTGGATGGGGCACACCATGGATATCACAGGCTGGATGGGGGCACACCATGGAGATCACAGGCTGGATGGGGGCACACCATGGAGATCACAGGCTGGATGGGGCACACCATGGAGATCACAGGCTGGATGTTTGGCTCAGGTCCCGGGATGTATAGCTCGGGATCCGTTCACCGCAGAAAGCTCCAGGGGGTCTCATTAGATTGCCCCAACGCTTTCCAACAAAATGAGACCCCGCTCGTATTTTTACGGCCAGTGTTCGGTAACCGGTACACCGGTAAAAACTTCCACACCTACCGCCTCGGCCACGGCTCTTACAAATACTCCGACACCGAGAGGTGGTAGGCACTCTCCTTGGGGACTCAGGTTCCAGAGGTCCAGGGAACCGATGGCCGACCGGTACCGGTTGCCCAAACCTAACCGGAAAATTACCGTTTAACATGGGAGTCTATGGCGTGGTTGGTCGGCTTTGGAAAAGCGGTGCTCCCCGATCTTACGTTCTCCGGTCCCCAGACTTGGCACACCGGTAGAGGAGGAATGGGGCTACATGTGTGCCAAGTTTGGGCTCCAGGGGACATACGGCCGGCCGGTACCGACTCCCCAAAGACGGTCACTCCAAAACACTGATTTAACATTGGCGCCTATGGGAAAACCGGGTCAGCTTGGGACACGGTTGCTACTCAGCCATAGGTCCCAGTGACCCCCAAACTTGGCATGTACGTTCCCGAAATATGTGCCTACCAGAGGGCGAGGAAAGTGAGTCACTACCAGTTACGGTTCAGGAGAACTGGATGTGTAAATTTGGATGTTTTTGGGCCAAAAATCTGAGGTGGTTCCCCATTGACTTTAATGGAGAAAACCGTTTTTCGGTGAATAACTTTCGAACCCAATGGGTTACCGACTCCAAACTTGGGGAACATACACCTAAATAGCACACGGACCCCTGATAAAAAAAGATGGGGTTTCAGGGACCTTTTGCCGGGGAGTTACCGGTCACACCAAGGTACCATCTTTCACGGTAACTGTACTCCCGGGCCATGGGTCACAAAAATACCACACTTCATGGTGCTGTAGGGGGACTCTAGGGGTACCCACACACTGAGTTTGGGCTTGGTACCCCAACCGGAAGGTTCCGGTAAACGGAAAAGTGCACTTTGAACCAGTATAGCTCGGGACCGGTTCACCGCAGAGAGTTTAGATTGTCGCAACGCTTTCCAACAAAATGAGACCCCCAGCGATTTTTAAGGTCGGTATTCGGTAACCGGTACACCGGTAAAAACTTCCACACCTACCGCCTCGGCCACGGGTCTTAAAAATACACCGACACCAAGAGGTGGTAGGCCCACTCTTTGGGGACTCAGGTTCCAAAGGTGGGGTCCAGGGAACCGGTACCGGTTGCCCAAACCTAACCAGAAAATTACCAAGTTTGAGCTCCAGGGGACATACGGCCGGCCGGTACCGACATCCCAAAGATGGTCACTCCAAAACACAGATTTAACATTGGCGCCTATGGGAAAACCGGGTCAGCTTGGGACACGGTTGCTACTCGGCCATAGGTCCCAGTGACCCCCAAACTTGGCATGTACGTTCCCTAAATATGTGCCTACCAGAGGGCGAAGAAAGTGAGTCACTACCGGTTACGGTTTGGGAGAACCGGACGTGTAAATTTGGAAACCGGATAATTACCGTTTAACATGGGATTCTATGGCGGGGGGGTGGTCGGCTTTGGAAAAGCGGTGCTTACGTGCCCCAGTCCTCCGACTTGGCACACCGGTAGAGGAGGAAAGGGGCTACATGTGTGCCATGTTTGGGCTCCAGGGGACCTACGGCCGGCCAGTATCGACTCCCCAAATTAACCAGGAATTGAAAATTTCACATGGGAGTTGGTCGGCTTTGAAAAATCGGTGGTCCCCAGACTTGGCACATCGGTAGAGGAGGACTGGGGCTATATGTGTGCCAAGTTTGGGCTCCAGGCCGGTACCGGTTGCCCAAAGAGACCGGTAAAACCAAAACATGTACCCGGAAAAATGGCCATTTGACACTGGCTTCAAAGGGTGGGGGGATGGCCAGCTTGGGATATGATATTTCGGAACCATTAACTTGGCACACTGGTAGGGGACACTCTAGGCTACATTCATGCCAAGTTTGGAGTCATGGGGACATACGGCTGGCCGGTACCGGTGTAGCATGCTATCACTACCCCGTGTAAGACGCTACCCCCTGACGCTACTGCGCATGCGCCGCATTGTGACCAAAGAAACCGAGTGCAGAGCTGCTCACGATGTCTACAGCTGACTCGGATTAACCCCTCACTCGTCGATCTATCGGCTACACAGAGGAAGACACGAACTCCATCTAGATGGCAGCAGCTGCGGGACATGGTGAGGGCTCACAGCGGACACATAGGCTGCTTGTAAGGAGGGGACAGATGTACCATGAATATCAATATCCCCTGTGGCTCATCGGGGACACATAGGCTGCTTGCGAGGGGGGGACAGGTGTACCATGAATATCACTATCCCCTGTGGCTCACGGCGGACACATAGGCTGCTTGTGAGGAGGGGACAGCTGTACCATGAATATCACTATCCCCTGTGGCTCACCGGGGACACATAGGCTGCTTGCGAGGGGGGGGCACTGACCCCTGTATGATGGAGGAGGAGGGGAGCACTGATCCCTGTATGATGGAGGAGGAGGGGAGCACTGATCCCTGTATGATGGAGGAGGAGGGGAGCACTGATCCCTGTATGATGGAGGAGGAGGAGGAGGGGGGCACTGATCCCTGTATGATGGAGCAGGAGGAGGGGGGCACTGATCCCTGTATGATGGAGGAGGAGGAGATCGGTATACCATGAAAGATGGTATCCCCTCCCGCGCCTGTCATGCTGTGTGCCCCGCTACTGTCATGTGTGCAGATCAAACTTTCCCTTTATGTCTTGTTCGCACCATCTTTCATGGAATAAATGAGGTGAGCAATGCTGGGGTACACTGACCACTGTATGATGGATGAGGGGGGGGGGACACTGACCCCTGTATGATGGAGGAGGGGGGGACGGACACTGACCCCTGTATGCTGGAGGAGGGGTCAGTGCCCCCCTCCTCTATCATCATCATATAGGGGTCAGTGCCCCCCCTCCTCCATCATCATACAGGGGTCAGTGCCCCCCTCCTCCTCCATCATACAGGGATCAGTGCCCCCCTCCTCCTCCATCATACAGGGATCAGTGCCCCCAGCCTCCTCCTCCTCCTCCATCATACAGGGATCAGTGCCCCCTCCTCCTCCATCATACAGGGATCAGTGCCCCCTCCTCCTCCATCATACAGGGATCAGTGCCCCCCTCCTCCTCCATCATACAGGGATCAGTGCCCCCTCCTCCTCCATCATACAGGGATCAGTGCCCCCCTCCTCCTCCATCATACAGGGATCAGTGCCCTCCTCCTCCTCCATCATACAGGTGTCAGTGCCCCCCCTCCTCCATCATACAGGGATCAGTGTCGTCCCCTCCTCCTCCTCCATCATACAGGCGTCAGTGCCCCCCCTCCTCCATCATACAGGTGTCAGTGCCCCCCCTCCTCCATCATACAGGTGTCAGTGCCCCCCCTCCTCCATCATACAGGTGTCAGTGCCCCCCTCCTCCATCATACAGGTGTCAGTGCCCCCCCTCCTCCATCATACAGGGATCAGTGTCGTCCCCTCCTCCTCCTCCATCATACAGGCGTCAGTGCCCCCCCCCCTCTATCATACAGGCGTCAGTGCCCCCCCCCTCCTCCATCATACAGGGATCAGTGCCCCCCTCCTCCTCCTCCATCATACAGGGATCAGTGCCCTCCTCCTCCATCATACAGGGGTCAGTGCCCCCCCTCCTCTATCATACAGGGATCAGTGCCCCCCTCCTCCTCCTCCTCCATCATACAGGGATCAGTGCCCTCCTCCTCCATCATACAGGGGTCAGTGCCCCCCCCCTCCTCCATCATACAGGTGTCAGTGCCTCTCCTCCTCCATCATACAGGGATCAGTGTCGTCCCCTCCTCCTCCTCTATCATACAGGCGTCAGTGCCCCCCCCCCTCCTCTATCATACAGGGGTCAGTGCCCCCCCTCCTCTATCATACAGGGGTCAGTGCCCCCCCCCCTCCTCCATCATACAGGCGTCAGTGCCCCCCCTCCTCCATCATACAGGGATCAGTGCCCCCTCCTCCTCCTCCATCATACAGGGATCAGTGCCCTCCTCCTCCATCATACAGGGGTCAGTGCCCCCCCTCCTCCATCATACAGGGGTCAGTGCCCCCCCTCCTCCATCATACAGGGGTCAGTGCCCTCCTCCTCCTCCATCATACAGGGGTCAGTGCCCCCCCCTCCTCCATCATAAAGGGGTCAGTGCCCCCCCTCCTCCATCATACAGGGATCAGTGTCATCCCCTCCTCCTCCTCCATCATACAGGCGTCAGTGTCGTCCCCTCCTCCTCTATCATACAGGCGTCAGTGCCCCCCCCCCCCATCATATCCATGGTGTGCCCCCTGTGATATCCATGGTGTGCCCCCATCCAGCCTGTGTGTATGTGATACAGCTTGTTGCTGTCCCCTCGTCGCAAGCAGCCTATGTGTCCCCGATGAGCCACAGGGGATAGTGATATTCATGGTACACCTGTCCCCCCCTCGCAAGCAGCCTATGTGTCCCCGATGAGCCACAGGGGATAGTGATATTCATGGTACACCTGTCCCCCCTCGCAAGCAGCCTATGTGTCCCCGATGAGCCACAGGGGATATTGATATTCATGGTACATCTGTCCCCTCCTCACAAGCAGCCTATGTGTCCGCTGTGAGCCCTCACCATGTCCCGCAGCTGCTGCCATCTAGATGGAGTTCGTGTCTTCCTCTGTGTAGCCGATAGATCGGCGAGTGAGGGGTTAATCCGAGTCAGCTGTAGACATAGTGAGCAGCTCTGCACTCGGTTTCTTTGGTCACAAAGCGGCGCATGCGCAGTAGCGTCAGGGGGTAGCGTCTTACATGGGGTAGTGATAGCATGCTACACCGGTACCGGCCAGCCGTATGTCCCCATGACTCCAAACTTGGCATGAATGTAGCCTAGAGTGTCCCCTACCAGTGTGCCAAGTTAATGGGTTCCGAAATATCATATCCCAAGCTGGCCATCCCCCCACCCTTTGAAGCCAGTGTCAAATGGCCATTTTTCCGGGTACATGTTTTGGTTTTACCGGTCTCTTTGGGCAACCGGTACCGGCCTGGAGCCCAAACTTAGCACACATATAGCAGTCCTCCTCTACCGATGTGCCAAGTCTGGGGACCACCGATTTTCCAAAGCCGACCAACCCATGTGAAATTTTCAATTCTCGGTTAACTTTGAGGAGTTGATACTGGCCGGCCGTAGGTCCCCTGAAGCCCAAACGGGGCACACATGTAGCCCCTTTCCTCCTCTACCGGTGTGCCAAGTCTGAGTACTGGGGCACGTAAGCACAGCTTTTCCAAAGCCGACCACCCCTCCGCCATAGACTCCCATGTTAAACGGTCATTTTCCGGTTTCCAAATTTACACGTCCGGTTCCCCCGAACCGTAACTGGTAGTGACTCACTTTCCTCGCCCTCTGTTAGGCACATATTTAGGGAACGTACATGCCAAGTTTGGGGGTCACTGGGACCTATGGCCGAGAAGCAACCGTGTCCCAAGCTGACCCGGTTTTCCCATAGGCGCCAATGTTAAATCTGTGTTTTGGAGTGACCGTCTTTGGGATGTCGGTACCGGCCGGCCGTATGTCCCCTGGAGCCCAAACTTGGCACACATGTAGCCCCATTCCTCCTCTACCGGTGTGCCAAGTCTGGGGACCGGAGAACCTAAGATCGGGGAGCACCGCTTTTCCAAATCCGACCAACCATGCCATAGACTCCCATGTTAAACGGTAATTTTCCGGTTAGGTTTGGGCAACCGGTACCAGTTGGCCATTGGTTCCCTGGACCACACCTCCGGAACCTGAGTCCCCAAGGAGAGTGCCTACCACCTCTCGGTGTCGGTGTATTTGTAAGAGCTGTGGCCGAGGCGGTAGGTGTGGAAGTTTTTACCGGTGTATCGGTTACCGAATACTGGCCTTAAAAATACGAGGGGGGTCTCATTTTTTTGGAAAGCGTTGGGGCAATCTAATGAGACCCCCTGGAGCTTTCTGCGGTGAACCAGTCCCGAGCTATACATCCCGGGACCTGAGCCAAACATCCAGCCTGTGATATCCATGGTGTGCCCCGTCCAGCCTGTGATCTCCATGGTGTGCCCCCATCCAGCCTGTGATCTCCATGGTGTGCCCCATCCAGCCTGTGATCTCTATGGTGTGCCCCCATCCAGCCTGTGATCTCTATGGTGTGCCCCCATCCAGCCTGTGATCTCCATGGTGTGCCCCCATCCAGCCTGTGATATCCATGATGTGCCCCCATCCAGCCTGTGATCTCCATGGTGTGCCCCATCCAGCCTGTGATCTCCATGGTGTGCCCCATCCAGCCTGTGATCTCCATGGTGTGCCCCATCCAGCCTGTGATCTCCATGGTGTGCCCCCATCCAGCCTGTGATCTCCATGGTGTGCCCCATCCAGCCTGTGAACTCCATGGTGTGCCCCATCCAGCCTGTGATCTCTATGGTGTGCCCCATCCAGCCTGTGATCTCCATGGTGTGCCCCATCCAGCCTGTGATCTCCATGGTGTGCTCCATCCAGCCTGTGATCTCCATGGTGTGGCCCCATCCAGCCTGTGATCTCCATGGTGTGCCCCCATCCAGCCTGTGATCTCCATGGTGTGCCCCATCCAGCCTGTGATCTCCATGGTGTGCCCCCATCCAGCCTGTGATCTCCATGGTGTGCCCCATCCAGCCTGTGATCTCCATGGTGTGCCCCATCCAGCCTGTGATCTCCATGGTGTGCCCCATCCAGCCTGTGATCTCCATGGTGTGCCCCCATCCAGCCTGTGATCTCCATGGTGTGCCCCATCCAGCCTGTGATCTCCATGGTGTGCCCCCATCCAGCCTGTGATCTCCATGGTGTGCCCCATCCAGCCTGTGATCTCCATGGTGTGCCCCCATCCAGCCTGTGATCTCTATGGTGTGCCCCATCCAGCCTGTGATCTCCATGGTGTGCCCCCATCCAGCCTGTGATCTCCATGGTGTGCCCCATCCAGCCTGTGATCTCCATGGTGTGCCCCCATCCAGCCTGTGATCTCCATGGTGTGCCCCATCCAGCCTGTGATCTCCATGGTGTGCCCCCATCCAGCCTGTGATCTCCATGGTGTGCCCCATCCAGCCTGTGATCTCCATGGTGTGCCCCCATCCAGCCTGTGATCTCTATGGTGTGCCCCCATCCAGCCTGTGATCTCCATGGTGTGCCCCCATCCAGCCTGTGATCTCCATGGTGTGCCCCATCCAGCCTGTGATCTCCATGGTGTGCCCCCATCCAGCCTGTGATCTCCATGGTGTGCCCCATCCAGCCTGTGATCTCCATGGTGTGCCCCCATCCAGCCTGTGATCTCCATGGTGTGCCCCCATCCAGCCTGTGATCTCCATGGTGTGCCCCCATCCAGCCTGTGATCTCCATGGTGTGCCCCCATCCAGCCTGTGTGTAAGAAGTGATAGAGCTTGTTGCTGTCCCCTCACAACCATCCTGTGTGTCCGCCCTGAGCCTCGTCATGTCCCTCATCTGCTGTCATCTACATGGAGTTCCTGTCTGCCTCTGTGTAGTGTGAGGGGTTAATCCGAGTCAGCTGCAGACATCCTGAGCAGCTCTGCACTCGGTTTCTTTGGTCTCAAATCGGCACATGCGCAGTAGCGTCAGGGGGGTAGCATCTTACACGGGGTAGTGATATGCATGCTACAGGTGGAACGCAGAAGTGGAGACAGCAAACCGGAAATAGTGTATGAGGGCGGAAGTAGGGCGCTGCGCGTCCCGTTGCCGGGGTAACCAAGAAGACCTTTAATCATGTCTCCGGCGAGAGCTCCGTTCTTCACTCCCAGGGAGGTGTCCCGTCACTGCACCGCCGCCGACCTGTGGGTGTCCTACCTGGGACGGGTGTATGACCTCACCCCACTGGCCGCCCACTACAGAGGTGACCCCCCCACACTGACAGTGACAGCTGACTGACATCTCACATTATACACATAGAGCTCCATTCTCTACAGACCCCAATCCGGACTGATATGTGTTCTGTTAGATCTTTATCTGTGACCCCAAAGGGGAGATTCTCCCTCACTTCCTGTTCATGTGACACCCTACAACATTAGGTGTGGGAGTCACTGAAAACGATTTCGTTTTTGTTATTGTTAGTGTCCCAGATGGAGAGATTTACTATCACTTCCTGTCCTGTCCCTGTGCCCCCCCCCCTGATTTTTCCCCTGCACTATCCCTATCCCCCCCCCCTTACTGTCCCTATATGCCCCCCCCCTCACCTGTCCCCCCGTACTGTCCCTGTGTGCCCCTTGTCATCTGTGTGTCCCTATGTGTCCCCCCCTCACCTGTCCCCCCTATGCCACCCCATACTGTCCCTATGTGTCCCCCTGTATTTTCTTTGTGCCCCCCCTCCTTACTGCTCCTATGTGTCCCCCTCTAACCTTTCCCCTCGCAGTGTACCTGTGTGTGTCCCCCCGTACTGTCCCTATGCCACCCCCTTGCTGTCCCTGTGTGTCCCCCCCCCCCTCATCTGACTCCTTGCACTGTCCCTGTGTGTCCCGCCCTCACCTGTCCCCCCCATACTGTCCCTACGTGTCCCCCCCTAACCTTTCCCCTCACAATGCCCCTGTGATGTGTCCCCCCCCTCACCTGTCCCCCCTCACTGTCCCTATGACCCCCCTTACTGTCACAATGTGCCCCCCTTACTGTCCCTATGACCCCCCCTTACTGTCCCTATGTGTCCCCCCCTCACCTGTCCCCCCGTACTGTCCATATGCCCCAACCTCTTACTGTCCCTATGTGTCCCCCCTCACCTGTCCCCTCACACTGTCCCTGTGTGTCCCTTGTCACCTGTCCCCAATGTATTGTCTCTGTAACCCCCCTCCTTACTGTTCCTATGTGTCCCCCCTAACCTTTGCCCTCGCACTGTCCCTGTGTGTCCCCCCCTCACCTGTCCCCTTACGCCCCCCCTTACTGTCCCTATGTGCCCCTCCTCATTTGTCCCATTGCACTGTCTCTATGCTCCCTCCCTCTTACTGTCCCCTCGCACTGTCCCTGTGTGCTCCTTGTCATCTGTCCCCCTGTATTGTCCCTGTATCCCCCCCCTCTTACTGTCCCTATGTGTCCACCCTCACCTGTCCCCCTTATGCCACCCCTTACTGTCCCTGTGTGTCCCCCCCCTCACCTGTCCCCACGTACTGTCCCTTTGTGTGTCCCCCTGACTTTTCCCCCCACACTATCCCTCTTTCTATCCCTATATGCCCCCCCCTCACCTGTCCCCCCTTACTGTCCCTATGACCCCCCCTTACTGCCCCTATGTGTCCCCCCTCACCTGCCCCCCTTTTACTGTCCTTATGTGTGCCCCACTTACTGTCCCTATAACCCCCCCTTACTGTCCCTATGTGTCCCCCCTCCTCACCTGTCCCCCCTTACTGTTCCTATGACCCCCCCTATGTGTCCCCCTCTACCTTTCCCCTCGCAGTGTACCTGTGTGTGTGTCCCCCCCTCATCTGTCCCCCCGTACTGTCCCTATGCCACCCCCTTACTGTCCCTGTGTGTCCCCCCCTCTCCTGACTCCTTGCACTTTCCCTGTGTGTTCCCCTCTCACCTGTCCCCCCCATACTCTCCCTATGTGTCCTGCCCTCACCTGTCCCCCCCCGTACTGTCCCTACGTGTCCCCCCCCCTAACCTTTCCCCTCGCACTGCCCCTGTGTGTGTCCCCATACTGTCCCTATGCCCCACCCCCCTTACTGTCCCTATGCCCCCCCACCTGTCCCCTCACACTGTCCCTGTGTGTCCCTTGTCACCTGTCCTCCTGTATTGTCCCTGTGTGTCCCCCCCCCCCCCCCCGTCCTTCCATACTGTCTCTGAGCAGAACAATTGCTGTCTGTCCCTCTGTTTGCCTGTGAGTGAGGCATTTACATTTCTGTCTGGTGTCTCCTTTTAGGTGACATTTTGTTGAAGCCAATTATTGAAGCTGCAGGGAAGGATATCAGCCATTGGTTCAATCCCAAGACAGGCGATGTAAGTATAAATTAGAGAATGCCTCTTTATGTAAACTGTCAGGTCATTGCTGGACAGGTGCAATGCTGATGCAGGTGGACGTACCCATACATCCTCCCACCACGGCGACTGGTGTGCGTTCTCTAGATCCTACAGCAGCGCTATCTGTGGACACAGCAGATTACTGATCGTAGTACCGGGCCACTGTGAGCAGCCCTGGTACCAATCACAGTTACAGTAGTAAGTAAAGGTGTCATTCATGACACCTTGCTTACTGTGTGATCTCTGTGATTGGTCACAATGATCACATGGTACCTGGGCCAATCACAGCAGCCTTGTACCATGTAATAGCTGTGACCAATCACAGCATCGCTGTAGTAAACAAGGTTTCATGAATGAAACCTTAGAAAAGTTTTGCAGATAGCTTTATCTTTATTATAAGTATGCCTAGGCTGTGTGTGAGAAATAACTTGTTACAATAAAAACTTTGTAAAAAAAAAATATATATATATATATATATATATATATATATATATTTTTTTTTTACATTTTCAAAAAAATTGTAACAAATAATTACAACTTCAAAAAAAAAAAACTCTCCAGGCCTCTTACTAAATACATTGGACTGTCTTCTTTCCAAAAATGGCCTCAAGAAATTAGATAGGCCGTCAGTACATCACGATTAATCGATTTTCAGATACCGTATACAGTATATACACTGGAAGACCAGGCCTTTTTCTGACACTTTCTTTTACAAGTTTAATTCAGTATTTTTTGCTCGAAAATTGCATAGAACCCCAAATATTTTATATATATATATATATATATATATATATATATATATATATATATATATATATATATATATATTTTTTTTTTTTTTTTTTTTTTTTCAGAGACCATAGAGAATAAAATGGCGATTGTTGCAATATTTTATGTCACACCGTATTTGTGCAGCGGTCTTACAAACACAATTTGTTTGGAAAAAAGTAGGATTTTTAAAACAGCTTACCTGTAAAATCCTTTTCTTGGAGTACATCACGGGACACAGAGCGACATAGTCATTACTAATGGGTTATATAGATACCGTCAGGTGCTGGCACTGGCAACTTCCAAAACAGGAAGTACCCTCCCCTATATAAGCCCCTCCCATCCGGGAGTACCTCAGTTTTGTAGCAAAGCAATACGTGTCCCCAAAAGAGGGGTGGGAGCTCTGTGTCCCGTGATGTACTCCAAGAAAAGGATTTTACAGGTAAGCTGTTTTAAAAATCCTACTTTCTTGTTCATACATCACGGGACACAGAGCAGCATAGTCATTACTATGTGGGACGTCCCAAAGCAATGCCACATGAGGGGGGGGATACACCATACATAAGCTGGGCGCCATCAGGCATGAGGATCTTTTGCGGCCTGCAACACACTGCGCCCAAAGGCGACATCCTCCTGACTTCTCACGTCCACCTGGTAGAACCTAGTAAACGTGTGTACTGAAGACCATGTTGCGGCCTTACAAATTTGCGCCAGGGAGGCCTGGTGATGCACTGCCCATGAAGTTCCAACTGCTCTCGTGGAGTGCGCCCTAACTTTGAACGGAGGCGGTCTACTTTTCAAGCCATAGGCTTGTATTATGACCTGTCGAATCCACTTGGCTAAAGTAGATTTTGATGCTGCCTGACCCTTTCTGGGGCCTTCCGGCAGAACAAACAGAGAATCCGTTCTACGAATCTGAGCAGTGGCTTTTAGATAAGCTTTAACTGCTCTTACTACATCCAAAGAATGCAATAACTTTTCCTCTACCGAGCTTGGTTTGGGGAAAAAAGAAGGAAGAACCACATCCTGGTTCAAGTGAAACCTCGATACCACCTTAGGAAGAAAGGCTGGGTGAGGACGTAATACTACTCTGTCCTTATGGATAACCAGATATGGCTCTTTACAGGACATGGCGGCTAATTCCGACACTCTTCTAGCCGAGCATATGGCTACTAAAAATATCAATTTCCTGGTGAGTAGAACCAAGGAAATGTGCCGCAAAGGTTCAAATGGCTGCTTCTGCAGAACCGACAGAACCAAATTTAGATCCCATGGGCATATGGGAGCCTTAATCGGTGGAATAATACGAGTCACACCTTGCATAAAGGATTTGACAAGTGAATGCATAGCCAGGGGCCTTTGAAATAGTATTGACAAGGCCGAAACCTGACCCCTGATAGTACTTAAGGCAAACTTCCTGTCTACAGCCCACTGTAGGAAGTCCAGAATTCTGCCTATAACGTACTTACGTGGATGCCATTTTCTGGCCTCGCACCAAGTGATGTACGCCTTCCAAACTCTATAGTAGATCTGCCTGGATACAGGCTTCCTGGCATTGATTATAGTTGATACCACAGAGTTAGAGAGACCTCTCTTCTTTAGGATGTGGGATTCAATAGCCAGGCCGTTAAACTTAGAGTTAGTAAGGAAGGGTGGTATATCGGTCCTTGCGAAAGCAGGTCCGGACGACGTGGAAGGGTCCAAGGACTCCCCACAGACATTTTGATGATCTCCGCGTACCAGGCCCTTCGGGGCCACGCTGGAGCCACCAGGATCACCGGCTTCTTCTCCAACCTGACTCTGCGAAGGAGTCGAGGCAACAATTGTAGCGGAGGGAATGCATATATCAGTCTGAACTGATCCCAAGGGAACACCAGAGCATCCGAGCCGCAAGCGAGGGGATCCCTTGTCCGGGAGACAAACCTGTCCACCTTTGCGTTGAATCTGGATGCTAGCAGATCTACATCCGGTGTTCCCCACCGCTGACATATTGCTCGGAAGACCTCGGGATGAAGGGACCATTCCCCTGGGCATAACTGTTGGCGACTCAGAAAGTCCGCCTTCCAATTCTCCACCCCTGGAATGAAGACAGCTGATATACATTGGACATGCTTTTCTGCCCATTCCAGGATGTGACTTACTTCCCTCTGGGCTGCACGACTCCTGGTGCCTCCCTGATGATTGATATATGCCACTGCTGTGGCATTGTCTGATTGAATTCTGACAGGGGACCCTTGGAGTCTGGATGTCCAGGCTACTAGGGCGTACCGGGCTGCTCGTATCTCTAAGAGATTGATGGGCAGGGTTTTTACTACATTTGACCATCTGCCCTGGAGAGACCATTGCTCCAGTACTGCCCCCCAGCCTGTAAGGCTGGCATCTGTAGTGACCACCTTCCAAGATATCGGGCTGAAGGGTTTTCCCTTCTGGAGATTCTGGGGGATCAACCACCAGCAGAGACTCTTCCGAACGGAAGGGGACAAAGCCATCGGGAAGTCTAGAGCCTAAACTTTTCCGTTCCAGGCTGACAATATGGCCCTTTGTAAATTCCTTGAGTGGAATTGGGCGTATGGCACAGCTTCGAATGATGCTACCATCTTTCCTAGCAGCCTCATGCACAGGCGTATGGACGGCTGTCTTTTTGCACAAAGCAGACGGACCAAGCCCCTCAAAGAGGATACCTTGTCTAGAGGTAAGAAAATCTTCCTCTGGTCTGAATCCAGCCGTAGCCCTAGATATACCAGGTTTTTCACTGGCTGTAGGGCTGACTTGTCCAGGTTGATGACCCAACCGTGAGATTCTAGATACTTGATTGTATCGATAATTACCACTTCTAGCTTGGCAACTGAGTGGTCCATCAACAACAGGTCGTCTAGGTATGCCATTATCGTTGCACCCCGTGTTCTTAGATCGGCCAACAGTGGGGCCAGAATTTTTGTGAACACTCGTGGTGCTGTGGCCAGACCGAATGGTAAGGCTCTGAACTGAAAATGGCGCCCTTCTACTGCAAAGCGTAGGAATTTTTGATGACCTGGAAAGATGGGAACATGCAAGTAAGCATCTTTGATGTCGATCGAGGCTAACCATTCCTCCCCTTGTAGGGCAGCGGTGACCGATCGGATCGACTCCATCCGGAAAGACCGGACGTTTAGAAATTTGTTTAGACTCTTTAGGTCCAATATGGGTCTTATGTCCCCGTTTGGCTTCGGGACTGTGAAAAGGTTTGAGTAGAAACCCAACCCCCACTCTTCCATAGGAACCTCCATAATTACTCCTTGGAGCAATAGTTGTTCTAACGCCAATAGGAGAGACCGTCTTTTCAGAGGGTCTCCTGGCATGCCTGACCACATAAAATGGGACGGAGGAGACTCTTTTAACTCCAACTTGTATCCCAGAGTTACTGCGGAGAGCACCCATCTGTCTTTGATCATCTCCCGCCAGGTCTCTGCGAACAATTGAAGTCTTCCCCCCACCCGTTTGAGTGGGGGCAGCCCTTCATAGGCTTGACTTGGAGGCTGGTTTAGTACCTCTTCGGATCCAGGGCTTTTTATTACCCTGTGGCTGTCCCTGATTTTTACCTCCTGAGTTTGACCGAGGAGGCCGTCGGAACTGCTTAGTAGCAGACGTCGCAGGGATAGGAGAGGTAGTCCTCTTAAAAGATGGACCCCTAGACCTCTTCTTACTCGGTAAGAGAGTACTTTTACCACTGGAAATCTTCTGGATATACTTATCCAGGTCTTCGCCAAAAAGGCGTTCCCCATGAAATGGGAAGCTAACTAAGAGCTTCTTACAGGGAGCTTCAGCAGACCAGTTTTTAAGCCACAGAAGCCTCCGCATATGTACCAAAGACAGCGTGAGGCGGGAGGCCTGATGGATAGAATCCTTGATGGCGTCAACCGCAAAGCATAATGCTCTAGGCAGATCAGCCAGAGCCTGGGCCTGCTGGTCTGGCAAATCCCTCAGGACCATTTTCATTTGATCCTTTAAAGCTTGGCAGACCCCAATAGCTGCCACTGCTGGCTGTGTAACAGCCCCTGCTGTGGAAAAAGCAGATTTTAATAAAGATTCCAATTTTTTATCTACTGGATCTTTGAACATTTGAACATTATCTACTGGACATGTCAGTGATTTGTTCACAGAAGAGATGGCTGCATCCACCGTAGGAACATTCCATCTCTGGGTGAACTTTTCCTCCATGGGATAGATCACCGGAAACCTTTTAGGCGGAACAAATAGTTTATCAGGATGTTCCCAGTCCTGGTATATAAGTCCTTCCAATAATGGATGTATTGGAAAGGAGCAATTAACCTGGGGAGCTTTTAGCGACCCCAATGAGGAGACAGCAGTAGTTGATGGTTCAACAAGAGGCATTTTAAATGCAGATCGAACCATGTCAGTTAGGGTCTGGACCCACAACCTTTCAGTCTGTGATGCTGAAAATGGTTCATCTACTGTCAATTCCTCAAAAACAGAGCTAACCTCCTCCTGATCCCCTTCAGGTAGGTCGGTCCCTTCCTGGGACTGTTGCTCTGCCAACAGGCACTCTAATGGAGGTGATGGAGATCTGGCGCGCTTTCTTTCCTGTAGAGAAGAAGCGATCAATGCAGCCAATCTCTGCTCCAATCCCTCCAGAGTTGAGGCAAAAACCTCCTCTGTTATATATGCAGGAGCAGGTGGACTGAGGACAGCCGCAGTACCTGGCACTCCCGGGGGCTCCTTATGGGTATTAACCTCTGATTTCTCAGGGGAGGAGGGTGCAGATGACTGCTCCAGATCCTCAGAGCCCGATGGAGACCCCCTACACTTCCTGAGAGGTATATCTCTGAGTTTTTTAGGCGGCATATTCCTTAGTTCAAAGCTGAGGTATTCCAGCCGCAATACACCCCTTACTGAAATAGTCTAATGCAATTTGCTGCTATGTACATCAGTGGGTGTCTACTAATGCGTCTTTCTGGGGATGCCTGTATCAACCGCCCGCTGTAAGCCCCTATACCATGCTACCAGCTCCTTTTCATGCTCTGTGTCCATAGCAAGCAGCGTGGACTGAGTCCTTTTATCTTGCTGGGACGCCCGCGCATGCGCAGAAGCGCTGGGCGCACAGAGCGCGTCATCCGCCAGGCTCCGCCCCCTTTTTTGAAGCTAAACCTTATAAAAAGAAAGCATGTGTGCGCGCGCGTGCACGTGTGCGCTCTTGGCGCCATGTAGGGAGAGGAGCCAGGGTCCCTGTTTTACCAGGACTCGGGGATGGAAGGAAACTACTTGGCAGCATGACAGAGGAATGCAGCTTCCCTGATAGAGAGCTCACTCATCTGCCTGGACTTTCACCATGGAAGGAATAGTCCCAAGAAAAAAGACGTTCCACAGCGGTCTCTAGTGGACAAACACAGGTACCGCACTTTTGTCTTTTTTTTTTTTTTTTTTTTTAAACCTCCTTTATGAAAAACATTTCCAGGTTTACAGTTTTTTTAAAACTTCCCTTATGAAAAAACATTTCTAGGATTTCTTAGGCATATACAGCTATTAGCGGGAATACCTTTTAGGTAACAGGCAGAAAGACATATTAGGCTTGGGGGTCCCCTCAATAGAACCAAGTTCCTGAGGGGCCCCCACTTACCTTTTCCCCGCCGCAGGACTTTGTTTGGTCCACAGAAGCCCAAACTTCACCTCTCACGGCAGGCATTGTACTAGACCTTCAGGGACCGGGTTCCCAAGGATTCCACTCCCCTGGACCTGTATAGCACCCTGCACAGATAGCCTCTTGGTTTTGGGTATGACCAGAGCTCTGGATCCCAGGGTCCAGCCCTCCTAAGAGAGGCATTACAGGCAAAACCCTGCTCTTCTCTGCAAGGCCCGGGTACCGACCGTTTAGCTATGAAGCTTTTTTGGTCGGATCCGGAATAGCTTGCTAAGGCCCAGAGAACCTGTACACAAGCCCAGATGAATACATGTTAACCTTGGCCAACACCTTAGACACTGGCAAAAAACTGAGGTACTCCCGGATGGGAGGGGCTTATATAGGGGAGGGTACTTCCTGTTTTGGAAGTTGCCAGTGCCAGCACCTGAAGGTAATTCTATATAACCCACATAGTAATGACTATGCCGCTCTGTGTCCCGTGATGTATGAACAAGAAATACACTTTTTTGACGAATAAAAAAACCCATAAAAGTTAGCCCATTTTGATTGTATAATGTGAAAGATGATGTTACGACAAGTAAATAGATACCTAACATGTCACGCTTTAAAATTGCGCACACTCGTAGAATGGCGACAAACTATGGTACGTAAAAATCTCCATAGGCGAGGTTTTTTTTTTTTTTTTTTTTACAGGTTATCAGTTTAGAGTTACAGAGGAGGTCTAGTGATAGAATTATTGCTCTCGCTCTAATGATCACGGCGATACCTCACATGTGTGGTTTGAGCAGTGTTTACATATGTGGGCACTCCGATCCTCCAAGGGCATAGAGCCAAGTGGGGGCTATCTTGCCCTCACTCTGCTTCCTGCCCAGCCATGGATCGGCCATGACCTCGGTATTAAACATTAAAATGATGACATATATATGTAGCGCCCTCCTCACTCCCCTCTTTTTCACACGCTCGTCTGTCTCTTGTCTAGGGGTACCTTAGAGGGGAGGGAGCGGGGACACTACGCCTGGCCTTTACCACAGATGTCAGTGCGGTATAAGCAAAGTTATTTTCTTTTACCTTCGGGTCAGTGCTGTGCACCTGGATCCTCCACCAAGAGTCACCTTGAACGATGTCTGTCAGGAATTGAGCCCCACACCATTAAAGTCCAACACTCCTTTATTCTTCTGCGAATGAACACAATCAGTTGAACTCCCTTAGTAGAAACAGAACAGGAAAGGGGGTGTGGATGCGAATAGGCCCAGACACAATTGGTTCTCCACTTTCTTCCCTGAAAGTGGGTTGCGGTCTCCGAGCGAGGGGGGGATTTCCTTCCAGGCGGTCTCCGGTGAGAGGCTCACCTGTCACCGGCAATATGCTGCACCGGGTCTTCAAGCGAGGAGCTCCCCCCGGTCCATTGCGCCTTCCGGATTCGGGTACCCACTCCCGGGGTTCCCTAGGATCTCCTTCCCTCGCGGAACTCAGTGTTGGGCACTGAGCTCCAGACCTCCATTCCGAGTACCTCACCCCAGGCTAAAGGTGCCTGGGATGGAACACGACCTCCGAGTGTCCTCTAGGCCTAGCCACCCAGAGGACCGACACGAACCACCGTCCGCAAGCTGAAGGTGCCTGGGACTCCGACCCCGTGACAAAGATGGCCGGCCCCTTTATACCCTCTCCCAGCAAGCACGGCGGGTTCCCCGCCCCACCATACCGCTGCCGAGGGAGGACAAAAAGGAGGCACAGCACACAGCAATGATTCAACCCCAGCCCAGGGCGACACGCCACCCACTGGGCTGCAGGGAATTACACATCACTGATGTCTCTGCCAAGTTCAAAATTACACCTGGGAAAGTACATACCCGCTACATATATATTAGAGGTGCGCATCTTCACTGGCCTCACGATTCGATTCGATTACGATTATCATGTCAATGATTCGATTCGATTCCGCGATGCATCACGATTACAGCGCAAGTGCGCATGGTTTTCATCAAAGAAAATTCAAGTACTCAGGAGAACTCCATTTTTTTAATTCTATCTGTTCTTAAAAAAAAAAAAAAAGAAAACACTTCCTGCATGTAGCAAAGTATAAACATAGCAGACAACAACTTAAAAGAGCTCCAGGCTCTCCCCCAAAATACTTAAGGAGATGGGCAGAGACTGCTGACATACTACAGGAGATAATCAGAGAGTGCAGACATGATACAAGAGATGGGCAGAGACTGCAGACATACTACAGGAGATGATCAGAGAGTGCAGACATGATACAAGAGATGGGCAGAGACTGCAGACATACTACAGGAGATGATCAGAGAGTGCAGACATGATACAAGAGATGGGCAGAGACTGCAGACATACTACAGGAGATGATCAGAGAGTGCAGACATGATACAAGAGATGGGCAGAGACTGCAGACATACTACAGGAGATGATCAGAGAGTGCAGACATGATACAAGAGATGGACAGAGACTGCAGACATACTACAGGAGATGATCAGAGAGTGCAGACATGATACAAGAGATGGGCAGAGACTGCAGACATACTACAGGAGATGATCAGAGAGTGCAGACATGATACAAGAGATGAGCAGAGACTGCAGACATAGTACAGGAGATGGGCAGAGACTGTGGATAGACACCCCCCTTAGTACAGACCCCCGCATTATAGACACCACCCCATTTAGTGCGGACCACCGCAGTATAGACATCCCACTTGGTGCAGACCCCCCATCAGCATAGGCACCCCCCCTTGCACATGTCCATCTACATAAAGTTTACGGTACAGACCTCAGAACAGCGTGGCGTGCGTGTCCCTCTGGCTCCTCCTCACTGGATGTAAACAGAGAAGAGGAGAAGGCGCCGGCGGCTTCAGTCCCCACAGACACGAGCGAGTGTAGGGATGGCAGGCGGGTTTAGCGGTGCCGCGTCACCCAGGTGTGGCCAGCCCCCACCGGCACCGCTGCAGTTGGCCAGGGAGAGCGGAGGAAACCTCTCACGGCTTGACTTCCGGGTTGCAGGAGCTACGGTCACCTGACCAGCCGCGTCACACCTCACACAGGCTCCAGCAGACACTGGCTGGGGATGACCTCAGGCAGGAAAAGAGGGCGCGGCTAACGCCCACGGCTCAGTGTGGAGACTGAGGCAGGACACAGCACTTTCCGCTCCGTTCGGCGGGGCGGGGCATAGCGCGGCGCTCAGATAGATCAGGTCATCCCTAAATAATCGATTTTTAGCGGTCGCAGCATCGATAACGAATCGCAATCGGCCGAATCGCGATGCATCGATGCTGCGATTAAATTCAATACCCCTAATATATATATACTGTGGGCAGTTCTGAAGTGGATAGAGAATAAAATAAACATTTTTATGTCACACGGTTTTTGCGCAGCGTTTTTTTCATTTTATTGGGAAAAAAATACACTTTAATGATTAAAAATCAAAAAAAATATGTACCCTGATTTTTTATTTTTTTTGTATATAATGAAAGATGATGTTAGCCCCCCCCCCCCCCCCCCCCATCTTCTAGTTTAAAAGTTCCTCCAACTTTTTAGGCATCTTCTCCCCCAACAGAACTGCACCCTCCCCATTTAGGTGCAGTCCGTTCCTACTATAGAGCCGGTAACCAACCGAACCGAAAACCAACTGAGAAGTCAGCCCAGTTCTCCAGGAACCCTTAACCCTCCTTTCTGCACCAGTTCCTAAGCCACTTGTTAAGCTCCCTAAGCTCCTGCTGCCTCTCTGGTGTGGCTCGAGGTACCGGCAGTATTTTCTTCAATAACAACTTGCAGGTCCTTTTCTTCAATATAGCTCCTAAGCCCCTGAAATAATTTTTTTTAACACTCTCCAACTTCCTCTAACTTTCTCATTGGTACCAACGTGTACCATGACAGCTAGGTCCTCCCCATCCCCACCCAACAATCTGTCCATCCGATCCACAATGTGCCGAACCTAAACATTCGGCCATCACGCCCTTTGTGACAGATTGCCCTACCTGTACTTCTAATAATTGAACGATCTGTCTATCCTTGCCTGTAACCTTGCCCCCAATCCTTACTAGAGTAGTCATTCCTCTGATAGCTAGGGGAGGGATTTTGCTCCAGCAATGCCACCCCTGAGCTGATATCCCCAACATCACGCAACTTGGCATGTATATTGGGATGTACTAACTCAGGACTGTCCTCTCTAACACTCTTCTCTATACCCCTCCTTCTAAATGTAACTCGGCTACCCACGTCTGGCTCCTGCACCTCCTCATCACCACCTTCATACTGGCCACAACCAGTACCTAATGGGTAAGGTCCAAACTCTTTTCCAGGTTGTTGATTCTGTACAGTGTTGCAGATCACATGCTCACGTCATCTCGTACAGCAGTATTCACCCACGAGCCGCTGTTCAAGGAGTGTATGCATGGAGCAAGATGTGCATTTGGTCGCATCACCACTCCTGTTGGACATTTTACCTGCTAATGTGACCGCCAAACACACGGCCCCCGACATCCTCTCCTCCTGACCACCGAACACACGGCCCCCGACATCCTCTCCTCCTGACCACCGAACACACGGCCCCCGACATCCTCTCCTCCTGACCACCGAACACACGGCCCCCGACATCCTCTCCTCCTGACCACCGAACACACGGCCCCCGACATCCTCTCCTCCTGACCACCGAACACACGGCCCCCGACATCCTCTCCTCCTGACCACCGAACACACGGCCCCCGACATCCTCTCCTCCTGACCACCGAACACACGGCCCCCGACATCCTCTCCTCCTGACCACCGAACACACGGCCCCCGACATCCTCTCCTCCTGACCACCGAACACACGGCCCCCGACATCCTCTCCTCCTGACCACCGAACACACGGCCCCCGACATCCTCTCCTCCTGACCACCGAACACACGGCCCCCGACATCCTCTCCTCCTGACCACCGAACACACGGCCCCCGACATCCTCTCCTCCTGACCACCGAACACACGGCCCCCGACATCCTCTCCTCCTGACCACCGAACACAAGGCCCCCGACATCCTCTCCTCCTGACCACCGAACACACGGCCCCCGACATCCTCTCCTCCTGACCACCGAACACACGGCCCCCGACATCCTCTCCTCCTGACCACCGAACACACGGCCCCCGACATCCTCTCCTCCTGACCACCGAACACACGGCCCCCGACATCCTCTCCTCCTGACCACCGAACACACGGCCCCCGACATCCTCTCCTCCTGACCACCGAACACACGGCCCCCGACATCCTCTCCTCCTGACCACCGAACACACGGCCCCCGACATCCTCTCCTCCCGACCACCGAACACACGGCCCCCGACATCCTCTCCTCCCGACCACCGAACACACGGCCCCCGACATCCTCTCCTCCCGACCACCGAACACACGGCCCCCGACATCCTCTCCTCCCGACCACCGAACACACGGCCCCCGACATCCTCTCCTCCAGACCACCGAACACACGGCCCCCGACATCCTCTCCTCCCGACCACCGAACACACGGCCCCCGACATCCTCTCCTCCCGACCACCGAACACACGGCCCCCGACATCCTCTCCTCCCGACCACCGAACACACGGCCCCCGACATCCTCTCCTCCCGACCACCGAACACACGGCCCCCGACATCCTCTCCTCCCGATCACCGAACACACGGCCCCCGACATCCTCTCCTCCCGACCACCGAACACACGGCCCCCGACATCCTCTCCTCCTGACCACCGAACACACGGCCCTCAGCATCCTCTCCTCCTGACCCTCGAACACATGGCCCCCGGCAACCTCTTCTCCTGACCACCGAACAAACGGCCCCCGGCATTCTCTCCTCACGCATTCAGCGCTCTCGCGCGGCGTGCCCAGCGTCCTCGCCCGACGTGCCCAGCGTCCTCGCCCGACGTGCCCAGCGTCCTCGCCCGACGTGTCCTGCGTCCTCGCCCGACGTGTCCTGCGTCCTCACCCGACGTGTTCTGCGTCCTCGCCCGACGTGTCCTGCGTCCTCGCCCGGCATGCCCAGCGTCCAGCGTTCTTACACAGGGTGCTCAGATTCCAACGCTAACATAGCTTGAGAGCGTGTTGGGGAACATGTTCTGATCCATGTTTCAGTAGTTAGCCCCTGAACTGTCACACCAGGGAAGTGCTGGAATACTTGACCTTCGTATGTCTTTTTATAGTTCTTTTCTGCTGCAGCCATTTTATTATGTCACTGTGTTCACAGATCAAGACATCCATAGATCCACAAACTGGCTGCTTGAGATACTCTACGCCTCAGGGGCGTTTTCTCCATATATCCCCTTCCTACCCCTGTTCAGATTGGGACACAGACTTTGGACGCCCTTGGTGGCGGGATCCATCCTATGAAATTGGAATCTTGTCTGCCAAAACCCGTACCATACGTATCATTAACACGCTGACATCCCAGGAGCATACCCTGGAGGTAAGTGGACTCTATATGGCACAGGTAGTCTTCACTGCTTGCAGGGTGATACAGACAGAAGGGAGCTATGAGTCTGTCCTCCTCCTGCAGGGTGATACAGACAGAAGGGAGCTATGAGTCTGTCCTCCTCCTGCAGGGTGATACAGACAGAAGGAGGCTATGAGTCTGTCCTCCTCCTGCAGGGTGATACAGACAGAAGGAGCTAGGAGTCTGTCCTCCTCCTGCAGGGTGATACAGACAGAAGGGGGCTATGAGTCTGTTCTCCCCCTGCAGGGTGATACAGACAGAAGGGAGCTAGGAGTCTGTCCTCCTCCTGCAGGGTGATACAGACAGAAGGGAGCTATGAGTCTGTCCTCCTCCTGCAGGGTGATACAGACAGAAGGGAGCTAGGAGTCTGTCCTCCTCCTGCAGGGTGATACAGACAGAAGGGGGCTATGAGTCTGTCCTCCTCCTGCAGGGTGATACAGACAGAAGGGGGCTATGAGTCTGTCCTCCTCCAGAAGGGTAATACAGACAGAAGGGAGCTATGAGTCTGTCCTCCTCCTGCAGGGTGATACAGACAGAAGGGAGCTATGAGTCTGTCCTCCTCCTGCAGGGTGATACAGACAGAAGGGGGCTATGAGTCTGTCCTCCTCCAGAAGGGTAATACAGACAGAAGGGAGCTATGAGTCTGTCCTTCTCCTGCAGGGTGATACAGACAGAAGGGGGCTATGAGTCTGTCCTCCTCCTGCAGGGTGATACAGACAGAAGGGAGCTATGAGTCTATCCTCCTGCTGCAGGGTGATACAGACAGAAGGGAGCTATGAGTCTATCCTCCTCCTGCAGGGTGATACAGACAGAAGGGGGCTATGAGTCTGTCCTCCTCCTGCAGGGTGATACAGACAGAAGGAGGCAATGAGTCTGTCCTCCTCCTGCAGGGTGATACAGACAGAAGGGGGCTATGAGTCTGTCCTCCTCCTGCAGGGTGATACAGACAGAAGGGAGCTATGAGTCTGTCCTCCTCCTGCAGGGTGATACAGACAGAAGGGAGCTATGAGTCTGTCCTCCTCCTGCAGGGTGATACAGACAGAAGGGAGCTATGAGTCTGTCCTCCTCCTGCAGGGTGATACAGACAGAAGGGAGCTATGAGTCTGTCCTCCTCCTGCAGGGTGATACAGACAGAAGGGGGTATGAGTCTGTCCTCCTCCTGCAGGGTGATACAGACAGAAGGGGGCTATGAGTCTGTCCTCCTCCTGCAGGGTGATACAGACAGAAGGGAGCTATGAGTCTGTCCTCCTCCTGCAGGGTGATACAGACAGAAGGGAGCTATGAGTCTGTCCTCCTCCTGCAGGGTGATACAGACAGTAGGGAGCTATGAGTCTGTCCTCCTCCTGCAGGGTGATACAGACAGAAGGGACTATGAGTCTGTCCTCCTGCAGGGTGATGCAGACAGAAGGGAGCTATGAGTCTGTCCTCCTCCTGCAGGGTTATACAGACAGAAGGGGGCTATGAGTCTGTCTTCCTCCTGCAGGGTGATACAGACAGAAGGGAGCTATGAGTCTGTCCTCCTCCTGCAGGGTGATACAGACAGAAGGGGCTATGAGTCTGTCCTCCTCCTGCAGGGTGATACAAAAGGGACTGATGGGACGGTGTCAGTTTATATAAGACGTTTATAGTGTCACCCTTGTGTCTTTTAGGTCTGTTCTGAGGAAACTATATGGGAGATTCTACGTCGCTATTTGCCATACAATGCCCATGCCGCCAGTTACACATGGAAGTTCTGCGGTGTTCCTCTGAACATGGATCAGACATTAGAGGAAAATGGTGTAAAAGATGAAGATGATGAATTTGAGGAGCTGAAGTTAGATTCAGACCTGTATACAGCCAGAATACACTTATATTTCAATGATGACTTGACAGAACTTTAAATAGCAAGTCATCAACCCCTCCCCACCACTACATCCTTATTCCATAAGGTTTTCTGATATATAGTGCCAGTTTTATATTTTCTTAGGCCAAGAGACAAAGTAAATTGCTGTTCATTCTTTTTAGTTGTTGTGCAGAGTAGCCAATCAAATTGCAGATCCTTTGATGCCAAAAAACCAATCGCAGTGCAGCTATCCTACAACATATTAGCCAGTCGCCAAGCAAGGTATAGTGCTGCTTTGGAGGGGTTTTTCCACAATGATTGGAAAGTTTAGTCCTTCTAATAACTTAATAGATTGTTTCTAGAGTAGAGGTAAAGCCCAACTCCAGCTTCTACACCCCAAAACTTTATTGTATATAATTGTTATACATACTGATAAAGGATAAGTTCACCTTTTGGGAAAAAAGAAATAAATGTACATATTTCTGCAGAATAAAAAAATGTGCCTTCCGTACCCCCCCTCCCCCCGCAGGACCCTGGAAAGCATATTACCTGTTATCGTAGATCACGGGTTCAATACCAGACTCCTGCAGACTCTCAGTATTAGGGTTGCACCAATACCGTACCAGTACCGATACTGACCATTTGCACGAGTATTCCTACTCGTGCAAATGCTCCTATACCTGAAACTGATACCTTTGCAGTGCAATTTGAGCCCATACAAAAAGAATGGGCTCAAATCGCACTGCCAAGAATCGCATGTGATTTGAATAGGAATGTGGTGTGATTCCTGTCCGAATTACATATGTTTTTCCCCATCGCTCCTGTGTAAATACAGGGTTGTCATAGTGACTTCAGACTGGGTTCATACAGGAGCGGTGCAAGAAACCGCATTCAATTCGGACAGGAATCGCACCACATTCCTGTTTAAATCACATGCAATTCTTTGCAGCGCCATTTGATGCCATTCATTTTGTATGGGCTCAAATCACACTGCAAAGGTATCAGAACTGGGGATCGGCGAGTTCTTGACCGAAAGTATCGGATATTAGTACTCGCTGGCAAAAAACGGTATCTGTGCAACCAGTGGAGGCTGGTGGGTTTTTTGTTCAGGGGGGCGGTAAACAACCACCCCCCCCCCGGCGGTGCGGCACTAACAACCACCCCGAAAAGTCTGCTGGTTGGTCTGGCACGTACCTGGATAGATAGATCCAGATAGATGGGGGGTGTCATCAAGCGTGGCGGGGTCCGGGCAGCGGCTCCAGGCTAGCGGGTGCGGGGTCCGGGCAGCAGCTCCGGGGTGGCGGGCTTCCTCTCTGGCTCCAGCGGCTTCCTCCCTGGCTCGATGCTTTTGGACGCCTGACGTTTTGGCCAATCGGGAAACAGGTCTCACAACTGCTTCCTGATTGGCAGGGAGAAGATTTAGTGTGAAAATAGCGAAAATTTATTTGCTATCGTTACACAATTGCGCCCCTCTGGCTCTAATCATGTGCTTCAAAAAACACCCCATCCCCGCCATAGGAATTCATGCGCCTGGCGTCCTGAAAGGGGCGGCGGTGTTAGGGGGCGGCGCCCGTGCGTCCACAATGCATGGGCCGCCACTGTGTGCAACCCTACTCAGTATAGCTGTCTGCCTGTACTTCCCATACAGGCAGACAGTTACTGAAGAGCAGGAAGATCAATGAACTAGGAGAGCGCACACCAGCGGCCTTCACAGTTCTTTGAGAACTAGAAGTCATCTGCTGCAATGGCAGACGGTATTTGTAGTTCATTCATTCACAGAACTCTATGAATGAATGAAGCTGTATGTGTGAAGCCCCGCACGACCATGCTGTTTTTAAATCGTGACAGCGGGTGCAGGGAGAAGATCCCCCGGCCCACTGTCACAGGGGTGGGTGTGGAGGGGAGTGAAAACTGCAGGAGCATGTTACACCTAAATATGGGTGTAATGTATAACATGCTCCCTACTATGGATGAGCTCAGGCGTGTGCGCTAGTCCACGTGACCGCGCCCGCCAGGAAGCTGACACTCTACAGCGCTAATCACAGGTAGTGAGACATTTCCCGATCTGTACAGCCACGGATCAGGAAATGTCTCACTGTTTGTGATTTAGCGCTGTGGAGTGTCAGCTTTCTGGCGGGCACGTTGACTTGCGAACACGCCTGAGCTCATCCTTACTTCTTACGGTGAACTTATCCTTTAAACGTGAACCTGTTAAAATATTAGGTGTATGAAACGGGCAATACAGCTACAGAGTGGGCACTAAAAGGTACCTGCAATAATGTTTAAAGGGATGGTCCACCTTATGCAAAAATGTAACAGATGCACTCCTATTATAAAAAAAAAAAGTGCATTTATTATATTTTTGCATTCAAGCCTGCAGAGCATTGCAGCGGCGATCAGAGAATTGTAGGCTCCTATATACCCGCAGCCCCTGGTTCATACAATGGCACAGGTCCTTTATTATGGGACTGGAGGAAGTCAACAATGGACTAAAAGTGTCCTGCTGCCGGTGCGATCTGTGAGTCCATCTGCTTTCTCTGTGATGGCAGATGGGATCTCGTAATCTCCCCATTCAGAAATCCTTATGAATGGATGATGCTGTTGTACAAGCAGAGCCACACACAGATACGCTAAAGTCAGATATCAAAAGGGCATTGCGGGGGAAACACTCCAGGTAAGTTGGGGGGGGGGGGGGGTTGACGGTGGACAGTCATGTTCCACCTTAAATATGGGTGTACCATGACACTTGGCCCCAAAGGTAGAATATCCATTTAAAGTTAATCTGTGATGAATACCATCCTGTGAGGAGATACCATCACTGACCCCTCCTTTTTGAGAATGCCCATTGCCTGGCTCTCCTGCATTGGCTTCAATGCTTTGTGGGTCACTGTCCAGGACCATGCCTTGTCACTCATGTTTTAGGTCTGTATTGTAGCCAGACACAGATAGGCAATGAGCATCTTTGGAAAGAGAGCGGCCCCCAAACTTCACCTACAACATAAACCCTTTGGGGTTGATTTACGAAAACTGCGGAGAGTACAAAAATCTGGTGTAGCTGTTCATCGTAGCCAATCAGCTTCTAACTTCTAAGCTTTGACAAAAAAAAAAAGAAAAGCTGATTGGTTCCTATGCAGAGCTGCACCAGATTTTGCACTCTCCAGTTTTAGTAAATCACACCCTTTAAAGCGGAGTTCCACCCAAATTTGGAACTTCCGCTTAATCCACTCCTCGCCCCCTTACATGCCACATTTGGCATGTAATTTTTTTTTGGAGGGGGAGTGGGGGCTTCAGTAGGAGTGGGACTTCCTGTTCCACTTCCTTCTTCCGCCCTGGGGTCGCCTAGGCGATACATCATATCGCCTTCTGGTGGCTCCTCCCTGTAGGCGATCACCTGGGACGTGACAGGTCCCAGGCGATCGCCTGTCCACTCAGATAGAGCTGCATGCATGCGCAGTGAGTGCCCGGCCGTGAAGCCGAAAGCTGTCACGGCCGGATGCCCACACTATGAATGGAGGCGCCGGCGGAGAACGGGGGAGAGGAGCGGAGCTCCAGGCGTCGCGTCGCTGGACAGTGGAGCAGGTAAGTGTATGTTTATTAAAAGCCAGCAGCTACACTTTTTGTAGCTGCTGACTTTTAATAAACATAAAAAAAGGCTGGAACTCCCCTTTAAGTACTTCAAGTTGCATTTTTTGTATTCGGGGAGCCCTGCTATGCCAGGAGCAATGTCTTCTGATTCAGAGCTAAGCCCTGCCCCCTACTTGAGTTAAGCCCACCTACTACTAAACAATGGGATGGCATAGGTCAGGGGTAGGTAACCTGGGGCCCTCCAGCTGTTGCAGAACTACAAGTCCCATCATGCCTCTGGGAGTAATTGTAACTGCCAGCCTTGCAATGCCTCGCAGGAAATGTAGTTTTACAACAGCTGGAGGGCCCCAGGTTGCCTACCCCTGGCATAGAGGATTTGGCTCTGGATTGTTGATTGGCGATGGCAGGACTTAACTCGGAGCAGAAGCTGAGCCTGTGTGGGCAGAAAAGGCAGTTGTCTTGGGCGTTTCTGAGAGAGGGGTGTGCAAAAAATTAGGGCCTACAGCCTATGCTGCTGATTTCATTTGCAGCTTATATGGAGGGGGGCACCTTGGACTCTTTCACTTGGGCGCTGAAGGACCTTGTCCCGGCACTAGTGGGCAGTCTGCCTGGGGTCAGTTTCATGCAATTTAGAAGGAAGTTTTGGGGCCTGCTTTTTAGCCATATTGGTAGTTTTATACACTGAACAGATGTCACAGGTCCATGTAAAAACATTTGCACCCTTGTCGTGCTATAGCTTTTGAACAGGCAGACTATTCCATTTTAAAAGGTGGCCTGCTGTACCAAATTTCACCTGTAGATGGTGCCAGAGTACAAAATCTGAAATCCAGATCCTGGAAACTTCCTGTGTATGACAGGCATGTCAAACGTGTTATGTGGGCCACAATGCAGCGCTCTTGTTCCTCAGTGGCCCTTAGCTGGCTAATGATTTAAAGGTTTAGTTCACCTTTACCAAAAACCTGGAGATAAAGGGCGACTATAGATAAAAAAAAAAGTGAAGCTTTGACTGAATTTGGATCATGACCTTGCTATAGGTGTAGTCCCAGTGGCGGCCCGTCCATAGAGGGGGCACGGGTGCCACCTCCCCTATCCATGCATCCGGCCCCCTGATCTACATATCAGGGGCACCGGACTATGGATTCCAATGCGGCGGGGGTGTTTTTTTGAAGCACCTGATTAGAGCCAGAGGTTTCATAGGCTTCAAAAAAGGGTGAGCTCGGGGCGCAGAGAATTGCGCTCCGAGCCCACCCAGTTGTGTGATGCTAGCGAATGAAACTAAAGTTCCTCCCGGCCAATCAGGAGGCAGGTCGTGAGAGCCTGCTTCCCAATTGGCCAAAGCGTAAGGTGATCCTATTGGATGCCTAGCGTTTAGGTGGAAGAGAGAGGAGAAGTATGAGAGAGAAGGAAGCCGCTGCCTACACCCCGCGGCCCGCAAGGACCGTGCTGGAGGACACCACAGCCCACCACATAGATCGGGTTAGTGCCGGACCACCGGCCGCCTGGGGGGGTGGAGAATAGTAGTGCCGTGCTGCCAGGGCGGGGGGTAGGTAGTAGTCCTGCACCGACGGGGGGGTGGTAGTAGTGCCGTGCTGCCGGGGGGAGGGGGTGGTAGTAGTGCCGCGATGCTAGCTGCCCGGGGGAGGTGGTTGTTTGCCGTCCCCCCCAAAACAAAAAGCCGCCACTGTGTAGGCCATTTATGTACCTCCCAAAGCCTGGCTGGAAAACTCCCTAAGATCGCATCTCCCCGTCCTGCCTTGTTGCAAAGACACGCTCCGCAGTCACTGCCCACCCCCACCATCACAGGAGCGAGCTCTCAAACCCCCCACACATGTGTGGTCCATTATCTCCACCATCAAAGCATTGTTGAGCTCTTGCGATAACGATGGCGTTTCTTGGCAACATCATAGCAACAGGGCAGGATACGATGATACCATCTCTGGGAGTTTTCCGCTCAGGCTTCGGGAATTACAGAAATTCCCCACACCTATAGCAAGGGCATTATGGAAGTTTGATCAAACCTGCACAGTTTGTGCTTGTCTACAGCGTTTTTTTTTTTTTTCTCGTTTTTTTATGATGAGCTAACACTTTAAAGTGCTACTAAACCCAAAACTAAAAAAATGTAATATATTGCAGCTTACCAATCATTAGATGTGGTGGCTGCATTAGTTTTCTTTTTTTTTAGGCTTTTATTCCCACCTGGTGATCTGGCCTGTAACACACCTCCTGTATTAGAGTGCCTCCACTCTGGATGAAGGAGAACAGGGGGCACAGCAGACAGCAGCATTGTCAGTCTGGGAGGAGGGGGGGGGAGTGTGAGATGGACCAGCAGATTTAGATACACCAACAAATTGAAGTCAAACTCCTTTATAATGAGTTACAGCAAACCTTTTTTTTTTTTTTTTTTTATTTTAGGATAAGACCCTTTCATACTGAAGGCAAAAAATAGCCTCTCAAGCCCCCCCCCCCCCAGTGTGAAAACCCGGGAGCTTTCACACTGGGGCGGTGCGCTTGCAGGGCTGAAAAAAAAATTCCTGCAAGCAGCATCTTTGGGGCGGTTTGGAATTGCTGTACACACCGCTCCTAAAGCGCCCCTGCCTATTGAAATGAATGGGCAGCGATGCCAAAGGGCTTCAGCAGTGCCGAAAACAGGCGCTTTTAACCTTTTGTTCGGCTGCTAGCGGGGGTTAAAAAAAGGCCTTCTAGCGGCCCGAAAAGCACCGCTAAAACGCCGGTAAAGCGCCGCTAAAACTAGCATCGCTTTACCGCTAACGGGGGCGCGGCCCCAGTGTGAAAGGGCGCTAAAGGTTTTTGCGTGAATAAATAAAAGATGATCATTGTAAGCACCCCTTTCAGTGGTAAATGGTTTGTCTCATCCCTGTAAACCGATACACATCTGCAGGAGAGCTTGTTCTTTTGAAAAACAACAGACTTACTGGCTGGATCACCAGATATAATAAAAAAAAAGGGGGGAAAGCCTAAAAAAAGGAAAACGAATGCAGCCATCCCATTTAAGAATTGGTGAGCTGCAATATAATAAACATTTGCTTCTGGGTTTAATACGGCTTTAAATCAAAATGAAGCTCCAGGTTGTTTTTTTTTGTTCACTCCCTGACATCATTTTGTGGCTGTTTCCATCAACAATGGTTTATGGCCCCCGGAGCTAGGAATTTTTTTGAGTTGCAATTATTAGAATCGTATTAATTACTAATCCTTCTAGGATGGAGTAGGTGTGGCCCCCCAGGGGCCGTATCTGGCGGCTCTTGGAGGATTCATCGCACGGATCCTGAGACGGGAATACCTGTTGGACGGTTGTTGTGAATAAGAAGTGTGTCAGCAACATTTCTCGCTGCCTAAAAATGAGAGATGGGGGCGGAATGGTTGCTATGGGCAACGAGGAACGTTCCTGTTAGCACACGTTTAGCTCCATTATCTCTGGCTGACTGCCTGCTGGTGGAGAAATAAAGACAGATGAGGTGAGCGGGGAGTGTGGAGGGATCGCTGAGCCAAACGTTTCCCTTTAAACCTTTTTTGTGTTCCTTGTGCTTGTAAATCGCTGCGCCTTTTCCCTGCACTGATGGGTCCAAGTGCCATTCTTTGTATTCTGCAATCTCCAATTAAATATTTATTTTGTAGTACCAAACCGGATGCGGTGTGTGTGATGTGTAATAATTACTTTCCATCCGCTGGAAGGTCTCCAGAAAGACGGGAGGACGATTGGCGCAAGAAAGTGAGGGCCCATTCACACTAAGGAGTGTTACTGAACCCACAACAGTAAAATCAGTCTGTAAATGCAGTAAAGCATGCTTGTTATACTCACTGTGGAGGGGTTAATCCTCTGCATTGTGTAAAAAGGCTGACTCCTCTGATCCACCCCTTCTTCCACTGTCCCCAATCCATCTCCTGATAGTACAGGGCCTTTGGAGTCAGGCTGCACATGCTCAGTTTGGTGTGTATTGCTATAGAGTTTTTTCTTGGGAAGGGTGCATGTGATCAGCACAGGGCCAATCAGCACTGTCCAGACAGAGGGTCAGGAGTCCTACAGCCTCATAGGACAGTCAAAGCAGAATGAAAACCCATTCTACAACCTTTAATCAGACTCTGATAGAAGTCACAGGTAACGTGAATAAATACAGTGGAACCTCGGATTGCGATTAACGAGCGTTTCGCAATACGAGCAATCATTAAAAAAAAAATCCTGACTCGGTTTGCGAGTGTTGTCCCACAACACGAGCAGGATTCAAGCCTCTGCGGTGTGCAGTACCGCATTTGGCCAGAGGTGCGGGGGCACCGGTGACACTCGGAGCCGTTCGGAAATACAGTGGAACCTTGGATTACGCACATAATCCGTTCCAGAAGAATGCTTGTAATCCAAAGCACTCGCATATCAAAGCGAGTTTCCTCATAGAAGTCAATGGAAACGAAGATAATTTGTTCCACATTGACTTCTATGGCATGCAATACCGCATGTGGCCAGAGGTGGGGGGGCGCCGGAGAGCCTCGGAAACACTCAGGGACAGCTCGGCTGACCTCGGAAAGGCTCGGAAACACTCAGGAACGGAGTATTTCCGAATGGCTCAAACGGCTCTGAACCGTTCCGAGTGTCACCGGTGCCCCTGCACCTCTGGCCAAATGCGGTACTGCACACCCCATTAGCTTGAATTCTGTTCGTTTTGCGAGACAGCACTCGCAAACCAAGTCAGAATTTTAAGAAAAGTTGCTCGTCTTTCAAAACGCTTGTTAACCGCGTTCCTCGTAAACCAAGGTTCCACTGTACTCAGAAATACTCGGAAACACTCCGCTCCCGAGGGTTTCCGAGTTGCGGCCGAGCAGTCTCAGAGTATTTCCGAGTCTCTCCGGCGCCCCCCCCCCCCACTCCTGGCCACATGCGGTATTGCATGCAATAGAAGTCAATGTGGAACAAATTATCTTCATTTCTATTGACTTCTATTGGAAAACTCGCTTTGATATGCGAGTGCTTTGGATTACAAGCATTCTCCTGGAACGGATTATACTCGTAATCCAAGGTTCCACTGTACAGCGCTTACAACTGTGCAAAAAATGCAAATGATACAAATAACAAAATAATAATCAAATAACAACAAACGTCCATATAATAAAGTGCTCCAATCTTCTTATAAGTGCTGATGTGCTCCAAATAAACTCATTCCGTCATGTGACACACACCCCTCATGTATCCCTACTCACCAAAAATAAGGGACCTAAGCTTTTCAGTCTGGGGGTCAGATAAGCTATAACTGCGTAAATTCTAGTATATATACCATCGTTGGTAGATGCAATAACTTTCACACAAAACAATTAATAACACTTATTGGGATTTATTTTTACCAAAGACATCTAACAGAATACATTTTGGCCTAAATATATGAAGAAATTTAAATTTAATGTATATGTTTTATAACAGAAAGTAAAACATATACAGTTAGGTCCATATATATTTGGACACGGGCACAATTTTAGATTTTTTCAGGTATTTACTAAAACATATTCAAGCTATAGTTATATAAAGAATATGAGCTGAAACTGCACACTCTCCTGTTTAATTTGAGGGTATGTACATCCAAATTGGAGAAAGGTTTTAGGAATTACAGCTCTTAAGAATAGCCACCCCCCCCCTTTTTTCAAGGGGCCAAAAGTAATTGGACAATTGAATCAAAAGCTGTTTCATGGTCAGGTGTGGGCTACCCCATTGTTATTTCTTCATCAGTTAAGCAGGTAAAAGGTCTGGAGTTGATTCTAAAGCCCCGTAACACACGATACGAAAATCGGAAGTAAAATTTTGTCCGACTAACGATCTGCCGATTTTCGGATCGTTAGTACGGTGCTTTCGAGAGCCGGTTCCGATTTTTTTTCGGACGACACAAGCTGGATGTGCAGACTATAAAAGATAGTGAACAAAACGTCCGATTTTCGTATAATTAGTACGGTTTTCGTCCGAAAAACATCGTAAGAGCAAGACTGCGCATGTTCAGAAAACAAAAGAATACATACAAAACGATTTAACACATTACGTCACTTCTGACGTTGTATTCTGTCGTACGAGAATTTTCGTATGGTGAGTAACCTCTTCACTTTCGACATGAGACTAGCATGCAACAAAAAAACGGACGAACAGTCGTCCGATAATATGATCATGTGTAACGAGGCTTTAGTGTGGTATTTGCATTTGGAATCTAATGCTGTGAACCTACATCATGCGTTCAAAGGAGCTGACCATGCCAGTGAAACAGGCCATTGTAAGGCCTCGTACACACGACCGAGTTTCTCGGCAAGAACCAGCAAGAAACTTGCTGGCAGAGATGTCTTGCTGAGAAACTCGTTCGTGTGTATGGTTTCTCGTCAAGAAAACCGACAAGTAATCTCGACGAGAAAATAGAGAACCTGCTCTCTATTTTCTCGTCGAGATTCTCGTCAGCCTGTTTCTCGACGAGAAAAGTGAGTGTGTGTACACTTACCTGTCCTCCGGGAAGCCCGCGCATGTTCGAAATGAATTAGACGCATGCGCGGTAGCTTCCTAGGCATAGGTAGGGTATACCAAGATGGCGGCGACGGCATCGAATGTGACGAGCGCATGCTCGTCGTAGTCGATGACGTCACCGCGTACGCTCCATTCAAAGAACCGCGGGTTCTTTGAATCGAGCGTCTGTACACTCGGCCGGGACAAGTTTCTTGTCCAAGGATCTCGTCGAAAAAAACGACGTGTTTTTTCCGACGAGAAACTCGGCCGTGTGTACGAGGCTTAAGAATTCAAAAACTAAACAAATCCATCAGAGAGATAGCAGCAACATTAGGAGTGGCCAAATCAACAGTTTGGTATATTCTGAGAAAAGAAGAACGCACTGGTGAGCTCAGCAACATAAAAATGCCTGGACGTCCACGGAAGACAACAGTGGTGGATAATCAAAAATTAAAAAGCTGCGCAAAATATAATGCTGTGTCAATATTGAATGACACGTGAAATGAATATCAAAAAGCCAAGAAAGATTAAACCCTCTATGCTATTAATATTAGACCATATGATGGACATAAAAATATATATGATGAAAAAAGGGAAAGAAGAAATTTTGAAAGTGAATCAAAATACTCCAATAATAAAAAGTGAAAAACAATATGTGAACCCTCAAAAGAGTCCAAATCATTCTATTCAATCTGTGAAGGTGAAATACGAGGTTTAGGTGAACCCTCTAAACATTGAGTCCACACTGTTAGACTGCTGTAGATGAGATTATGGATAACAGTTCACAGATAAAAGGTCCTTGCACCCATATTCCACGGTGAAAACACAACACCCAAGCAGGAATGATAAGGGTTATCGAAAGAGATCCTCCACCAATAAATTACTGCCGCTTACCAGATTTTTTGATCTCTTGTTTAAGGAGATCGTATGCGCTTGAGGCTATTTCCCCAGCCTAGGGTCTCTACACTTTGATGGCGGGGTGACACCAGACTTTCCAACCCGGATGCCCACAGTGGTAGTGTTATTCGTGTTGTTCCTCATGCAAAAACGAAAGATGCTTCCATAGTGTAATCCAATTTAAAAGCATTTATTGTTAAAATAGATAACATTGCACTTACAGTTAAGCGGATGATATCTGGCGTTTAAAAACACATTCGAGCCGGCCGGCTCTCGATCGCAGCCCGTTGCTTCCGGGACTGGCACAGTAACCGGTGACGTCAGCACGCCGCTCCTCCCTATGCCGTTTCGTCACAGATGACGTCTTCCAGTGCCCCAATAACACTACCACTGTGGGCATCCGGTTGGAAAGTCTGGTGTGAAAAAAATTATATAAATTTCATTTGAGTACAGTATTGCATGACCACGCAGTTGTCAGTTAAAGTAGCGCAGTGCTAAATAGCAAAAAATGGTCTGGTTATTAAGGGGGTAAAACCTTCCAGAGGTCAAGTGGTTAAACAGATACAACACTTTTAATTACACGAGTAGAAATAAAGAAAAAATATTGCGCTAGTCTCAAGGTGAAAAAATCAATGTGAACAAAAATATATATAAACAAGCTGCTACATAAAACTTGACTAAATTTGAAAACATGTGAATAGGGAAGAAGCGCTAAATAAGGAAGCCCAAAAAAAAAATATATAAAATATATATTTTTTTTTTAATTACATATTTAACAGACCAGAAGGGATCAAATAAGAGAAGTGCATTGCTATGGTTTCCATACAAACCGGCCATAGAGGGATCGAATTCCGGTCGGTTCAGCAGGCACCGGGCGAATCTTGATCCATGCATTGGCAGGCTGGTTGACTGAAGTCGATCTAACGATTAACTTTAGTACAACCAGTCTGATTTTTTTTTTTTTGATCACTGCCGGCAGCTACAAAAATTGCATCCCGTCTATGTAAGGCCCCATTCGCACTTCGCGTAGCAGGAAATCGCATTCCCGCTCGCGATTTTGTGTGGGTGATTTTCACACGATTCCACGCGTCACGCATGTGATTCTGCACTTCCGGGTCTGCGCACGCGCACCGCTGACAACCCGCTTCCACTGTGATTAAACACAGCCGGAGCCAATCTGCGGGTCCGGTGGACCCGAAGTCCACCGGGATGCGCCGATCGTCCTCAACAGAGGCAGAACGGCGATCTGCCTTTGTAAACAAGGCAGATCGCCGTTTTGTTAGTAGGGGGGACAGAGATCTTGTGTTTCTGCTAAGTAGGAACACAGATCTCTGTCTTCCCACAGTTAAAGCACCTCCCACACAGCAAGCACTCCCTAGGAACACATTTAACCCTTTGATCGCCCCTGTGTTAACCCCTTCCTAGTCATTAGTACAGTGACTGCGCATTTTTTTTAGCACTGATCACTGTATTGGTTTCACTGGTCCCCAAAAGTGTCTCTTAGTGTCCAATTTGTCCACCGCAATGTCGCAGTCCCGCTATAAGTTGCTGATCACCGCCATTACTAGTACAAAAAATAAAATAAATAAATAAAAATTCCATAAAAATATCCCATAGTTTGTAGACACTATAACATTTGAACAAATCAATCAATATACGCCTATTGGGATTTTTTTTTTTACCAAAAATATGTAGAAGAATACATATTAGCCTAAATTGATGAAGAAATTAATTTGTTTACAATTTTTTTATTGGATGTGTTTTATAGCAGAAAGTAAAAAAAAAAAAACGCAGAGGTGATCAAATACAACCAAAAGAAAACTCTATTTGTGGGAAAAAAAAGGACATCAATTTTATTTGGGTACAACATCGCATGACTGCGCAATTGTCAGTTAAAATAACGCAGTGCAGTATCGAAAAAAAATGGCCTGGTCATGTAGTGGAGGTAAACTTTTCCGGGGGTCAAGAGTTTTTTCTAATGGAAGTGGCTTCATAGTTATCAATCAGCTGCGGCAGCTGCAGGGCACTAATGCGGAAAGCTGCAGGGCCTGCATCCCTTTAGACGTGATCTCCTATTGGGAGTATTTCACCAAAGATGACATTTATGTTGCAGAAGATGCCTGAAATCTGACTTGTATATTAGTGCAGACTTTTGGGAAAATCAGTGAGCCAATCACACAAGCAGGAAATTATGTTTCTGGGGGGCTTTCTGTACACTTCCAGGTAGCCATATTGCATTTTGGTAAAATTACAAAGCTACAGATTGAAAAGGAAAGGTCATACAGACGACCGGGTTTCTCGTCAGGAAACACTCTGCCGAGAATCCCGACTAGAAAAATAGAGAGCAGGTTCTCTATTTTTCTTGTCGAGATTCCCAGCAGTTTTCCTGCCGAGAAACCATACACACAAACGTTTTTCTCAGCAAAAAGCTCTCCCAGCAGTTTTCTTGCCGAGAAAACTGGTCGTGTGTACGAGGCTTAAGGCTTTTTTTTTTGCATTCCTCTAAATAAGTTGCAAACAGTGGCGGCCTGTCCATTTAGGGGCGCTCGGGTGCGGCCCCCCCCCTTATCCATGCGTCTGGCTCCCTGATCTACATATCAGGGGGCTGGACTATGAATTCCAAAGTGGGGGGAGTGTTTTTTTAAAGGGATGAGGTTGGCAACTCTACCACCCAGTTGTGTGACGATAGCAAATTCATTTTTGTTATTTTAACACTAAAGTTCCTCCCCGCCAATCAGGAGGCAGGTCATGAGACCTGTTTCACTGATTGGCCAAAGCATCAGGCGATCCTATTTGATGCCTAGCGCCATAGGGTGTACACCCCATATATATATATATATATATATATATATGTATGGCAATGGTCAGTGTCAGTAGAGCAGTGGACAATGCCAGTAGGGCAGAGGTTAGTGTCAGTGGAGTAGTGTACGGTGTCAGTAGGGCAGAAATTGGTGTTAGTAGTTTATTTTTATGATTTTTTTATTATTGCTTTTTTACAAAGATTTTTTTTTTTTTTTTTTACAATATTTTTTATACAATAATTTTTTTATTGCAATTTTTTAGAAGCCCCACAAACCCCTGATGTCTCGCTTTTGGGACAGAAAAATGGGCTGAGGAACAGAGATTCCCCAAACCCTTTCTCTGCAGCCAAGCAGCAGGGCAAATCTGTGCAGCACAGGGTGATCGGGTGTGCCCACTGCCCAGGCACACCTGGCATACCCTGTGCCCACGTCTATGCCTAGCGCTTAGGCGGAAGAGAGAGGAGACACACAGCAGAGGAAGCTGCTGGAGGAACGGACACCGAAGCCGCTGCCCGCACCCTGCCGCACGCACGGCAGGCAGACCGTGCTGGAGGACACCACGGCCGCTACCTAGATCGGATAAGTGTTGGACCGCCGGCCGCCCAGGGTAGTAGTGCTGCGCCGCTGGCTGCCCGGGGGGGTGGGTGGTAGTGCCGCAATGCCGGCCGCCTGCAGGGGGGGTTGGTTGTTTGCCGCCCCCCCAAAAGAAAAACCCACCAGCCGCCACTGGTTGCAAATATAGAGTTCTACTAATGGATGTTTTCTTTTATTTAGAAAGTCCATCAAACCTTTAATCCTGAGTGACTATTAGGGGAAGATGACCCTAGCAACCACTACCCTATGTCCGATGGATTCCCTCCTCAAACATTTCTACGGATGAGGGCACAATATATTGTTAGTTTATTTTTTATAATTGAGGCTATACTCAACCCTTTTCTTTATTTAGTCTTGGTTGAACTCGATGAATTTGTGTCTTTCTTTTTCAAGCTTACTATGCAACGATTTATACTAAATAACTAATTAACACCCGTTCGTGAGATTATGAAACGTCATAGTTTCCCTTTAAGAAAGGGAGCTAACATTCCTTCAGTGCATCCCACCCCACCACTTTAAATATTTCCGTATAAAACATTTTTTGTTGAAGATTTCACCATCAGAACCGCAGTGTGATGAGGCAGACTTGAGCACGCGTAGATGTTTATTGCATCGTTGTAGATAGGAACAAAGGCCAAACCCAGATCAGGCTAGACAAATTATAGGTAAAAACATCTTGAGAAAAAAAACAAAAAAAACAAGCCTGCTTTTTCTAAATGATGCAGATGGAATGTCATTTTATTTTATTTTTTTTATTATTTCTACCCTCCCTCCTTCTTGCATTGTTTTATTCATAGCCAGAACGCCATCTAGCCTAGCATGCAGAGTTAAATCTTAATTCGAGTCTGATGTCAGACTGAGCATGACTGAACGAACAGCAAACCCCCCACCCCTCCCTCACCTCACAAAAGAAATATATTTTATTGTCTTTCTTCTCTTAGCTGAAATGGGAGGAAAAAAAAACACATACACACAAATGAGAGAGATGTCGCAGGAAGCCATCTTGAGTTTTATACACGCCTGAAAATTACAAAAGGGGGGGGGGGGTAAAAGGCTAAACACTAATACAAATGCGGCATTTTTTTATATACTGAGAATTGGCTCGTGGATTAAAATTAGAACAAAACGAGAAGTGAAAATAAAAATGTAATATAAAGAAAGGAGGGAGACGGGTCAGAACGCGTTTTTAAAAAAATGCTGATTATTAAAGACGGGTATAAAATAAAAAAAATAAATTAAAACAAATATTATGAATATGCCTTTTTTTTTTTATATAAAAAATGAAGTAAGGGCATAAATGTTAAAAAGGGAAGATGTGAGTGACGAAGGTGGTAATTATATATATTTTATGCTGTCAGTTGGTGAGCAGGAAGGCGAGGAAGGTTAGCTGACGCTGAGGACTTGTTTAGAGCTGCAGAGGTGAAGGTGACAAGCGCAGCGATTCACGCTTGACATTTTCTTGTCACCTTCTTGTCTAAGCGGGTTGGAGGTGATGGGATGTCCTGCTCCCGACATCTTGAGGGACGTACTCTTTATTTAATAATGCGGCCGTTTACTCAGGGAGATTTGTCAGCTAGAGAAATTCTCATGCCCTCCTTTGGTTGATAAATGGCCTTACTTAGTAAGACGAAGACACACGCTCAGAGTGATGGATCATCCAGTAGTACGGGTGGCTGAGGGACTACTTTTGGCTGTTGAAAGAAATTCATCATAGGAAGAAAATTAGATGTAAGCCCTAACTGCATGACATTTACTTTCATGAAGCACAGATGCCAGCTGTCCCGAATTTGCCGGGACAGTCCCGCATCTTGGACCGTCCTCAGTTCTGATGATGCTGTGTCCCAGGCCAAGTTCCAGCATCATCGAAAAAATCTTAATGGGGTTACTGCAAATGCATCCTGGTGCTCCCGGCATGGTTAGAGGCATGGAAGGTTGGTGGCATCTGGGTGGGCCTAAGGTGGGCTGTGGGCGGGATAAATTGTGTCCCGGGAAAGAAGATGTAGTATGTGAAATGTTGGTAAGTATGTTAAAGTACTTTGTTTCATAAACAACTGCCGTGCTCTTCTTTTTTTAAAATACAGTTTTCAAAAAAAAATTATTTGTTACATTTTAGTATAGCTGATGTCCTCTGGCCTATTTTAACCACTTCAGGTCTACATCCAGTAGACACAGTGGACTACACCTATACATTTAATGTTGGCACAGCTCTATGTGGTCTCCATCAATTTGCTGTGATAGGGTGATAATGCAAGAGTGCAATTTGGAGACAGCTGCATGGGCAAGTTGACAGTGTCTCATTAAAGCTTATATGAGATCTTAGCATATGGGTCAAGATCTGCTTGAAAGATACATTGGCTTTAACTCGCTCTTGCTCTATATTGAAGAAGCAGAGCCACCGTCCAGCCTTCTTCTGCCTTTCACAACCTAGTATCTCCATGGTGGTCCCTAGGCTCCCACACCTATGAGCTTCTTGCTGTTAATTACACAGCAGTTGCCTTTCCGTGACTGCAGAAGCTCCCTTCCAATATGTAACATAAAGCCACCAAGCACACACACCTCATCGGACAATTTACTGAAGATGGGTGTTCAGCAGTTGAGGCACTGTAGACAGTTTTATATCATAGGGAAAGCCAGCACACTAAATTGTAATAATAATAATGCCCTTTACTTGGAAATAAACATGAAAGCAAAGCTAGAAAAATTATCTTCACGGTTGTGTAGGACCTCTTTCTCAAAGGGGACTGTCAAATCAAGAAAGGGGTCCTATGGGGCTCTGACACATTGGTCTCATTGGTCGGGATGTGATGGAGGCAAGCCGCACACTGCTGGAGCTCTGTGTTTGTTATCCTGCAAACTCATCCTGTGGGGGCTTTACACTTATACTGGCGGCTTCATCCAGCTGCCTGTGTCCCCTGTATCGCCACTGTCACTCTCCGGTGTCCCCAGGCAAGGCGCGCACCACCCGTTTATTTCTGAGCTCCTCCCGTCTGGCATCAGCGCCAGCCATCTAGCCCACGAGGTATTCAGCTGAAGTGATGTCGGTGAGTGCACAGACACCAGCGGCGGCCTCTGAGCCTGCTACTCCCACCAGTGCAGACCTCTTAGTGGCAATTTCCTCCTGCAAGGAGTCTCTCATGGCTAAGATTGACTTTCTCTCAGCTGATATCAGCCTGATCCGCCATGACATGGAAAAATTCTGCTCCAGACTGTCTGAGGTAGAGGAAAGGATATCCCAGGCGGAAGGTACCATTAATGCGGATTCTAGGGAGCTGCATGCCCTTCAGAAGCAGGTGAAGGCATTGCAGGAGAAGGCGATAGATACTGAAAACCGCCTTAGGCGCAATAATTTGCAGATCCTGGGTTCTCGGCTGGTGGAACTTGCAAAACAGTTCCTGTCCAAGCTCCTGGGCCTTGAGGACATGCCGCCTACTTTTGTCGTGGAACACATTTGTCTCTTGCTTTCATGTTGATGGATGCCAGTCCATTCAGAGTGCGTGTGTGTGTTTATGCCACTACCATTTTCCATACCCCTGTAGATTGCGTTTACTAAGAAAAATATTTAAACGTTTTTTTTTTTATTTATCTCCACTCCCCGCTGACACCATCAACAGTAAAGAACCCCTTATGCAGTTTAAGATTGAACCACCTCTCATCCAACTTCATTGTGTCTTCTTTACAGTCCTTAGGTTCAATAGTTTTCTCCAAATGCTGGAGTCGCCTTTTAAAGATTTGCATATTGCGATCATATCCCATTTGAAGCACCCTTTCTCCAGGGTGAATATGTTATTTTTTGTAAGCAGTCCTCGTAACTGAGGTCCTCCAGCCCCCCTATTAGCTTTGTTGCTCTCCTCTGTACTCTTTCAAGTTCAAGCGCATCCTTCCTGAGTATAGGTATCAAGAACTGGACGGCATATTCAAGATGTGGCCAAATCAGGGTTTTGTACAGTGGTAGAATTATAGTCTTATCTTTTGAGTAGATAGACTTCTTAATAAATTGTTATTCATCTGCTAGCCTTGCTTGCTGTAGCTTAACATTGCTAGCTATTGCTGACTCTGGGATCTACTGGGACCCCCAGATCCTTTTACATCTTCGATTCTCCCCATGATGAGTACTTGTGTTCAATATTTTTAGCTTTCAATTTCTAAGTAAAAACTAATTATACTTAAAAGTCCAGTGACCTGGCTTCCCCAATGACTCTCCCTATGTGTATGTCAAGTGTCCAACCTTTTACTTAATTTAAACGAAAATTCACTAGCTCCTTTGAGAGCAAGTTTTTAATGTATCCCAAAAACGCTTTAAGGAATATGCTGAGGTGCTGTAGAAAATATGAGAAAAAGATATAGGTAGATAGGTGACTACCTACCGACTTCCACCAAAAGCTCAAGACCATAGGTGTGCGCAGCCTTTGGCATTAGGGTGTGCACCCCAAAGCTCAAACACACTCTACCAATCACTCATGATGTTCATTCAGAAAGGGAAGGGGCCGGTAAATGGCATATTTACCGGCCCCTTCCCCCCAGTCATCCTAAAACATCCACAGCAACAACTGGTGGGAGAGGGGGGAAGCCGACAGTGCTGTGGGGGAAGGAGGGGGAGCCAGGTCAGTAGGGGGAATCTGTTCTGCACAGGGTGATTAGGGTGTGCCTGGGCACACCTGGCACACCCTGTGTGCATGCCTATGCTCAAGACGTAGGGCCACATCCACAGATAGATTTCCAAACAATTTTGAAGAACTCAGCACCTCTATGGCATCTTTTGCTTCTCTCTCAGCTTACTTTTTTTCATTAAAAAGTGCACAGTAGAAGGATCATTCTATTTTCTATGCAGGAGAAGGAGTGAAACCTCAGAGCGGGAAGAACTACCTTGGAGATTTTACTGTATAGGACAAAGTCAACAGCAGAGGGAGTGAGAATCCATGGAGGGAAAGAGCTGGGAACACCAAGGGGGAAATATCTCCTCTGTAGTCCCACAAAGATACCAGAAGCCAGTAGATAATTCAGCCACATATTATCCATTCTTAACTGGAATTCCAATTAGGACTTTAAAGTGAACATACGAGTGGTAAAATATGGGAGTTGTCATTGGTGGAAAAAGATTCCATGTCATAAGGCTTTTCACAGTGGTTGCATGCTTGATCCAGGTTATTGACTAACTAGGTAGTTAAAGCGTTAGTTTATCTTTACAAAAAAACAGCCTACGCAGGTAAGGGGTGCCTGTAGAAAAAACAAAAAAACTGTGCAGCTTTGACTAAAGTTGGATGATGCCCTTTGCTATAGGCATAGGACACGTATGTACCTCCTGAAACCTGGCCAAAAACTCCCAGAGGTGGCATCAGTATGTCCTGCATTGTTGCTAGGGTGTTGCTAAGACACTCCCAGTCATAACTGCTCACCCCCACCATTACAGGAGTGAGCTCTCAAACTCTGGGACATGTGTGGTCCACTCCTTTGCAGTGTCGCTGAGTTTAGAGCTTCTGCAACACGAGAGAAAGCACAGGTAAGGGGGTTTGAATCAGCTGGGAGTGTCTTAGCAATGTCCTAGCAACAAGGCAGGCCAGGATGATAAGTTTTTCGCCCCAGGCTTCAGGAGGATACATAAATGGCCATCCCCTAACAAGGGCATTATTTAACTTTAGTCAAAGCGGCACAGTTTGTTTTTATGTACAAGCTCTCCTTACCTATGTAGCACACCAATCCTTTTGCCCCCGCTTAACTTCACCTGCGGGGGGTAGGACACACCATGCCACAAGCCCGTGTCCTCCTTATCAGAGGTCAGGCGGTGTTCACAGATTTGGGTCCTGCAGCGAGTTACCTCCTTCCACTGGTTCTCTTCCCTAGAATGTAGGAAAAAGTCTATATTATTTTCCAAGAAGGTACTGGGCCTACCTGGAACGTTGTAGCCTCGGGCTAAAGGTGCCCGAGACTCCTCTGCCAGTCCACGCACCCCCTTGGGGCACACTCCCCCCCGGGTACTCCTCTCCCCGGGCACTCCTCCCTAAACATGGCGTCTGCCCCTTATATACCCTCTCTCGGCATGCACAGCAGGCGAGGCCCCGCCCACCACACGGCAGCCGAGAGAGGACATCCAATATGCTACTGTGTCACCTGAGGTTCGACCCTAGGCCTGGGCAACAGTGCCACCCACAGGCCAAAGGGGAACTGTACACCAGACAACACCACAGCAGAGCAGAGTCCAGTATTAATTAGAAGGCCTGAGCGAAATTATTGCCCAGGCCGTCCCTTAAATTTGGGTATAACGACCCCCTAAATTTAGGGGTCCGCTACACCTACATAGGCAGAACTAATCCTTTACATCAGGATTGGGATGACAGCTCTGCAGCCTGCACCTTTAAAAACCAAGTCGGCAATGGCACCCCTCGTATTTCTCTCAGCTTGGGTTTACTTTAAATGGACCTTATCTCAAATTTTAAATGGAAAACGAGAGATAGATGGGATGCACCTACCATTTGCCTCTGTTTGAAACAACAAAAGGGATGGGGATAAAGGGACAAGGGGCAGTGGCTGATGCTGACCCTACAACATTCCCTCCCCCTAAAATTTGAGGACTATCTTGGTACGATAAAATTGACATATATGGTATGTTGTGTAAAAGGAAGATTTATTACATATAAAAAATAATACAGATAGTACATGATTAAAATTGAAAAAAAAACAGAGGCCTGGGGTGACTCCAGGCGATATCTGTAATTACATTTGCCTTTGTTCATGTGGCAAGTACTGGAAGGAGCCCAGAGCAGCATTGGCTTAAGGAAAGTTATGCATTTAGATACTCTTTTATTTATCAATCCAAATAATCAATCCAAATGGGTGGCAGGTGTCTGCTAGGCCCACAGACATGGACCAGGTTGGCCAACTGTCATGTCTATGTGTACCCTTAGGCCCCTTTCACACGGAGGGTCCGTTCAGGTCCGCCTGTCAGTTTTTTAGGCGGACCTGGATGGACGCTCCATGTAGCCCTATGGAGGCACGGATGTCAGCGGTGACATGTCCGCTGACATCCGCTCCGCCAAAGTGTGACGGAGGAAAACCCTATTTTTCCTTCCGTCGGCGGAGCGGATCGGATGACAACGGACTCTACGGTCCGTCATCATCCGATCCCCCATAGGGGAGAGCGGCGCTCTGGCAGGGCGGTCCCTGCACAGTGTGCGGGGGCCGCCCAGCCATCCGCCGGCTCAGCGGGGATCAACTGAGCGATCCCCGCTGAGCAAGCGGAGCTTCACGGGGCGGATCATGACTGATCCGTACCGTGTGAAAGAGCCCTTAGAGTCAAAAAAATAGTTGCTTAAATCCAGCAGTCTTCTGACCAGTCCAGTGACATCACAGGTCCTTCCTCTTCTCCTCTGGCAGTGGGCGGTGCTTACTGATGTACTGAACGGCGTTCGTGAAAATGTGTTTGATAGCGCAGAAATACTGTAAGCCCATGCTAGCATGATATTACACCCCCAGGAAGAGGGTTGAATGACACTGGTCGCCATCCAACCTGGAAGAGGAGCACCATCTAGTGGAGAAAAGGCTGCACCAGGCTCCTACCAGTTCTTGCAAGATGGACAGCTAGACAGGGCAAAGTGACAGTGTCCACTGACAGCCCATTCCTCTCAGCGAGGTATACCCACCTATCCACACTCCCTCACCACAGGAGTCCAGCCTAAGTAAGCTTAACCTAATAGAAGATGTCACTGGGCCTAACAATTGTCTGCCCAAGCCTAAGCACTGTCACAAGTGATTAGACGTCAGGCCCAAGTCTGTCATATGGAGGAGGGCACATGCTTCACCATACTCAGATGCCCCGCTTTGTTACAGCTCCAAAATTAGGGGGTCAGTCTCTGACTTATCTCTTGGTTAACTCAATAGATAGGGGGTCATCTATGGAGAGAGGGCATGGATGAATGCATCCTCTAGACTGGTCATTAAACGAGAGTAAGTGTGTGTGCACCTGACTGCAGGAAATACTGTGTGCCTGGCTAAGGGGCTGAAGTCTGGTAAGACCTGGGCAAAATACCAGCGGCTCCTACCGGGGTAGCGCTGCATTTGGGTGCTCGTCCCGGATATTCCCTTAACTACCGCAGTGGCTGCTACAGGCAATGGTTGGGAAAGTGTACAGCCTGAGTAAGATTACCCTAATAGATGATGTCACCGGGCCTAACAATTGTCTGCTCAAGCCTAAGCACTGTCACAAGTGATTAGACGCTCAGGCCCAAGTCTGTCATATGGAGGAGGGCACATGCTTCACCATACTCAGATGCCCCGCTTTGTTACAGCTCCAAAATTAGGGGGTCAGTCTCTGACTTATCTCTTGATTAACTCAAGAGATAGGGGGTCATCCATGGAGAGAGGGCATGGATGAATGCATCCCCTAGACTGGTCATTAAACGAGTGTAAGTGCGTGTGCACCTGACTGCAGGAAATACTGTGTGCCTGGCTACGGGGCTGAAGTTTGGGAAGACCTGGGCAAAATACCAGCGGCTCCTACAGGGGTAGCGCTGCATTTGGGGGCTCGTCCGGGATATTCCCTTAACTACTGCAGTGGCTGCTACAGGCAATGGCTGGGAAAGTGTACAGCCTGAGTAAGATTACCCTAATAGATGGTGTTACTGGGCCTAACAATTGTCTGCTCAAGCCTAAGCACTGTCACAAGTTATTAGACGCTCAGGCCCAAGTCTGTCACATGGAGGAGGGCACATGCTTCACCATACTCAGATGCCCCGCTTTGTTACAGCTCCAAATTAGGGGGTCAGACGGATTGGAGAGAGGGCATAGATGAATTTATATACCTTGCTGGGTTGGGGGGCTATCAGGAGTCACTGCCACTTTGCCCTACATTGTAAAAGTGACACATGGGGCTGGACAGCCCTGTGTGCAAGGAACCTAAAAGTGAACCTGTTGCTTAACCCTGCATGACCATGGTTGGTGATAAATGTGATTTGCAATGAGCTCTGTTAAGTATAACAGGAAAAAGAGCCATCTGAGGTAGTGATAAAATGATAATTAGATAAATAAATGATAAATTTATGAGAAATTACAATGTGGAAAGTATTGCAAACACTCTTTAGATCAGTGGTGGGCACCTAATGGACCATGGCTTGCCTTCTACCAGGTCATGGCTTTTTGTCTACTCTGACAGCTACTGCTGTCACATGATACTCCAATATGCCCCTTCTCTGCCCCCCTCACCCCACTGGCCCACAGCTGACACAAAAAACACAATGTGCATGCACAACCACCTACCCACTGCAGAATATAGCGAGCAAGTGAATGGCACCCTTCATGCCAACCAGGGGCAGCCAGAGCATTGGGGGAAGGAGAACGGGTGTGCAAGAACATCTACTGACCCATGCTGTTAAAATGCAAACAAATGACACCCCCCATGCCAACCATGGGGGGCTGAGAGTAGGTGCACCAGAACATGCAATGCAGTACGCCCATCTACGTCATGCAGCAACAGGGAAGGGGGGCACATTTCCACATCTTCACCGAAGGGGCTGGATGAGCCTGTCCCAGCACTGGTAACAGGGTGTTTTTGTTTTTTTTTCCTAAAAGGGCTCCTCGGGCAAGAAATGTAAGAATTTTGGAAATCCTTTAGAGCCAATATTTTCTTTTTTGCTCCATAGCAATAATTTTTTTTTAGGAGTGTTGATGATTACCTCATATATTATTTTATGTCCTTTGGCAAAAAAATAAAATATGTGGTCTGATGCTCCCAGTGGTGTGCCTTCATCCCTAAAATAGGAGCATTGGTTTGCCCTGGGACTTTATATGAGGTGCAACACACACAGTCACTAAATACATAATAGACACGGTTACCAATTTATTGATAAATGGATACTATTCTCATTACACAGATAAAATAATATCAAGCTGATTTGTAGTGGTTCCTTAACAATACATTTCATACATGATTAAATATTCAGAATATCAATATATAATAGACATGTTCAGAACGAAAAAATTTGTTTTGTTTCGATTCGCTATTTACATAAATTTGTTTAGTTAAATTCATTTCATTCGCTTCATTCGTTTTCGGAATTTTTTTTAGTTTATTTGTTTTCGAATCGATTCGAAAAGTTTTAGAATCAATCTCGAATAGTTTTCGAATCAATTTCGAATAGTTTTCCAATTTCCAAAAAGAATAAATATATATATTTTTTTCTATTCTATTCCTTTATTTTCTATTCTATTTTATCCTCTTTGGAAATTGGAAAACGATTCAAATTCGAAAAGTATTCAAAAACAATTAGAATTTCGTCCGAATTCGAAATTTGTTATTTCGGATTCATTTAAATTCGGTACTATTCTAATTAAAAAATTTGTCCGAATTTGTATTCGGAACGAAACGAACCGCACATGTCTAATACATGTGTAGCGGGATGTTGCTTTAAGGACCCAGAGACTACCATACCCAGGGTGCATTGCCCCGCGCAAAGACTGCTGGGGTGGGCTATTTAACTGGAGGGCGGGCAGTTGAACGTTCTCTTTGGACATCGCCCGCCCAGCAAGTGGAACTCTGTGCCGAGTCTGTTGTCCCTGACAGGGCCTGAAGTTTAGGCCCTGTGTTTCCAAAGAGCCTTCTATTTCCACTGAGGAGCCCGAGGGACGTCTCATCCTGCCGCCTGTCTACTACTTCCAGGAGGACCGAAGACCCCGGGTGTCGTGGGATCTGTGTACCGAAACACAGCTACGGAAGATACTGACATTGACTGGTCCGGTTGGGTGAGAGAGCACCTGCTCAAAGTTTACTACAGGATCTCTAGGCCCTGTGTCTGTTGTTCAGGACCCACCGTTTAGAGTTTGCATTTGCACGCCGGAGGGACAGTGCATTGGGTAGCTTTAGAGACGGTTAGTGTCAGCTATATCATATCACTGTGTGCCCTTGTTGCCCGATTGTGTCACCTAAAGTTACAGGTCTCACAATTCTATCATACCCTACTAGCTGTGCCAAGGGAGGGTAGAGCCAATTACTGGGGGTTGACAGTGGTGTGTTACAGGCTCGAAAATCATACCAGCGGCTCTCTTAGCTGGGGGTATCGCTACACATAATTAGATGCACTGATGAGGTGGCAATGATGGGCACTAATGAGGTGGTATTGATGGGCACTAATGAGGAGGCACTCATATGCGGCACTGATGGGCACTGATAGGCAGCACTGATGGGCACTGATAGGCTGCAATGATGGGCACTGATAGGCTGCAATGATGGGCACTGATAGGCTGCACTGATGGGCACTGTTGGGGCTGCACTGATCATCAGGACACTGATGATCAGTGCCTTGATTATCAGTGTAGATGTCTCCTGTCACACTTGCCGGTTATCGGCTCTCCTGTCCTCAAGCTGTGATAGTGTGTTTACATTGTGATCAGCTGCGAGTGGACACAGCTGATCACATGGTAAAGGGCCGCTGTGATTGGCCCGATCTGGGATCAGCTGTGTCCGAGCGCGCAGGGGGTGTGGTCCTGGGAGTACGTTAACCACTTGCCGACCGCTGCACGACGATGTACGCCGGCACAATGGCAGCGGTGGGTAAATGGGCGTACCTGAACGTCCCCTTTAAAATGTGGCATTGTGGGCGCGCACACGCCAGCCACGTGTTCCGTGAGCGTGCCCGTGGGTCCCGCAGACTCGATGTCGGCCGGGGGCCCGTAATCATGTCACGGAGCGGCAGAACGGGGAGATGCCTATGTAAATAAGGCATTTCCCTGTTCTGCCTAGCAACATGACAGGGATCTACTGTTCCCCGTCATCGGGAGCAGTGATCTCTGTCATGTTGTTGTGAGACCATCCCCCCTAGAGTTAGAATCACTCCCTAGGACACACTTAATCCCTTCATCGCCCCCTAGTGTTTAACCCCTTCCCTGCCAGTGTCATTTACACAGTAATCTGTGCATTTTTATAGCTCTGATTGCTGTATAAATGACAATGGTCCCAAAATAGTGTCAAAAGTGTCCGATGTGTCCGCCGCAATGTCGCCGTCACGATAAAAATCGCAAATCGCCACCATTACTAATAAAAATATATGTAGAAGAATACATATCGGCCTAAACTGAGAAAAAAAAATATTTTTTTAATATATGTTTTGGGGGGAAATTCATTATAGCAAAAAGTAAAAAATATTGCTTTTTTTTTCAAAATTGTTGCTTTTTTTTGTTTATAGCACAAAAAATAAAAACCGCAGAGGTGATCAAATACCACCGAAAGAAAGCTTTATTTGTGGGAAAAAAAGAACGTAAATTTTGTTTGGGTGCAACGTTGCACGACCGTGCAATTGTCAGTTAAAGCAACGAAGTGCCGTATTGCAAAAAATGCTCTGGTCAGGAAGGGGCTAAATTCTTTTGGGGCTGAAGTGGTTAATAGACGCCCTCCCAGAACTGGACAACCACGCTGCAGCAGTCATTTGGCTATACCGCGGTCGTCAAGTGGTTAAATACACATGGCAATATTTACAATTGGTGACTGCTAGGGACGTCTGGCCTGGGAGCTGTGGAAGTAGGACCCACGAGGACCCAACAGGGCAAACAGAAGGTGGCTACAGTATGGGTAAGATGAAAGTATGTCCATCCATATATATCACCCAGAGTTGTATATCTGGGTCCAACTGAGGTAATATAAACAAAATTAAAGTGAGGCGATAACTACAGGGTAATGGTGAACAGAAGAAACCAAATAAACGGTGAATGGTGCTGCTAAGGTTGTGCCTAGACACATAAAATGAAGAAAAGAAAAGGAAACCCATCTCTAAAAAATCAATGGGGAAGAAAAAGGTTGTAAAGAAACATAGGGATGTACAGTAGTTCCATTAGACCACCAAGTCCGCAAAACAAGTAAAAAAGATAATTAGATACCGTATTTACCCGAGTATAAGCTGACCCGAATATAAGCCGAGGCACCTAATTTTATCACAAAAAAACTGGGAAAACGAATTGACTCGAGTGTAAGCCTAGGGTGAGAATGCAGCAGCTACTGTAAGTGGAAAAGAGGGTCAACAATGCCCATTTGCAGCCTCACTGTGCCCATTTGCACGCCTCACTGTGCCCATTGCAGCCTGACCTCATTGTGCCCATTGCAGCCTGACCTCACTGTGTCCATTGCAGCCTGACCTCATTGTGCCCATTGCAGCCTGACCTGACTGTGCCCATTGCAGCCTAACCTCACTGTGCCCATTGCAGCCTGACCTCACTGTGTCCATTGCAGCCTAAGCTCACTGTGCCCATTGCAGCCTGACCTAATTGTGCCCATTGCAGCCTGACCTCACTGTGCCCATTGCAGCCTGACCTCACTGTGCCCATTGCAGCCTGACCTCACTGTGTCCATTGCAGCCTAAGCTCACTGTGCCCATTGCAGCCTGACCTCACTGTGTCCATTGCAGCCTGACCTCATTGTGCCCATTGCAGCCTGACCTGACTGTGCCCATTGCAGCCTGACCTCATTGTGCCCATTGCAGCCTGACCTCACTGTGTCCATTGCAGCCTGACCTCATTGTGCCCATTGCAGCCTGACCTGACTGTGCCCATTGCAGCCTAACCTCACTGTGCCCATTGCAGCCTGACCTCACTGTGTCCATTGCAGCCTAAGCTCACTGTGCCCATTGCAGCCTGACCTAATTGTGCCCATTGCAGCCTGACCTCACTGTGCCCATTGCAGCCTGACCTCACTGTGCCCATTGCAGCCTGACCTCACTGTGTCCATTGCAGCCTAAGCTCACTGTGCCCATTGCAGCCTGACCTCACTGTGCCCATTGCAGCCTGACCTCACCGTGCCCATTGCAGCCTGACCTCACCGTGCCCATTTAAGCCTGACCTCACTGTGCCCATTGCAGCCTGACCTCACTGTGCCCATTTCAGCCTGACCTCACTGTGCCCATTGCAGAATCACTTTGCCGATCTGTCACCTGAGTCCGTGACATGCATATTCAGACGGCGGCCGTGCAGTCAGTGTTAAAAAGTCGCGCTCCTCCTTGTCCTGTTCCGTGATAGGTGGAACACTCAGTTTCCAAGCAGTCACTGTGCTCAGTGTTCCGCCTATCACCGACGCCCTCTCGTCCTCTTGTCTATCACGGAACAGGACAAGGAGGAGCGCGACTTTTTAACACTGCACGGCCGCCGTCTGAATATGCATGTCACGGACTCAGATACACTGACTCGCGTATAAGCCGAGGGGGTCATTTTCAACCCCAAAAAAAGGGCTGAAAAACTCGGCTTATACTCGAGTATATACGGTAATTGGCGCCAAGACCCATATATGTATTCTGACGAGAATTGTATCCATTTATCTATATGTAGCACACGGACCCTTTTCCCTACCTTTGGCTCACTTGCAGGAAAAAGGCACACCATACTATATGCCCGTACCCTCCCGGTTGAGGAGGTTAAGCGGTGTTATGTATTTGGGTCCCACAGCTAGGATCTCCATCAGTTGGTTCTCATCTCCTAGGATATAGGGACAAGTCTCTGTTTTCCCCCCAAGTAATTCCAATGTCCACACCACTTTAAACTCCAACGTTGAGTTTATTTTCCCAATGTTCAGCAGATAGGGAAGGGTGGATGAGAGACAGGACAGCAAGGTTTTGGGAGGTAGGTCTAGGCACAAGTAGATATTACAATCGCTACTCTATCCCAGAGTAAGGTTTAGCTCACCCGGATAGTCTCCTGTAAAGTGGATCCTAGCAGCCAAAGTGATGCTCGGACGTTTAATCAGGTTCTTTTCCTAGATACGTTGGGGAGACTCTCTGCCACAGAATCTATCAGACCCCGAACTTCTCAGCTTTTGGTATATAAGGACAGGTGCCAGCAGCAGCACATTACTAGGCCCTTGGTGGATAGATGAATCCCTCCAGAAAGTTACCGGGCCCCTTCCTTCACCGTGAACTCTCACCGGTCCGTCAGAAAGGTCCTCCCCCGGCCTCCTCTTCTTAGAAGCGGGCTCCCTCGCGAGAGACACCCTGGGACTTCTTCTCCTCGAAGTGGGCTCCAGCTAAAGGTGCTGGGACCAGCGTTGAAGATGCAGCCCTAGGGCTAAAGGTGCCTGGGACTGATGCACACATGGCCCCATGGCACTTGGACTCCGACTCCTCTCCTCCTCCAAAGACCCCTCCCAGGCGGCGTCTGTCCCTTATGTATCTTCTCCCAGCATGCCCAGCAGGCCAACCACGTCCACTGTACTGCTGCCAAGAGAGGACACCCCAAGGCACAGCACTAGTACTGATGGTTCAACCCTGACCCATTATGGCAGTGCCACCCACAGGCCACAGGGAACTGCACACCAGTATACCACCTGGAGAAATAAAGTAGCACAACCTATAAAACAGAACGGTCTGAGCCCAACTACTATCTCAGACCAGCCCCTAAATTTGGGTATATAGCTCCCCTAAATGGGGTGGGCGCTACATATACATTGGTAACTAATCATCTCTACTATGTATTCAGTGGCTGAGTGTGTTGCACCTCATATAAAGTCCCAGGGCAAACCAATGTTTTTTATGGATATTTTATGTCCCTCGACCTCACAATAACAATTTTTGTGTCAAGTGACCCTACAACGGTATTTCTCAAAGCATGCTCCTCAACGTTCATTGATTCCAGGGCTGTCTAGTATTTTTTTGCATACATTTGAATATAGACAGAGTGAAATACCTTCAATGTGGTGCCCCCCCCAACAGTAAGAGCCTTCACTGCACATAGATTACACGGCCCGCTGAACAGCCCAAGGCTTGCGAAGCTGCTGAGTAAAGCTATCATCCACTTTTGCTCTCCTACTTGGAGGATCAAGAGCCCACTTGTAAGGCAGATGAAGGATATCCTGCTGTTCATCACCGCTCTCCGAAAAACTAGAATTAATCTTTATATTGCTGTACTTGTCTAGGTCCCCCATGTGGCGGAGTTCCCAAGGCTTTTTGTCGGTAGAAAACATTCCTTCCAACTCAAATATGGGAGGCACAGCGGGTAAGTGGTTAGAACTCTTCCCTTGAAGCACCAAGGTGCCAAAATCATTCCTTACTAGGGAAGTTGCGCACAATTTATACAAGTTGGGGCCAGTGTTTATGGGCTTTTCTTCACATCAGAACTTCTTCTCCCTCTATACAGGTTCATGGGGATGCAAAAACTGCTTGAAGCAAGTCAAATGCAGGTAAGAAGAAGGTCAAATGAAGCCTCAGAAGCAACGAAAATAAGACAGCCCAAAGCCCATCCACACCGACCCTTAAGCCTAGTACACACCATTCGTTTTTTTTGCGTTTAAAATGCCCCTGTCCCCGGTAGCTCGCGATCAGAAGCGAACGCTTACCTAAGTCCCACCCACATATGTAAACACTGTTCAAACCACATATGTGAGGTATTGCCGCATGCGTTAGAGTGCGTGCAATAATTCTAGGACTAGACCTCCTCTGTAACTCTAACCCGGTAACCTGTAAAAAAATTAAAGCGTCGCCTATGGAGATTTTTAAGTACCGAAGTTTGGCGCCATTCCATGAGTGTGCGCAATTTTAAAGCGTGACATGTTAGGTATCTATTTACTCGGCTTAACATCCTCTTTCATATTTTCCCCAAACATTTAGCTAACTTTACTGTTTTGTTATTTTTTAATTCATAAAACCATTTTTTTTCCAAAAAAAAGGCGTTTGAAAAATTATTGCGCAAATACTGTGCAGGGAAAAAAGTTGCAATGACTGTCATTTTATTCCCTAGGGTGTCTGCTAAAAAAACATATATAATGTTTGGGGGTTTTGAGTATTTTTTAGCAAAAGAATGAAGATTTGTACATGTAGGAGAGAAGTGCCAGAATAGGCCCGGTATTGAGGTGGTAAAAAAAGCCCAGTGTTGAAGTGGTTAACCACTAGCCTGTGTACGGCCCTTTAACCACTAGCCTGTGTACGGCCCTTGACCCACTAGCATGTGTACGGCCCTTTAACCACTAGCCTGTGTACGGCCCTTTAACCACTAGCCTGTGTACGGCCCTTGAACCACTAGCATGTGTACGGCCCTTTAATCACTAGCCTGTGTACGGCCCTTTACCACTAGCCTGTGTACGGCCCTTGAACCACTAGCCTGTGTACGGCCCTTGAACCACTAGCCTGTGTACGGCCCTTTAACCACTAGCCTGTGTACGGCCCTTTAACCACTAGCCTGTGTACGGCCCTTTAACCACTAGCCTGTGTACGGCCCTTTAACCACTAGCCTGTGTATGGCCCTTTAACCACTAGCCTGTGTACGGCCCTTTAACCACTAGCCTGTGTACGGCCCTTGAACCACTAGCCTGTGTACGGCCCTTTAACCACTAGCCTGTGTACGGCCCTTTAACCACTAGCATGTGTACGGCCCTTTAACCACTAGCCTGTGTACGGCCCTTTAACCACTAGCCTGTGTACGGCCCTTTAACCACTAGCCTGTGTACGGCCCTTGACCCACTAGCATGTGTACGGCCCTTTAACCACTAGCCTGTGTACGGCCCTTTAACCACTAGCCTGTGTACGGCCCTTGAACCACTAGCATGTGTACGGCCCTTTAATCACTAGCCTGTGTACGGCCCTTTACCACTAGCCTGTGTACGGCCCTTGAACCACTAGCCTGTGTACGGCCCTTGAACCACTAGCCTGTGTACGGCCCTTTAACCACTAGCCTGTGTACGGCCCTTTAACCACTAGCCTGTGTACGGCCCTTTAACCACTAGCCTGTGTACGGCCCTTTAACCACTAGCCTGTGTATGGCCCTTTAACCACTAGCCTGTGTACGGCCCTTTAACCACTAGCCTGTGTACGGCCCTTGAACCACTAGCCTGTGTACGGCCCTTTAACCACTAGCCTGTGTACGGCCCTTTAACCACTAGCATGTGTACGGCCCTTTAACCACTAGCCTGTGTACGGCCCTTGAACCACTAGCCTGTGTACGGCCCTTGAACCACTAGCCTGTGTACGGCCCTTGAACCACTAGCATGTGTACGGCCCTTTAATCACTAGCCTGTGTACGGCCCTTTACCACTAGCCTGTGTACGGCCCTTGAACCACTAGCCTGTGTACGGCCCTTGAATCACTAGCCTGTGTACGGCCCTTTAACCACTAGCCTGTGTACGGCCCTTTAACCACTAGCCTGTGTACGGCCCTTTAACCACTAGCCTGTGTACGGCCCTTGAACCACTAGCCTGTGTACGACCCTTTAACCACTAGCCTGTGTACGGCCCTTGAACCACTAGCCTGTGTACGGCCCTTTAACCACTAGCCTACCAGGGCAATTTTTTGTGCAAATGTTAAAAAATGTTGCTAGAAATTACTGTACACCTCCCAAACATTCTATATTCTCTGAAAGCAGAGACCCTGGAGAATAAAATGGTGGTAGTTGCAATGTTTTATGTTGCACGGTATTTGCGCAGTTGCTTATCAAACACATACACTGTACTACCAAAAGTATTGGGACACCTGCCTTTGCACGCACATGAACCTTAATGGCATCCCAGTCTTAGTTCGTAAGATTGGCCCACCCTTTGCAGCTATAACAGCTTCAACTCTACTGGGAAGGCTGTCCACAAGGTTTAGGAGTGTGTTCTGTTTGATCTATGAGTCCTCCTGCCATTGTAATCTCTGTCAATGGATGATGCAACCGCATCCAGATGCCTGGAGGGAGAAGAAGACCCTGCACGAATGTGGGGCAAGGATGGTTTGTGGATGGTGGGCTTCAGAATGGCACTGTGATGCATATTACACCCTAAATATGGATGTAACATAAAAAAAACCTGTAAACGATCTATTTAGCCTTTAAAACTGAAGTTTAGCTATGGCAATTTTTTTTATAGCTACAGCGTGGCTCAATATACGCTATATTGTCAAAAGTATTGGGACGTCTGCCTTTACACCCACATGAACTTCAATGGCATCCCAGTCTTATGCCGCGTACACACGACCGTTTTTAATGTCATTGAAAAAAACGGCATTTTTCTTGACGTGATTCTTCTCAAGCCTGCCTTGCCTACACACTATCGTGAAAAAAAATGTTTGAGCAAAGCGCGGTGACGTACAACACGTACGACGGCACTATAAAGGGGAAGTTCCATTCGGGTGGGGCCACCCTTCATGTTAGTAAAGTTTGTTGAGAGACGATTTGCGCTTTTCAGCCTCGTGCTTTTCAGTCCGTTACAGCGTGACGAATGTGCTATCTCCATTACAAACGCTAGTTTTACCAGAACGAGCGCTCCCGTCTCATCACTTGATTCTGAGCATGCGCATTTTTTTTTCACGTCGTTAAAGCCCACACACGGACGTTTTTCATGACGAGAAAAACAACGATGTGAAAAACAACGAGAAAAATTTGAGCATGTTCCAATTTTTTCTTGCCCATTTTTCACATCGTGAAAAATGCTCGGAAGCCCACACACGATCGTTTTTAATGACAATTTTAAAAAATTGCATTTTTCTCGTCATTAAAAATGGCCGTGTGTACGCGGCATCAGTCCGTAGGGTTCAATAGTGAGTTGGCCCACCCTTTGCAGCTATAACAACTTCAACTCTTCTGGGAAGGCTGTCCACAAGGTTTAGGAGTGTGTCTATGGGAATGTTTGACCATTCTTCCAGAAGCGTATTTGTAAGGTCAGGCACTGATTTTGGACGAGAAGGCCTGGCAGTCTCCGCTCTAATTCATCCCAAAGGTGTTCTATGGGGTTGAGGTCAGGACTCTGTGCAGGCCAGTCAAGTTCCTCCACCCCAAACTCGCTCATCCATGTCTTTATGGACCTTGCTTTGTGCACTGGTGAGCAGTCATGTTGGAACAGGAAGGGGTCATCCCCCAAACTGTTCCCACAAAGTTGGGAGCATGAAATTGTCCAAAATGTCTTGGTATGCTGACACCTTAAGAGTTCCTTTCACTGGAACTGAGGGGCCACGCCCAACCCCTGAAAAACAACCCCAAATCCCCCCCCCTCCACCAAATGATTTGGACCAGTGCACAAAGCAAGGTCCATAAAGACATGGATGAGCGAGTTTGGGGTGGAGGAATTTGACTGGCCTGCACAGAGTCCTGACCTCAACCCAATAGAACACCTTTGCGATGAATTAGCGCGGAGACTGCAAGCCAGACCTTCTCATCCACATCAGTGCCTGACTTCACAAATGCGGTTTTGGAAGAATGGTCAAACATTCCCATAGACACCCTCCTAAACCTTGTGGACAGCCTTCCCAGAAGAGTTGAAGCTGTTATAGCTGTAAAGGGTGGGCCAACTCAATATTGAACCCTACGGACTAAGACTGGGATACCATTAAAGTTCATGTGCGTGTAAAGGCAGGTGTCCCAATACTTTTGACAATATAGTGTATATTGGGTCATGCTGTAGCTATAAAAAAATAGCCATAGCTAAACTTAAATTTTAAAGGCTAAATAAATCTTTCACAGGGTGTTTCATGTTACATCCATATTTAGGGTGTAATTGCATCGTAGTGGCATTCTGAAGCCCACCACCCCCCAAACCATCCTTGCCCCACATTCCTGCAGGGTCTTCTTCTTCTCCCTCCAGGCGTCTGTTTCATTTTGCACATCTGGCTCCACACACGCGGTTGCATCATCCATTGACAGAGATTACAATGGCAGGACGATTCGTAGATCAAACAAGTGTTGTGACATTACCGCACATCTAGTCCAATCATACTTCCTCCAGCTCCATAACTTACCTTGGTGGGGACCTGGGGGTTGGAGGAATAGTCTGCAGGAGCCTGTGAATTGCACCCGTGATTCACTGATTGCCAAAGGTGTCCGCAGCCTATTGCATTAGGCTGTGCACCCCAAACATGCATCCGTGCGTGTAGACTATGCTTCAGTTATGTATGAACACAGTGAGTGACGGATCACACACTGTGTTCATTCGCAAAGGGAAGGGCTATTGAATTGAAACTAAGAGGTTGGGACTTTTAGGTGAGGCCAGCTAGATGTACCTCCATCCCCGATAGGTTGATATAGAAGAACTAAATTTTTGGGACTTTGAATTGAAGCGTGCAGCCAGGAAAATAGCATTGCATGGTACTATAATGCTGTCTGGTGGTGGAACCATCGATAGTGCCATATATAATGCATAGACATGTAGTAACCATCATAGTAAAGTAAAAAACTTTTATTCCATGACATGATACATAGTAATAAATTAACAGAATAGCATAATGACACACTGATAGCATATTGGCCTAGAGCCACAGTAATGACGACACACCAGACTAGTTGCAACGTATTCCCACATTAAGTAATATATAGGTATATCCCAGTGAACCGTAATCATGGTATCTTGAATAAAAAGAACAGCAGGGAAGGCATCTATTATCTTGACGCGTTTCGTAGCTGTAGCGCTACTCTTCAGGAGCAGATGCAGAGATATTGTCTAAGGATGTTTAAAAGTAGATATGATGAGTGATCGAGTAAAAATGTAATAAAGACTATAGAAAAATAAAAATAGTAAAAATTGGTCACTCATACTTGCAAGTAGTGATGAGCCGAACACCCCCGGGTTCGGTTCGCACCAGAACCCGCGAACGGACCGAAAGTTCGAACGAACATTAGAACCCTATTAAATACAATGGATGCGAACGTTCGAATTCTAAAGTGCTAATTATAACAACTATTATGCATGTTATTGTCCTAAAAAGGGTTTGGGAACCCGGGTTCTGCACCAGGGGACATGTATCAATGCAAAAATAAGTTTTAAAAACGGTCGTTTTCCGGGAGCAGTCATTTTAATGATGCATAAAGTGAAAAAAAAAAAGTCAAATATTCCTTTAAATATCGTACCTGGGGGGTGTCTAAAGTATGCCTGTGAAGTGCCACGTGTTTCCCGTGTTTAGAACTGTCCCTGCACAAAATGACACTTCTAAAGGAAAAAAAAGCCATTTAAAACTGCTTGCGGCTTTAATGTAATGTCTGGTCCCGGTAATATGGATGAAAATCTTTAAGAAAAATGGCATAGCTACCCCATGACCCCCCCCCCTACCCCAGCCCATTACCAGCCCCTTTGGGTCTTGTATGGATATTAAGGGGAACCCCGCACATAAAATAAAAAAGGCCCTATATACTCTGAACAGCCGTATACAGGCGGTGCATACAAGACAGGGACTGTAGGTTTGTTCTTATGTAGAATCTGTTTGTAATTTTGAACAGGTACATTGTTGAAGTGTAGCTCCAGACCAAAAATCTATTTTTAAACTTTTTGGAAAACATAGGTAAGGGTTATCACCCCTGTAACATTTGTTTTGCTGTCTGTGCCCCTGTTCAGAACATTTCACCTCACTTTCCGTCCTAATGACAACTGTTTTTGAAATGTGGTGTTTTTCTTGAAACAAGGATTGCTGATAAAGCATCAGTACAGAGGAGACACCTTTCTCCCATATTTATTCTTACAGGAGAGAATTTTCCTTCCTAGTGGTAGATTTCCTCTCACTTCCTGTTGTCTTCTTGCGTTTGCAAGTAGGAGTCGTTTGTAAGTTGGATGTTTGAAAGTAGGGACCTGCCGTATATACTCTGCAGAAATAGGCCCCTTAGTTGTTGGTGTTGGCACAACACTGTAAGCACTCACAGTTACTCTTGGTTGGTGCTGGAACGCCCTGCTGTCAACTATTATATCAGGAATTTTAATTACATATAATTGTTGAACAGTGGTAGTAAAAATTGGGCCTTTGATGGTGGTGCTGGTGCCACAACACTGTAAGCCCTGACAGTTACTCTTGGTGGGTGCAGCAATGGGCCCTGCTGTGAATTATTAGATCAAGAATTGTAATTACATGCCCCTGTTGAACAGGGGCTGAAAAATTGGGCCTTAGGCACTGGTGGCACAACACTGCAACCCTTCACAGATACTGTACTTGGAGCACAGCAATGAGCCCTGTTGCAAAGTATTGCTTCAAAAATTGTAATGACACGCCCCTGTTAAACAGGGGCTGAAAAATTGGGCCTTAGGCACTGGTGGCACAACACTGCAACTCCTCACAGATACTGTACTTGGAGCACAGCAATGAGCCCTGTTGCAAAGTATTGCTTCAAAAATTGTAATTACACGCCACTGTTAAACAGGGGCTGAAAAATTGGGCGTTAGGCACTGGTGGCGGCACCCATAAACAAAAATGATCTTCCAAGCTATCATCATCAATCGTATCATTGAGGACTCGGAGGAGGAGGATAGGCAGTCAACATAACAGCACAGGCACTCAGCATCAGCATCAGTCTTGAAGGGATGTGACATTTTTAAATCAATTAGTCTGTTATATCAGCATCAGGTGTGTGGTAGCTGGTGGTGATCCAAGACTGGTTCATCTTGATGAAAGTCAGTCGATCAACCGAGTCGGTGGACAGGCGCACCCTGTGATCCGTGACAAATCCTCCAGCAGCACTGAATGTGCGTTCCGAAAGAACGCTGGATGCAGGACAGGCCAGTAGCTCAATTGCATACTGTGCAAGCTCTGGCCAGTGATCCATCCTCAAGACCCAGTAAGCCAGAGGATTTTCGGTGGGGAAGGTGTCCAAGTCTGACCTTGCCCCTAGATATTCCTGCACCATGTTTATCAGACGCTGGCGATGGTTGCTGGAACCGATCATACTTTGGGGCTGCGGACTAAAGAATTGTCTGAACGCATCGGTCAGACGGCCACCTTCCCCACCGCTCCTTCTTTGACTGGCCGAAGCCTCAGCAACTCGTTGTCCAGGACCAGGAGTTTGCAACCTCCCAGTCTCTGGGAACGCGTTGCACAGACCTTTCTGCAAGGCCTCCCGGAGTTGTCTCATCCTCTGCTCCCTCTGCGACGGTAACATAAGGTCCGCAACCTTACCCTTGTACCGTGGATCAAGGAGAGTGGCCAGCCAGTAATGGTCCCTCTCCTTGATCCGAAGAATACGAGGATCCTTCCGCAGACTTTGCAGGATCAGGGAGGCCATGCAGCGTAGGTTTGCTGAGGCATTCGCTCCGGAGTCCTCTGGGTCACTAAGGACGACATGATCCGCAGCCACCTCCTCCCAGCCACGTACAAGTCCACTGGTTTCTTGGGACTGTAAATCATCCCTAAAAGACTGCTGCTGATGATGCTGAGTGCCAGCCTCCACCTCCATGCTGACACAATCCTCCTCCTCCTCCTCCTCCTCCTCCTCCTCCTCTTCCTGTGCGATGGGTGGGACAGAAGGAACACTGTCTGGGTAAAGGGGGCCTTGAGAGGCAAGGAAGTCCTCCTCTTCCTGCCTCTGTTCTGCCTCAAGTGCCCTGTCCATTATTCCACGCAGCGTGTGCTCCAACAGGTGGACAAGAGGTACAGTGTCACTGATGCATGCACTGTCACTGCTCACCATCCTCGTGGCCTCCTCAAATGGTGCCAGGACAGTGCATGCATCCCTGATCATGCCCCACTGGCGTGGAGAAAAAAAACCAAGCTCCCCTGACCCTGTCCTGGTGCCGTAGTCGCACAGGTACTCATTGATGGCCCTCTGCTGCGTGTGCAGCCGCTGCAGCATGGCCAACGTTGAGTTCCACCTGGTGGGCATGTCACATATAAGGCGGTTCTTGGGCAGGTTCAACTCCTTTTGCAGCTCAGCCAGGCGAGCACTGGCATTATAAGATCTGCGGAAATGCACACAGACTTTCCTGGCCTGCCTCAGGACATCCTGTAAGCCCGGGTACCTGCCCAAGAACCGCTGCACCACCAGGTTAAGGACGTGAGCCACACAGGGCACATGGGTCAGTTGTCCCTGTCGGAGGGCGGAGAGGAGGTTGGTGCCATTGTCGCAAACCACCATTCCTGGCTTAAGCTGGCGTGGCGTCAACCACCTCTCGGCCTGGCCCTGCAGAGCAGACAGGACCTCTGCCCCAGTGTGGCTTCTGTCCCCCAAACACACCAGCGCAAGCACGGCATGGCATCTTTTTGCCTGCGTACTTGCGTAGCCCCGTGAACGGCTACGGAGCACCGCTGGTTCATAGGACAAACCACAGGAAGAGGCCATGGAGGAAGAAGAAGAGGAGGGGGTGGAGGAGAGAGGTGTGTCACAACCAGTAGTAGCATTTTGGAGGCGTGGCGGTGGGACAACCTCCAACACTACTGCACCTTGTCCTGAATCCTTCCCAGCTGCCAAAAGAGTGACCCAATGGGCCGTGAAAGAAAGGTAACGTCCCTGTCCATGCCTGCTGGACCATGAGTCAGCGGTAATATGCACCTTACCGCTGACCGCCCTGTCCAGCGAGGCCAAGACATTGCCTTCCACATGCCGGTAGAGAGCCGGAATAGCCTTCCGTGAGAAAAAGTGGCGTTTGGGAACCTGCCACTGAGGAACCGCACATTGCACAAACTCACGGAAGGGGGCCGAGTCTACCAACTGAAAAGGCAGCAGTTGAAGCGCTAGCAATTTAGCCAAGCTAGCATTCAACCGCTGGGCATGTGGATGGCTGGGAGTGAACTTCTTTCGACGGTCCAGCAGCTGGGGCAGGGAAATTTGCCTGCTAGAATCGGACGTCGGTGTACTGCTAGCAGAGTGGGCGCAAGTACTTGGCTGTGACACACCTAATTCTACACCTTCATTCCTCTCAGTGCATGTTTCAGAGAGGACTGAAGTTATAGTGGGGTTGGAGATCCCAGCTGATGCGGTGCAAGGAGAGGTCCGCTTTGTTCTTTGGTGTGGGTCTTTGAGGTAGGCTTGCCAACGAGCTGCATGGCAGGTCAACATATGTCTGGTCAGGCATGTGGTACCCAAGCGGCTGATGTTTTGGCCACGCGATATACGCTTGAGACATATGTTGCAAACAGCAGCTGTGCGATCTGATGCACTAGCCTCAAAAAAGGCCCACACCAAAGAACTTTTTGAATGACGGGCAGAGGCAGCGCCCTGCACAGGCGGAGCTCTGCGGTGTGATTCCGTCGGTGTACTGCCCTTACGCTGGCCACCAAAGGGCATCCTGCCTCGTTGGAGATGTGCCTCCTCCTCATCCTCCTCCTCCTCCTCTCTCCTATTAGGCACCCACGTGGAGTCATTGACCTCATCATCCCCTCCCTCCTCATCACTGGAGCCAATCTGGCAGTATGCTGCAGCTGCTGGAACATGACTGCCAGATTGGTGTCCTTCTTGAGCATCCCCTCTGTCTGCTCTCACGCTACTGCCTTCCTCTAGCTGGGTTTCATCATCAGACCCTTCGAAACGCTGGGCATCCTCCTGGAGCATGTACCCAACACTGTGCTGAAACAGTTCGGGGGACTCCTCAGGAGGAGGACATGGTGGGTCTAGGGAAGGAGTGACTGATGATTTGTCTGACATTGATACCAGGGAAGACGACGCTTTGGCAGCTGCTTTTCCAGTACCCTGAGCCTGGGTGAGAGAGGATGAGGAGGAGGAGGAGGGCTTGGTCATCCACTCTACCAAGTCTTCGGCATGATGTGGCTCAACATGTCCAGCTGCCGAAAAGAAGGACAAGCGTGTCCCATGGCCATGTGCTGATGACAATGCACCGCGTCCACGACCAGCACTGTTGCCCCCAGACACAGAGCCTGCTTGCCCTCTTTTATTGCCTCCTGACTGTCTGCCTCTCCTTGTTTGCCTTCCAGACATTCTAATAGATGGCCTGCAGGGAGATGGGAAAAAAGCAATAAGGGCTACCTTCAGGTGTCCTTCTCTGTCCCTTGAAACAAGGACTTTCACAGTGAAAGAAACTGACACTGTCCCTACCTAGAGTTTTCTATCCCTAGAATAAATGTTTTTTTTAATCACAATATAGCACAAGGACAATTCACTCAATGTCTCTCCAGGTCCCTGGAAACAAGGACTTGCAGAGTGAAAGAAACTGACACTGTCCCTACCTAGAGTTTTCTGTCCCTAGAATAAATGTTTTTTTTAAGCACAATATAGCACAAGGAAAATTAACTCACTGTCCTTACAGGTCCCTGGAAACAAGGACTTGCAGAGTGAAAGAAACTGACACTGTCCCTACCTAGAGTTTTCTGTCCCTAGAATAAATGTTTTTTTTAAGCACAATATAGCACAAGGACAATTAACTCACTGTCCTTACAGGTCCCTGGAAACAAGGACTTGCAGAGTGAAAAAAAAAAAACACTCTCCCTACCTAGAGTTTTCTGTCCCTAGAAAAAATGTTTTTTTTAAGCACAATATAGCACAAGGACAATTAACTCACTGTCCTTACAGGTCCCTGGAAACAAGGACTTGCAGAGTGAAAGAAAAAAAACACTCTCCCTACCTACAGTTTTCTGTCCCTAGAAAAAATGTTTTTTTTAATCACAATATAGCACAAGGAAAATTAACTCACTGTCCTTACAGGTCCCTGGAAACAAGGACTTGCAGAGTGAAAGAAAAAAAACACTCTCCCTACCTACAGTTTTCTGTCCCTAGAAAAAATGTTTTTTTTAATCACAATATAGCACAAGGAAAATTAACTCACTGTCCTTACAGGTCCCTGGAAACAAGGACTTGCAGAGTGAAAGAAACTGACACTGTCCCTACCTAGAGTTTTCTGTCCCTAGAATAAATGTTTTTTTTAATCACAATATAGCACAAGGACAATTCACTCAATGTCTCTCCAGGTCCCTGGAAACAAGGACTTGCAGAGTGAAAGAAACTGACACTGTCCCTACCTAGAGTTTTCTGTCCCTAGAATAAATGTTTTTTTTAAGCACAATATAGCACAAGGACAATTAACTCACTGTCCTTACAGGTCCCTGGAAACAAGGACTTGCAGAGTGAAAAAAAAAAAAAACTCTCCCTACCTAGAGTTTTCTGTCCCTAGAAAAAATGTTTTTTTTAATCACAATATAGCACAAGGACAATTAACTCACTGTCCTTACAGGTCCCTGGAAACAAGGACTTGCAGAGTGAAAGAAAAAAAACACTCTCCCTACCTACAGTTTTCTGTCCCTAGAAAAAATGTTTTTTTTAATCACAATATAGCACAAGGAAAATTAACTCACTGTCCTTACAGGTCCCTGGAAACAAGGACTTGCAGAGTGAAAGAAACTGACACTGTCCCTACCTAGAGTTTTCTGTCCCTAGAATAAATGTTTTTTTTAATCACAATATAGCACAAGGAAAATTAACTCACTGTCCTTACAGGTCCCTGGAAACAAGGACTTGCAGAGTGAAAGAAACTGACACTGTCCCTACCTAGAGTTTTCTGTCCCTAGAATAAATGTTTTTTTTAATCACAATATAGCACAAGGAAAATTAACTCACTGTCCTTACAGGTCCCTGGAAACAAGGACTTGCAGAGTGAAAGCAACTGACACTGTCCCTACCTAGAGTTTTCTGTCCCTAGAATAAATGTTTTTTTTAATCACAATATAGCACAAGGACAATTCACTCAATGTCTCTCCAGGTCCCTGGAAACAAGGACTTGCAGAGTGAAAGAAACTGACACTGTCCCTACCTAGAGTTTTCTGTCCCTAGAATAAATGTTTTTTTTAAGCACAATATAGCACAAGGACAATTAACTCACTGTCCTTACAGGTCCCTGGAAACAAGGACTTGCAGAGTGAAAGAAAAAAAACACTCTCCCTACCTACAGTTTTCTGTCCCTAGAAAAAATGTTTTTTTTAATCACAATATAGCACAAGGAAAATTAACTCACTGTCCTTACAGGTCCCTGGAAACAAGGACTTGCAGAGTGAAAGAAACTGACACTGTCCCTACCTAGAGTTTTCTGTCCCTAGAATAAATGTTTTTTTTAATCACAATATAGCACAAGGAAAATTAACTCACTGTCCTTACAGGTCCCTGGAAACAAGGACTTGCAGAGTGAAAGAAACTGACACTGTCCCTACCTAGAGTTTTCTGTCCCTAGAAAAAATGTTTTTTTTAAGCACAATATAGCACAAGGACAATTAACTCACTGTCCTTACAGGTCCCTGGAAACAAGGACTTGCAGAGTGAAAGAAAAAAAACACTCTCCCTACCTACAGTTTTCTGTCCCTAGAAAAAATGTTTTTTTTAATCACAATATAGCACAAGGAAAATTAACTCACTGTCCTTACAGGTCCCTGGAAACAAGGACTTGCAGAGTGAAAGAAAAAAAACACTCTCCCTACCTACAGTTTTCTGTCCCTAGAAAAAATGTTTTTTTTAATCACAATATAGCACAAGGAAAATTAACTCACTGTCCTTACAGGTCCCTGGAAACAAGGACTTGCAGAGTGAAAGAAACTGACACTGTCCCTACCTAGAGTTTTCTGTCCCTAGAATAAATGTTTTTTTTAATCACAATATAGCACAAGGACAATTCACTCAATGTCTCTCCAGGTCCCTGGAAACAAGGACTTGCAGAGTGAAAGAAACTGACACTGTCCCTACCTAGAGTTTTCTGTCCCTAGAATAAATGTTTTTTTTAAGCACAATATAGCACAAGGACAATTAACTCACTGTCCTTACAGGTCCCTGGAAACAAGGACTTGCAGAGTGAAAAAAAAAAAAAACTCTCCCTACCTAGAGTTTTCTGTCCCTAGAAAAAATGTTTTTTTTAATCACAATATAGCACAAGGACAATTAACTCACTGTCCTTACAGGTCCCTGGAAACAAGGACTTGCAGAGTGAAAGAAAAAAAACACTCTCCCTACCTACAGTTTTCTGTCCCTAGAAAAAATGTTTTTTTTAATCACAATATAGCACAAGGAAAATTAACTCACTGTCCTTACAGGTCCCTGGAAACAAGGACTTGCAGAGTGAAAGAAACTGACACTGTCCCTACCTAGAGTTTTCTGTCCCTAGAATAAATGTTTTTTTTAATCACAATATAGCACAAGGAAAATTAACTCACTGTCCTTACAGGTCCCTGGAAACAAGGACTTGCAGAGTGAAAGAAAAAAAACACTCTCCCTACCTAGAGTTTTCTGTCCCTAGAAAAAATGTTTTTTTTAATCACAATATAGCACAAGGAAAATTAACTCACTGTCCTTACAGGTCCCTGGAAACAAGGACTTGCAGAGTGAAAGAAACTGACACTGTCCCTACCTAGAGTTTTCTGTCCCTAGAATAAATGTTTTTTTTAATCACAATATAGCACAAGGACAATTCACTCAATGTCTCTCCAGGTCCCTGGAAACAAGGACTTGCAGAGTGAAAGAAACTGACACTGTCCCTACCTAGAGTTTTCTGTCCCTAGAATAAATGTTTTTTTTAAGCACAATATAGCACAAGGACAATTAACTCACTGTCCTTACAGGTCCCTGGAAACAAGGACTTGCAGAGTGAAAGAAAAAAAACACTCTCCCTACCTACAGTTTTCTGTCCCTAGAAAAAATGTTTTTTTTAATCACAATATAGCACAAGGAAAATTAACTCACTGTCCTTACAGGTCCCTGGAAACAAGGACTTGCAGAGTGAAAGAAACTGACACTGTCCCTACCTAGAGTTTTCTGTCCCTAGAATAAATGTTTTTTTTAATCACAATATAGCACAAGGAAAATTAACTCACTGTCCTTACAGGTCCCTGGAAACAAGGACTTGCAGAGTGAAAGAAACTGACACTGTCCCTACCTAGAGTTTTCTGTCCCTAGAATAAATGTTTTTTTTAAGCACAATATAGCACAAGGACAATTAACTCACTGTCCTTACAGGTCCCTGGAAACAAGGACTTGCAGAGTGAAAGAAAAAAAACACTCTCCCTACCTACAGTTTTCTGTCCCTAGAAAAAATGTTTTTTTTAATCACAATATAGCACAAGGAAAATTAACTCACTGTCCTTACAGGTCCCTGGAAACAAGGACTTGCAGAGTGAAAGAAACTGACACTGTCCCTACCTAGAGTTTTCTGTCCCTAGAATAAATGTTTTTTTTAATCACAATATAGCACAAGGAAAATTAACTCACTGTCCTTACAGGTCCCTGGAAACAAGGACTTGCAGAGTGAAAGAAACTGACACTGTCCCTACCTAGAGTTTTCTGTCCCTAGAATAAATGTTTTTTTTAAGCACAATATAGCACAAGGACAATTAACTCACTGTCCTTACAGGTCCCTGGAAACAAGGACTTGCAGAGTGAAAGAAAAAAAACACTCTCCCTACCTACAGTTTTCTGTCCCTAGAAAAAATGTTTTTTTTAATCACAATATAGCACAAGGAAAATTAACTCACTGTCCTTACAGGTCCCTGGAAACAAGGACTTGCAGAGTGAAAGAAACTGACACTGTCCCTACCTAGAGTTTTCTGTCCCTAGAATAAATGTTTTTTTTAATCACAATATAGCACAAGGACAATTCACTCAATGTCTCTCCAGGTCCCTGGAAACAAGGACTTGCAGAGTGAAAGAAACTGACACTGTCCCTACCTAGAGTTTTCTGTCCCTAGAATAAATGTTTTTTTTAAGCACAATATAGCACAAGGACAATTAACTCACTGTCCTTACAGGTCCCTGGAAACAAGGACTTGCAGAGTGAAAGAAAAAAAACACTCTCCCTACCTACAGTTTTCTGTCCCTAGAAAAAATGTTTTTTTTAATCACAATATAGCACAAGGAAAATTAACTCACTGTCCTTACAGGTCCCTGGAAACAAGGACTTGCAGAGTGAAAGAAACTGACACTGTCCCTACCTAGAGTTTTCTGTCCCTAGAATAAATGTTTTTTTTAATCACAATATAGCACAAGGAAAATTAACTCACTGTCCTTACAGGTCCCTGGAAACAAGGACTTGCAGAGTGAAAGAAACTGACACTGTCCCTACCTAGAGTTTTCTGTCCCTAGAATAAATGTTTTTTTTAAGCACAATATAGCACAAGGACAATTAACTCACTGTCCTTACAGGTCCCTGGAAACAAGGACTTGCAGAGTGAAAGAAAAAAAACACTCTCCCTACCTACAGTTTTCTGTCCCTAGAAAAAATGTTTTTTTTAATCACAATATAGCACAAGGAAAATTAACTCACTGTCCTTACAGGTCCCTGGAAACAAGGACTTGCAGAGTGAAAGAAACTGACACTGTCCCTACCTAGAGTTTTCTGTCCCTAGAATAAATGTTTTTTTTAATCACAATATAGCACAAGGAAAATTAACTCACTGTCCTTACAGGTCCCTGGAAACAAGGACTTGCAGAGTGAAAGAAACTGACACTGTCCCTACCTAGAGTTTTCTGTCCCTAGAATAAATGTTTTTTTTAAGCACAATATAGCACAAGGACAATTAACTCACTGTCCTTACAGGTCCCTGGAAACAAGGACTTGCAGAGTGAAAGAAAAAAAACACTCTCCCTACCTACAGTTTTCTGTCCCTAGAAAAAATGTTTTTTTTAATCACAATATAGCACAAGGAAAATTAACTCACTGTCCTTACAGGTCCCTGGAAACAAGGACTTGCAGAGTGAAAGAAACTGACACTGTCCCTACCTAGAGTTTTCTGTCCCTAGAATAAATGTTTTTTTTAATCACAATATAGCACAAGGAAAATTAACTCACTGTCCTTACAGGTCCCTGGAAACAAGGACTTGCAGAGTGAAAGAAACTGACACTGTCCCTACCTAGAGTTTTCTGTCCCTAGAATAAATGTTTTTTTTAAGCACAATATAGCACAAGGACAATTAACTCACTGTCCTTACAGGTCCCTGGAAACAAGGACTTGCAGAGTGAAAGAAACTGACACTGTCCCTACCTAGAGTTTTCTGTCCCTAGAATAAATGTTTTTTTTAATCACAATATAGCACAAGGAAAATTAACTCACTGTCCTTACAGGTCCCTGGAAACAAGGACTTGCAGAGTGAAAGAAACTGACACTGTCCCTACCTAGAGTTTTCTGTCCCTAGAATAAATGTTTTTTTTAATCACAATATAGCACAAGGACAATTAACTCACTGTCCTTACAGGTCCCTGGAAACAAGGACTTGCAGAGTGAAAGAAACTGACACTGTCCCTACCTAGAGTTTTCTGTCCCTAGAATAAATGTTTTTTTTAAGCACAATATAGCACAAGGACAATTAACTCACTGTCCTTACAGGTCCCTGGAAACAAGGACTTGCAGAGTGAAAGAAACTGACACTGTCCCTACCTAGAGTTTTCTGTCCCTAGAATAAATGTTTTTTTTAAGCACAATATAGCACAAGGACAATTAACTCACTGTCCTTACAGGTCCCTGGAAACAAGGACTTGCAGAGTGAAAGAAACTGACACTGTCCCTACCTAGAGTTTTCTATCCCTAGAATAAATGTTTTTTTTAATCACAATATAGCACAAGGAAAATTAACTCACTGTCCTTACAGGTCCCTGGAAACAAGGACTTGCAGAGTGAAAGAAACTGACACTGTCCCTACCTAGAGTTTTCTGTCCCTAGAATAAATGTTTTTTTTAATCACAATATAGCACAAGGACAATTAACTCACTGTCCTTACAGGTCCCTGGAAACAAGGACTTGCAGAGTGAAAGAAACTGACACTGTCCCTACCTAGAGTTTTCTGTCCCTAGAATAAATGTTTTTTTTAAGCACAATATAGCACAAGGACAATTAACTCACTGTCCTTACAGGTCCCTGGAAACAAGGACTTGCAGAGTGAAAGAAACTGACACTGTCCCTACCTAGAGTTTTCTGTCCCTAGAATAAATGTTTTTTTTAAGCACACTATAGCAGAAGCACAAAACACACTGACACTCTCCCTACCTATCCTTCTCTTTCCCTAAACTAAAGGAATCCAGGTTAAGCAAGAAAGAAATAACAGTCACTGTCCCTGCCTATGCTACTCTATCCCTGCTCCGGAACACACTACACTAGGCCGCCGTGCTGGCGGCCTTTTATAGTGTGGGGCGTGTACTAAACACCCTCAGCAATAATTGGCCACAGGCATCCTGCCTGTGGCCAATCATTGCTCTCCTCGCTGCCGGCGCTGTGATTGGCCAAGCATGCGGGGTCACAGTGCATGCTTGGCCAATCACAGCGCCTGGATGACACTGCGATGGCGTAGTGCATTGTGGGCCGTTCGCGTCACTCGAATTTGGCGCGAACGGCCCAAATCGTTCGATCTTCGTCGAACGATCGAACAGCCAATGTTCGAGTCGAACGTATGTTCGACTCGAACACGAAGCTCATCCCTACTTGCAAGTCAAAATCAGAGTCTGGACATGGACTGAGGGAACTGGAGGTAGGCTAGAATGTCAGTCCGCCCCGGAACCTGAGGCGGCTAACCCCAAAAGCATCAAGATGGAAAAACCAACCAGGGGAAGAACATTCCGAGGGTAATTGCCCCATGGATTGTGAAAAGGACATGAGGGTGTATACCATCTGAAAAAATGGGGAAGGGGCCAGTAAATGGCATAGGCAGCAGGGGGAAGCTGCGCCACATGGAGTTTTCAGGGTGTGCCCAGGCACAACCGGCACACCCTGTGCGCACACCTATGCTGATTGCACAGTTGCTTTGCAGGCTCAAATTAACCCCCAAAAAAAAGCAAATTTTTAATTTTTTTTCCGGAATCGGTGCACTTATTAATTAACCACTTCCATACCGGGCCATTGTAAAACGACGCCGGCAGGAACCCTCTCCCTCCGGGTGGACGTCATATGACGTCCTGGGATTTGTGGGGGGATATCTGAATGATGGGTGCAGCTAGAGACATCATTCAGATATCCTTCTCTTCAGCCGGCGATTCTGCGCACCATAAGAATGATTATAGCGGCGGTTCCACCACTTGATCGTTCTTATAGGTGGCGGGAGGGGACATCCCACCCCCCTCCCGCCGCCATCCGGTGCTTCTCCTGGCTCTCCCGTGCCATCGGGGGCCCGGAGAATGAATCGTCCGGCGCCGGTGGTCACATGACGAGGAGCATAGAGATGACTGGTGACCAGATGGTTATGACCGTCGGAGGCCCGGGCGCGATGTGATGACGTCACGCCCAGGTCCTCAAATGTAAACAAAGCCGCCATTGCGGCTGTAAGTATGAGATCGGTGAAAAAAATTTCACTGATCTCATGCTTTCCAGCCTGGAGGAGAGATGTGGGGTCTTATTGGCCCCGCACCTCTCAATAAAGAGGACCTGTCACACACATTCCTATTACAAGGGATGTTTACATTCCTTGTAATAGGAATAAAAGTGATCAAAAAAAAAAAAGTGTAAAAATTTAAAAAAATAAGTAAAATAAAAAAATATATATATATATTTTTTTAAATGCCACTGTCCCCGGTAGCTCGCGCTCAGAAGCGAACGCACGCGTAAGTCCCGCCCACATATGTAAACGCCGTTCAAACCACATATGTGAGGTATCGCCGCGCGCGTTAGAGCGCGTGCAACAATTCTAGCCCTAGACCTCCTCTGTAACTCTATTCTGGTAACCTATAAACATTTTCAAAGCATCGCCTATGGAGATTTTTAAGTACCGAAGTTTGGCACCATTCCATGAGTGTGCGCAATTTTAAAGCGTGACATGTTAGGTATCTATTTATTAGGCGTAACATCATCTTTCATATTTTACAAAAAAATTGGGCTAACTTTACTGTTTTGTTATTTTTTAATTCATGAAACCATTTTTTTTCCCCAAAAAAAGGCGTTTGAAAAATTATTGCGCAAATACAGCGCAAGATAAAAAGTTGCAACGACGTCATTTTATTCCCTAGGGTGTCTGCTAAAAAAAACATATATAATGTTTCGGGGTTCTGAGTAATTTTCTAGCAAAAGAATGATGATTTGTACATGTAGGAGAGAAGTGCCAGAATAGGCCGGTATGGAAGTGGTATAAAAAGCCCGGTATGGAAAGGGTTAATGGGTCATGCCTTTAATCAGCTTCAGCCCATTCTAGCAGTGTTCAAGTCATTAGATTGTAAGCTCCTTTGGGGGTAGACGTGAATGGTCGATGTTCTCTGCAATGGGTTTTGGCAATTGCTGCACAAATAAGTAAATTGTAATGTGTCTGAGTTAGATTAGGTCCATAATTACAAGGCCACTGTTCATGACACCACAACTGCTAACTCTAAAGCCCCATACACACGGTCGGACTTCCATCGGACTTTTCCCTGGATTTTTGTCCGAACGGAGTTGGCCGGGCACACCCATAGCATACACACCACAGGACTTTTCTGCAAACTTTCCCAAAACTTTTTGCAACATCACGTGGTTTTTCTGCTCTTTTCTGCTCTTTACCGTCACCCTTTGGTCAACTTCTGCTATTGTTGGTTGATTTTAACATTATTTGTTTTGTCCATCGGACAAAAGTCCGATTGTTTTCTGTACTTTGCTCCATCTGACTTTTGTTGGCCAAAAGTTTGTCCGTTTGCAGACCCAACTTTTGTCCGATGAAAACAAAAAAGTTTGTCTGATGGAGCGTACACACGGTCGGATTGTTGGTCCAACTTGCTCAAAATGAACTTTGTTGGCCAAAAGTCCTACCGTGTGTATGGGGCTTAAGGCTACTTTCACACTGAAGCGCTGGATGCGCTGGCGGTATAGCAGAGCTATTATTAGCGCCGCTATACCGGTGTTTTTGCTGCGATTTGCGGGTGCTAGCGGGGTGATTGTAACCCCCGCTAGCGGCCAAAAAAGGGTTAAAAACGCCCGCAATAACGCCTCTTTGCGGCGTTTTGCAGGCGTTTTGGAGGCGCTACCCCATTGATTTCAATGGGCAGGGGCGCTATAGGAGCGGTATTTTTACCGCTCCTACCGCGCCTCAAAGATGAGGCTTGCAGGAGTTTTTTTACCCTCCTGCAAGCGCAACGCTCCAGTGTGAAAGCCCTCGGGCGTAACTTGGAAAGTTAAAGCGGTAATACACCCAAAACCAAAAATGTAATATATTTCAGCTTCCCAATCATTAGATGTGGTGGCTGCATTCGTTTTCATTTTTTTTTCTTTTTTTCCTCTGTTTTCACCTGGTGATCTGGCCAGTAACACACCTCCTGTATTAGAAGCTGCTGCTGTCCAAAGGTGCCCCCTGTGCTCCTTCATTCAGAGTGGGGGTCACTTTGGACGAAGGAGCACAGGGGCACCTTTAAACAGCAGCATTGTCAGTCTGAGGGGGTGGGTGTTAGATGTACTAGCAGATTTATATACACCAACATATAGTTACATAGTTAGTCTGGTTGAAAAAAGACACAAGTCCATCCAGTTCAACCAATAGAAGGCAAAAAAAATAAAAAATCATACAATCTTATATACACAATCCTATACCCACCGTTGATCCAGAAGAAGGCAAAAAAAAAAAAAAAAACGCCAGCAAAGCATGATCCTCCGAAAAATTTAAGCCAAACTCCAGCTCACACTTTATAAGCAGTTACAGCAAACATTTTTTTTTCCTTTTGGGATAAAGGTTTTACTTAATTAAATAAATAAAAGCTGATCATTGTAAGCACCCCTGTCAGTGTTAAATGGTTTGTCTCTTCCCTGTAAAATGATACATCTGCAGGACAGCTTGTTCTTTTGAAAAACAACAGACTTGAAGGAGAAGTACATCCAATGCTCGTTTGGCTGTACTTCTACTGTGGATCACAGGAGCGCAGTTCGTTTAGCACTCCTGTGACCCCTTTTCAGCAGACAGCAGGCTGAAGCCCGCTGTCGGCTGATGTCACAGAGCCGGTCCAGGCTCAGGCAAGATCGGGACAATGAAGTCGGGATCTGGCCACATGCCTGGGCTGACATCCGGTTCAGCCTCTCAGCGAGCCGCTAAGAGCCTGAGCCGGCCGCTCCCACCCCCTGCGCAGTCCAGTGCTCCAGTGAGCATAATGGGGAGGGGGGGGGGCTGCTATTGAAAGGCCCCGTTCACACCGGGTGCAACTTCAAAGTGGTGCAATTTAGCCCGATTTAAGCGCGACTTCAATTCGATTTCTGATGATTTCAATGTACTGCGAATTGGCTGTCCAGTTAAAAAAGTATAGTGTGTGACATAATTTTAAAGATGAGAAAAAAATGCGTGCCCCCCCCCCCCAATCCTTACCAGGCCCTTCGGATCCAGAGCCTTCCTTGGGTGCAGAGCTCTTTTTTTGGGGGGGGTCGGTGGAAGTGGCGGCCATCGTGATTGACAATGGATCTACACTGGGGGACATTTTTATCACATTTTTGTTTTTTAATAAAGGACTTGTCAAAAACTGTTGTGTTTTTATTTACTTTTTACACTTTTTTTTTGTGAATAAATAGGGGTACAATGTACCCCTACTCATTCACATGGAAGGAGCGGGATCTGGGGGCCCTCTTGTTAAAGGGGGCTTCCAGATTCTGATAAGTTACCCCCACTGGGCCAGGGTTGTGGGGAAGAGGCTCTTGTCCTCATTAACATAGGGACAAGGGATAGGGACAAGGTGCTTTTGGGGAGGGGGCAGACCTGACTTACCCACCCCAAAGCACCCCCCCATGTTGAGGGCATGTGGCCTGGTGTGTTTCAGGAGGTGGGGGCCCACTCGCTCATCCCCTTCGCTTTTCTGTCCTGCCGGGCTGAATGCTCGGATAAGGGTCTGCTATGAATTTTGGGGGGGGACCCCACGCCATTTTTAAAAAGAAAATTGGCATGGGGATCCCCTTAAAATTCATACCAGACCTGAAGAGTCTGGTATGGATTGGGGCGGACCCCCACGCAGTTCATTGCCGGCAATTCTTTAAGAAAGGATTAAAAATAAAGTGAAAATGGCTCAAAGTTGGGCTGATATTGGCACAGGCGCGACTTCAGTGCGATTTACATTACAGTCTATGAGAGATAAATCGCACAGAAGTCAGGAAAAAGTAATACGTCAACTACTTTTCAAAAGACGCCACTTCAAGTCGCAGCTATTAAGACAGCCATAGAAATACATTCGATGCAATGTCGGGTGCGATTTGGAAATCCCGTGTTGCACCTGAAGTCGCACCGGGGTGAACGGGAGGCGAATGCAGAGATTGCATGTGTAGCCCCCTGCTCCCAATGAGTGGGCGCTATGCTAAGTTTAGAGGGTATCTGAGACAATAGTTGGGCTCAGATGTAAAGGATTCATGTCAAATTAGCCTCTGTTCCGGCTATGGCTGTGTTGGAAAACTTCCCACTGTTTGCCTGTAGGTGGCGTTACCACCTCAGGCCAATGTGGAAGATTGACAAGTCAGAGTGCATTGGGTACCTTCTCCCGGGAGTAGTTCAGTGGGCGTGGTCTACCTACTGAGCATGCTGGGGAAGGGTACTTAAAGTGGAAGTAAACCCTAAAAAAAAAAAAACACCTGCAAGACAAAGCCATAATGAGCCTACTAGCTCATTATGCATCATTTACCTTAGATCGGGGCCCCCGAAGCCGTCCTCGTCTCCCCCTCCAGCCGCAGCCATCGCTCCTCTGATACCTGGAAGGTTACTTCCGGGTATCGCCGCTCCAGCCAATCACAGCGCCGCTCCTGGGCTGTGATTGGCTGGAGCGGCCAAGACGTCACTCCGCGTATGCGCGCGGGAGCCGTCAAATCCGGCAAGGCCGGATTTGTGAATGGAATTAACCCTGTAAATGCACCGTTGTCTGCGGCGCGCATGCAAATAACTCCTAAACCGTGTAGGTTTAGGAGATATTTCTTGCACCTACAGGTAAGCCTTAATCTAGGCTTACCTGTAGGTGCAAGTTGCATAAGTGGGTTTACAACCACTTCAAGGGGCAGACGCCATCTTTGGAGGTCCTTCAGCCTCGGAGACATGTTGGTCCGAGGCTGCAACTCTGCCGAGTAGGCCCCGTTATGCTGACTGGGGCCTACCCTTTGAAGGTGATCCTGTGCTGTCCGTCCTGAGGGAGGAAGCCACTCAATGGAGGAAACCAGGGGAGGACCTGTCCTGGAAAAGACCAAGCAGAAGGCTGGTGTCTTGAGGAGGGCCTGGTAATTCTATTGGAGGATGCACCACAACTAAAGTTACCTTACAGTCTGCCGGGTCGGCTTAAAGGCTCTTGACTGTTTGGCTGTTTGGCTGGAAGTTTGGGAGTTAAGTCCTGTGGCAGAGGACCCCGGATTATCCAATTTTGTCCACAACCAGTCTGTGGCAGAGACTGGTCCTGATTATTGTTCGTGCATCATTCCGGCTGCTAGGCCAGGTGAGAGGGGCCTATCCGGATGAGCAATACCCACTCCAGGGAGAGCTATGAGTAAACACTGAATTTGTGTGAAACGTGTCAGCTGTCCTGAGTTTGCTGTTTTTTGTAGTGCCTGTTTTGCCTAATAAACACACGTTGGATTGGAGTGCGGCTGTCCTCATCTATTTTTCCCCATTTGCTACGTGCATTGCCGGCACCCTTGGTCTCTGAGAGAAGCACTTTCCTCATCTAATCTACCTGGAGCGGCAATCTTTTTGTTTATTTGTGACTGACTTTATACTTGAGGAGTTTCCCCCAGTGATCTGTACTGCGTACCTGAACCTACCCCTTTCCTTCACCCTTCTACTACTCTTCGTATGTTTTATACAAAAGGAAAATAAAACCTAACAGCTTAAGGTTTTACATCTTGTGTGGACATTGGAGTTCCTACAGACTTTCTTCCCCTAGACAACGAATACTGAGGTAACGTGCAAGGCCCAAAGTAAACCAGCAGCTCCCTCGGGGGTGTGCTACACATTCAAAGGTAAAAAACCTTTTTGCCATTAGAACCACTTCAATACTTCTTTAAACTGACAGAAATATTTATACTGCTGTTGTTGGACACTTTCTGGAAATTCTGTTCACCTGGCTGTCACACTTTATGGGTCGTTGACCTAAAATAAATGTGCCAAAGTAAAGCATGCCAACTCATTTCACCCTTTAGTGAATCGGGCCGATGGCGTATCTAATTATTTAGCATGGAGGTTGAAGCGGTGGTTTTCCCAGGCTCGGGCTGCACAGCGCTGAAGAAATCTGAGCAGCTTTGAATGGTTGTAGAGTTGACGCCGTATAGCGGAACTGTCATCACAGCTGATCAGCAGGCTTTCCAAGCGGGCAGACTCCTGCCAAGTAGCATTATGAAAGAGGCCAACTTTGGCCAAATCTTTTTTTTTTTTTTTGTACAGAGTATAGAAGATTTAGAACGTCTGTCAGTTTTTGACTTTAAAGTATAACTAAAGGCAAAACTATTTTTTTTTTTTAGTTTTGGATAGAGGGATTAGAACACCTGTCAGTCTTTATTGCTGTCTGTGTCCCAATTAACCACTTCCCTACTGGCCACTTTCACCCCCTTCCTGCCCAGGCCAATTTTCAGCTTTCAGCATTGTCGCTCTTTAGGCCCGGTCGGACTTTTTGCCAACAAACATCAAAATGAGCAAGTTTTTAAAAAAATCCGACCGTGTGTACGCTCCATCGGACAAACTTTTTCGGTTTTCATCGGACAAAAGTTCGCTCTGCAAACGGACAAACTTTTCGGCAACAAAAGTCCTACGGTGCAAAGTCCTATCGTGTGTACAGAAATCCATCGGACATTTGTCCGAGGTACAAATACGCATGCCCAGAACCAATGTTAAAATCAACCAACAATATCAGAAGTTGACCAAAGGGTGGCGGTAAAGAGCAGAAAAGAGCAGAAAAACCGGGTGATGTTGGGAAAGTTTTGGGAAAGCTTGCAGAAAAGTCCTGTGGTGTGTATGCTATGGGTGTGCCCAGCCAACTCCCTTCGGACAAAAATCCACGGAAAAGTTTGTTTGAAGTCCCACCATTTGTACGAATGCGCGGTCATGCAACACTGTACCCAAATAACATTTTTATCATTTTTTGGGGGGTTTTTCATTTTTTGCATAATAAACGAAAAAAGACCGAATGATAAAAAATAAAATAAAAAAAAAGTTTTCATAGTTTGTTATAAAATTTTACAAACAGGTAATTTTTCTCCTTCACTGATGTGTGCTGATATAGGCTGAACTGATGGGCACTGATGAGGCGGCACTGATGAGCATTGATAGGCTGCACTGGTGGGCACTGATGAGGCGGCACTGATGAGGCTGCACTGATGGGTGGCACTGATGGGCACTAATAGGTGGAACTGATAGGCGACACTGATGGGCACTGATAGGCGGCACTAATGAGCACTGATGCGCACTGATAAGCGGCACTAATGAGCACTGATGGGCACTGATAGGTGTCACTGATGGGCACTGATTGGCAGCACTGGTGGGCACTTTTGGGACTGATAGGTGGCACTGGTTGGTGGAACTGATGGGCACTGATAGGCGGCACTAATGAGCACTGATGGGCACTGATGGGTGGCACTGAAGGGCACTGATAGGCAGCACTGATGGGCACTGGTGGGCGGCACTAATGGGCAATGGTAGGCGTCACTGATAGGCAGAACTGATGGGCACTGATAGATGTCACTGATGGGCACTGATTGGCAGCACTGGTGGGCACTTTTGGGACTGCCCTGATTATCAGTGTACATGTCCCTTTTACAGAAGCCGGTTATAGGCTCTCTTCTCCCTGCCAAAAAAAGGGTAAATAAGTGTCTTCAAAACTGGACACAGTTTTATTAATGAGGTCCAAATAAATGTCTATACAGTGGAACCTCGGATTGCGAGTAACGCGGTTAATGAGCGTTTCGCAATACGAGCACTGTATTTTTAAAATCCTGACTTGGTTTCCGAGTGTTGTCTCGCAAAACGAGCAGGATTCAAGCCACAGCGGTGTGTAGTACCACGTTTGGCCTGAGGTGGGGGGCGCCGGAGCCGAGTGGAGCCGATCGGAGCCGTTCAGAAATGCTCAGAAAACCTCGGAAATACTCAGTTCCTGAGCCTTTCCAAGGTTTTTCGAAGTTCAGCCGAGCTGTCCTCTGGCCTTTCCGATAGTTTCCAAGTCTCTCCGGCACCCCCCCAACTCTGGCCACATGCGGTATGGCATGCCATTGAAGTCAATGCGTTACAAATTATTTTCGTTTCCATTGACTTCTATGGGGAAACTCGTTTTGATATGCGAGTGCTTTGGATTACGAGCATTCTCCTGGAACGGATTATGCTCGTAATCTATGATTCCACTGTATAGAGTAACCAACCAGGACCTCTTTCTCCCTGCTGGTGATCCCTCTAGTGATATAAAGATCTATATAGAGGGTTAAGGACCTCCTTCCTTCTGCTTGTGATCCCTCTATTGATAACAAAACATCTATATAGGGGAATCAGGACCTTCTTCCTGCTGGATACCCCTCTAGTGATAACTAAAGATCTTATCTAGTAGAACCAGGACCTCCGTCCTCCTGCTGGTGATCCCCCTAGTGATAGCTAAAAATCTATATAGGGGAATCAGGACCTTCTTCCTCTTGCTGATGATCCCTCTAGTGATAACTAAAGATCTTATCTAGTAGAATCAGGACCTCCTTCTTCTTACTGGTGATCCCTCTAGTGATAACTAAAGATCTTTCAAGAGGAATCAGGACCTCCTTCCTCCTGCTGGCGATCCCTCTAGTGATAACTAAATATCTTTCAAGAGGAATCAGGACCTTCTTCCTCCTGCTGGCGATCCCTCTAGTGATAGCTAAGGATCTATATATAAGAATAAGGACTTTCCTTCTCCTGCTGGTGATCCCTCTAGTGATAACTAAAGATCTTATCTAGTAGAATCAGGACCTCCTTCTTCCTACTGGTGATCCCTCTAGTGATAAATAAATATCTTTCAAGAGGAATCAGGACCTCCTTCCTCCTGCTGGCGATCCCTCTAGTGATAACTAAATATCTATATATAAGAATAAGGACTTTCCTTCTCCTGCTGGTGATCCCTCTGGTGATAACTGAAGATCTGCACTATATAAGGAAATCAGGACCTCCTTCCTCCTGCTGGTGATCCTTCTATTACTGTCCACCGAATGTGACACGTTATTTAATTTTGCTACAGTTGCCATGTGTGTACAGTGGCTACATATCTGTGTTTAGGTGGTGGTGAGGGGACAGGAGTTGGTAAAACCACAGCTCAACCATCTGCTTTTTCCATCTCTTGGCCACTCATGTGAACAAGCCTTTAGGCCCAGGGGTCTCAAACTGGCGGCACTCCAGCTGTTGCGAAACTACAAGTCCCATCATGCCTTTGCCTCTGGGTGTCATGCTTGTAACTGTCAGCCTCGCAATGCCTCATGGGACTTGTAGTTTCGCAACAGCTGCAGGGCCACCAGTTTGAGACCCCTGTTTTAGGCTTCATGCACACAGGAATATTAAAATACTCTCATCTACCCTGGATCCTTCTGCCAGGAGCAAGCAGAAAAACCCAGCCTAAAAAATGCTCTTTTTGATGCATAATTACACTAGAATAAATTCATGCGCATACGAGCGAGTATATATGAATGCGTGGCTAAATGATGTCAGTAAGTTCCTCTCCAAACACAGGTTTGAATCATTTTTATGCCTCTAAATGCTGCTTTAAAATACAAATCTGAACAACACAATCTGCATTTCACTCCAAAGCTGAGGCATAAATAATGAAGACTGCCTCTAAAATCTGTGTTTTTTCTGCCAGTATACATGTGGCCTGAACATTAAAATTAATTTGGCTAGATTTGATAAGGCCTTGTTCACACATTATGCACATGGACTAAAATAAAAAAAAATTCTGTCTAGGGTAAATCTCCAGGCACTTTCCCACACCTCGGGGAGCCACACATGCAGGGCAGTACTGAGTTAGAGGAAGATACAGTACATGGGTGTAACACACAAACTGCTATCCAGAGGAAACAAATTTGTCATTGCTAAGGAGTACCGTGTTGTGTCACATTCAAAGCAGCCAATCAGCCAGGAGACGGGTGAAATGGCAAAGGTGACGGACCCTGTGGTTGTGGAGGAGGTTAAGTGCTTGGCATCTCAACTAGTGGCCGGTTCCCAACTTTTTGGGATCCGACCCATGGCACGAAGTGCCTAGGGAAACAGCCTGGAGTCACGAGACAGAGAGATGTAGAGGGGCCTGGGAGAAGAGAGCAAGTATGGAGAATGAAGAGAGAAAGCCTGTATCCCATAGCAACAGTGGGATTAGTCACTGGGAGAGAGGTGACTGCTGTATTGCTGGATTGGTGAAGACCGGTACAGCCGCTGTGGTACCGGTTCCTAAATGCTGCTCACCCGGGAATTGGAAGCAGAAGGAGTGTTCAAGTGTTAACAGTGTTGTAGAATGTCATATTAGCCAATGTTTTTCATATTATTCATATTGATTTGCATATGTTTTATTGATAATATAATTATTATTATTATTATTATTATTATATAGTAGTGGTCTTATCAATATTAATATTCAATAGTAAAGCAATAGTTATTAATCATTATTAATGTATAAATACTGTATAGAAAACGTCTTCATTTTTAAATGCTGAATTTTAGATGACCTCTCTGCTTCTTGCTGGTGTTTTTTATAAGACAGTCACAAGTTTACTGGGTGAAAGTGTATTAGGATAGTTCATTTTAAGTTCACCAATTAGAAAATAAACATTTTGACAACAGTTGAAATATAGCCTGATAGGATACGCACCGTCAAGGATAAGTGATACAGGTGGTTTAAAATAATTATGTGGAATATGGGAAAGTTATGTACTGTACATTAATTAAGTTTGACAGGGTCAAACAAATGTGCCCTCATTAAAAATGTTAAAAGATAACATATAAGGTGGGGTCATTGCAATTTCATTCTCCCAAAGTCCTAAATCTGTTATCCTTGAAGTTGGTGGAGTCTTATCAGTACGAGGAGGGTTTGATCTAACATGGCTGGGTGCCATACTGTCTCTACACAGGTGTTCTTAATTGGACAAAACCAGTTATAAATCATTTTAATAAACATATAGGAATTAAGTTTGTCTGGTTATAGGACAGGTGTCAGATTTATGGTTGGTTACATTGACGTAGATCTTAGCAACCAACCATGTTGTACCTAATAGGCTTGCATTGTAAGAAACTGTATAAATTGGACCTGCATCTTGTAATACTTGGAACATAACCCTGTATGTTCCCAGCTGCTGTTAATAAACCTGCATCACTGAAGTCCTGCCTGGTTCGATACTTTATTATTCTACTTCAACAGTCACAGAGTAAAAGAGTTTCCCATGCAAGTGCCACTCGCTTCTAGGTTGGAGTTGCGCCTTAAAGCAGAGGTTCACCCAAAATCACAACTATATTGTAACAACCACTGTAATATGTACATCATCAAAAGGCACAACATTTTATTTTTTCCATATATAAATACCTTGTATTTGCCTTTCATAAAGCGACTTCCGGAAATCCCCTCCCGCGGGAGTAGGCGTTTCCAAGCCTTTCCCTGGCGCCGCAATGCAATGTGGGACTTGGCTGCAGTGTGGTACAAAATACATTGTGGTATGCAGTGCTGCGAAATCTCGAGAGATTTCACATACGACGTGACGCATGACGCCAGTCACGTGACAAGGGCGTCTCTATTTACATTGTGCATACCATCACAACGGGGCGTGAACTTTCAATGACGCCGCCCATTGTAATGGCAACCTTTTAGTTTACGGCGCTACTCCAGGAAATGATTTCTTGTGGGCTTCACAATGCCCACAAGCAAAATGGAAACACCGAGAAACGGATTTTATAACTCCTTCTTTACAAGGAAAAAGGACAGCGGATACTAGCAGAAACGAAACAAGTAAGTGTACTTTATTATTGGTAAACCCCATTGAATGCAGAAAAAAAAAAAAAGTTTTGCCGCGGAACCTCCACTTTAATGTTGATTCCACATGATCGTACCCTCCTGCCTAGCATTTAGGCATTAGGGAGTGCAGTTCAGTGTCCCCGCTAGGGTGCATCAAGCCCTGCCCACAACTGCTTTCGGCGTGCCATGGCATGGCTCTTTTTCTTATTACGCTCCCACCTTCCTTTGCAACAAAAAAAAATCAGTTTATTTGAAAAATTCAGAAATCCCTTTCTAAACGCCTCCAAAACACTTCTAAAGTGCAAACTAATGCTGTAGGCGTTTCATTCTCAACACGCTTGTGAACTAATGCCCACAGAGAAGAGACATAGCTTATCTATGTGTACCTTTATATTCATTTTTAAAAACCCAGAGCAAAATTATAGTACAGCTTATATATTACCACCGTGCTAAGCATTTATTATAGGTCGCAGGTTAACCCACACAGGGGGGGCAAGTCAACTTATGCATTTCACGCTGCGAGCGTTTAGTCATTCCATGACAAAGCCCTCTGTGCAAGCACATCAAACACATGGCCCCCAAAGCGTCCGTCATCCAAAGATCTTCAATAAAGCTTTCAGCGACAGACTTTCTGCTTTCACCCGCTGCCTAAAGTACAGCTTAGCCAAGTCCAGCTGTGTTCGAGCAGTCATTTCCTCGCTCATAGGCTATACAAGGTAACCCTCGGGATAAAATTCATCATCTGTGGTCTACAGGTTATCTAAATTTTAAAAGTGCCATGCTGAAATATATAGGCCACTTCATGTAAAAAGAGGCACCCGGACACCACAAGGCCGCCTTTTGTGAAAGCTTTTTGAAGATCGCAGGACAACAGACACATTGGGAGGTGAAAGGTCTGATGCAGTTTGTTCTTTGACATAACATTTGTAGCATAAAACAAGCTCCATTGGCCTCCTAGGCATCAGTCATCCTGCGATAATCCATGAAACTTTCTGATCCACTGATCCTGCGGTGTATGAATTAGGCTGCTACTATATGTGAAAAAAAAATTCATTGGCCTTATGATCTCTTTCCCGTTATTAAGTCCAGTTTTTAACATCCAGACCTATATATTTCTGGCCAGGTGGCAGCCCTACATACAGATGATGATTTTTATAAGATGGGCCATACTTCAGCACTTCAGTCTTCAAATTTAACGGCTTACAGATAACATTTCTTATATTAACCTCTCAGGATGGGAGACTCTTTTTCTTTCTGCACCCCCCTTTCCAAAACAGTGTAGTTGTTCCTCACTTTTGCTTGAGTAGTCATCTGCTGGCCCACCTCATGACTTATAGGCTCTATTAATAAAAGAGCAGGGCCTTCAGAGTACATGATCTTGTGACTTGCAGATCCCACTTCGAACACAGGATGGGCCATCTTCAGCCTAGTGCATACAGGATGGGCCTAGTGCATTCCAAATGTAAAAATGACAATGAGCACCCATGCAGGAGCCTTGCAGTGCGAACACACATCCCTAAACTGCAATTGTCACTAAAGTCAAGCATCCATCTAGAACAGCGGTCTCCAGACTGGATGTGGCCCTTTGCCTGCCTTTATCTGGACCTTGGAGCTAGTGTTGCCACCTCATCCCTTTAAACCCGAACACATATTAATTACGCAGGTTCTGAGGCTAATTTAATGCAGATGAGGCACCAAGTTAGTTTAATTATCACCTTAATCAGCCACAGAACCTGTGTAATTAATTTGTGTTCGGTTTTAAAGGGATGAGGTGACAACCCTACTTGGAGCACTGTTCCTTCCCTGATACAAGGCACTATTGCTTCCACTGGCACCAACGATGAGGCACCATTCCTTACTTGGACACCAACAATTGGGAACCATTCCTCCCACTGACACCAACGATGAGAAACTATTACTCCCACTTACACCAATGACGAGAAGCTATTCCTTCCACTGAAACCCACAATGGGTCACTATTGCTCCCACTGATAACAATGAAGGCACTATTCCATCCACGGACAACAATGGGGCACCATTCCTTCCCCTGTAACCAACAATGGTGCACCATTCCTTCCACTGACAACAATGGGGCACCATTCCTTCCCCTTACACCAACAGTGGGTCATGATTCCTTCCACCGATACCAACAATTGGGCACTTTGAAGAAGAAATACACTGCTCCAGTTAACAATATCCCTCTACTCCATTACCTCTGCGCATGGAAAGGCCTGCTTGCATGCATGCATCAGGAAGCATAAAGTAAAAAAAGTCTGGATGGCCGCACTCCCAAAAAAATCACCTTTATTGATCCATAATAGAAAAACGACAATCCATACAGCAATGGGTGTACAAATACAACACAGCTAAAGTGTTTCACGCCTAGAGTTGCCACCCCATCCCTTTAAAATCGAACACATATTAATTACACATGTAGCGGCCTCACCCTCTCTCCATCTTTATCGGTTACACACCAACTCATGTCTAGGGGTTCCTGGGTTGTGAGAGTGAGATGCGCCACGGCCCATGTCCTCCCCATTGTAGTAGGGAGGTGAAGGCCACTTCCTGATGTTTCCTCGGGCCGGTGTGTTCTGTGAATGCACTGAGTCTGTAATTGCAAGCTCACCAGCCTCCCCTTTGCTTCCAGTAACTGGAGTTCACACACCGGAGAAAGGTCCAACACTTGTTTATTTGGCACTCCAATAGCAAAGCACGATAAACAGTTCTTTTTCAGCAAACTGGTTGGGACCTATAACCTTGCCAACGGTGGGATGAGCAGATCAAGGCACTTCCTAACGTTTCAGTTCTATGCCACTGTACTATGACCAGCGGCGCCTAAGCCAATCCGGCTGTTGCAGAACAGGAAAGATGGGGTCTCTTCCAGCAACCCCTATGAACAGCAATGGAGCCCTCTTCGATACGCTGTGGCCCCTATCAGGGGGATGTGTCCTCCCAAGAGAGTTCCCAGAGGCCCACTGTCACCGGGTTGGTGCTGCTCCGGGTCTTCAGTGGGTAACCTCCCCGGCCTCCTCACCTCAGGTACGAGTCCCTCCGCTCAGGGACCCTCGGACAGTCCACCCTAGCGGGACCCAGTCGAAGGTACTGGGCCCCAGGCCTCCTCGATAGTACCTCACCCCAGGCTAAAGGTGCCTGGGATGGACGCCAACATGACTCCGGACCAGGCCATGGGCACCTGGACCAGACTCCTGGATCTCCCGCACCCAGGCCTAAGGGCCCTGGGCGCGGACCGCAACCCTCCTCCTCCGAGGACCTCCTTCTCCGCCAGACGACGACGACGACCTCGTGGTAAGGGCGTCTCCCCCTTTTATCTCCTCCCATCAACGGCCCGGCGGGTTCCCCGCCCCAGCCATACCATCTCCGGGAAGGGACAAAACAGGGAGCACTGCGAAGATGATTCTACCTGAAGCCTGTGGGTACCCCGCCACCCACAGGCAAAGGAGACTATTACATCCTCCAATCCTCCACGAAACAAAAAGGGGTCTGAATCCTAACACAATTATACACCTGGGTCACACTATTGCCCAGGTGTATCCCATCAATTTGAGGACCCCGCTACACACTCCCCCCTGTAATTGGACGCTGGTCCCCAGCGTCAGGTGCACACCCATGCCTCCCATAAAGTGGTGACATGGAGTGAAACCCCTGAGGCAGTTCCTCTAAATTTCCCAAGTGCCAAGACCTGCTCAGGGAATGGGGAACATATAAAACAACTTATGTCATAAAACACTTTAAACATCTGCATAGTCACAACCCCTCTCCCACACTGTCTAAGAACCACCCACTCTCAATGGTCTTGATTGACGATTCTCCTGCAGGGGAAAGAAAAAAACAACATCCTTACATAATTACGTGTCACTTGGGATGAGTGGGCCCGTCAGCCGAGAGACCCACTCACTCCAACAAGCAAGGTGATGTGTGTGTGAAACATTTTCAAACATTTGTTGCGCAACACTGCCACCTGGTGACAACGCCGCGGTCATGACACTCAACGAATCTTCGTTCTTCCAGCTTTTTCCTACTCTGCCACTATTCCCAAATGTCCTTGCCTTTGGCACATGAAGAAAAGGGGAAACACGAAAACACAACAGTCCCCAAGTCTCCAACGAGAAAAAGAAAAGCCCAAACAAAAACAAAAACAGGGCACAGTCCTGGGTGTCTGGGAATGGCTCTTCCAGAAAGTTCAAGTGCACAAAGGAAATAAACAGGAGTTCTTTTCTCCTATAAGTAAAACTTTGGATCCGGCAGGTACAGGGGTTTCAGGTGTTTGTCAAATGCCTCTATCGAATACTCGACATCTTCTCCTTCTCTTCTGCAAATTACTATCTTGTCAGCATGGATATGGCGCCCCAATTTCCATTCAGCTTTGCAGTCCTCAAACCTCTTAGACACTGCCGGTACACATTCCAGGTACCTGCGAGCATGGGGCACCTTCAACTTGTCCCACACAAACTCGTCATACCATCTTGCTCTCCAGACTTCCACCTCATACAGCAAGTCCCGGGGCAGATACGGGTACTCCCACCCATATTCCCGAGCTACTTTGTGGCAAAACAGTCTCTGCAAGCGGGCCAAAGGTGGCATAGTGGCTTTCTCTCCAGTTCCAGGCAGCACAATAGCTTCCGGATGCCGAGGTGCCTTTACCAGCTCCCTGAAACTGACTTTCGGCGCTCTCAGAGAAGCGCGGGGTGTCCCCACAACCAAAGTAGGTGAGGTAACAGTAGATGAGGACACAGGTGGAGGGGTAGGTTTCCTCGTAAGCTGCGGGTCTTCCACCCGAGGCGTGCTGTCTCCTGTGTACATAGGTGAATCCCGTACCGCACGGGAAGCAAGAAGTGGCACTCTATCCCAGCCCTTGCGGCTGAACAGTTTGTCTATCTCGCCATCATCTCCGCAATCAGACAGCGACTCTAGGTCGGAGGTGTCATACATCTCCGCAGGCAGATATCTTCCGGTGGACACAGAATCAACCTCCCTGGAGGGCTCCACCTCCAATGGGCCCCCGACACCTCCAACCACCACCACAGTCCCAGCCCCTGGCTCACCTGACCCTTGTAGAGGACTGGGATGTCCGGGACTTCCTTCTCGACCGGCGCCATCCAGGCCAGGCAAGCAGCGGGGTGAAGCTCGACCACGTCCATAGGATGCCTGTACTAGGCCAACTTTCCTCTTCGGTGGTGGGAGCAGAGAACTTGTGGCGACCGAGGCAGCATCCTCTGATTTTTCTCTGTTGGGCAGTCCATCGCCCTGGTCAGCGCGCATGGGAACCTCGACAAAGGCCTTGATCTCCCCTTCCGGAGTAGCAGTACCCGTGAGGTGGTTGAGGCGAAGGGCCCGGGGCCTTGCTGTGGATGACTCAACCTCAAAAAGGAATTCTCTGCACTCCTCACATCGCCCGAATGGCTTCAGGGTGACCACCAGTCCCGAGCAGCCGGGACAGATCACACCGAGGGCCTCCGTGTCTCTGAAAGTGTACAGAGCCAACCGCCCTCGGGGCCTAAGTCTTATCCCCGTGTCTGTGATGGGGGCAGCAAAGGAAGTCATTCTCGTGGGGTGAGGAACCATAATCCACGGGGCACTTGAGGTCATCCCGACTATCTGCTGCTCCATCATGCACTGACCCCGCGCCGGAGTCTCCACGTGTATCCCCACACTTGGCCAGACTCCTCCCATGAGCTGTACATTTTCGCGGGCTTCCTCTTGACTCCGCCCACGAACGATGTCACCATGGGGTGCCTCGTGGCGCAGTGCGTTAACAGTCCCCACGTGCAGTACGTCACACGGCTGGACCTCTCCCTTTTTCCGCTCCTCCGCATGGGCCTTTCCCGTGTTAGGGTCATTTCCACAACTCCGAGCAGGGACGCACTTTGGCCAGTAATATGGCCGATCTGCTCGGAACTCCTCTGGGCAGCAAAGTTCAAATGTAGACATTCTCAAGTCCATCTTTAGAACACACTCTATCCCGGACGAGCCCCCACGTGCAGCGGCCTCACCCTCTCTCCATCTTTATCGGTTACACACCAACTCATGTCTAGGGGTTCCTGGGTTGTGAGAGTGAGATGCGCCACGGCCCATGTCCTCCCCATTGTAGTAGGGAGGTGAAGGCCACTTCCTGATGTTTCCTCGGGCCGGTGTGTTCTGTGAATGCACTGAGTCTGTAATTGCAAGCTCACCAGCCTCCCCTTTGCTTCCAGTAACTGGAGTTCACACACCGGAGAAAGGTCCAACACTTGTTTATTTGGCACTCCAATAGCAAAGCACGATAAACAGTTCTTTTTCAGCAAACTGGTTGGGACCTATAACCTTGCCAACGGTGGGATGAGCAGATCAAGGCACTTCCTAACGTTTCAGTTCTATGCCACTGTACTATGACCAGCGGCGCCTAAGCCAATCCGGCTGTTGCAGAACAGGAAAGATGGGGTCTCTTCCAGCAACCCCTATGAACAGCAATGGAGCCCTCTTCGATACGCTGTGGCCCCTATCAGGGGGATGTGTCCTCCCAAGAGAGTTCCCAGAGGCCCACTGTCACCGGGTTGGTGCTGCTCCGGGTCTTCAGTGGGTAACCTCCCCGGCCTCCTCACCTCTGGTACGAGTCCCTCCGCTCAGGGACCCTCGGACAGTCCACCCTAGCGGGACCCAGTCGAAGGTACTGGGCCCCAGGCCTCCTCGATAGTACCTCACCCCAGGCTAAAGGTGCCTGGGATGGACGCCAACATGACTCCGGACCAGGCCATGGGCACCTGGACCAGACTCCTGGATCTCCCGCACCCAGGCCTAAGGGCCCTGGGCGCGGACCGCAACCCTCCTCCTCCGAGGACCTCCTTCTCCGCCAGACGACGGCGATGACCTCGTGGTAAGGGCGTCTCCCCCTTTTATCTCCTCCCATCAACGGCCCGGCGGGTTCCCCGTCCCAGCCATACCATCTCCGGGAAGGGACAAAACAGGGAGCACTGCGAAGATGATTCTACCTGAAGCCTGTGGGTACCCCGCCACCCACAGGCAAAGGAGAATATTACATCCTCCAATCCTCCACGAAACAAAAAGGGGTCTGAATCCTAACACAATTATACACCTGGGTCACACTATTGCCCAGGTGTATCCCATCAATTTGAGGACCCCGCTACACACAGGTTCTGAGGCTGTTTAATGTGGTAATTAAACTCACTTGGTGTCTTATCTGCATTAAATTAGTCTCAGAACCTTTGTAATTCATATGTGTTTGCGTTTAAAGGTGTAGCGGCCTCACCCCGACCTCTTTAGCTAGGGGTATGTCGAGCGACAGAGTGAGGTGCGCTACGGCCCATGTCCTCCCCGTGCATGTGGGTGAGGTGAAGGCCAGTATCAATCTTTTTCCTCGGGCCAAATGTGTGCTGGTTATGAGGGTCAGTCCTCCCGTGCCGGAATCTCCCTTTGTTCCCATCAACAGAGTCCATACACCTATCAAAGTCCAAACTCAGGTTTATTGCGTATCTCCACATACAGTCAAATGCAACGGCATGATACGATGGGGAAGCAGGTCAAGGCACTGTACAGGTTCCTAGTCCCTACACTCCCTGTGCTATGACCAGGGGTTGCAGGAATCTTGATGAAAGCTCCTCCGCTGCGCTGTAGCCCATATCAGGGGAAGATGTCCTCCGAGGGAGTTACTGAAGGCCCATCCGTCACCGGGTTGACGCTACACCGGGTCTTCGGACGGGTGACCCCCCCCCAGCCTCCTCACCTCAGATGCGGGTCCCCTCGCAAGGGGCGCCCTGGAGCAACTTCACCCTCGCGGGACCCAGTCGGAGTCACCGGGTCCCAGGCCTCCTTAATAGTACCTCACCCCGGGCTGAAGGTGCCCGGGATGGACTCCATCTTCGTTCCGGCCAGGCATTGGGCGCCTAGGCCGGAACCTTGAACCGCCCGCACCCAGGCCTAAGGTGCCTGGGTGCGTGAAGAGATGATCTCTCCCAAAAAGGACCTCGTGGCGAGGGCGTCTCCCCCTTTTATCTCCTCCCATCGACACCACGGCGGGTTCCCCGCCCCAGCCGTACCATCTCCAGGAAGGGACAAAGAAGGGTAGCACTGTGGTAGTGATTCTACCTCGAGCCAGTAGGTACACTGACACCCACTGGTCAAAGAGAATATTACACCACCCAATCCTCCACGAATAAGAAAAAGGGGTCTAATCCCTGACATAATTACACACCTGGGTCTCTCTACCCCCAGGTGTATCCCACTAACTTTGAAGACCCCGCTACACACTCCCCCTGGTGATTTGACGCTGGTCCCCAGCGTCAGGTGCACACCCATGTCTCCCAAGGAGTGGTGACATGAAGTGGGCCCCAGAGGCTATCCCTCAAATTTTGGATACTGTATGTGCCAAGACCTGCTCAACAGAAAAAGGAACTACTGTATAAAACATTAAAACTTTTGTATAAAACATCTGTCATGTACACATATACAATCCCTCCCGTCACTGTCTAAGAACCACCCCATACTCAGTAGTCTTGACCGACGAATCTCCTGCAGAAGGGAAACAAACAAAAAAAAAAAAAACACATCCTAACACTCTGTGTTAACTTGGCATGAGTGAGTCCGTCAGCCGAGAGACCCACTCACTCCAATAAGTAAGTAATGCATGTGTAACATTTTCAAACATTCGTTGCACAACACTGCCACCTGGTGACAGCGCTGCGGTAATGACACTTGGTGAGATCTTCATTCTTCCTGCTTTCCTACTCTAACTCTACCCCAAAAGTCTCTGCCTTTGGCACATGAAGAAAAGGGAGAAAAAAAAAAACAACAGCTCCCAAATCTCCAGTGAGTAAAAGAAAAGCCCAAATCAAAACAAAAGTAGGGCACAGTTCTAGGCGTCTGGGAATGTCTCTTCCAGAAAGTTTATACAGCAACAAGATAGGAGCTCACTTCTCCTATAAATAGAACCTTGGATCCGGCAGAAACAGGGGCTTCAGGTGCCCGTCAAACACTTCCACCGAATACTCGACATCCTCTCCTTCTTTCCGGCAGATGAGCACCTTATCGGCATGAATATGGCGCCCAAGTCTCCAATCAGCTCTGCAGTCCTTGAACTTTTTAGACACAGGCGGCGAACATGACAGGTATCGCCTGGCATGGGGTACTTTAAGTTTTTCCCATACAAACTCGTCATACCACCTTGGTCGCAGGACCTCGACTTCATACAATAGGTCCCGAGGCAAGTAGGGGTACTCCCACCCATATTCACGGGCGACTCTCTGGGAGAAAAGTCTCTGCAACCTGGCTAGAGGTGGCATCACATCTCGCTCACCTTCTCCTGGCTGTACGATGGCCTCCGGGTGCCGAGGTACCTTCACCATCTCGGGTTTCTTTGTCTTTGGTGCCCGCAACGAAGCACGCTGCATCCCCAACATCAGAGCGGGTGATGTAGTTGAATGCGGAAAGTTGGTCGGAGGACTAGATTTCCTCGGGAACTCCGGGGCCTTCACCCAGAGCGTACTGTCTTCTATGGACATGGGGGAATCCTGCGGTTTACTCAGCACAGGTAGTGGGCGTTTGTCCCAGCCCTTCCGGTGAAACAGTTCGTCTATCTCTCCGTCATCCCCACAGTCTGACAATGACTCTAAGTCGGAGGTGTCATACATCTCAGCAGGAAGGTAGTCTCTAGTAGACGGAAGGCTACCCTCCCTTGCGGGCTCCACCGACTGTGGACCCCCGACACCTCCAACCAACACCACAGTCCCAGCCCCTGGCTCACCTGGACCTTCTGAAGAACTGGGATGTCCGGGACTCTCTTCTCTACCGGCGCCATCCAGGCCAGGCAAGCGGCGGGGTGAAGCTTGACCATGACCATAGGATGCCTGTACCAGGCCGACTTTCCTCTTCGGAGGTGGGAGCAGGGAGTCTGTAGTGACCGAAGCAGTGTCCTCGGATTTTTCTCTCTCAGTCTCTGGTTGGGCAGTCACTTCACCCTGGTCAGCGCGCACGGGAAACTCCGCAAAGGCTTTGATCTCTCCCTCCGGAGTGGCGGTTCCTGTGATGCAGTTGAGGCGTAGGGCCCGGGGCCTTTCCGTGTGTGGTTCAACCTCAAAAAGAAACTCCTTGCATGCTTCGCATCGCCCGAATGGCTTTAGTTGGACCACCAGTCCCGAGCATCCGGGACAGATCACACCGAGGGCCTCCGTGTCTCTGCATGAATACAGAGCCAACTGTCCTCGGGGCCTGAGCCTTATCCCCGTGTCTGTAATGGGTGCAGCAAATGCAGTCATCTTGAAAGGATAAGGTACCGGCATCCACGGGGAGCCTGAGTTCACTCCGACCACTTGCTGCTCCATCACGCGCTGACCTCGCGCCGGAGTCTCCACGTGTATCTCCACACGTGGCCAGACTCCTCCCACGACTTGCACGTTTTCGCGGGCTTCCTTCAGTCTCCTCCCACGAATTGCGCAGTCATGGGGTGCCTCGTGGCGCAGTGCAGCAAAAGTCCCCACATGTAGTTCGTCACACGGCTGGACTCCTCCCTCTTCCCGCTCTTTCTGCATGGGCCTCTCCCGGTTTTTCAGGGAAATTTCCACGACTTCGAGCACAGGGATGCACTTTGGCCAATCACATGGCCGACCTGCTCGGACCTCCTCCGGGCAGCAAAGTTCAAACACAGCCGTTCCAAACCTCAGGGTCAACACACATTTCATCCCGGACTCACGAGCCCCCACGTGTAGCGGCCTCACCCCGACCTCTTTAGCTAGGGGTATGTCGAGCGACAGAGTGAGGTGCGCTACGGCCCATGTCCTCCCCGTGCATGTGGGTGAGGTGAAGGCCAGTATCAATCTTTTTCCTCGGGCCAAATGTGTGCTGGTTATGAGGGTCAGTCCTCCCGTGCCGGAATCTCCCTTTGTTCCCATCAACAGAGTCCATACACCCATCAAAGTCCAAACTCAGGTTTATTGCGTATCTCCACATACAGTCAAATGCAACGGCATGATACGATGGGGAAGCAGGTCAAGGCACTGTACAGGTTCCTAGTCCCTACACTCCCTGTGCTATGACCAGGGGTTGCAGGAATCTTGATGAAAGCTCCTCCGCTGCGCTGTAGCCCATATCAGGGGAAGATGTCCTCCGAGGGAGTTACTGAAGGCCCATCCGTCACCGGGTTGACGCTACACCGGGTCTTCGGACGGGTGACCCCCCCCCAGCCTCCTCACCTCAGATGCGGGTCCCCTCGCAAGGGGCGCCCTGGAGCAACTTCACCCTCGCGGGACCCAGTCGGAGTCACCGGGTCCCAGGCCTCCTTAATAGTACCTCACCCCGGGCTGAAGGTGCCCGGGATGGACTCCATCTTCGTTCCGGCCAGGCCTTGGGTGCCTAGGCCGGAACCTTGAACCGCCCGCACCCAGGCCTAAGGTTCCTGGGTGCGTGAAGAGATGATCTCTCCCAAAAAGGACCTCGTGGCGAGGGCGTCTCCCCCTTTTATCTCCTCCCATCGACACCACGGCGGGTTCCCCGCCCCAGCCGTACCATCTCCAGGAAGGGACAAAGAAGGGTAGCACTGTGGTAGTGATTCTACTTCGAGCCAGTAGGTACACTGACACTCACTGGTCAAAGAGAATATTACACCACCCAATCCTCCACGAATAAGAAAAAGGGGTCTAATCCCTGACATAATTACACACCTGGGTCTCTCTACCCCCAGGTGTATCCCACTAACTTTGAAGACCCCGCTACACAGGGATGAGGGGGCAACCCTATTCACGCCTTCCCTGGTGCTTAGTCATAGAGTCAGCAATTGGGCACTATTCCTCCCCCCACTGACCACAGATGCTATGTAATTTGTTTACTCCCTTTGACCACCAAGCATGGGACATTGTCTACTTCCACTTATGCTGGGGCATTTTTTTTGCTCCCACTGTTCACAGTCCATCCCCCAGGTAAGGTCTGAAATACAGTAAAAGTCTGGAGACCCCTGATCTTAAAACATATACAGCGGTACAGAGGACTCAAGTTCACCAGGTATAAAATAACTCTTTCATCGTATCCCTAAACCTCGAAGCTTGTCACAAGTTACAGCGTACTTTCAACAACATTATTTTGGTTCTTTTTGAAGTGGTTAAAAGGGCAGCTATGTTTTAAAACATTACACTAGGCGCCATTTTCAACCCACTCATTATCACTGTACAAAGCAATACCAGGCTGACAGGATCCGCAGCTGTCCACAAATTGAGTGGCCTCCTGTCCCTAAGGCCTCATTTACATTGGGTGCACTGCAGCAGCTTCATGTGCCTAAGGTCTCATTTCAATACAGTGTACCTCCAGGTGAGGGCCATGTTTACAGGTGCTCTGTGCACCCCCGTGCAAGCAGGGGATGTGCACACGAATGGTGACGGCGGCTCCTGTCACAGGTGGCTCCGAACAGCTACGGCCCAAAAATCTGTACAAAGCAATACCAGGCTGACAGGAACCACAGCTGTCCGCAGATATCCACAGGTCCAGCGACTTCATGTCCCTAAGGCTGGTCATACATCATACAGATTTCCTGTTCAATTTTCATTTAGATTTTCTAAAACCATATGAAGCGCCCACCGCCACCCTCCTTCTCCACTCGTTCACTGGAGAGGAAGGAGCGCGTGGTCTCTTCCATGCCCGTACCCCCTGGGTTACAGAGGTTAGGCACACTTAGTTTCCTTACGGGTCTTTGCAGCAATCCCCTCAGTGTTGGTTTCTGTCCCTAGTGTGTAAGGACAAAAGACTTTATGCCCCCAGTAACTTCAAGGTCCACACTAGTATATCACTCCAATGTAGAGCTTTATTTTCTTATGTATGAAAGGAGAAAGGTGTTAGGAAGACAGATGGAATTCAGGCACTCCTGACTTTGTCGCCACTTGATCCCAAGTGGGTACAGCTCACCCGGATAGTCACCCAATGGCACTAGCAGCCGGCGTGTAGCTCGAACAGTCAATTTAGTTCCCTAATGGATGCGTCTAGGAGATCATCTGCCACAGGATCTATGGTGTCCCAAACCTCCTGATGGTCCAGATGTTAGGCCCCTGGTTTCCGGATGGATGACATCCCTCCGGAGAGTTACTGGGCCCCTTCCTTCACTGTGATTCTCTCACCAGTCCTTCGGAACGGACCTCCCCCAGCCTCCTCTTCCAGAAACGGGTCCCCTCGCAAGGCGGCACCCTGGGATTCTTCCTCCCGAAGTGGGCTCCAGCTAAAGGTGCTGGGCCCAGGGCTGAAGTTGCAGTCCCAGGACTAAAGGTGCCTGGGACTGAGGCACACGTGGCCCCATGGCCTGGAGGACCATGTGCACTCGAAACTGGACTCCACACAATACCTTCCCCCGGGTACAGGTCCCCGGGGTGGCAACTCGACTCCAACTCTCCTCTCTCCTTCCTTCTCAATGGCGTCTGCCCCTTTTGTACCCCCTTCCGGCATGCACAGCAGGTCCACCACACCGACTGTACGGCTGCCGAGAGGAGACACCAAATCGCTGCCCCATCACCTGTGGTTCAACCCCGAGTATAAATGACAGCGCCACCCATACTTCTAAGGGGAACTGCACACCAGGTGAAATAGCAACAAGACAGAGTCCAGCAAATTGAAAAGATTTGAGTCAACTACCACTCAAATCACCCCTAAATTTGTCATAGCAGTCCCTAAATTTGGAACCCCCGCTACACACATAATATGAGGTCAAACCTAAAGGCCCCTTTCAGATGGAGTGGATACGTCCAAACGAATCTTCCCGCTGAGCAGGGGATCTGTCCGCTGATCCCCGTTGGGCAGGCGTATGACAGGTCTGTGTCCGCTCTGCTATGCAGAGCGGACCCAGCCCGCTGCTCTCTATGGGGTGGACGGATGGAAACAGACTGCATGTCCGTTTCCATCTGATTGTCATCCGATCAGATCGACAGATGACGAACGTATTCCCATCTGTCAGGTGGACCCGATCGGTATGCTGGTGTGAAAGGGGCCCACTTTCAATTTGTATGTATTCAGACAGGTCCTTGCACTACATAGTTGAAGGCAAATCAAAAGGAAATCGAATAAGAAAATTGTATAGTGTATGGCCTGCTTAAGGCCTCGTTCACACTGGCCGCACAACAACATACACCCAGACGATGGTCGTGTTTACAGGTGTTCTGTGCATCTATGTGCAGGCGGCGGCTCCTGTCACAAGTGGTCGTGAACAGCTATGGCCCAGAAACCCGTACAAAATAATATCAGGCTGACAGGATCTGCAGCTGTCCGCAGACATTAATAGATCCAGCAGCCTCATGTCGCTAAGGCCTCATTCACACTGGGCTATCTACAATGTACGCCTGGGCGAGGGCCGTGTTTATAGGTGTTCTGTGCATCCCCGCGCAGGTAGTCCCATTGATGTCAGCTGCATTGTACGGACATAGCCAATTTGACATCCGGTACGGGTCCCTAAACATGCACCTATCGAGAAGGTCAAGTACGATATTGCCAACGCACACGTTTCTGAAACGGTCTGGAGGTATAGACGGGTGCTGTAGTGACCCCGTGGTTTGAAAGTGAGAATGTTCAAAGCAAGAAATGGGTCCCAGAACGTCGCTATTATAACTACCACCGACGCTTCGGACCTGCTTTGGAGATCCTTGGTGTGCTGGTGACATACTTCTCACTTTGAACATTTTTGTTTCGAGAAGTGGTGACCCCCTTCGTAAATCTTCATCTCATGACTTCCTAGGGCAAGGAGGGGAATAAAAGGAAAAACTTTGTACCGCACTACAAAAAATATAAACTTTGACATCCGTGTGGGTACGGGTCCCCAAACTGGTATCTATTGAGAAGAATGATCAGGGATGGTCAAGTACGATATTCCCAACGCGCATGTTCCTGAAAGTGTCTGGAGGTATAAATGGGTGCTGTAGTGACCACGTGGTTTGGAAGTGAGAATGTTCAAAGCGAGAAAGGGGTCCCGGAACGCCGCTATTATAACCATGCTGAAGCTTTGGACCTCTTGGTGTTCTGGTGACATACTTCTCACTTTGAATATTCATTCATTTCGAGAAGTGGTGACCCCCTCGTAGACCTTTGTCTCATGACTTCCTAGGGCAAGGAGGGGAATAAAAAAAACAAAAAAAAAACTGGAGGTATAGACGGGTGCTGTGGTGACCACATGGTAGGGAAGCGAGAATGTTCAAGAAAGGGGTTCTGAAACGTAGCTTTTATAACCACCACCAAAGCTGCGGACCTGTTTTGGAGATCCTTGGTATGCTGGTGACGTACTTCTCACTTTGAACATTTTCGTTTTGAGAAGTGTTGACCCCCTCGTAGACCTTCGTCTCATGACTTCCTAGGGCAAGGAGGGGAATAAAAAAAAAAGAAAAAACTTTGTGCTGCACTACAAAAAATATAAACTTTGACATCCGTGTGGGTACTGGTACCCGAACCTGCACCTTTCGAGAAGGTCAAGTACAATATTCCCAAGGCACACTTTCCTGAAACTGTCTGGAGGTATAGATGGGTGCTGTGGCGACCACGTAGTTTGGAAGCGAGAATGTTCAAAGTGTGAAAGGGGTCCCAGAACGTATCTATTATAACCACCGCAAAATCTGCAGATCTGTTTTGGAAATCCTAGGTGTGCTGGTGACATACTTCTCACTTTGAACATTCTCGTTTCGAGAAGTGGTGACTAGTGATGAGCCGAACACCCCCGGGTTCGGTTCGCACCAGAACCCGCGAACGGACCGAAAGTTCGTACGAACATTAGAACCCTATTAAATACAATGGATGCGAGCGTTCGAATTCTAAAGTGCTAATTATAACAACTATTATGCATGTTATTGTCCTAAAAAGGGTTTGGGAACCCGGGTTCTGCACCAGGGGACATGTATCAATGCAAAAAGAAGTTTTAAAAACGGTCGTTTTTCGGGAGCAGTCATTTTAATGATGCATAAAGTGAAAAAAAAAAGTCAAATATTCCTTTAAATATCGTACCTGGGGGGTGTCTAAAGTATGCCTGTGAAGTGCCACGTGTTTCCCGTGTTTAGAACTGTCCCTGCACAAAATGACACTTCTAAAGGAAAAAAAAGCCATTTAAAACTTCTTGCGGCTTTAATGTAATGTCTGGTCCCGGTAATATGGATGAAAATCTTTAAGAAAAATGGCATAGCTACCCCATGACCCCCCCCCCCCCTACCCCAGCCCATTACCAGCCCCTTTGGGTCTTGTATGGATATTAAGGGGAACCCCGCACATAAAATAAAAAAGGCCCTATATACTCTGAACAGCCGTATACAGGCGGTGCATACAAGACAGGGACTGTAGGTTTGTTCTTATGTAGAATGTGTTTGTAATTTTGAACAGGTACATTGTTGAACTGTAGCTCCAGCCCAAAAATCTATTTTTAAACTTTTTGGGAAACATAGGTAAGGGTTATCACCCCTGTAACATTTGTTTTGCTGTCTGTGCCCCTGTTCAGAACATTTCACCTCACTTTCCGTCCCAATGACAACTGTTTTTGAAATGTGGTGTTTTTCTTGAAACAAGGATTGCTGATAAAGCATCAGTACAGAGGAGACACCTTTCTCCCATATTTATTCTTACAGGAGAGAATTTTCCTTCCTAGGGGTAGATTTCCTCTCACTTCCTGTTGTCTTCTTTCGTTTGCAAGTAGGAGTCGTTTGTAAGTTGGATGTTTGAAAGTAGGGACCTGCCGTATATACTCTGCAGAAATAGGCCCCTTAGTTGTTGGTGTTGGCACAACACTGTAAGCACTCACAGTTACTCTTGGTTGGTGCTGGAACGCCCTGCTGTCAACTATTATATCAGGAATTTTAATTACATATAATTGTTGAACAGTGGTAGTAAAAATTGGGGCTTTGATGGTGGTGCTGGTGCCACAACACTGTAAGCCCTGACAGTTACTCTTGGTGGGTGCAGCAATGGGCCCTGCTGTGAATTATTAGATCAAGAAATGTAATTGCATGCCCCTGTTGAACAGGGGCTGAAAAATTGGGCTTTTCGTGGTGGTGGTGGTGGTGGTGGTGTTGCCACAACACTGTAAGCCCTCAGAGTTACTCTTGGTGGGTGCAGGAATGGGCCCTGCTGTGAATTATTAGATCAAGAATTGTAATTACATGCCCCTTTTGAACAGTGGCTGAAAAATTGGGCCTTTCGTGGTGGTGGTGGTGGTGGCGTTGCCACAACACTGTAAGCCCTCAGACTTACTCTTGGTGGGTGCAGGAATGGGCCCTGCTGTGAATTATTACATCAAGAATTGTAATTGCATGCCCCTGTTGAACAGGGGCTGAAAAATTGGGCCTTAGGCACTGGTGGCACAACACTACAACCCCTCACAGATACTGTACTTGGAGCACAGCAATGAGCCCTGTTGCAAAGTATTGCTTCAAAAATTGTAATGACACGCCCCTGTTAAACAGGGGCTGAAAAATTGGGCCTTAGGCACTGGTGGCACAACACTACAACCCCTCACAGATACTGTACTTGGAGCACAGCAATGAGCCCTATGGCAAATTATTGCTAAAAAAATTGTAAGTACACGCCCCTGTAAAACAGGGGCTGAAAAATTGGGCCTTAGCCACTGGTGGTGGCACCCATAAACAAAAATGATCTTCCAAGCTATCATCATCAATCGTATCATTGAGGACTCGGAGGAGGAGGATAGCCAGTCAACATAACAGCACAGGCACTCAGCATCAGCATCAGTCTTGAAGGGACGTGACATGTTAAAATCAATTAGTCTGTTATATCAGCATCAGGTGTGTGGTAGCTGGTGGTGATCCAAGACTGGTTCATCTTGATGAAAGTCAGTCGATCAACCGAGTCGGTGGACAGGCGCACCCTGTGATCCGTGACAAATCCTCCAGCAGCACTGAATGTGCGTTCCGAAAGAACGCTGGATGCAGGACAGGCCAGTAGCTCAATTGCATACTGTGCAAGCTCTGGCCAGTGATCCATCCTCAAGACCCAGTAAGCCAGAGGATTTTCGGTGGGGAAGGTGTCCAAGTCTGACCTTGCCCCTAGATATTCCTGCACCATGTTTATCAGACGCTGGCGATGGTTGCTGGAACCAATCATACTTTGGGGCTGCGGACTAAAGAATTGTCTGAACGCATCGGTCAGACGGCCACCTTCCCCACCGCTCCTTCTTTGACTGGCCGAAGCCTCAGCAACTCGTTGTCCTGGACCAGGAGTTTGTAACCTCCCAGTCTCTGGGAACGCGTTGCACAGACCTTTCTGCAAGGCCTCCCGGAGTTGTCTCATCCTCTGCTCCCTCTGCGACGGTAACATAAGGTCCGCAACCTTACCCTTGTACCGTGGATCAAGGAGAGTGGCCAGCCAGTAATGGTCCCTCTCCTTGATCCGAAGAATACGAGGATCCTTCCGCAGACTTTGCAGGATCAGGGAGGCCATGCAGCGTAGGTTTGCTGAGGCATTCGCTCCGGAGTCCTCTGGGTCACTAAGGACGACATGATCCGCAGTCACCTCCTCCCAGCCACGTACAAGTCCACTGGTTTCTTGGGACTGTAAATCATCCCTAAAAGACTGCTGCTGATGATGCTGAGTGCCAGCCTCCACCTCCATGCTGACACAATCCTCCTCCTCCTCCTCCTCCTCCTCTTCCTCTTCCTGTGCGATGGGTGGGACAGAAGGAACACTGTCTGGGTAAAGGGGGCCTTGAGAGGCAAGGAAGTCCTCCTCTTCCTGCCTCTGTTCTGCCTCAAGTGCCCTGTCCATTATTCCACGCAGCGTGTGCTCCAACAGGTGGACAAGAGGTACAGTGTCACTGATGCATGCACTGTCACTGCTCACCATCCTCGTGGCCTCCTCAAATGGTGCCAGGACAGTGCATGCATCCCTGATCATGCCCCACTGGCGTGGAGAAAAAAAACCAAGCTCCCCTGACCCTGTCCTGGTGCCGTAGTCGCACAGGTACTCATTGATGGCCCTCTGCTGCGTGTGCAGCCGCTGCAGCATGGCCAACGTTGAGTTCCACCTGGTGGGCATGTCACATATAAGGCGGTTCTTGGGCAGGTTCAACTCCTTTTGCAGCTCAGCCAGGCGAGCACTGGCATTATAAGATCTGCGGAAATGCACACAGACTTTCCTGGCCTGCCTCAGGACATCCTGTAAGCCCGGGTACCTGCCCAAGAACCGCTGCACCACCAGGTTAAGGACGTGAGCCACACAGGGCACATGGGTCAGTTGTCCCTGTCGGAGGGCGGAGAGGAGGTTGGTGCCATTGTCGCAAACCACCATTCCTGGCTTAAGCTGGCGTGGCGTCAACCACCTCTCGGCCTGGCCCTGCAGAGCAGACAGGACCTCTGCCCCAGTGTGGCTTCTGTCCCCCAAACACACCAGCGCAAGCACGGCATGGCATCTTTTTGCCTGCGTACTTGCGTAGCCCCGTGAACGGCTACGGAGCACCGCTGGTTCATAGGACAAACCACAGGAAGAGGCCATGGAGGAAGAAGAAGAGGAGGGGGTGGAGGAGAGAGGTGTGTCACAACCAGTAGTAGCATTTTGGAGGCGTGGCGGTGGGACAACCTCCAACACTACTGCACCTTGTCCTGCATCCTTCCCAGCTGCCAAAAGAGTGACCCAATGGGCCGTGAAAGAAAGGTAACGTCCCTGTCCATGCCTGCTGGACCATGAGTCAGCGGTAATATGCACCTTACCGCTGACCGCCCTGTCCAGCGAGGCCAAGACATTGCCTTCCACATGCCGGTAGAGAGCCGGAATAGCCTTCCGTGAGAAAAAGTGGCGTTTGGGAACCTGCCACTGAGGAACCGCACATTGCACAAACTCACGGAAGGGGGCCGAGTCTACCAACTGAAAAGGCAGCAGTTGAAGCGCTAGCAATTTAGCCAAGCTAGCATTCAACCGCTGGGCATGTGGATGGCTGGGAGTGAACTTCTTTCGACGGTCCAGCAGCTGGGGCAGGGAAATTTGCCTGCTAGAATCGGACGTCGGTGTACTGCTAGCAGAGTGGCCGCAAGTACTTGGCTGTGACACACCTAATTCTACACCTTCATTCCTCTCAGTGCATGTTTCAGAGAGGACTGAAGTTATAGTGGGGTTGGAGATCCCAGCTGATGCGGTGCAAGGAGAGGTCCGCTTTGTTCTTTGGTGTGGGTCTTTGAGGTAGGCTTGCCAACGAGCTGCATGGCAGGTCAACATATGTCTGGTCAGGCATGTGGTACCCAAGCGGCTGATGTTTTGGCCACGCGATATACGCTTGAGACATATGTTGCAAACAGCAGCTGTGCGATCTGATGCACTAGCCTCAAAAAGGGCCCACACCAAGGAACTTTTTGAATGACGGGCAGAGGCAGCGCCCTGCACAGGCGGAGCTCTGCGGTGTGATTCCGTCGGTGTACTGCCCTTACGCTGGCCACCAAAGGGCATCCTGTCTCGTTGGAGATGTGCCTCCTCCTCATCCTCCTCCTCCTCTCTCCTATTAGGCACCCACGTGGAGTCAGTGACCTCATCATCCCCTCCCTCCTCATCACTGGGGCCAATCTGGCAGTATGCTGCAGCTGCTGGAACATGACTGCCAGATTGGTGTCCTTCTTGAGCATCCCCTTTGTCTGCTCTCACCCTACTGCCTTCCTGTAGCTGGGTTTCATCATCAGACCCTTCGAAACGCTGGGCATCCTCCTGGAGCATGTACCCAACACTGTGCTCAAACAGTTCGGGGGACTCCTCAGGAGGAGGACATGGTGGGTCTAGGGAAGGAGTGACTGATGATGAGTCTGACATTGATACCAGGGAAGAGGACGCTTTGGCAGCTGCTTTGCCAGTACCCTGAGCCTGGGTGAGAGAGGATGAGGAGGAGGAGGAGGGCTTGGTCATCCACTCTACCAAGTCTTCGGCATGATGTGGCTCAACATGTCCAGCTGCGGAAAAGAAGGACAAGCGTGTCCCATGGCCATGTGCTGATGACAATGCACCGCGTCCACGACCAGCACTGTTGCCCCCAGACACAGAGCCTGCTTGCCCTCTTTTATTGCCTCCTGACTGTCTGCCTCTCCTTGTTTGCCTTCCAGACATTCTAATAGATGGCCTGCAGGGAGATGGGAAAAAAGCAATAAGGGCTACCTTCAGGTGTCCTTCTCTGTCCCTTGAAACAAGGACTTGCACAGTGAAAGAAACTGACACTCTCCCTACCTACAGTTTTCTGTCCCTAGAAAAAATGTTTTTTTTAAGCACAATATAGCACAAGGAGAATTCACTCACTGTCCTTCCAGGTCCCTAGAAACAAGGACTTGCACAGTGAAAGAAACTGACACTCTCCCTACCTACAGTTTTCTGTCCCTAGAAAAAATGTTTTTTTTAAGCACAATATAGCACAAGGAGAATTCACTCACTGTCCTTCCAGGTCCCTAGAAACAAGGACTTGCACAGTGAAAGAAACTGACACTCTCCCTACCTACAGTTTTCTGTCCCTAGAAAAAATGTTTTTTTTAAGCACAATATAGCACAAGGAGAATTCACTCACTGTCCTTCCAGGTCCCTAGAAACAAGGACTTGCACAGTGAAAGAAACTGACACTCTCCCTACCTACAGTTTTCTGTCCCTAGAAAAAATGTTTTTTTTAAGCACACTATAGCACAAGGAGAATTCACTCACTGTCCTTCCCAGTCCCTAGAAACAAGGACTTGCACAGTGAAAGAAACTGACACTCTCCCTACCTACAGTTTTCTGTCCCTAGAAAAAATGTTTTTTTTAAGCACACTATAGCACAAGGAGAATTCACTCACTGTCCTTCCCAGTCCCTAGAAACAAGGACTTGCACAGTGAAAGAAACTGACACTCTCCCTACCTACAGTTTTCTGTCCCTAGAAAAAATGTTTTTTTTAAGCACAATATAGCACAAGGAGAATTCACTCACTGTCCTTCCAGGTCCCTGGAAACAAGGACTTGCACAGTGAAAGAAACTGACACTCTCCCTACCTACAGTTTTCTGTCCCTAGAAAAAATGTTTTTTTAAGCACACTATAGCACAAGGAGAATTCACTCACTGTCCTTCCAGGTCCCTGGAAACAAGGACTTGCACAGTGAAAGAAACGGACACTCTCCCTACCTAGAGTTTTCTGTCCCTAGAAAAAATGTTTTTTTTAAGCACACTATAGCACAAGGAGCATTCACTCACTGTCCTTCCAGGTCCCTGGAAACAAGGACTTGCACAGTGAAAGAAACTGACACTCTCCCTACCTACAGTTTTCTGTCCCTAGAAAAAATGTTTTTTTTAAGCACAATATAGCACAAGGAGAATTCACTCAGTGTCCTTCCAGGTCCCTGGAAACAAGGACTTGCACAGTGAAAGAAACTGACACTCTCCCTACCTACAGTTTTCTGTCCCTAGAAAAAATGTTTTTTTTAAGCACAATATAGCACAAGGAGAATTCACTCACTGTCCTTCCAGGTCCCTAGAAACAAGGACTTGCACAGTGAAAGAAACTGACACTCTCCCTACCTACAGTTTTCTGTCCCTAGAAAAAATGTTTTTTTTAAGCACAATATAGCACAAGGAGAATTCACTCACTGTCCTTCCAGGTCCCTAGAAACAAGGACTTGCACAGTGAAAGAAACTGACACTCTCCCTACCTACAGTTTTCTGTCCCTAGAAAAAATGTTTTTTTTAAGCACAATATAGCACAAGGAGAATTCACTCACTGTCCTTCCAGGTCCCTAGAAACAAGGACTTGCACAGTGAAAGAAACTGACACTCTCCCTACCTACAGTTTTCTGTCCCTAGAAAAAATGTTTTTTTTAAGCACAATATAGCACAAGGAGAATTCACTCACTGTCCTTCCAGGTCCCTAGAAACAAGGACTTGCACAGTGAAAGAAACTGACACTCTCCCTACCTACAGTTTTCTGTCCCTAGAAAAAATGTTTTTTTTAAGCACAATATAGCACAAGGAGAATTCACTCACTGTCCTTCCAGGTCCCTGGAAACAAGGACTTGCACAGTGAAAGAAACTGACACTCTCCCTACCTACAGTTTTCTGTCCCTAGAAAAAATGTTTTTTTTAAGCACAATATAGCACAAGGAGAATTCACTCACTGTCCTTCCAGGTCCCTAGAAACAAGGACTTGCACAGTGAAAGAAACTGACACTCTCCCTACCTACAGTTTTCTGTCCCTAGAAAAAATGTTTTTTTTAAGCACAATATAGCACAAGGAGAATTCACTCACTGTCCTTCCAGGTCCCTAGAAACAAGGACTTGCACAGTGAAAGAAACTGACACTCTCCCTACCTACAGTTTTCTGTCCCTAGAAAAAATGTTTTTTTTAAGCACACTATACCACAAGGAGAATTCACTCACTGTCCTTCCCAGTCCCTAGAAACAAGGACTTGCACAGTGAAAGAAACTGACACTCTCCCTACCTACAGTTTTCTGTCCCTAGAAAAAATGTTTTTTTTAAGCACACTATAGCACAAGGAGAATTCACTCACTGTCCTTCCCAGTCCCTAGAAACAAGGACTTGCACAGTGAAAGAAACTGACACTCTCCCTACCTACAGTTTTCTGTCCCTAGAAAAAATGTTTTTTTTAAGCACAATATAGCACAAGGAGAATTCACTCACTGTCCTTCCAGGTCCCTGGAAACAAGGACTTGCACAGTGAAAGAAACTGACACTCTCCCTACCTACAGTTTTCTGTCCCTAGAAAAAATGTTTTTTTAAGCACACTATAGCACAAGGAGAATTCACTCACTGTCCTTCCAGGTCCCTGGAAACAAGGACTTGCACAGTGAAAGAAACTGACACTCTCCCTACCTAGAGTTTTCTGTCCCTAGAAAAAATGTTTTTTTTAAGCACACTATAGCACAAGGAGCATTCACTCACTGTCCTTCCAGGTCCCTGGAAACAAGGACTTGCACAGTGAAAGAAACTGACACTCTCCCTACCTACAGTTTTCTGTCCCTAGAAAAAATGTTTTTTTTAAGCACAATATAGCACAAGGAGAATTCACTCAGTGTCCTTCCAGGTCCCTGGAAACAAGGACTTGCACAGTGAAAGAAACTGACACTCTCCCTACCTACAGTTTTCTGTCCCTAGAAAAAATGTTTTTTTTAAGCACAATATAGCACAAGGAGAATTCACTCACTGTCCTTCCAGGTCCCTAGAAACAAGGACTTGCACAGTGAAAGAAACTGACACTCTCCCTACCTACAGTTTTCTGTCCCTAGAAAAAATGTTTTTTTTAAGCACAATATAGCACAAGGAGAATTCACTCACTGTCCTTCCAGGTCCCTAGAAACAAGGACTTGCACAGTGAAAGAAACTGACACTCTCCCTACCTACAGTTTTCTGTCCCTAGAAAAAATGTTTTTTTTAAGCACAATATAGCACAAGGAGAATTCACTCACTGTCCTTCCAGGTCCCTGGAAACAAGGACTTGCACAGTGAAAGAAACTGACACTCTCCCTACCTACAGTTTTCTGTCCCTAGAAAAAATGTTTTTTTTAAGCACAATATAGCACAAGGAGAATTCACTCACTGTCCTTCCAGGTCCCTAGAAACAAGGACTTGCACAGTGAAAGAAACTGACACTCTCCCTACCTACAGTTTTCTGTCCCTAGAAAAAATGTTTTTTTTAAGCACAATATAGCACAAGGAGAATTCACTCACTGTCCTTCCCAGTCCCTAGAAACAAGGACTTGCACAGTGAAAGAAACTGACACTCTCCCTACCTACAGTTTTCTGTCCCTAGAAAAAATGTTTTTTTTAAGCACACTATAGCACAAGGAGAATTCACTCACTGTCCTTCCCAGTCCCTAGAAACAAGGACTTGCACAGTGAAAGAAACTGACACTCTCCCTACCTACAGTTTTCTGTCCCTAGAAAAAATGTTTTTTTTAAGCACAATATAGCACAAGGAGAATTCACTCACTGTCCTTCCAGGTCCCTGGAAACAAGGACTTGCACAGTGAAAGAAACTGACACTCTCCCTACCTACAGTTTTCTGTCCATAGAAAAAATGTTTTTTTTAAGCACACTATAGCACAAGGAGAATTCACTCACTGTCCTTCCAGGTCCCTGGAAACAAGGACTTGCACAGTGAAAGAAACTGACACTCTCCCTACCTAGAGTTTTCTGTCCCTAGAAAAAATGTTTTTTTTAAGCACACTATAGCACAAGGAGCATTCACTCACTGTCCTTCCAGGTCCCTGGAAACAAGGACTTGCACAGTGAAAGAAACTGACACTCTCCCTACCTACAGTTTTCTGTCCCTAGAAAAAATGTTTTTTTTAAGCACAATATAGCACAAGGAGAATTCACTCACTGTCCTTCCAGGTCCCTAGAAACAAGGACTTGCACAGTGAAAGAAACTGACACTCTCCCTACCTACAGTTTTCTGTCCCTAGAAAAAATGTTTTTTTTAAGCACAATATAGCACAAGGAGAATTCACTCACTGTCCTTCCAGGTCCCTGGAAACAAGGACTTGCACAGTGAAAGAAACTGACACTCTCCCTACCTACAGTTTTCTGTCCCTAGAAAAAATGTTTTTTTTAAGCACAATATAGCACAAGGAGAATTCACTCACTGTCCTTCCAGGTCCCTGGAAACAAGGACTTGCACAGTGAAAGAAACTGACACTCTCCCTACCTACAGTTTTCTGTCCCTAGAAAAAATGTTTTTTTTAAGCACAATATAGCACAAGGAGAATTCACTCACTGTCCTTCCAGGTCCCTAGAAACAAGGACTTGCACAGTGAAAGAAACTGACACTCTCCCTACCTACAGTTTTCTGTCCCTAGAAAAAATGTTTTTTTTAAGCACAATATAGCACAAGGAGAATTCACTCACTGTCCTTCCAGGTCCCTAGAAACAAGGACTTGCACAGTGAAAGAAACTGACACTCTCCCTACCTACAGTTTTCTGTCCCTAGAAAAAATGTTTTTTTTAAGCACAATATAGCACAAGGAGAATTCACTCACTGTCCTTCCAGGTCCCTAGAAACAAGGACTTGCACAGTGAAAGAAACTGACACTCTCCCTACCTACAGTTTTCTGTCCCTAGAAAAAATGTTTTTTTTTAAGCACAATATAGCACAAGGAGAATTCACTCACTGTCCTTCCAGGTCCCTAGAAACAAGGACTTGCACAGTGAAAGAAACTGACACTCTCCCTACCTACAGTTTTCTGTCCCTAGAAAAAATGTTTTTTTTAAGCACAATATAGCACAAGGAGAATTCACTCACTGTCCTTCCAGGTCCCTAGAAACAAGGACTTGCACAGTGAAATAAACTGACACTCTCCCTACCTACAGTTTTCTGTCCCTAGAATAAATGTTTTTTTTAAGCACAATATAGCACAAGGACAATTCACTCACTGTCCTTACAGGTCCCTGGAAACAAGGACTTGCAGAGTGAAAGAAAAAAAACACTCTCCCTACCTACAGTTTTCTGTCCCTAGAAAAAATGTTTTTTTTAAGCACAATATAGCACAAGGAGAATTCACTCACTGTCCTTCCAGGTCCCTAGAAACAAGGACTTGCACAGTGAAAGAAACTGACACTCTCCCTACCTACAGTTTTCTGTCCCTAGAAAAAATGTTTTTTTTAAGCACAATATAGCACAAGGAGAATTCACTCACTGTCCTTCCAGGTCCCTAGAAACAAGGACTTGCACAGTGAAAGAAACTGACACTCTCCCTACCTACAGTTTTCTGTCCCTAGAAAAAATGTTTTTTTTTAAGCACAATATAGCACAAGGAGAATTCACTCACTGTCCTTCCAGGTCCCTAGAAACAAGGACTTGCACAGTGAAAGAAACTGACACTCTCCCTACCTACAGTTTTCTGTCCCTAGAAAAAATGTTTTTTTTAAGCACAATATAGCACAAGGAGAATTCACTCACTGTCCTTCCAGGTCCCTGGAAACAAGGACTTGCACAGTGAAAGAAACTGACACTCTCCCTACCTACAGTTTTCTGTCCCTAGAAAAAATGTTTTTTTTTAAGCACAATATAGCACAAGGAGAATTCACTCACTGTCCTTCCAGGTCCCTGGAAACAAGGACTTGCACAGTGAAAGAAACTGACACTCTCCCTACCTACAGTTTTCTGTCCCTAGAAAAAATGTTTTTTTTAAGCACAATATAGCACAAGGAGAATTCACTCACTGTCCTTCCAGGTCCCTAGAAACAAGGACTTGCACAGTGAAAGAAACTGACACTCTCCCTACCTACAGTTTTCTGTCCCTAGAAAAAATGTTTTTTTTAAGCACAATATAGCACAAGGAGAATTCACTCACTGTCCTTCCAGGTCCCTGGAAACAAGGACTTGCACAGTGAAAGAAACTGACACTCTCCCTACCTACAGTTTTCTGTCCCTAGAAAAAATGTTTTTTTTAAGCACAATATAGCACAAGGAGAATTCACTCACTGTCCTTCCAGGTCCCTAGAAACAAGGACTTGCACAGTGAAAGAAACTGACACTCTCCCTACCTACAGTTTTCTGTCCCTAGAAAAAATGTTTTTTTTAAGCACACTATAGCACAAGCACAAAACACACTGACACTCTCCCTACCTATCCTTCTCTTTCCCTAAACTAAAGGAATCCAGGTTAAGCAAGAAAGAAATAAAAGTCACTGTCCCTGCCTATGCTGCTCTATCCCTGCTCCGGAACACACTACACTAGGCCGCCGTGCTGGCGGCCTTTTATAGTGTGGGGCGTGTACTAAACACCCTCAGCAATAATTGGCCACAGGCATCCTGCCTGTGGCCAATCATTGCTCTCCTCGCTGCCGGCGCTGTGATTGGCCAAGCATGCGGGGTCACAGTGCATGCTTGGCCAATCACAGCGCCTGGATGACACTGCGATGGCGTAGTGCATTGTGGGCCGTTCGCGTCACTCGAATTTGGCACGAACGGCCCAAATCGTTCGATCTTCGTCGAACGATCGAACAGCCGATGTTCGAGTCGAACGTATGTTCGACTCGAACACGAAGCTCATCCCTAGTGGTGACCCCCTTGTAGACCTACTGTCATGATTATAGACAGGTGCTGTAGTAACCATGTGGTTTAAAAGGGAGAATGCTCAAAGCGAGAAAGGGGTTGCTAAACGTCGCTATTATAACCACCACCGAAGCGGACCTGTTTTGGAATTCCTAGGTGTGCTGGTCATGTACTTCTCACTTTGAACATTCTCGTTTTAGAGAAGTGGTGATCCCCTCGTATACCTTTGTCTCATGACTTCCTGGGGCAAGGAGGGGAATTAGGCCGGGTTCACACTTATGCGAATTGGATACGGGTTTCCCCGGGTGCTGTAGCGACCACGTAGTTTGGAAGCGAGAATGTTCAAAGCGAGAAAGGGGTCCTGAAAACATCGCTATTATAACCACCACCGAAAGCTGCGGACGTGCTTTGGAGATGCTTGGTGAAGTACTTCTCACTTTGAACATTCTCGTTTCGAGAAGTGGTGACCCCCCTCGTAGACCTTCATCTCATGACTTTGAACCGCAGGCCCAAAATAAGTGAACCTGGCTTAAAAAAAAAAAAAAAGAAAAAACGTTGTGCTGCACTACATAAAATATAAACTTCGACATGCGTGTGGGTATGGGTCCCTGAACCTTTTCGAGAAGGTCAAGTATGATATTCCCAAAACACATGTTCCTGAAACTGTCTGGAGGTATAAACGGGTGCTGTAGGGATCATGTGGTTTGGAGGCGAGAATGTTCAAAGCGAAAAGGGGTCCCGGAACTTCGCTATTATAACCACTGCTGAAGCTGCGGACCTGTTTTGGAATTCCTTGGTGTGCTTCGATTTACTTCTCACTTTGAACATTCACGTACAGGCGGTCTCCTAGATACAAATATCTGGCATCCAAATGACTCCTACTTACAAATGGAGGGAGACAACAGGAAGTGAGAGGAAATCTACCCCATGGAAGGGAAATTCACTCCTGTAAAGCCCCGTGCACACGATCGGATAACCTATGGATTTTCGTCCGATGGATTTGTCCATCGGAAATCCGATGAAACTGTTTTTCATCAGACTTGGCCACACACCATCAGTCAAAAAACCGACCGTTCCAAACGCGGTGACATAAAACACTCAGATGAGCCGAGAAAAATGAAGTTTAATGCTTCTGAGCATGCGTCGACTTGATTCTGAGCATGCGTGGGTTTTTTAACCGATGGACTTGCCCATAGACGATCGGAAATTCCCATCGGTTTTTTATCCATCGGAAAATTTGAAAACAAGTTCTATTTTTTCCAACCGATGGAAAAAAGACCGATGGGTACCATACACGATCGGTTTGTCTGATGAAAACCATCCATCGGACGGTTTTCATCAGTTAAACCGATCGTGTGTATGGGGCTTAAGAGTTATTATGGGTAAAGGGTACCTCCACTGATGCTTTATAACCAAGGCTTGTTTCCACAAAACCCCAACATTTTCAAAATCCAATTGTCATTGGGAGGTGAGGTGAAATCCTCTGAACAGGGGCACAGACAGAAAAACAAACATTACAGGGGTGTTAACCCTTCCCTATGCTATCCAAAAAGCTTTAAAAAATGTTTTTTTGGCTGGAACTACACTTAAAAAATGTACCTGTTCCGACTTACAAACAGATTCAACTTATGAACAAACCTACAGTCCCTATCTTGTTTGTAACCCGGGGACCGCCTGTATTTGAGAAGTGGTGACCCCCTCGTAGACCTTCATCTCATGACTTCCTAGGGCAAGGAGGTGAATTAGGCCTGGTTCACACATATGCGAATTGGAATGCGGGTTTCTCCCGGGGCGCTGTGGCCGACCAACGTGGTTTGGAAGGGAGCATGTTCAAAGCGAGAAAGGGGTCCCCCCAGAAACTTCACTATTATAACCGCCGCCAAAGCTGCGGACCTGCTTTGGAGATCCTTGGTGTGCTGGTTGACGTACTTCTCACTTTGAACATTCTAGTTTCGAGGAGTGGTAACCCCCCCTTGTAGACCTTCATCTCATGACTTCCTAGGGCAAGGAGGGGGAATAAAAAAAAATCTCACTTTGAACATTCTCGTTTCAAGGAGTGGTGCCCCCCGCCCCCCTTGTAGACCTTCATCTTATGACTTCCTAGGGCAAGGAGGGGAATTAGGCCTGGTTCACACATATGCGAATTGGAAGGCGGGTTTCCCCCCGGGGCGCTGTGGCCGACCACGTGGTTTGGAAGGGAGTATGTTCAAAGCGAGGAAGGGGTCCCCCCAGAAACGTCACTATTATAACCGCCGCCAAAGCTGCGGACCTGCTTTGGAGATCCTTGGTGTGCTGGTTGACGTACTTCTCACTTTGAACATTCTAGTTTCGAGGAGTGGTAACCCCCCCTTGTAGACCTTCATCTCATGACTTCCTAGGGCAAGGAGGGGGAATAAAAAAAAATCTCACTTTGAACATTCTCGTTTCAAGGAGTGGTGCCCCCCGCCCCCCTTGTAGACCTTCATCTTATGACTTCCTAGGGCAAGGAGGGGAATTAGGCCTGGTTCACACATATGCGAATTGGAATGCAGGTTTCCCCCCGGGGCACTGTGGCCGACCACGTGGTTTGGAAGGGAGCATGTTCAAAGCGAGGAAGGGGTCCCCCCAGAAACGTCACTATTATAACCGCCGCCAAAGCTGCGGACCTGCTTTGGAGATCCTTGGTGTGCTGGTTGACGTACTTCTCACTTTGAACATTCTAATTTCGAGGAGTGGTGACCCCCCCCTGTAGACCTTCATCTCATGACTTCCTAGGGCAAGGAGGTGGATTAGGCTATGTTCACACATATGCGAATTGGAATGCGGGTTTCCCCCGGGGAGCTGTGGCCGACCACGTGGTTTGGAAGGGAGAATGTTCAAAGCGAGAAAGGGGTCCCCCCAGAAACGTCACTATTATGACCGCCGCGAAAGCTGCGGGCCTGCTTTGGAGATCCTTGGTGTGCTGGTTGACGTACTTCTCACTTTGAACTTTCTAGTTTTGAGGAGTGGTGACCCCCCTTGTAGACCTTCATCTCATGACTTCCTAGGGCAAGGAGGGGAATTAGGCCTGGTTCACACATATGCAAATTGGAATGCGGGTTTCTCCCGGGGCGCTGTGGCCCGACCACGTGGTTTGGAAGGGAGCATGTTCAAAGCGAGAAAGGGGTCCCCCCAGAAACGTCACTATTATAACCACCGCCAAAGCTGCAGACCTGCTTTGGAGATCCTTGGTGTGCTGGTTGACATACTTCTCACTTTGAACATTCTAGTTTCGAGGAGTGGTGACCCCCCCCCCCCCCTGTAGACCTTCATCTCATGACTTCCTAGGGCAAGGAGGGGAATTAGGCCTGGTTCACACATATGCGAATTGGAATGTGGGTTTCCCCCCGGGGCGCTGTGGCCGACCACGTGGTTTGGAAGGGAGCATGTTCAAAGCGAGAAAGGGGTCCCCTAGGAAACGTCACTATTATAACCGCCGCCAAAGCTGCGGACCTGCTTTGGAGATCCTTGGTGTGCTGGTTGACGTACTTCTCACTTTGAACATTCTAGTTTCGAGGAGTGGTGACCCCCCCCCCCCGTAGACCTTCATCTCATGACTTCCTAGGGCAAGGAGGGGAATTAGGCCTGGTTCACACATATGCGAATTGGAATGTGGGTTTCCCAACGGGGGGCTGTGGCCGACCACGTGGTTGGGAAGGGAGCATGTTCAAAGCGAGAAAGGGGTCCCCCCAGAAACGTCACTATTATAACCGCCGCCAAAGCTGCGGGCCTGCTTTGGAGATCCTTGGTGTGCTGGTTGACGTACTTCTCACTTTGAACATTCTAGTTTCGAGGAGTGGTGACCTCCCCCTTGTAGACCTTCATCTCATGACTTCCTAGGGCAAGGAGGGGAATTAGGCCTGGTTCACACATATGCGAATTGGAATGCGGGTTTCCCCCGGGGCGCTGTGGCCCGACCACGTGGTTTGGAAGGGAGCATGTTCAAAGCGAGAAAGGGGTCCCCCCAGAAACTTCACTTTTATAACCGCCGCCAAAGCTGCGGACCTGCTTTGGAGATCCTTGGTGTGCTGGTTGACGTACTTCTCACTTTGAACATTCTAGTTTCGAGGAGTGGTGACCCCCCCCCCCTTGTAGACCTTCATCTCATGACTTCCTAGGGCAAGGAGGGGAATTAGGCCTGGTTCACACATATGCGAATTGGAATGAGGGTTTCCCCCGGGGCGCTGTGCCTGACCACATGGTTTGGAAGGGAGCATGTTCAAAGTGAGAAAGGGGACCCCCAAGAAACTTCACTATTATAACCGCCGCCAAAGCTGCGGACCTGCTTTGGAGATCCTTGGTGTGCTGGTTGACGTACTTCTCACTTTGAACATTCTAGTTTCGAGGAGTGGTGACCCCCCTTGTAGACCTTCATCTCATGACTTCCTAGGGCAAGGAAGGGAATTAGGTCTGGTTCACACATATGCGAATTGGAATGTGGGTTTCCCCCGGGGGGCTGTGGCCGACCACGTGGTTTGGAAGGGAGCATGTTCAAAGCGAGAAAGGGGTCCCCTAGGAAACGTCACTATTATAACCGCCGCCAAAGCTGCGGACCTGCTTTGGAGATCCTTGGTGTGCTGGTTGACGTACTTCTCACTTTGAACATTCTAGTTTCGAGGAGTGGTGACCCCCCCCCCCCTTGTAGACCTTCACCTCATGACTTCCTAGGGCAAGGAGGGGAATTAGGCCTGGTTCACACATATGCGAATTGGAATGCGGGTTTCCCCCAGGGCGCTGTGCCCGACCACATGGTTTGGAAGGGAGCATGTTCAAAGCGAGAAAGGGGACCCCCAAGAAACTTCACTATTATAACCGCCGCCAAAGCTGCGGACCTGCTTTGGAGATCCTTGGTGTGCTGGTTGACGTACTTCTCACTTTGAAAATTCTAGTTTCGAGGAGTGGTGACCCCCCTTGTAGACCTTCATCTCATGACTTCCTAGGGCAAGGAAGGGAATTAGGTCTGGTTCACACATATGCGAATTGGAATGTGGGTTTCCCCCGGGGGGCTGTGGCCCACCACGTGGTTTGGAAGGGAGCATGTTCAAAGCGAGAAAGGGGTCCCCTAGGAAACGTCACTATTATAACCGCCGCCAAAGCTGCGGACCTGCTTTGGAGATCCTTGGTGTGCTGGTTGACGTACCTCTCACTTTGAACATTCTAGTTTCGAGGAGTGGTGACCCCCCCCCCCCTTGTAGACCTTCATCTCATGACTTCCTAGGGCAAGGAGGGGAATTAGGCCTGGTTCACACATATGCGAATTGGAATGTGGGTTTCCCCTGGGGCGCTGTGCCCGACCACATGGTTTGGAAGGGAGCATGTTCAAAGCGAGAAAGGGGTCCCCTAGGAAACGTCACTATTATAACCGCCGCCAAAGCTGCGGACCTGCTTTGGAGATCCTTGGTGTGCTGGTTGACGTACTTCTCACTTTGAACATTCTAGTTTCGAGGAGTGGTGACCCCCCCCCCCCCCCCCGCTTGTAGACCTTTATCTCATGACTTCCTAGGGCAAGGAGGGGAATTAGGCCTGGTTCACACATATGCGAATTGGAATGTGGGTTTCCCCTGGGGCGCTGTGCCCGACCACATGGTTTGGAAGGGAGCATGTTCAAAGCGAGAAAGGGGTCCCCTAGGAAACGTCACTATTATAACCGCCGCCAAAGCTGCGGACCTGCTTTGGAGATCCTTGGTGTGCTGGTTGACGTACTTCTCACTTTGAACATTCTAGTTTCGAGGAGTGGTGACCCCCCCCCCCCCCCGCTTGTAGACCTTTATCTCATGATGACTTCCTAGGGCAAGGAGGGGGAATAAAAAAGAAAAAAAAGGGAAAAACTTTGTAGTGCACTACAAAAAATATAAACTGCTTGTGAAAAAAAATCACAGCTGCCTACAAATTCTTCTGCTTTTACATATTCATATCTCTCGCTTTTTTTTTTTTGCAATTTTTCTCCCCCCACCTCCTTCTTCTTCTCTCTCTCTCGTCTGCCTCTGCTCGGCCGTACATTTCGATGTGTCTAGCCACATATTGACACAAACAGCCCCACCCACCTATTCTATGCCTGGTCACATATCATATCTCTCCACATATATTTTTGTAGAATTTTGCCAGCTGCCCCCAGCCATTTTGTGCGTCTCTTTCCACAAACACAACACAGAGAGAGAGAGAGAGAAAGAGAAGGAAGGAAGGAGGCTGCTGCTGCCGCCGCCGCTGTGTATAATAGAAATGGTCTTAATAAAAGGGGGAGTAGCTGCTGTGTGATTCAGGTGGGGGAGGGATGAGGAAGGTTTATAAATATCTCACACAGCCTCATTTTATTTTTTTTTTTTTAACTTTACATATAATAATTGAAGGGGCGGCCATCTTGGTTCCCTGTCAACTTTTCCTATTTGATCTGAATAAAAATAAATCCCTCTTCTTCTTTTTTTAATACTGCTTCTTTTTTTTTTTTTAACCCTTTCACCTCCTCTCCAACTTTTTCGGGAACAGAGAGGGAGGAGGAGGAGGGGGTGTTTTTTTTTTTTTTTTTTAATTTATGTTTTTCAGACAAAGGAAAGCAGATTTTTTTTTTTATTCCATCTTTTCTTTTTGACACACTTCGTTTTTCTGAGGTAAAGTCCCTCCTAAATCGGCGGGAAACGTTTTTTTTTTTGACGTTTTTGATTGATTTCGTGAGGTAAACAAATTGGCGGGCTTTTTCTTTATTCTTTTTGTGAGGTGAAAGTGGTCGGATGAGGGCTCCCCCGGGGCGCCCCTGAGGGTGGAAAGAAAAAAAAAGTTTTATTCTCTTTTTTTTTTTTTGTTGTTTTTTTTGGCGGCGGCGGCGATGGCGTCCTCCTCTTCCCCGCTGAGGGACGACGAGGAAGAGGAGGAAGAAGAAGAAGAGGAGATGGCCGTGTCCGAAGAAGGGGACGGCGAGAAGGAGGAGGAGGAAGAGGACGAGGAGGATGAAGAAGAAGGCGGCAGGGAAGGCGACGAGGAAGAAATAGAAGAAGAGGAGGGGGAGGAGGAAGAAGGCGACGAAGGCGCTCCGGGGCGCCATAGCCCCAGCCTCCTCTTCCCGCTGGAGGCCCCGGGGGAGCCGGGGAGTGAGGGGACCGACGACGCGCCCGCAGCTGCCGCAGGTAAACGGGGGAGGAGGGGGAGGGGGGCAGACAGTGTACAGTGCGGGGGCGGCTTCTACTCCCCCCCACACACCTTCCTCACTGTACATTAACCGATGGACGGGCTCACTATCTGTGAGGGGAGGGGGGGGGGTGAGGGGACACGAGTCGTGTGTCCCCCTATTGTGTGACTTGGTGATGGCAGACCCCCCTGTGTCCACCTCATCCCCCCCCCCCTCCATTCTGTCAGGGTGGTTCGGTCTGTCCCTTCACCTTTATATAGCGGGTGACAGCAGGCAGGACGTTCCCGCCATTTCCACCACAGAGAGAGAGAGAGTGGTCAGGGAGTGCTGAGGGGGCCCTGAGGTGGTTCACAGGCGTACACTTCATAAATATGTCCGGATAGGTGTAACGCACAAAGACGTACCCTTCATAAATATGTCCGGATAGGTGTAACGCACACAGACGTACCCTTCATAAATATGTCCGGATAGGTGTAACGCACAAAGACGTACCCTTCATAAATAGGTTCGGATAGGTGTAACGCACAAAGACATACCCTTCATAAATATGTCCGGATAGGTGTAACGCACAAAGACATACCCTTCATAAATACGTCCGGATAGGTGTAACGCACACAGACGTACCCTTCATAAATATGTCCGGATAGGTGTAACGCACACAGGCGTACACTTCATAAATATGTCCGGATAGGTGTAACGCACACAGACGTACCCTTCATAAATATGTCCGGATAGGTGTAACGCACACAGACGTACCCTTCATAAATATGTCCGGATAGGTGTAACGCACACAGACGTACCCTTCATAAATATGTCCGGATAGGTGTAACGCACAAAGACGTACCCTTCATAAATATGTCCGGATAGGTGTAACGCACAAAGACGTACCCTTCATAAATATGTCCGGATAGGTGTAACGCACAAAGACGTACCCTTCATAAATATGTCCGGATAGGTGTAACGCACACAGACGTACCCTTCATAAACATGTCCGGATAGGTGTAACGCACAAAGACGTACCCTTCATAAATATGTCCGGATAGGTGTAACGCACAAAGACGTACCCTTCATAAATATGTCCGGATAGGTGTAACGCACACAGACGTACCCTTCATAAATATGTCCGGATAGGTGTAACGCACACAGACGTACCCTTCATAAATATGTCCGGATAGGTGTAACGCACAAAGACGTACCCTTCATAAATATGTCCGGATAGGTGTAACGCACAAAGACGTACCCTTCATAAATATGTCCGGATAGGTGTAACGCACAAAGACGTACCCTTCATAAATATGTCCGGATAGGTGTAACGCACAAAGACGTACCCTTCATAAATATGTCCGGATAGGTGTAACGCACAAAGACGTACCTGGTACACGAAAGATCCTCCCATAAATATGTCCGATTGTTTAGGTGTATCTAGGGCCGAAACAACGAATCGATTATTCGACAACTAATCAATTATGAAATTAATCGATTACTATTTTCATAATCGATTAATCGGCCAGTAACATAATGGGGTTAAAAAAAAAGCTAAAATTAGCCCTTTATAGTACAAAAAAAGAGCAAATCCCTACTGTAAATATTACTTTTAAAACCGGTTCACACAGGGGCGACTTGGGATCCGACTTGAAGTCGCCCCAAGTCGGGCGGTTGAGAAAATCAATGTAAGTGAATGGAGCCGTCTTAATGCACACTACTGCAGTCGCTCTGGCTTCAGAAAAGGTTCCTGTACTACTTCAATCCGATTTCTAGGCGACTTGTACCCATTGATTTCAATGGAAGTTGCCTCCAAGTCGCATCCCCTGTCTTAACTGAAGCAACTTAGCAAAATAGTTTTCTCGGAAACCCCTCCCTCTCACAGAGCTGATTACTCTTTGATTGGCTACTGGCAAAGTCCCCTGTCCTGGAGGCGACTTCAAGTCGCCCCAAGTCGCGCTGTGGGTCGCACTGTAGTTCACAACTCAAGTCGCGCTGAAGTTGCCTCACAAAGTCGTGTCGCCCCTGTGTGAACTGGCTCTTACTGTCCCACAGTAAAAAAAATTAACCCCTTACAGTAGCGATTATTTTCTCTTTTTGGACTAATTTTAGTTTTTTTAACCCCCATTATGTTACTAAACATCTCAGGCCTGGGTCACTCCTCTGTGTTTTTTCGGTGCTTTTTGCAGAAACGCACTACAGTTCATTTACATGGTTTCCTATCGGACACGTTCAAATCCATGATTTTTTCAGCCGCTGAGTATTTGGAAAGGGCAAGGACTTTTTTTAACGCAAAACGCTGCTATTTTGTTTTTTTGGTTCAATATACTTCAATAGAAAGGCTGCAGAAAAGCATGTAATAATGCGTTTTTGAGGCAATTTGTGTTTTTTATTTCTGCCCAACAACAAATTGGCCAAAAAAAAATGTAAAAATGCAAATTGTCGCAAAATTACCTTTTTTTTTTTAAAGGTTATTAACCGATTAATCGATTAGTCGAAACAATAATCGGCCAACTAATCGATTATGAAAATAATCTTTAGTTGCAGCCCTAGGTGTATCACACATAGATGAACATTTTATGAAAGATGGCCCCATAAATATGTCCGGATAGGTGTAATGCACAAAGACGTACACTCCATAAATATGTCCGGATAGACGTAACGCACAAAAATGTACCTGGTTCACCAAAGATCTTCCCGTAAATATGTCCGATCGTTTAGGTGTATCACACATAGATGAACATTTTACAAAAGATCACCCCATAAATATTACCGGATAGGTGTAACGCACAAACAGGTACGTGTGTCCCCCTATTGTGTGACTTGGTGACGGCAGACCCCCCTGTGTCCACCTCACCCCCCCCCCCCTCCATTCTGTCAGGGTGGTGCGGTTTGTCCCTTCACCTTTATATAGCCGGTGACAGCTGACAGGACGTTCCCGCCATTTCCACCACAGAGAGAGTGGTCAGGAAGTAAATATGTCCGGATAGGTGTAACGCACACAGACGTACCCTTTATAAATATGTCCGGATAGGTGTGACGCACAAAGACGTACCCTTCATAATTATGTCCGGATAGGTGTGACGCACAAAGACGTACCCTTCATAATTATGTCCGGATAGGTGTGACGCACACAGACGTACACTTCATAAATATGTCCGGATAGGTGTGATGCACAAAGACGTACCCTTCATAAATATGTCCGGACAGGTGTAATGCACACAGACGTAAATTCATAAATATGTCTGGATAGGTGTAACGCACAAAGACGTACCCTTCATAAATATGTCCGGATAGGTGTAACGCACAAAGACGTACCCTTCATAAATATGTCCGGATAGGTGTAACGCACACAGACATACACTTCATAAATATGTCCGGATAGGTGTAACGCACACAGACGTACCCTTCATAAATATGTCCGGATAGGTGTAACGCACACAGACATACACTTCATAAATATGTCCGGATAGGTGTAACGCACACAGACATACACTTCATAAATATGTCCGGATAGGTGTAACGCACAAAGACGTACCCTTCATAAATATGTCCGGATAGGTGTAACGCACAAAGACGTACCCTTCATAAATATGTCCGGATAGGTGTAACGCACACAGACATACACTTCATAAATATGTCCGGATAGGTGTAACGCACACAGACATACACTTCATAAATATGTCCGGATAGGTGTAACGCACACAGACATACACTTCATAAATATGTCCGGATAGGTGTAACGCACAAAGACGTACCCTTCATAAATATGCCTGGATAGGTGTAACGCACAAAGACGTGCCCTTCATAAATATGTCCGGATAGGTGTAACGCACAAAGACGTGCCCTTCATAAATATGTCCGGATATGTGTAATGCACACAGACGTAAATTCATAAATATGTTCGGATAGGTGTAACGCACACAGACGTACCCTTCATAAATATGTCCGGATAGGTGTAACGCACAAAGACGTGCCCTTCATAAATAGGTTCGGATAGGTGTAATGCACACAGACGTAAATTCATAAATATGTTCGGATAGGTGTAACGCACAAAGACATACACTTCATAAATATGTCCGGATAGGTGTAACGCACAAAGACATACACTTCATAAATATGTCCGGATAGGTGTAACGCACAAAGACGTACCCTTCATAAATATGTCCGGATAGGTGTAACGCACACAGACGTACCCTTCATAAATATGTCCGGATAGGTGTAACGCACACAGACGTACCCTTCATAAATATGTCCGGATAGGTGTAACGCACACAGACGTACCCTTCATAAATATGCCTGGATAGGTGTAACGCACAAAGACGTACCCTTCATAAATATGCCTGGATAGGTGTAACGCACAAAGACGTGCCCTTCATAAATATGTCCGGATAGGTGTAACGCACAAAGACGTACCCTTCATAAATATGTCCGGATAGGTGTAACGCACAAAGACGTGCCCTTCATAAATATGTCCGGATAGGTGTAACGCACACAGATGTACACTTCATAAATATGTCCGGATAGGTGTAACGCACAAAGACGTGCCCTTCATAAATATGTCCATATAGGTGTAACGCACAAAGACGTACCCTTCGTAAATATGTCCGGATAGGTGTAACGCACACAGACGTACCCTTCGTAAATATGTCCGGATAGGTGTAACGCACAAAGACGTACCCTTCATAAATATGTCCGGATAGGTGTAACGCACAAAGACGTACCCTTCATAAATATGTCCGGATAGGTGTAACGCACAAAGTCGTACACTTTATAAATATGTCCGGATAGGTGTAACGCACAAAGTCGTACACTTTATAAATATGTCCGGATAGGTGTAACGCACAAAGTCGTACACTTTATAAATATGTCCGGATAGGTGTAACGCACACAGACGTACCCTTCATAAATATGTCCGGATAGGTGAAACGCACAAAGACATACCCTTCATAAATATGTCCGGATAGGTGAAACGCACACAGACGTACCCTTCATAAATATGTCCGGATAGACGTAACGCACAAAGACATACCCTTCATAAATATGTCCGGATAGGTGTAACGCACAAAGACGTACCCTTCATAAATATGTCCGGATAGGTGTAACGCACAAAGACATACCCTTCATAAATATGTCCGGATAGCTGAAACGCACACAGACGTACCCTTCATAAATATGTCCGGATAGGTGTAACGCACAAAGTCGTACACTTTATAAATATGTCCGGATAGGTGTAACGCACAGACATACCCTTCATAAATATGTCCGGATAGGTGTAACGCACAAAGACATACCCTTCATAAATATGTCCGGATAGGTGAAACGCACACAGACGTACCCTTCATAAATATGTCCGGATAGGTGAAACGCACACAGACGTACCCTTCATAAATATGTCCGGATAGGTGTACCGCACAAAGATGTACACTTCATAAATATGTCCGGATAGACCTAACGCACAAAGACGTACCCTTCATAAATATGTCCGGATAGGTGTACCGCACAAAGATGTACACTTCATAAATATGTCCGGATAGACGTAACGCACAAAGACGTACACTTCATAAATATGTCCGGATAGGTGTAACGCACAAAGACGTACCCTTCATAAATATGTCCGGATAGGTGTAACGCACAAAGACGTACCCTTCATAAATATGTCCGGATAGGTGTAACGCACAAAGACATACCCTTCATAAATATGTCCGGATAGCTGAAACGCACACAGACGTACCCTTCATAAATATGTCCGGATAGGTGTAACGCACAAAGACATACCCTTCATAAATATGTCCGGATAGGTGTAACGCACAAAGACATACCCTTCATAAATATGTCCGGATAGGTGTAACGCACAAAGTCGTACACTTTATAAATATGTCCGGATAGGTGTAACGCACAGACATACCCTTCATAAATATGTCCGGATAGGTGTAACGCACAAAGACATACCCTTCATAAATATGTCCGGATAGGTGAAACGCACACAGACGTACCCTTCATAAATATGTCCGGATAGGTGAAACGCACACAGACGTACCCTTCATAAATATGTCCGGATAGGTGTACCGCACAAAGATGTACACTTCATAAATATGTCCGGATAGACCTAACGCACAAAGACGTACCCTTCATAAATATGTCCGGATAGGTGTACCGCACAAAGATGTACACTTCATAAATATGTCCGGATAGACGTAACGCACAAAGACGTACACTTCATAAATATGTCCGGATAGGTGTAACGCACAAAGACGTACCCTTCATAAATATGTCCGGATAGGTGTAACGCACAAAGACGTACCCTTCATAAATATGTCCGGATAGGTGTAACGCACAAAGACATACCCTTCATAAATATGTCCGGATAGCTGAAACGCACACAGACGTACCCTTCATAAATATGTCCGGATAGGTGTAACGCACAAAGTCGTACACTTTATAAATATGTCCGGATAGGTGTAACGCACAAAGACATACCCTTCATAAATATGTCCGGATAGGTGTAACGCACAAAGACATACCCTTCATAAATATGTCCGGATAGGTGAAACGCACACAGACGTACCCTTCATAAATATGTGCGGATAGGTGAAACGCACACAGACGTACCCTTCATAAATATGTCCGGATAGGTGAAACGCACACAGACGTACCCTTCATAAATATGTCCGGATAGGTGAAACGCACACAGACGTACCCTTCATAAATATGTCCGGATAGGTGTACCGCACAAAGATGTACACTTCATAAATATGTCCGGATAGACGTAACGCACAAAGACGTACCCTTCATAAATATGTCCGGATAGGTGTACCGCACAAAGATGTACACTTCATAAATATGTCCGGATAGACGTAACGCACAAAGACGTACCCGGTTCACAAAAGATCCTCCCATAAATATATCTGATCGTTTAGGTGCATCACACATAAATGAACATTTTACAAAAGATAGTCCCATAAATATGTCCGGATAGGTGTAACGCACAAAGACGTACCCTTCATAAATATGTCCGGATAGGCGTAACGCACAAAGACGTACCCGGTTCACGTAAATATGTCCGATCGGTAAGGTGTATCACATTTAGATGAACATTTTATGAAAGATCACCCCATAAACATGTCCAGATAGGCGTAACGCACAAAGATGTACACGGTAATAAATATGTCCGGAAAGGTGTAACGCACACAGACGTACACGGTTCACGTAAAAATGTCTGACCGTTTAGATTAGGTTAGGTAGCAATGAAGATGAACGTTTTTCAAAAGATCTCTTCATAAATATGTCTGAGTAGGTGTAACGCACAAAGACGTACCCGGTTCACCAAAGGTCCTCCCGTAAATATGTCCGATTGTTTTAGGCGCAACAAGATGTAGGTTTTTGGAAAACATCTCCCCGTATATATATGTCCGACCGTGTACATCTTTTGTGCATTCCACCTAAACGATCGGACATATTTACTAGGGAGATCTTTTCGAAAAAAACGATATCTTTGCATGTTACACCTGTACAATCGGACATATTTACAGGAAAATCTTTTCATGAACTGTACACCCAAAGACGTACACGGTTCATCAAAGGACTTCCCGTAAATATGTCTGATTGTTTAGGCGTAGCAAGATGTACGTTTTTGGAAAACATCTCCCCGTAAATATGTCCGATCAGTTGGGCATAACGCACAAAGACGTACAGTTCATGAAAGATCTTATTGTAAATATGTCCGATCGTATAGATGAAATGCACAAAGATGTACATGGTTTACGAAAGATCTTCCCGTAACTATGTCCAATTGTTTAGATGTAATATAAAAGATGTACGTCTTTCGAAAAGATCTTCCCGTAAATATGTCCAATCGGTTAGGTATAACGCATAAAGACGTACAGTTCACAAAAGATCTTCCCATGAATACATCTGTTTGGCTAGAAATGATGCGCACAATTCACAAAAGATCTTCTCGTAAATATGTCCAATCGTTTAGGCATAACATGTAAAGATGTACGTTTTATTGAAAGATCCCTCTGTAAATATGTCCGATCAGTTAGGGGAAACGCATAAAGATCGTCATTTTGCGAAAGATCCTTTCATAAATATGTTCGATCAATTTGGTATAACGCACAAAGATGTACAGTTCATGAAAAGATCCTCCCATAAATGTGTGTGATCTGTTAGGGGAAACGCACAAAGGTGTAGGTTTTACGAAAGACCCTCCTGTAAGTACAGTATCTCACAAAAGTAAGTACACCCCTCACATTTTTGTAAATATTTTATTCTAACTTTTCATGTGACAACACTGAAGAAATGACACTTTGCTACAATGTAAAGTAGTGAGTGTACAGCTTGTATAACAGTGTAAATTTGCTGTCCCCTCAAAATAACTCAACACACAGCCATTAATGTCTAAACCGCTGGCAACAAAAGTGAGTACACCCCTAAGTGAAAATGTCCAAATTGGGCCCAAAGTGTCAATATTTTGTGTGGCCACCATTATTTTCCAGTACTGCCTTAACCCTCTTGGGCATGGAGTTCACCAGAGCTTCACAGGTTGCCACTGGAGTCCTCTTCCACTCCTCCATGACGACATCACGGATCTGGTGGATGTTGGAGACCTTGCACTCCTCAACCTTCCATTTGAGGACACCCCACAGATTCTCAAGAGGGTTTAGGTCTGGAGACATACTTGGCCAGTCCATCACCTTTACCCTCAGCTTCTTTAGCAAGGCAGTGGTCATCTTGGAGATGTTTTTGGGGTCGTTATCATGTTGGAATACTGCCCTGCGGCCCAGTCTATGAAGGGAGGGGATCATGCTCTGCTTCAGTATGTCACAGTACATGTTGGCATTCATGGTTCCCTCAACTAACTGCAGTTCCTCAGTGCCGGCAGCACTCATGCAGCCCCAGACCATGACACTCCCACCACCATGCTTGACTGTAGGCAAGACACACTTGTCTTTGTACTCCTCACCTGGTTGCCGCCACACACGCCTGACACCATCTGAACCAAATAAGTTTATTTTGGTCTCATCAGACCACAGGACATGGTTCCAGTAATCCATGTCCTTAGTCTGCTTGTCTTCAGCAAACTGTTTGCAGGCTTTCTTATGCATCATCTTTAGAAGAGGCTTCCTTCTGGGATGACAGCCATGCAGACCAATTTGATGCAGTGTGCGGTGTATGGTCTGAGCACTGACAGGCTGACCCCCCACCCCTTCAACCTCTGCACCAAAGCAAGCAGAACTCATACGTCTATTTCCCAAAGATAACGCCTGGATATGACGCTGAGCACGTGCACTCAACTTCTTTGGTCGACCATGACGAGGCCTGTTCTAAGTGGAACCTGTCCTGTTAAACTGCTGTATGGTCTTGGCTACCGTGCTGCAGCTCAGTTTCAGGGTCTTGGCAATCTTCTTGTAGCCTAGGCCAGGGGTCTCCAAACTACGGCCCTCCAGTTTTTCTGAAACTAAAATTCCCATCATGCCTAGTCATGTCTGTGAATGTCAGAGTTTTACCATTACTCATGGGATGTGTAGTTCCGCAACAGCTGGAGGGCCGTAGTTTGGAGATCCCTGGCCTAGGCCATCTTTATGTAGAGCAACAATTCTTTTTTTTCAGATCCTCAGAGAGTTCTTTGCCATGAGGTGCCAAGTTGAACTTCCAGTGACCAGTATGAGAGAGTGAGAGCGATAACACCAAATTTAACACACCTGCTCCCTATTCACACCTGAGACCTTGTAACACTAACGAGTCACATGACACCGGGGAGGGAAAATGTCTAATTGGGCCCAATTTGGACATTTTCACTTAGGGGTGTACTCACTTTTGTTGCCAGCGGTTTAGACATTAATAGCTGTGTGTTGAGTTATTTTGAGGGGACAGCAAATTTACACTGTTATACAAGCTGTACACTCACTACTTTACATTGTAGCAAAGTGTCATTTCTTCAGTGTTGTCACATGAAAAGATATAATACAATATTTACAAAAATGTGAGGGGTGTACTTACTTTTGTGAGATACTGTATGTCCGATTGTTTAGGTGTAACTTCCCATGAATAGGCCCTATCATATAGGTGTATCACACATAGCTGAACATTCTACAAAAGATCTTCCCATAAATATGTCCTATCGTTTAGGCGTAACATGCAAAGATGTACGTTTTTTGAGAGATCCTCCCGTAAATTTGTCCATTCAGTGAGGGGAAACGCACAATGATCGACTTTTTTTTTTTACGAAAGATCTTTTCTTAAATGTGTCCGATCAGTTAGGTAACAGGCACAAAGATGTATACAGTTCATGAAAAGATCTTCCCATAAATATGACCGATCAGTCAGGTCAAGGAGAGGTATTACGTATTACGTCAGATCCTCCCATAAATATGTTCAATCGGTTAAGGGAAATGCACAAAGATGGACGTTTTATGAAAGATTTTCCCCTGAATATGCCTGATCAGTTATGTATAATGCACAAAGACGAAAGATCTCCCCTAAAATGATGTCTGATGATTTGGGTCAAAGAAGTCCACTTTAATAAAGATCCGCTAGTAAATCTAATCTGATCGGTTAGGCGTAACGCACAAAGATGTACGTTTTACAAAACAACTTCCCATAAATATTTCTGATTGGTTAGGTGTAGTGCACAAAGACGTAGAGTTTAGGGCCGAAACAACTAATCGATTAATCGACAACTAATCGATTATGAAATTAATCGATTACAATTTTCATAATTGATTAATCGGCCAGTAACATAATGGGGTTAAAAAAAACTAAAATTAGCCCTTTATAGTATCAAAAGAGCAAATCGCTACTGTAAATATTACCGTATATACTCGAGTATAAGCCAAGTTTTTAAGCACAATTTTTTGTGCTGACAATGCCCCCCTCGACTTATACTCGAGTCACCTTTTTGCGCCTGATCTTCTGGATTTTGGTAGCCCCACTCTTCCTCTATAAGTGTGCAAAGTTTCTTGTCCGCGGGACCTACGGCCGGGGAGCACCGATTTTTCAAAATCGGGCACCCCTTCCATGGGCTCCCATGTTAAACTGTAATTTCTCTGGTGACTTTGGGGACCCGGTACCGGCCGGTCGGAGGTTCTTTGGACCCCAAACTTGGCACACATGCAGCCCCACTCTTCCTCTACAGGCTTGCAAAGTTTCTTGCCTGGGGGACCTACGGCCGGGGAGCACCGATTTTTCAAAGCCGGGCACCCCTTCCATAGACTCCCATGTAAAACGTCAGTCTAGTCATGGACACAGTGAGGCATGGGCACAGTGAGGCATGGACACAGTGAGGCATGGGCACAGTGAGGCATGGACACAGTGAGGCAAAGTGGGGCACACCCTAGGCTTATACTTGAGTCAATACGTTTTCCCAGTTTTTGTGGTAAAATTAGGTGCCTCGGCTTATATTCGGGTCGGCTTATACTCGAGTATATACGGTACTTTCACTGTCCCACAGTAAAAAAATTAACCCCTTACAGTGATTATTTGCTCTTTTTGTACTAATTTTATTTTTTTTAACCCCATTATGTTACTAAACATCTCAGGCCGGGTCACTCCTCTGTTTTTTTTTTTTGGTGCTTTTTGCAGAAACACAATACAATTCATTTACATGGTTTCCTATGGGACACGTTCACATCCATGATTTTTTCAGCTGCTGCGTATTTGGAAAGGCCAAGTACTTTTTTTAACGCAAAACGGTGCTATTTTGTTTTTTTTTTTGGTTTAATATACTTCAATGGAGAAGCTGCAGAAAAGCATGTAATGTGTTTTTGCAGCAATTTGTGTAATCTGCCCAATTTGTGGGCAGATTACAAAACAAATTGGGCAAAAAAAATAAAAAAAATGCAAATCGCTGCAAAATTACCTTTTTTTTTTTACGTTTATTAACCGATTAGTCGATTAATCGAAACAATAATCGGCCAACTAAACGATTATGAAAATAATCGTTAGTTGCAGCCCTAGTAGAGTTCACGAAAGAACTTACCCTAAGTATGTCCGAACAATTAGGACATTCCCGCCATATTCATCAGAGAGTGGTCAGGGAGTGTTAAGGGGACTGTGGGGGGCCCTGAGGTTGTGGTGTGACCGTCATAGACATACATTTCGAGAAGTAGCACCCCCATAACTATGACCGATTGTTCAGACATAATGAAGAAAGATGTACATTTCACAAAGGATCTTCAGTTGGGTCAGAGGTTTCTCGAAAGATCCTCCCATAAATATGTCAGATCGGTTAGGGGGTAACACACAAAGATGTACAATTGTCGAAAAAAACTTCCCATAAATATGTCCAATCAATTAGGTCAAAGATGTACAATTTACCAAAGACCCTCCCGTAAAAATATGTCTGATTGGTATGGCGTAACACACAATGGACGTACAGTTTACAAAGGATCTTCCCATAAATAAACTGATCAAAGCTGTACATTTTACGAAAGATCCTCCCGTAAATATGTCTGATCGTTTAGGGGTAACGCACAATGTGCACAGTACACAAAATAGCGCACTGATGTTCATTCAAGTAGGTCAAAGATGTATGTTTTACTAAAGATCCTCCTGTAAATGTGGGCAATCGGTTGGGCGTAACAAAAAAAAAAGAAAAAAAGATGTACGCATTTCACGAAAAGGTCGCCCCATAAATATGTCCAAAAGTTTAGGCATAAAGCACAAAGATGTACGTTTTATGAAAGATCTTCCCATAAATATGTCCGATTGTGTAGGCATATAATGCAAAGACGTCGGTCCTATCAGTTGGTCCAGTTTGACCTCGGACCTCGGCCATCGGGTAGAAATTCTTCTCTCCTCTTGTCACCTTGAGACATAGGTCTATGTATGTATTTTTTTTTATTTTTTGCTGATATGGGACTTCAGTAATTGGCCATTTTGGAATGGTGTTGGTGCGCTGGAGAGGTATCCTTGTACCAGGCTGTAACTTCTTTGCTCTAATGCAGGGGTCTCCAAACTTTCTAAACAAAGGGCCAGTTTACTGTCTTTTAGACTTGAGAGGGGCCGGACTTTGGCCAGTGGGAGTAGAAATTGTCTTGGCGACAGTGGGAGTAAATAGCTCATCTTTGGCATTAGGGGGAGAAATAGTGTCCCATTGTTGGTGTCAGTGGGCGTTATAGTGTCCCATCGTTGGTGTCAGGGGGAGTAATAGTGCCTCAATGTTGGTGTCGGTGGGAGGAATCGTGCCCTATCATTGGTGTCAGTGGGAGGAATAGTGCCCCATCATTGGTGTCAGTGGGAGGAATAGTGTCCCATCATTGGTGTCAGTGGGAGGAATAGTGTCCCATCATTGGTGTCAGTGGGAGGAATAGTGCCCCATCATTGGTGTCAGTGGGAGGAATAGTGCTCATCATCGATGTCAGTGGGAGGAATAGTGTCCCATCATCGGTGTCAGTGGGAGGAATAGTGCTCATCATTGGTGTCAGTGGGAGGAGTAGTGTCCCATCATTGGTGTCAGTGGGAGGAGTAGTGCCCCATCATTGGTGTCAGTGGGAGGAATAGTGCTCATCATCGGTGTCAGTGGGAGGAATAGTGCCCCAGCATTGGTGTCAGTGGGAGGAATAGTGCCCCATCATCAGTGTCAGCGGGAGGAATAGTGCCCTATCATTGGTGTCAGTGGGAGGAATAGTGCCCCATCATTGGTGTCAGTGGGAGGAATAGTGCTCATCATCGATGTCAGTGGGAGGAATAGTGTCCCATCATCGGTGTCAGTGGGAGGAATAGTGCTCATCATTGGTGTCAGTGGGAGGAGTAGTGCCCCATCATTGGTGTCAGTGGGAGGAATAGTGCTCATCATCGGTGTCAGTGGGAGGAATAGTGCCCCAGCATTGGTGTCAGTGGGAGGAATAGTGCCCCATCATCAGTGTCAGTGGGAGGAATAGTGCTCATCATTGGTGTCAGTGGGAGGAGTAGTGTCCCATCATTGGTGTCAGTGGGAGGAATAGTGCCCCATCATTGGTGTCAGTGGGAGGAATAGTGCTCATCATCGGTGTCAGTGGGAGGAATAGTGCCCCATCATCAGTGTCAGTGGGAGGAATAGTGCACCATCATCAGTGTCAGTGGGAGGAATAGTGCCCCATCATCAGTGTCAGTGGGAGGAATAGTGCCCCATCATCAGTGTCAGTGGGAGGAATAGTGCACCATCATCAGTGTCAGTGGGAGGAATAGTGCCCCATCATCAGTGTCAGTGGGAGGAATAGTGCACCATCATCAGTGTCAGTGGGAGGAATAGTGCCCCAGCATTGGTGTCAGTGGGAGGAATAGTGCCCCAGCATTGGTGTCAGTGGGAGGAATAGTGCCCCAGCATTGGTGTCAGTGGGAGGAATAGTGCCCCAGCATTGGTGTCAGTGGGAGGAATAGTGCCCCAGCATTGGTGTCAGTGGGAGGAATAGTGCCCCAGCATTGGTGTCAGTGGGAGGAATAGTGCCCCAGCATTGGTGTCAGTGGGAGGAATAGTGCCCCAGCATTGGTGTCAGTGGGAGGAATAGTGCCCCATCATCAGTGTCAGTGGGAGGAATAGTGCCCTGCTTTGGATGTCAGTAGCAGGAATTATACTCCATTGTTGGAGGAATAGTGTCTTGCATCAGTGGGAGGAGAAGTTTCCCAAGGGCCAGATAAAGGCAAGCAAGGGGCCACATTTGGCCCCAGGGCCACAGTTTGGAGACCACGGCTCTAATGAATGGAGCCAGATGCAGGTGCACCTTCTGTACTTGGTTGTGTGATATCAGACCTGCTGAAATGAGTGAAAGCAGGGTTCATGTGGAGAGGTATTTCTGCATCTAGCCATGGCTTCCTTGATCAGAGGGGATGTGTCAGATGCTGGCATGTCTCCTTCACTTGGTCCCGTGATATCAGACCGGGTCACATAAGAAAACACAGGGGACATGTGCAGAAGTGTGCTTGCACCCAACCCTAGCTCGCTTTCCCAGCATTGCCACCCAGAATGACCACTTGGTGAGTTTATAACAGGGCAGTAAGGTTGTGGGAACGATATCCAGCATGATGGGGGTGGCATGGTAAAATGTTGCATGAGGTCCATTAGGTCAGTAGCTACATGACTGTTGCTCCGTGTCTGTAGGGATGGCGATCATTTTCTGATCCTGTTGTTAGTGTCTGGATTGAGCAATGGTGATCCTGTGTCTAGAATTATGCCGCGTACACTCGATCATTTTTCACGTCGTGAAAAATTAAAAAAAAAATTTCAACAAGAAAAACGACCGTGTGTGGTCTTTTTGTCATTTTTCCCGACGTGAAAAACGGCATTAAAAACAACGAGAAAAATTAGAACATGCTCTAATTTTTCTCGTCGTTTTTCCCGTCATTTTTTTCCGCGGCTGTTTTCCCATAGGGAAACACTGCCGCGGAGCCCACAGACGGTCGTGTGTGGGGAACAAGCCGTTCCCTCGTTTTTAATGTCATTATTCACGGCGGTTTTTTAACCGCCGTGAATTAGGGCTGCACGATTAATCGTAATTTAATCGCAATCTCGATTCACCCCCCCCCCCCCACGATCTCCGGCCTGGAATGCCTCGATTTTTCGGGTCTCCCCCCTTATGTAAACTGGAGCGAGGAGAAGCCGTCGGAACCAGCGTGGAACGCAAATGGCGGCGATATCGGAACTGACGTCAGCAGCCAGAACTGACGTCAGTTAGCAGAGACTGATGCGCCGCTGGATGGATTCCGCCCGCTCTGTCCTTGCGTGTGCCGCTCACGGCAGACCTCCGAAAATAGCCGAATGTATTATAACCCATACACGACGCATGCGCTATGAGCACAATATTGTGCCACACGCTCACGCATGCTCCCGATGCTCGCTCCACTCTGCAAGGGGGGCGGGTGTATTACTATTATAATGGGCGGATGCATGTTTAAAGAAATGAATTGATGGACAGAGATAAGGGCGGGTAGTTCAATGTGGATGGCCGATTTGAATACTTGTCAGAGAATTGTTAAAAAAATAAAATAAAAGACATAACCGCAGTGAATCCAGCATTGATCCGATGGCCGATACCAGGCATTTCCCAGCAGAAATGTGAGCACATATTTATTCATATATACTACGCGAATATATTACTGTACTTACTGCTTGCTTGCTGCTGGATTGATTGATATACCCAGGCCAGAAAAAAAGCCCATGACATAGGAGGGGGTAATCTCAGTCCTCCCTATGTCACCATGCTGCACACCACCCACAGTCATCTACATTTAAAAATGGTTAATTAAAAAAATAAAAATCTACCGTATATCAAAGTTAAACTCAAAAAATAAAAAATGTATGTAATTTTTTTCTTGTTGAGTTTAACTTTGATATAGATTATTTTTTTTTTTTTTTTAATTAACCATTTTAAAATGTAGATTTGTGGGAGGACTGAGAGATTTTTTGAGAATCGTGAGAGAATCGTGATCTGTATTCTAAGCAAAAGAATCGCGATTCTCATTTTTCCCAGAATCGTGCAGCTCTACCGTGAATAATGATCGTGTGTACGCGGCATCAGCCCTAAAGTGAACTTTTGCTTTGCTCATGCGGGTTCATTTATTGCCCACGACCCCTTTAAGCCTGAGTGTTGCCACATGAGCGTGGGGAGGGGAGACCATCGTTTTGTGTAAACTCTGACAAGACTGACATGGAGACTATGCTGATCATTTTCTCTTCGCAGTGGTGGTGGGATGTTGAGCAGAAGGTGGGGTGGAGGTGATGGTGGGTTGGGGGGGATAGTTAACTGAGCCTATCGCTTTGCCCTGCATAACCAAAGCACAAGTTCCCTTTAAACAAGCCCTAGCCATTAGATTGAGGTCAGATGTGCACCGCTCCCAAAGTACCGTATATACTCGAGTATAAGCCAAGTTTTTCATCACATTTTATTGTGCTGAAAATGCCCCCCTCGGCTTATACTCGAGTCACCTTTTTGCGCCTGATCTCCCGGATTTGGGGACCCGGTACCGGCTGGCCTTAGGTCCCCCGGACCCCAAGCTTGGCACAGATATAGCCCTACTCTTCCTCTAAAAGTGTGCAACGTCTGTTGTCCGGGGGACCCACGGGCGGGGAGCACCGATTTTTCAAAGCTGGTCACCCCTTCCTAAGACTCCCATGTTAAACGGTAATTTCTCTGGTGATTTGGGGACCAAGGACTGGCCGGTCGTAGGTCTGCTGGACCCCAAACTTGGCACACCTGTAGCCCCATTTCTCCTCTACAAGTGTGCAAAGGTTGTTGTCTAGAGGACTTACGGCCGGGAAGCACTGATTTTTCAAAGCTGGGCACCCCTTCCATAGACTCCCATGGTAAACATCAGTTTAGTCATGGGCACAGTGAGGCATGGGCACAGTGAGGCATGGGCACAGTGAGGCATGCAGATGGACACCCTAGGCTTACACTCGAGTCAATAAGTTTTCCCAGTTTTTTGTGATAAAATTAGGTGCCTCGGCTTATATTCGGCTTATATATTCGGCTTATATTCGGGTCGGCTTATACGCGAGTATATACAGTATGTGTATAGCCAAAACTTTTTTGATGTCTGTGTCCAGTTGGATGAGTTTTTCCTTAACTTGTCTTATAGACCCAACAGAAAGTTTGAGGAAGTCTACAAATTCAGTGGGGTTCCCTTTACACAGTTGTCACCAAAGCAGGTGTCCCCATCAGGGGAGGTCCCATAGAAACATAGAAAGGTGACAGCAGAATAAGACCGAATAGTCCATCGAGTCTGCACATTTTTATTTTTGTTAACTTTATTGTTTGAGTATAGATCTACAGTATGTTTGCCCCAAGCATGTTTGAAGCCATTTACTGTTGACTGTCCCACAACCTCTGCTGGTAGCTTATTCCAAGCATCAACTACCCTTTCAGTAAAATAATACTTTCTAAGATTAGTTTTGAACTTTCCTCCAGTTAGTTTGAGGTCAGGTCGCAGTGTTCTTGATTTTGGTTTCATATTGAAAAAAACTGCCCTGCTGAACCTTATTCACCCCCTTGATGTATTTAAAGGTTTCAGTCATGTCTAAGAGCCAGTTCACACAGGGGCGTCCTGGGATCCGACTTCAGGTCGCCCCAAGATGCCCCAAGTCGCGCGGGTTTAGAAAAGTAATGGAAGTGAATGGAGCCGTCTTAATGTACACTACTGCAGTCTCTCCGACTTCAGAAAAGGTTCCTGTACGACTTCAATCCGACTTCTAGGCGACTTGTACCCATTGATTTCAATGGAAGTTGCCTCCAAGTCGGATCCCCTGTCTTAACTGAAGCAACTTTCCAGGAAGTAAAAATAGTTTTCCAGGCAAACCCCTCCCTCCCCCCTCCCACAGAGCTGATTATTGTTTGATTGGCCACTGGAAAGTCTCCTGTCCTGGAGGCAACTTGTAAGTTGCCTCAAGTCGCGCTGTGATTCATGCTCAAGTCGTGTCCAAGTTGCCTCCCAAAGTCGCCCTGGAAGCCCCTGTGTGAACCGTCTCTCACTGTTACCCTCTTTCCTCCAGACTGTACATTTTAAGTTTCTGAAGCTACTCACGATATGTTTTATCCCCCAAGACCTTTCACCATTTGTGCCCGTCTCTGGACTCGTTCTATTTCATCAATATCTTTCTGTAAGTGAGGTCTCCAGAACTGGACACATGAGGTCTAAATGAGGTCTCACTAAAGATCTATATAGAGGGATCAGGACCTTCTTCCTCCTGATGGTGATCCCTCTAGTGATATAAAGATATACATAGAGGGATCAGGACCTTCTTCCTCCTGATGGTGATCTCTCTAGTGGTATAAAGATCTATATAGAGGGATCAGGACCTTCTTCCTCCTGATGGTGATCCCTCTAGTGATATAAAGATCTATATAGAGGGATCAGGACCTTCTTCCTCCTGATGGTGATCCCTCTAGTGATATAAAGATCTATATAGAGGGATCAGGACCTTCTTCCTCCTGATGGTGATCCCTCTAGTGATATAAAGATCTATATAGAGGGATCAGGACCTTCTTCCTCCTGATGGTGATCCCTCTAGTGATATAAAGATCTATATAGAGGGATCAGGACCTTCTTCCTCCTGATGGTGATCCCTCTAGTGATATAAAGATCTATATAGAGGGATCAGGACCTTCTTCCTCCTGATGGTGATCCCTCTAGTGATATAAAGATCTATATAGAGGGATCAGGACCTCCTTCCTCCTGATGGTGATCCCTCTAGTGATATAAAGATCTATATAGAGGGATCAGGACCTTCTTCCTCCTGATGGTGATCCCTCTAGTGATATAAAGATCTATATAGAGGGATCAGGACCTTCTTCCTCCTGATGGTGATCCCTCTAGTGATATAAAGATCTATATAGAGGGATCAGGACCTTCTTCCTCCTGATGGTGATCCCTCTAGTGATATAAAGATCTATATAGAGGGATCAGGACCTTCTTCCTCCTGATGGTGATCTCTCTAGTGATATAAAGATATATATAGAGGGATCAGGACCTTCTTCCTCCTGATGGTGATCCCTCTAGTGATATAAAGATCTATATAGAGGGATCAGGACCTTCTTCCTCCTGATTGTGATCCCTCTAGTGATATAAAGATCTATATAGAGGGATCAGGACCTTCTTCCTCCTGATGGTGATCCCTCTAGTGATATAAAGATCTATATAGAGGGATCAGGACCTCCTTCCTCCTGATGGTGATCCCTCTAGTGATATAAAGATCTATATAGAGGGATCAGGACCTTCTTCCTCCTGATGGTGATCCCTCTAGTGATATAAAGATCTATATAGAGGGATCAGGACCTCCTTCCTCCTGCTGGTGATCCCTTTAGTGATATGAAGATACTAAATGTGGCATGTAAGGGGGCGAGGAGTGGTTTAAGCGGAAGTTCCACTTTTGGGTGGAACTCCGCTTTAAAGTGGTTGTAAGCCCTGGAATTTTATTTTATTTTTATATCCCACCTGCAAGACAAAGCCATAATGAGCTAGTATGACTAGCATACTAGCTCATTATGCATCACTTACCTTAGATCGGGGCCCCCGAAGCCGCCCTCGTTCACTCTCTCCAGCCGCAGCCATAGCTGCGGCGATACCCGGAAGGTTACTTCCGGGTATCGTCGCTCCAGCCAATCACAGCGCTGCTCCGGTGCTGGGATTGGCCGGAGCGGCGAAGACGTCACATCGCGCATGCGCGCGGGAGCTGTCAAATCTGGCTAAGCCGGATTTGTGAATGGGGATTAACCCTGTGAATGCGCCGTTGTCTACGGCGCGCATGCGCCGTAGACACCGATGCATGTCATTTTTTTGCAAATATCTCCTAAACCAGGGCTCGACAAACCTCGGGCGCCAGGTCGCCATTGCGACTAGAATTAGCGACCTGGCGCCTGGGGCAGCACAGCTGGGGAATCCTGTCTCTCCGTGCCCCCCCCTCCGCGCCGCAGGATCGCGTCGAGCCGCGCCGGCCGGTAATTGAGGCCGCGGCTTTGCGGCCTTCTGCAGGCCTATGCTTCCTTCTGTGATCTAGCGCCATCTTGTGGTGGCCGTTGGTATGACAAGACAAACAGCAATGCTAATGGGGTTTCCCTGTCTGTTTTCACTGCCATCTCCTTCCTTCTAATTAGAACCCCCAAACATTATATATATTTTTTATTCTAACACCCTAGAGAATAAAATGGCGGTCGTTGCAATACTTTCTGTTACACCGTATTTGCGCAGCGGTCTTACAAGCGCACTTTTTTGGGAAAAAATACACTTTTTTTTAATAAAAGAATAAGACAACAGTAAAGTTAGCCCATTTTTTTTTAAATATTGTGAAAGATAATGTTACGCTGTGTAAATTGATACCCAACATGTCACGCTTCAAAATTGCGTCCGCTCGTGGAATGGCGACTAACTTTTACCCTTTAAATCTCCATAGGCGACGTTTAAAAAATTCTACAGGTTGCATGTTTTGAGTTACAGAGGAGGTCTAGGGCTAGAATTATTGCTCTCGATCGACCGATCGCGGCGATACCTTACGTGTTGGTTTGAACACCGCTTTCATATGCGGGCGCTACTCACGTATGCGTTCGCTTCTGCACGCGAGCTCGGCGGGACGGGGCGCGTTCCTGGCTCCTAACTTTTTTAGCTGGCTCCTAGATTCCAAGCAAATTTGTCAAGCCCTGTCCTAAACCGTGTAGGTTTAGGAGATATTTCTTGCACCTACAGGTAAGCCTTCATCTAGGCTTACCTGTGGGTGCAAGTTGCATAAGTGGGTTTACAACCACTTTAACACACAGTTTTATACTAATATTACTATCTTCCAATATGTACAGGTTACATTCCAGAAACTGGTAGATTATTCTTCAGCATTTAATTTTATGTCCAAACACAGAGCATATCAGATGGACCTGTCACCCAGGAGGTAGGAGACTGCTATCTCCCCTTCTGTATGCACTAGCATAGTCATGTATGACCTCACTTTGTTCGGTATAATATTTCCCCATTCAAATATATAGATAATATTAATGCACGGCACATTTTGCCACATTTGTAGTGTGTTTGCTGCGTGACACAATGCATGTCAAGCGCGAGCCTGCAACCCGCGCTTGGGGTGCAATTACCAATTAATGGCACCACAAGCTTGACATGCGTTTGCAGCACGTTTAACGAAGATCGCTGCAAAATGTTTGTTTACTGTGTGCATTGTTGTTGCGTGTTGCAAAAACGCCAAGTGTGAATGGAGCCTTATTGAAATCTGCTGGAAAGTTTCCAAGCAAGCGGAACGTGGCCTAGAAGTAGTAGCTCTGGGACATTTAAATGCAAATTAGGGACAAGAAAGTGAATGTGAGTGACTAGCGTGTTTTTACACTTAGCTCATTTGACACATACATGTTTATATAAAGCAGAACTTCAGATTTTAAAAAAGAATAAAAAAATGAGTTGCCCGGCATGACGAAATTTTTTTTTTTTTTTTACCTCCAATCTGTCCTGGTCCTCCCCGTTACTAAGTGTCACTCTTCTTCCAGGTTGAATGACGGCCTGTGTCAGCCTGTGAACATGGGCTGTCATGGATGCCCCCCCCCCCCCCCGGGGAATGTCACCTTTACAACATTTTGACCCCCATCATTGAGAATCAGGTTACCTCTGGAAGAGATTTCCACATTCTTATTGAAGCTGAATACCCGTTCAACCACTTCCAGCCCTATCACGTCATATGACGTCATTGACTTTGAGTGGGGATATCTGAATGATGGATGCAGCTGCAGATATCTTCTTTTACAGCGGGCGATTCCCTGCACAGTAAGAACAATCATAGCGGCAGTTCAGCCGCTTGATCGTTCTTACAGGCGTCGGGAGGGAACATCGCCGCCCTCCAGTGCTTCTTTGGGCTTGCCCGTACGATCGGCGAACCGCCGCCGGATATTGATCATAGAGATTTCTGGAGACCAGATGGTCCACATTCATCTCTATGACCTTTGGAGGCCCTAGCGTGACGTTATGACGTCACGTCCGGCCGGCGGAAGTAAACAAAGCCGAGAATTCGGCTGGAAAGAAAAAGATCATTCATCTTTTTTTTTTATTTTTTATCTCAATCCTTCCAGTCTGGAGAAGAGATGTGGGGTCTCTCCATAAAGAGGACCCGTCACGCACCATTCCTATTACAAGGGATGTTTAAATTCCTTGAAATAGGAATAAAAGTGATAAAAAAAAATTTTTTTTAAAAGAAAGTGGAAAAATAAAAAAAAGAAAGTTAAAAAAAACAATACATTTTTTATTTTTTGTAAAGTGCCCCCGTCCCCGTGTGCTCACACACACAGAAGCGAACGCACACTTAAGGCGCGCCCGCATATCTAAACAGCGTTCAAATCACACATGTGAGATATCGCCGCATGCGTTAGAGCAAAAGCAACAATTCTAGCACTAGACCTCCTCTGTAACTCTAAACTGGTAACCTGTAAAAAAAATTAAAATGTCGCCTATGGAGATTTTTAAGTACCAAAGTTTGGCGCCATTCCACAAGTGTGCGCAATTTTAAAGCGTGACATGTTAGGTATCTATTTACTCTGCGTAACATCATCTTTCTTATTATACAAAAAAACATTGGGCTAACTTTACTGTTTTGTTATTTTTTAATTCATTAAACATTTTTGTTTCCAAAAAAATTGTTGCGCAAATACCGTGTGACAAAAAAAGTTGCAACGACCGCCATTTTATTCCCTAGGGGCTCTGCTAAAAAAAACATTCATAATGTTTGGGGGTTCTGAGTAATTTTCTAGCAAAAAAAATGATGATTTTTTACATGTAGGAGAGGAGTGCCAGAATAGGCCCGGTATGGAAGTGGTTAATGAGAAGCTGCCTTTTAACCACTTAAGGACCGCTGCACGACGATGTACGTCGACAGAATGGCACAGCTGGGCACAAGGGCGTACAGGTACATCCCCTTTAAGATCCCAGCCATGGGTCGCGCGCACGCCGCCGCTGGCGCGCTCGTGACCCAGTCCTGAGCTCCGCGACCGCGCTCATGGGACCCGCGGACCCGATCCCGATCGCCGCCAGTGTCCTGCGATCGGGTCACAGAGCTAAAGAACGAGGAGAGGTAAGTGTAAACAAACCTTTCCCTGTTCTTCCTAGTGGCATGTCACTGATCGTCTGTTTCCTGTCATAGGGAACGACGATCAGTGACATCACACGCCAAGCCACGCCCCCCCTCATTAGGTCACACTAAACCCCTTCAGCGCCACCTACAGGTTAACCCCTTCACGGCCAGTATAATTTTTACAGTTATCAGTGCATATTTATAACACTGATCGCTGTAAAAATGACAATGGTCCCAAAATGGTGTCAAAAGTGTCCAATGTGTCCGCCATAATGTCGCAGTCACGATAAAAATCGCTGATCGCCGCCATTACTAGTAAAAAAAAATATTAATAATAAAAATGCCATAAAACTATCCCCTATTTTGTAGACGCTATAACTTTTGCGCAAACCAATCAATAAACGCTTATTGCGATTGTTTTTTACCAAAAATATGTAGAAGAATACGTATCGGACTAAACTGAGGAAAAAAAATATTTTTTTATATATTTTTTGGGGATATTTATTATAGCAAAAAGTAAAAAATATTGCTTTTTTTTCAAAATTGTCGCTCTATTTTTGTTTATAGCGCAAAAAATAAAAACCGCAGAAATGATCAAATATCACCAAAAAAATGCTCTATTTGTGGGAAAAAAAGGACGTCAATTTTGTTTGGGAGCCACGTCACACGACCGCGCAATTGTCAGTTAAAGCGACGCAGCGCCGAATCGCAAAAGGTGGCCTGGTCCTTTAGCTACAAAATGGTCCGGGGCGGTTAACCACCCCGGTTTTGGCAGCACTGTCTTAAGCCTCGTACACACAATCGGATTTTCCGACGGGAATTGTGTGATGACTGGCTTTTATCGGGAAAATCCGACCGTTTGTACGCTCCATCAGACAATTGTTGTAGGATTTTCCGACAACAAATGTTGGATAGCAGGCTTTAAGATTTTCCGACAACAAATGTGTGTTGCCGGATTATCCGATCGTGTGTACACAAGTCCTTTGGAAAAAAATCCAAATGACAAACACGCATGCTCAGAAGCAATGCTCACCATAACACAACGTTAGCACAAGTTGCCCAAAGGGTGGCGCTAAAGGGCTAAAAAAAACACGTCGTTTCATGTTTGTTGGCCGACAATTCTTTGCCATTTGTATGCCAAGTTCATGGCCAACGCCCTTCGAACAAAAGTCCTACACTTTGCCCGATGAAAATCCGATCGTGTGTACGATGCTTTACTTTTCACAGCCAGAGTGATATCAGTTGGGTGCCATAGGATTTACTTATTATACCTTTCATTGTCTGAGTAGATAAAAAAAATGAATTGCAGTCTAATCAGCTGATAAAAGGTATTACCTTGGGTGTATGTCCTGTCAACACTTTTATTCGAATATTAATGAAGTGTACAATATAGTGAAATCCCTAAATTGTGTCTCTCACAAACGAGAGAACCTACCACATGGTCGACTAATAGGTAACCTCGGAAAAAGGAGGTAAAACAGTTGTAATCATAGATATAAAATTTGGTTGCAAACAGTATAAGGAGTGGTCCAGTAGTGTATTTAGGTTTTGTGCTGACTAAATTCGTGCACCCCCTAATTTAAATATGACCCACCCCTTCCTGATAAGGCCACACCCCTTTCTGTTTAAGACCCGCCCTGAAATTTTCGAGTGGGGACACTAGTTCTTAGGGCCTGGGGGGGGGGGGGGTCAATGGATTCCCTTAATTTGCATAGATTTCCTCTCACTTCCTGTTTGGCTATGGGGCAGGAAGTGAAGGGAAATCTCTGCAATGGGACAGGGATGGTAAAAAAATAAACTGACAGGGGCTGTAACCCTCCCTTACTCTATCCAAAATGAAAAAAAAAAGTGTTGCCTATAGTTCTACTTTAAGCACAAATTTCTGATAATTTTATGGAGAGGACTTAGAAGATATAACCATGCCAATGGTGCAGCAGAAAACATATAGCACAGTGAGGAAGGTTTGTTGTCCAGGATGATAGGAAAGTCAAAATTAGAAGCAGCGCCCCCCCCCCCCCCTAGTTACGGAATGCCGGCCGCCCGCATACCGGAAGCAGTGCGGCCGCTTTATGGGGGCGTTAGACTAATTTGCCTCTTAGCCCAGTCTGCCCCATAAGACTGGCGCTACACTAACACTAACAGTGTAGCACAAGCCGGCAGGGACTCTTTCCATGCTGCCCCCCCCCCTGCAAAGTGCTGCCCGAGGCCTGGGCCTTGTTTACCTAGGGCAGGATACAGCGTTGGAGTGGTAGTGATACTCTAGTACAGACTTTCTCAACCTTTTCAACCCTTGAAATAACTTTCGGTCTCAGGGGAACCCCTGCTAAAAATGACTATGGGGTTGATTTACTAAAGGCCTTTCGTAAATAACCCCCTCTATCTACATTAGTGTGATGGTCAGTGGGAAGAATGCTCCTTACACCAGGGCTTGACAAATTTGCTTGGAATCTAGGAGCCAGCTAAAAAAGTTAGGAGCCGGGGTTTTTTTTTTTTAACGACCGATGCGCGCAGAAGCGAACGCATACCTGAGCAGCGCCCGCATATGAAAGCGGTGTTCAAACCACACATGAGGTATCGCCGCGATTGGTAGAGCGAGAGCAATAATTCTAGCCCTAGACATCCTCTGTAACTCAAAACATACAACCTGTAGAATTTTTAAAATGTCGCCTATGGAGATTTTAAAGGGTAAAAGTTTGTCGCCATTCCACGAGCGGACGCAATTATAAAGCGTGACATGTTGGGTATCAATTTACTCGGCGTAAAATTATCTTTCACAATATAAAAAAAAAATTCGGCTAACTTTACTGTTGTCTTATTTTTTAATTAAAAAAAGTGTATTTTTTCCTCAAAAAAGTGCGCTTGTAAGACCGCTGCGCAAATACGGTGTGACAGAAAGTATTGCAACGACCGCCATTTTATTCTCTAGGGTGTTAGAATAAAAAATATATATAATGTTTGGGGGTTAACTTCTGAATAAAGGGAAGGAGATGGGCGGGCAGTGAAACAGACAAGCATTGCTGGTTGTCTTGTCATTCCAACGGCCACCACAAGAGGGCGCCAGATTACAGAATGAATCATAGGCCTGCCCCTGCAGAAGGCTGCAAAGCCGCGCCCTCAATTACCGGCCAGCGCGGCCCGACGAGATCGAGCGGGGGGCGCACGGAGACACAGGAAACCTCAGCTGTGCTGCCTCAGGCGCCAGGTCGCTAATTCTAGTCACATTTGCGACCTGGCGCCCGGGTTCAAGAATTACCTCAATACAGATAGCTAAAACGATCATTGGTGTCAGTGAGATCTTATCTGAAAGGCAGAAGTTGCTCATTGCTTGAGGAACCCCTAGTAACCTCTGGAGGAACCCTAAGGATTCCATGGAACCCTTGTTGAAAAACGGTCCTCCAGTAGTATACAGTCCAGCGATATTCAGGGAGCGCTAATCTTTAAGATATCATGGTGTACCATAGCGAGCGTATGCATTGGAAGGTTGTTGACCTAGTGGGCAAAAGTGCAGGATCTAGATCTTATTAAAGCGGGTTGTGATTTTCCAGCAGCATCCGCCGGACCTTCAGAGCACTTGCGCTGCTGACGTCAGTGGTTGTTTGCAAGGTGAATATCTCCTAAACTGTACAGGTTTAAAGCCTCGTACACACGGTCGGACTTCAAACAAACTCTTCCGTGTATTTTTGTCCAAAGGGAGTTGGCCGGGCACACCCATAGCATACACACCACAGGACTTTTCTGCAAAATTTCCCAAAACTTTTCCAACATCACGTGTTTTTTTTGCTCTTTTCTGCTCTTTACTGCCACCCTTTGGTCAACTTCTGCTATTGTTGGTTGATTTAAACATTGGTTCTGGGCATGCATGTTTGTACTTTGGACAAAAGTCCAATGGATTTCTGTACACACGGCAGGACTTTGCACCATCTGAACTTATGTTTCCGAAAAGTTTGTCCGTTTGCAGAGTGAACTTTTGTCCGATGAAAACCGAAAAAGTTTGTCCGATGGAGCGTACACACGGTCAAATTTTTTTTTTAAACTTGCTCATTTTGAAGTTTGTTGGCAAAAAGTCCGACCGTGTGTACGAGGCTTTAGAGATATTAATTTTACCTGCAGGACAAGCCCCGTACACACGGTCTGACTTTTTGCCAACAAACTTCTAAATTCCCAGGTTTAAAAAAAAAATCCGACCGTGTGTACGCTCCATCGGACAAACTTTTTCGGGTTTTCATCTGACAAATGTTCGCTCTGCAAACGAACAAACTTTTCGGCAACAAAAGTCCGATGGTGCAAAGTCCTGTCGTGTGTACAGAAATCAGAGGTGGGGGACTTGAGTCACCTGTTTGAGGACTTGCGACTTGCTTGACAGAATTCAATAAATGACTCGACTTGACTTTGACTTGTCACTAATGACTTGCGACTTGACTTTGACTTGGGCTATATGACTTGCAATGACTTGGCACCGCAAGCCGTCGTCTGCCTACCTGATCAGCGTGTCATGCAAACAGATGGCGGCCATTGCAGTGTTCAAAAGCCGCGACCTCCTCGTCTGTGATAGGCGGAACACGCAATTTCACAGCAGGCAGTGTTCAGCCTATCACGGACATCCTCTTATCCTCGTCTGTGTTATGAGGATGAGCGGATGTCCATGATAGGCGGAACACTGAATGCTGGGAAATTGAGTGTTCCGCCTATCACAGACGAGGAGGAGGCGCGGCTTTTGAATACTGGAATGGCTGCCGGGATGCCGCCGATCAGGTACATGGCTGATGGGCAAAAGGAAGTATGGGCACAGTGAGACATGGGCACAGTGAGACACGGGCACAGTGAGACATGGGCACAGTGAGGCATTGGGCACAGTGAAGCATGGGCACATTGAGACACGGGCTCAGCGAGACATGGGCACAGTGAGGCATTGGGCACAGTGAAACACAGGCACAGTGAGGCACGGGCACAGTGAGACACGGGCACAGTGAAGCATGGACACAGTGAAGCATGGACACAGTGAAGCATGGGCACAGTTAGGCATGGGCACAGTGAAGCATGGGCACAGTGAAGCATGGGCACAGTGAAGCATGGGCACAGTGAGGCATGGGCACAGTGAAGCATGGGCACAGTTAGGCATGGGCACAGTGAAGCATGGGCACAGTGAAGCATGGGCACAGTGAGGCATGGGCACAGTGAAGCATGGACACAGTGAAGCATGGGCACAGTGAAGCATGGACACAGTGAAGCATGGACACAGTGAGGCATGGGCACAGTGAGGCATGGGCACAGTGAAGCATGGACACAGTGAAGCATGGGCACAGTGAAGCATGGACACAGTGAAGCATGGGCACAGTGAAGCATGGACACAGTGAAGCATGGGCAGTGAAGCATGGACACAGTGAAGCATGGACACAGTGAAGCATGGACACAGTGAGGCATGGGCACAGTTAGGCATGGGCACAGTGAGGCACAGTGAGGCATATGCACATAACCAATATTATTTATTGTTATCCCTCCTATTATTTTTATACAGTATGGGGTAGATCAGTATTTTGACTTGATTTGTGACTTGACCAAAATAAATGACTTGACTTGACTTGCTTGACTTCTAGCAGGGACTCGACTTGACTTGCTTGCTTTTCATCACAGTAACTTGGGACTTGCTTGAGACTTGAAGGTTAAGACTTGAGACTTGCTTGTGACTTGCACATGTGTGACTAACTCCCATGTCTGACAGAAATCCATCGGACTTTTGTCCGAGGTACAAATAAGCATGCCCAGAACCAATGTTAAAATCAACCAACAATATCAGAAGTTGACCAAAGGGTGGCGGTAAAGAGCAGGAAAGAGCAGAAAAACCACGTGATTTTGGGAAAGTTGGCTGAAAAAGTCCTGCCGTGTGTATGCATACCAACTTCACGGCCAATGCCCTTCAAACAAATATTAACGGAAACGTTTGTTTGAAGTCCGACCGTGTGTATGAGGCTTATTATAGGCTTACCTGTAGGTAAAAATGTGAAAGTGGGGTATACAACCACTTTAAGAAATCATAATGCCGCGTACACACGGCCGTTTTTAATGTCATTGAAAAACAAAGTTTTTCTCGATGTGATTCTTCTCAAGCCTGCCTTGCCTACACACGATCATGAAAAGAAACGCTCGAGCAAAGCGCGGTGACGTACGAAATGTATGACGGCACTATAAAGGGGAAGTTCCATTTGGATGGCGTCACCCTTTGGGCTGCTATTGCTGATCCTCGTGTTAGTAAAGTTTGGTGAGAGACGATTCGCGCTTTTCAGCCGCGTGCTCCTTCAGTCCGTTACAGCGTGACGAATGTGCCATCTTCATTAGGAACGCTAGTTTTACCAGATCGAGACGCTCCCGTCTCATCACTTGCTTCTGAGCATGCGCGTTTTTTTCACGTCGCTAAAGCCCACACACGACTGTTTTTCATGACGAGCAAAAACGACGACGTGAAAAACGACTAGAAAAATTAGAGCGTGTTCCAAATTTTTCATGGCCATTGTTCACGTCGTGAAAAATGCTCTGGAGCCTACACACGATCGTTTTTAATGACCAAATAAAAAAATGGCATTTTTCTCGTCGTGAAAAACGGTCGTGTGTACGCGGCATAATAGGGATAGTAATTAATGGGAAATTTTGGAAAGAGAAAATATGAAGAGTGGAGCGAGTGGTTTTTACTCGAATAGGTAGAGGTGGGAAAAATATTAGGTAGAAGGGGTACAATAAATAGCAGGACGAAGACCAGGTGGTACCTTTGGAGAAATAGTGCTGTAGAGTGGTCTGCAGTATGGGCATCAAAGTAGACCCAGGAGTCCCACATTCTTTCATAGGTAGTGTGAGAGCATTATTCATTCTGGCATTATGGGTTTTCATAGGTTCTACTACTCGAATGCGAGCATGCAGGTTGAGGGTGGTTGCCCTGTGTGTCTGCTGCCATTGTCTGATCTGAGGTGTGTGTGATAGCCCTGGACAGATAGAAATAAAAATTGGTTGTGATGGATCTTCCACAAAGTGATTCCTCCTTAAAGGAACACTACAGCTTCCCTTTTTTTTTTTTTTAAAACAACACACATATTATACTTACCTCCATTGTGCAGCTCGTTTTGCACACAGTGGCCCTGATCCTCCGCTTCTGGGGTCCCTCGGCGGCTGTCTCGGCTCCTCCCCGCAAGGACTCCACACCATAATGTGAGCTCGCATGGTGTGGAGTTACTGCGGGCGCGCTCCCGTGATACAGCGGCAGCCATAGCCGCCGACTGTATCACTCGGCCCCGCCCCCCGACGTGCCGCGTCATTGGATGTGATTGACAGCAGCGCCAGCCAATGGCTGCGCTGCTTTCAATCCATCCACAGTAGCCAATCAACGGCCAGGCACAGGAACTCGGAGGATGACGGGAGCGAGCGTGGGACTTTTGAGGGGCCAGGTAAGTAAAACGGGGGCTCGGGGGGGGGGGGGGGGGGCGGTATTGTCAAATGTTTTTTCACCTTAATGCATAGGATGCATTAAGGTGAAAAAACATTTACCTTTACTACTCCTTTAAGTCCACTTTCACACTGAGGCGCTTCTAAACTGCCAGTAAAAACACTGAGCGCTTTTGGAACACTTTTCAGGCGCTTTTGAAGCACAGCTTTCCATAATCTCAATGGAGAGGGGAGTTTTTCACAGCCCTGCCAGCAGACTGCCCAAGTGTGAAAGCATTCATTGATTTGAATACGTTTTCGTGAGCTTTTTAGGTGCTGTTTTTAGCCTGAAAAGCGCCTCAGTGTGAAAGTGGTCTAAACGAAGCAAATATGTGATTGAAGTCTGAAGTCTGGTGTGGGTGGACTCCGTTTGGTCCTAGCCTGCTATGTCTCTGATTTTGACACAGTGCCGGATAGTAGATTCTTAAATGTGTACAGAGGAGCGCCTGAAAGAGTTCATCTCACCGAAAGGACTTTTTGAAACATTTTTTGGTTTAAAGAGGTTGTAACCCCCCCCCCCTCAAAAAATAAATAAACACTCCAAAAACCTGTGAGACAAAGGCATAATGAGCTAGTATGCATCGCATACTAGCTTATTATGAAATACCGTATATACTCGAGTATAAGCTTTTCAGCCCTTTTTTTAGGGCTGAAAATACACCCCCTCGGCTTATACTCGAGTCAGTGTACCTGAAAATCTTCTTAGACTGCAGGCGGCGTCCATTGTTTAAATATAGCAGCTTCCTCCTGGTCTTGTTCTGTGATAGGCGTTTCCAGCAAACACTGTGTTGAGTGTTCCGCCTATCACGGAGGTCCTCTCATTCTCGGACTCCATTTTCCAGCAGACACTGTGTTCAGTGTTCCGCCAATCATGGACGTTCTCTTGTCCGAGGATGAAAAGACGTCCGTGATTGGCGGAACATTGAACACAGTGTCTGCTGGGAAATGGAGTCCGAGAGTGAGAGGACCTCCGTGATGGGCGGAACACTCAACACAGTGTTTGCTGGAAACGCCTATCACGGAAGGGACCAGGAGGAAGCCGCGATATTTAAACAATGGACGCCGCTCGCAGTCTAAGAAGAATTTCAGTTACACTGACTCGGGCACAGGGAGGCTGCAATGGACACAGTGAGGTTGGGCACAGTGAGGTGGCAATGGGAACAGTAAGCTGGCAATGGGCACAGTAAGGTTGGGCACAATTAAGTGGCAATGGGCACAGTAAGGTTGGGCACAGTGAGGTGGCAATGGGCACAGTGAGGTTGCAATGGGCACAGTGAGGTGGCAATGGGCACAGTAAGCTGGCAATGGGCACAGTAAGGTTGGGCACAATTAAGTGGCAATGGGCACAGTAAGGTTGGGCACAGTCAGGTGGCAATGGGCACAGTAAGCTGGCGATGAGCACAGTAAGGTTGGGCACAGTGAGGTGGCAATGGGCGCAGTGAGGTTGCAATGGGCACAGTGAGGTGGCAATGGGCACAGTGAGGTGGCAATGGGCACAGTAAGCTGGCAATGGGTACAGTGAGGTTGCAATGGACACAGTGAGGTGTGCAAATGGGCATTGTTGACTCTCTTTTCCGCTTACAGTAGCTGCTGCATTCCCCCCCCCCCTAGGCTTATACTCGAGTCAATACGTTTTCCCAGTTTATTGGGGTAATATTAGGTACCTCGGCTTATACTCGGGTCAGCTTATACTCGAGTATATACGGTACTTACCTTAGAACTATGACGTTATCGGCACAGTATACAGTAAATATCTCCAAAACTGTGCCAGTTTAGGAGACATTTACAGTACCTATAGGTAAGCCTTAATGGCGGTGATCAGCGACCTTTTTAGTGTGACTGTGATAGGGTGGCAGGCAACCTGGTGCTAACTGACACTGGCTGGGAGGTACACTAACTGACACTGATGTCACTAGTGACACTAATACAGTGATCAGTGATAATACTGTACACCAGGGCTCGACAAACCCCGGGCGCCAGGTCGCCATTGCGACTAGAATTAGCGACCTGGCGCCTGGGGCAGCACAGCTGGGGAATCCTGTCTCTCCGTGCCCCCCCCCCGCGTCGCGGGATCGCGTCGGGCCGCGCCGGCCAGTAATTGAGGCCGCGGCTTTGCGGCCTTCTGCAGGCCTATGCTTCCTTCTGTGATCTATCGCCATCTTGTGGTAGCCGTTGGTATGACAACACAAACAGCAATGCTAATGGAGTTTCCCTGTCTGTTTTCACTGCCATCTCCTTCCCTCTAATTAGAACCCCCAAACATTATAGATATTTTTTTATTCTAATACACTAGAGAATAAAATGGCGGTCGTTGCAATACTTTCTGTCACACCGTATTTGCGCAGCGGTCTTACAAGCGCACTTTTTTGGGAAAAAATACACTTTTTTTTAAATAAAAAAATAAGACGACAGTAAAGTTAGCCCATTTTTTTTTAATATTGTGAAAGATAATGTTACGCTGAGTAAATTGATACCCAACATGTCACGCTTCAAAATTGCGTCCGCTTGTGGAATGGCGACTAACTTTTACCCTTTAAAATCTCCATAGGCAACGTTTAAAAAATTCTACAGGTTGCATCTTTTGAGTTACAGAGGAGGTCTAGGGCTAGAATTATTGCTCTCGATCTACCGATCGTGGCGATACCTCACGTGTGGTTTGAACACCGCTTTCATATGCGGGCGCTACTCACGTATGCGTTCGCTTCTGCGCGCGAGCTCGGCGGGACAGGGCGCGTTCCTGGCTCCTAACTTTTTTAGCTGGCTCTTAGATTCCAAGTAAATTTGTCAAGCCCTGCTGTACACTGTACTAATGACATTGGCTGGGTGACAGGAGTGATCAGGAGCTCAATCAAGGGATTAAAGGGGTTGTTAAGTCAGCAGGGTTTTTTTATCTTAATACATTCTATGCATTAAAATAAAAAGCCTTCTTTGTGCAGCAGCCCCCCCCCCCCTTAGCCCCCCTAAGGTCCCTTTTACAGTGAGGCGTTGCAATAACGCGCTAAAAATGATTAGCGTGTGTAATTGCTGGAGTATATGTCCCCCCCCCCTTTTACAGCGGTGGTGCTGAGGGCCTTGATGTCCTATTTGGATGGTAGGCCGGAGGTACCGCTTCTGGTGATAGGGGACTTTAACTGTTGTTTGGACTTCTCGCTGGATAGACACCCGGCTGTAGGAGCCTCTGCCCTCTCCATGGGTACCCCCCTGGCGCTGTTGTTGCAAGAGGTGGGCTGGGTGGATATCTGGCGACATCGTCACCCAGGGACACGACAGTGTTCCTGTTTCTCCAAATCGCATGGCAGCCTGTCTAGGATAGACTTGGGGGTGGGAAACACACACATGCTCCAATATGTGTCCACAATGGAATATAGGCCTCGTAGTGTGTCTGATCATTCCCCATTGATAGTGCACCTGGTTGTTTCCCGACCAGTTGCACTCCCAAAAGCCCCGTGGAAATTTAATGCGTTCTGGCTGAAATTGTTTAAATCCCCTGAAACTATAGAAGAGAGCATGTGTGGGTTTTTCAATGCTCGGAACCCCGAGGGTACTTCTATGCAGCAGTGGGAGGCCTTTAAGGCATTTTTGAGAAGGGTTTTGACCACTGAAATGACTAAAGTGAAAAGGGAGTCATCTGCTCTTGTGGCGGAACTAGAGAATAGGGTGAAGGAGCTTGAGCAGCGCTTTGTCTTGGACCCCTCTGATTCGGCTAGGGAGGAGTGGCAGGCTGCTCAGTCAGTGTATGAGCGGGTGCTCTCCTCAACTGCCGAGAAAAAAAGTTTTTTTACCAAACAGTCATTTTTTGAGGAAGGGGAGAAAACTGGGCGTAGGCTGGCTAGAATAGCGAATTCACAAGAGAGGTCCCCGACCATAGGGGCCAAAAAATCCAAAGCTGGACCACTTGTCCGATCACCCGAACTTATTATGCAGGAGTTAGCGAGGTTTTATGAGGAGCTGTACTGCCCCGGAGCAGCCTATGACCGGGCGGATCTGGAGCAGTACTTAACAGGGTTGACCTTTCCTAGGCTTACCGCAGGACAGAGGGAGGGGTTGGACGCACCGCTCACAGTGGAGGAACTGCAGGAGGCGGTGGGGCTGTTCCCTAATTGTAAGGCACCGGGGGAGGATGGGATCCCCATGGAAGTATACAAGCAACATGCGGAGGTATTGCTACCACGCTTGTTGCGGGTGTTTAACGCAGCGCTGGAGGCGGGAAAACTCCCACCCTCTATGGCGAAAGCAAATATTGTCCTAATCCTTAAACCGGGTCCTTACCCGGTTGACCCAGGATCATACAGGCCAATTTTGTTGTTACAATGCGATATTAAAATTCTGGCGAAAGTACTAGCAATGCGGCTTAATAAGGTTATAGCCTCCCTCATACACGGCGATCAGGCAGGATTTATGCCAAACAAATCCACGGCCATTAACCTGCGGCGGTTATTCTTAAATATGCAGTCAGACGCAGATACGGCGGGGAGCAGGGCTCTGCTGTCCCTGGATGCCACTAAGGCATTTGAGAGTATTGACTGGGAATATTTATGGGCGGTATTGGAGCGCTTTGGATTCGGCGACACATATATAGCGTGGGTGCGCCTTTTGTACAGTGGACCTGAGGCCGCCATCCGGGTATTCGGTTTTCTGTCACATGACTTTGCGTTGAGGAGGGGGACGAGGCAAAGTTGCCCGCTGTCCCCTCTGCTCTTCGCATTGGCTATTGAACCCCTGGCCATTGAGATAAGGGCTAATGAGCACATTGTGGGATTTTGCTATGGGCCCCTTGCAGGAGAAGATAATGCTTTACGCGGACGACACCCTGCTTATGCTGGGAGATACTGACGAGTCCCTGCGGGAGGCCATGGCAACCATTACAAAATTCGGGGTTTTACTCGGGGTTACAGATTAACTGGTCGAAGTCAGACAGTGGCTTCGTCGTTCCCTATTCCAGTCACAACCTCCTTTAAATACTTGGGGATTCAGGTTACCTCCAACCCAAGGGACTTTGGCCGGTTGAACATTTCGCCCCTGCTTCAGAGGTTTAGAGAGAGAGTTAGGACGTGGAACGGCCTTCACATATCGGTGGCGGGTAAAGTAAATTTAGTGAAAATGATCCTTATGCCTCAATTACTTTACTGCCTTCACAATGCCCCGGTGGTGATCCCTTTGAAAACGTTTCGAATGGTTAACTCCATCTTTCGCGCTCTAATATGGAAGAATAAACCCCCGAGGATAAAACTAGAACATCTCCAACAGCCTAAGGACGACGGCGGGTTGGCATTGCCCAATCCGTGGTTGTACTACCTGGCAGCCCAGCTACAGCACCTGGTGGGGTGTTTTGGGACCGAGCCAACTGGCTCTTCCCAGGCACTCATGCTCCGCACGGCAGACGCAGGTCCCATTCCCGCGGCACTGGAAGCCTTGGCATTCGCAAGGCCGAACAAGAAATATCCCACGTATAACCTTATCCAGAAAATTTGGAACAAATGTAAATACATACAGCAGGCCGAGAGATACACTGAATATAGTCCTCTTTGGCATAATGATACTTATACGGAACTGGCCAAGTTGCAGGGAGGGGCTAGATGGATAACATACGGGATTACCCATGTTAAACATGTTTTTAAAAATGTCACTCTTCGGACATTCGCGGATTTGCAGGCGGAGTTTGGCCTGCCCTCCTCAATGTTCTTCCAGTATCTGCAGCTTCAGCATGCGATTAGGGCGCAGAGTAGGTCTTCTGAGTGGTGCTTGTCACCAACCCCGGTGTTTGGCCTCATTAGGGATGCTGTGACCTCGAAGGGATTTATTTCTCAAAGCTATAATATCCTTTTAAAATACTTCCTGGGGCAGCATCCCCTGAAGGTGAGGGAGAGATGGGAGAAGGACGTGGGACAAATGGATGGGGAGGAATGGGAGGAGATATTTCAGGAGGTAAGTGTATGCTCTCTGAATGTGGCCCAACGGCTCACACAATTGTATATTATCCTGAGGGTGTACTATACGCCGCATAGGCTGCGGTTGATGGGGTTGCAGACTGAGGATACATGTACCAGATGTAGGCGTGATCATGGGGATCTTATTCACCTCCTGTGGCGTTGCCCCAAACTACATTTGTATTGGAACGAGGTGATGAGTGTGATCAACTCGGTGTTCGGGACATCTCTACCGATAGATCCCAAGATAGGCCTCTTGGGGGTGCTGGAGGAGTATGTGCCGGACGTACACACCAGGGAGGCAGTTGGGAGGGTGATGTTTCAAGCCAGAAGGTTGATTATGCTATATTGGAAATCCGAAACGCCCCCGACTTGGAGGGAATGGATATGTAAGATGGGGGATATGCTACGTATGGAAAGACTCCATTACCAGCACAGGGGGAGTATGCAGAAACATGAGAATCTCTGGGCGCCGTGGCTGGATACACCGGGGCTCACCCCGGTGGACCTGGTCGCGGACAGGTTGTTTGGCTAAATGTGGGGTTGAAAATCCGCTTATAGCTGCAATGTTATTGGATAAGAAGTATTGTGATGCTGTAGATTTAATCTTGCCCTGTCTCAATTGGTCATGTACGTGGACGTGTTGATCAATGTGTTGATGTATATAGCTGTGTACCACCTTTGAATCAATAAAATTATTTTTGTTGGTAAAAAAAATAAAAATATGATTAGCGTTTTTTAAGGCGTTTTTACCGCATTAGCGCTAAAAAAAGCGCTAACGCCTATGCATTTTTACCGTGTTTTTACAGTGGTACTCATTAATTTCAATGGAGATAGGCGTTTTTACAGCGCTATTTTATGCGCCCCAAAGATGCTCCAAAAAAGCTGTTTGCAGGATTTTTTCCAACGCACAGCCAGCAAAACGCCTCAGTGTGAAAGCCCTCAGGGCTTTCACATTGAGAATGCTGGGGCAGGATTATTTCAGGCGTTTTTACAGCGCTATTTTTAGCGCTAAAACGCCTGAAAAACGCATCAGTGTGAAAGGGGCCTTTCACTTACCTGAGGTTCCTCTCTCTCCAGCGATGTCCACGAGTGTCTCAGCTGTCTGGGACTCTCCCTCCTGATTGCCTGAGACACAGCAGCGGTGCCATTGGCTGTCGCTGCTGTCAATCAAAGTCAGCTAGCCAATCAGGAGAGATAGAGGGGGACTGGGCCGGGTCGGGGCTTTGTGTCTGATTGGACACTGGGAGCTGTGACTCAGCTTGGGTGCCCCCATGGCAAGCTGCTTGCTGTGGGGGCACTGAACAGGAGGGAGGGGTCAGGATCACAGAAGAGGGACCCCGAGGAGGATCCTTGCTGCTCTGTGCGAATCTACTGCACACAGTGGATTTGAGGCATTGCTCCTCACAAATTCAAGTTCTCAGGCATTTCATGACATGTATGGACGGTGCACGGAGCTGTATGTGCGTTGCACTGTATTTTCTGATATGTAAAGAAATAACGCATTCTGTCTGTAGGCCAACGAATTGACTAACCAACCAAATGATTATGAAAATAGTTGACAACTATTTTCATAGATGATTACCATATATACTCGAGTATAAGCCGACCCGAATATAAGCCGAGGCACCTAATTTTACCATGAAAAACTGGGAAAATGTATTGACTCGAGTATAAGCCTAGGGTGTCCATCTGCATGCCTCACTGTGCCTCACTTTGCCTCACTGTGTCCATGTGCATGCCTCACTGTGCCTCACTGTGCCCATGCCTCACTGTGCCCATGCCTCACTGTGTCCATGCCTCACTGTGTCCATGACTAGACTGACGTTTAACTTGGGAGTCTATAAGAGGGGTGCCCAAATTTGAAAAATTGGTGCTCCCCTGCCGTAGGTCCCCCAGAGAACAAACTTTGCACACTTGTAGAGGAGAAATGGGGCTACACGTGTGCCAAGTTCCGGGTCCAGGGGACCTACGACCGGCCGGTACCGGGTCCCCAAATTCACAAGAGAAATGACCATTTAACATGGGAGTCTATGGAAGGGGTGCCCGGATTTGAAAAATCGGTGCTCCCCGGCCGAAAGTCCCCCGGACAACAAACTTTGCACACTTGTAGAGAAAGAGTGGGGCTATATGTGTGCCAAGTTTGGGGTCCAGGGAACCTATGGCCGGCCGATACCGGGTCCCCAAAATCCGGGAGATCGGTCTCAAAAAGGTGACTCGAGTATAAGCCGAGGGGGGCATTTTCAGCACAAAAAAAGTGCTGAAAAACTCGGCTTATACTCGAGTATATATGGCAATCGATTATGTAGATTAGTTATTTCAGCCCTAGTTTGAAGGACAATACATCAGGAGAAACTTCAGAAACCTAATACGTACAGTTCCAGTTCTTGAGGACAGACGGGGTAGGACTTGACTGAAACCTTTAAATACACGAAAGCGGTGAATGAGGTCTCACTCACATGGGTTGAACGCACAACCGTGAGCTAACCGGCTGCAAGCAATGGCAAGTAGCTGTGGTGTGCCTCAAACCCACGATCATGTATGGTGTGGAAGGAGGCCTTAACCACCACACTACAGACTGATGTCAACTGTGGTGTGCCTGAAACCCACGACCACACACACACACAGTGGATTGGGGCCCTAACCACTACACTACAGATTTAATGACAAAGAATCTTTCCAGCAGTAGAATGAAGCAATGCATGAATTAGATGACTACAAAGAGTAAGAGCCCTTTCACACTCAATCATTTTTGACGAGCTTTTGGAACAAAATGCGTGAAAACTCTAATGCCGCGTACACACGATCGGACATTCCGACCACAAAACCGTTGATAATTTTTCCTGACGGATGTTGGCTCAAACTTGTCTTGCGTACACACGGTCACACAAATGTTGTTCGGAAATTTCCGAACGTCAAGAACGCAGAGACGTACAACACTACGACGAGCCGAGAAAAATTAAGTACAAAGATTCCGAGAATGCGTCAAATTGATTCCGAGCATGCGTAGGATTTTTGTGCGTCGGAATTGGATACACACGATCGGAATTTCCGACCACAACTTTTGTTGTCGGAAAAATTGAGAACCTGCTCTCAATCATTTGTTGTCGGAAATTCCGACAGCAAATGTCCGATGGAGCCTACACAAGGTCGGAATATCCAACCAAAAGCTCACATCGAACATTTGTTGTCGGAAATTCCGATCGTGTGTGTACGCAGCATATCTCTTTAAATCCTTTGGAACTCTTCACACCAATGCGCTGTGGTGCCTTTTTAAAACCAGTTGTCGACCGCCTCACTGTAAATATACCGTATATACTGGAGTATAAGCCGACCTGAATATAAGCTGAGGCACCTAATTTTACCACAAAAAAATGGGAAAACGTATTGACTCGAGTATAAGCCTAGGGTGTCCATCTGAATGCCTCACTGTGCCTCACTGTGTCCATAACTAGACTGACGTTTAACATGGGAGTCTAAGGAAGGGGTTCCTGGCTTTGAAAAATCAGTGCTCCCCGGTCGTAGGTCCCTTAGACAAAAAACTTTGCACATTTATAGAGGGGAAATAGGGCTACATGTGTGCCAAGTTTCGGGTCCAGGGGACCTACGACCGGCCAATACCGGGTCCCCAAAGTCACCAGAGAAATTACCATTTAACATGGGAGTCTATGGAAGGGGTGCCCGGCTTTGAAAAATCGGTGCTCCCCCGCCGTAGATCCCCCGGACAACAAACTTTGCACACTTGTAGAGGAAGAGTGGGGGTCGGTACCGGGTCCCCAAAGTCCAGGAGATCAGGCGCAAAAAGGTGACTCGAGTATAAGCCGAGAGGGGGCATTTTCAGCACAAAAAAATGTGCTAAAAAACTCGGCTTATACTCGAGTATATACGGTACGTCATTACTTTGACGTTAAATACCTGGTTATGGTAGCTATAGTGAGGAAAAAAAGTATTTGAACCCCTTGCTGATTTTATACGTTTGCCCACTTACAAAGTAATGATCAGTCTATAATTTTAAGGGGAGGTTTATTTTAACAGTGAGAGACCGAATAACAACAAAAATATCCAGAAAAAAGTGAGTGAAATAAGTATTTGATCCCTTATCAATCAGCAAGATTTCTGGCTCCCAGGTGTCTTCTATACAGGAAACGAGCTGAGATTAGGAGCACTCCTCTCAGGACTGTCTCCTGTACCATGCCTGCAGTCCCTGACTGCCTCCTGTACCATGTCTGCAGTCTCTGACGGTCTCCTGTACCATGTCTGCAGTCCCTGACGGTCTCCTGTACCATGTCTGCAGTCCCTGACCCTCCACTACCGCCACCTCCCAAACCACACCTCTTCCTAGGCGATAGGTATCGGTAATTGGTATCGTCGAGTACCTGAGGTACAGTATCGGTACTTGTACTCGTGTTAAAAAAGTGGCATCGGTGCATCCGCAAGGTCCCTTTTATGGGCGGCGGGAGAGGTGCCTCCCGCTCCCGCCGCTTCCTGGTTGTCTCTGAGCTTACCGGAGCCGTCGATAAGCCAGGAGCCGATCTGATCCATAGCCCCCACTCAGCTCTATGCCCTTGGAGGCCCGGAGCAAAATCTGACATCACTTCCCCCTCTTGGGCTTAAAGGAATTTCTTTTTCTTCTTAAAGTCAAAATTACTTTTTTTTTTTTGCTTTTAAAGGTAAATGTGAGATCTGAGTTTTTTTTTTTTACCCCAGATCTCTCAATAAAGACCTGTAATGCTTATTTATTTTACAAGAGATCTTTACATTTCTTGTAATAGGAAAAATAATGATCTAAAAAATAATAATTAAAGGGACAGTGAAAAAAAAAAAAAGTAAAATAAATAATAATAAAAAAAAAAACTAAAGCTCCCCATCCCTCGGAGCTTGTGCGCAGAAGCGAACACATACATAAGTTTATCATATTCAGATTGTCCAATCATTGGCGAAACACTCTTTGAAGTAGGCACCTCATCCCAGGTAATTTTTAATAGAAGGGAGGTAAGGACAAAAGGGATTTTTGTGGTGCAAAATTAGATCAATGAGAGAGAGTTTCTAAAAGTATAATTTTTATTTATACAAACTCAAAAAAAAAGGTATAAAAACCGATCCTGGGTATATTAAATACACAATATGTCATACAAAAGTGGTGGTCATAATACATAAGATTTGGATGAAATAAATGAAATCGCATAGAAACCCGACATGTTTCGCTTAACAAAGCTTCCTCAGGGGTATGCGATGATCATCCATATTTGTCAAGTACGACTGTACAAGAAAAAGGAAAAAGGATACACAATTACACATTGGAATACACAATAAACTATATTTGAACAAAATATATGTAAACAAGGTTAGGTTGCAATGCTGGACCCCTCCCGATACTACTTACCCAACCGCTTGCGCTGTCTACAACGCAGCACCAGGAAACGCAGGATTAAGAACGACGGTCACCCCATAGAGACAGGTGCGGATAGGTGACCACATACATAAGTTGCGCCCGCATATGTAAACAGTGTTCAAACCACACATGTGAGGTATCGCCACGATCGCTAGAGCGAGAGCAATAATTGTAGCACGAGACCTCCTCTGTAACTCTAAACAGGTAACCTGTAAAAATGTTTTAAAGCGTTGCCTGTGGAGATTTTTAAGTACCGTAGTTTGTCGCCATTCCACAAGCGTGCGCAATTTTAAAGTGTGACATGTTAGGTATCTAATTACTCTGCGTAACATCATCTTTCACATTATACAAAAAAAAATTGGGTTAACTTTACTGTTTTTTTTTTTAAATGTCTTTTTTCCCCAAAAATTGTGTTTGTAAGACCGCTGCGCAAATACCGTGTGACATAAAATATTGCAACGATCGCCATTTTATTCTCTAGGGTCTCTGCTAAAAAAAAATATATATATATATATATATATATATATATATATATATATATATATAATGTTTGAGGGTTCTAAGTTATTTTCTAGCAAAAAATACAGATTTTCAAAGTTACATAGATCTTACCTGGAAGTGGTGCGAGTACCTGGTTTTGACAGGTATCTACCCCCCCCCCGCAAGGTGCCAGATGTGGGCAGTGGAGGGGGGGGGGGGAGGAAGCGAACATGCGGAGCTTCCCCTTTTGGGTGGAGCTCCACATTAAGTATGATAAAGTGCTGCTGCTGCTAGAATCTAGGAGTGTACCACTTGCTCCCAGGTGTCAAAATATTCAAAAACAATATCGATTCAGCGCCACACCTGTATATATAAGTACACAAATAAAGGCATCAAGTTAATCTACAAGTCCATCCAGTGTATATACTCAATATATAATCCCACCTTCCATGAAAGCATAAGTAAACAGTTAAAAATTACAGAAATAACAAAATTGAAAAAATACATATATGTAAAAAAAAGATTTATATATACAATTAAAAAAAAAAAGTCCACGTGATTGTACTCTTCCACCAAAAACTGAGATCCTCAAGTTACTTACTTATTCTTAGGCTGCTTTTACACTGAGACGCCTAAAGCTAAAGCGCCACTCGTTTTCGCTGCGCTTTAGTGCTGTTTTTGCGGTGCTTTTCGGGCACTAGCTGGGCAGTTTTTACCCAAAAAAAAGGGTAAAAACTTTTAGAAAAACATTAGAAAAAGTCCTGCAAGCAGCATCTTTTGGGCGGTTTGGGAGAGCTGTATACAGTGCTCCCAAAATGCCCTGCCCATTGAAATGAATGGGCAGCGCTTTCGAAGCGCCAGAAAAGCACTTCAGAAGCGCCGCAACAGGGCGCTTTTAACCCCTTCTTCGGCCACTAGCGGGGGTTAAAAGCACCTCGTTGCGGCTGAAAAGTGCCGCTTAAACAGCGCTAAAGCACCGCTAAAACGAGCAGTGCTTTAGCACTAACGCTCAGGCGGCCCCAGTGTGAAAGTAGCCTTATTAAATAAAATAAAGGCACAATTTGAAGTGCACTCAAGGCTGGTAGACAATAGACAAATAGTGTAGGTATATACCCGTGTTGAAGGCTGCAGCTTGTGGATGGATAGTTGAAAACTGTCCCCTAAGACTCCCCCCCCGAAGAAGCCACATTCATGACGTAACGCTTAAGGGGGGGGGGAGAGTCGGCGACGTAGGATTTTCATCTATGTGTCACAGTCACAAGCCTCGGAAAGGTATCAGACACCGTACGGAGAAGGGGTCTGTGATCTTAAGGGGACCGTTTACAACTAATCATCCACAAGCTGCAGCCTTTAGTGGTGATGCCGCCTGGCTGGGTTTATAGAAAATAAACGAATGCAGCCACCACATCTAATGCCGCGTACACACGATCGGAATTTCCAACAACAAAACCGTGTTTTTTTTTCCCGACAAATGTTGGCTCAAACTTGTTTTGGATACACACGGTCGCACAAATGTTGCTCGGATATTCTGATGGTCAAGAACGCAGAGACGTACAACACTACGACGAGCCGAGAAAAATGAAGTACAATGATTCCGAGCATGCGTCGAGTTGATTCCGGGCATGCGCAGCACTTTTGTGCGTCGGAAACGGCCACACGCGGTCGGAATCGAAAAATTGAGAACCAGGTCTCAAACATTTGTTGTCGGAAATTCCGACAGCACATGTCCGATGGAGCCTACACACGGTCGGAATTTCAGACCAAAAGCTCCCATCGAACATTTGTTGTCGGAAATTCCGATCGTGTGTACGCGGCATAAGAATTGCAATATAATAAATGTCTGCTTTTGGCTTTAACCCTTTCGCTGCCAGGGCCCTGCACTCCACTTCTAAACTCAGGTGACCAAGCCGTTTTTGCTAATTTCTCCATCGTTTTTTCTATTTTTCCGGGGTGGACATATTTCAATGCCTTCAAAGCTCCTGCAGCACCTGAAGCTGGTGGGAGAGGCAGAGGAGGGAAGCCGGCGGCTGCAGGAGATCAGGTCTGCAGGAGGTGGGGTGGGGGTAAATCGGTGCTGGGGGGAAAGGTTAATGCAGGGTGCAGGGGAAAAAGTAAGAAGCGGGGGGGGGGCATTTTAGAAGAAGAGGTGCGGCGGGAGGTAGAGAGGTTGGAGACCGGGAAGCGGCAGCATGGGGGGGGGGGGGGTGTCACACGTACGTGAGGTGAAAAGCTCTGATCAGAGGCTAGTTAGGTTACCCTCACACTCGGAAGCACTTGGGTGCTCAGTACAACCACATGCTGAGCAACCAAATCATTGGTACGGTCTACTTTAATCATAAAGTGGCCATGATTAAGCCCGTTTTTTTTGGGAGTGAAACGCGTCAGCATGGTTTGCGCAGTGGGGGCGGATCTGTCTATGCTTCGGTTTGCTTTAATAAACTTACATTGGCTTTTATGGTGAACAATATTTCCCCCTTTCTTTGGAGGACTAGTGTGTGTCGGCTGCTATTTATGTTGTAGTTGAGGCTTCTGAGGTTATACCAGTTTTACTCACCATTCTTGTTTTCTTTCCACATGAACAGAAGATGAGGACCTCAGTCCACCTCCTTCTCCCGAAATAATCACAAAGAAGAAGAGAGGACCTAAGAAGAAGGACAAGGACAAGCAGAAGCCGCCCAAAGCTCCTAGAGCTTACAAGCGCAAAAAGCCCGTAAGAAGACTCTTTCATTGTTCTTTCCTCCAGAAATAAGACCCCATTCACACCTCAGCGTTTTGTTGCTTGAATGAGGCTCAAGTCTCCAAAACATTGGAGGAGAAAAAAAATAGGATTTTTATAACAGCTTACCTGTAAAATCCTTTTCTTGGAGTACATCACGGGACACAGAGCGACATAGTCATTACTAATGGGTTATATAGATACCGTCAGGTGCTGGCACTGGCAACTTCCAAAACCGGAAGTACCCTCCCCTATATAAGCCCCTCCCATCCGGGAGCACCTCAGTTTTGTAGCAAAGCAATAAGTGTCCCCAAAGAGGGGCGGGAGCTCTGTGTCCCGTGATGTACTCCAAGAAAAGGATTTTACAGGTAAGCTGTTATAAAAATCCTATTTTCTTTCTCGTACATCACGGGACACAGAGCGACATAGTCATTACTAATGGGATGTCCTAAAGCAATGCCCAATGAGGGGGGGGATACACCATATATAAGCTGAGCGCTATCAGACATGAGGATCTTTTGCGGCCTGCAACACACTGCGCCCAAAGGCGACATCCTCCTGACTTCTAACGTCCACCTGGTAGAACCTAGTAAACGTGTGTATTTAAGACCATGTTGTGGCCTTACAGATTTGAGCCAGGGAGGCCTGGTGATGCACTGCCCATGAAGTTCCAACTGCTCTCGTGGAGTGCGCTCTAACTTTGAACGGAGGCGGTCTCCTTCTCAAGCCATAGGCTTGTATTATGACCTGTCGAATCCACTTGGCTAAAGTAGATTTTGACGCTGCCTGACCCTCTCTGGGGCCTTCCGGCAGAATAACCAAAGTATCTGTTCTGCGAATCTGAGCAGTGGCTTTTAGATAAGCTTTAACTGCTCTTACTACATCCAAAGAATGTAATAACTTTTCCTCTACCGAAGTAGGTTTGGGGAAAAAAGAAGGAAGAACCACATCTTGGTTCAAATGAAACCTCGATACCACCTTAGGAAGAAAGGCTGGATGAGGACGTAACACTACTCTATCCTTATGGATAACCAGATATGGCTCCTTACAGGACATAGCTGCTAATTCCGACACTCTTTTAGCCGAACAAATGGCTACTAGAAAAATCAATTTCCTGGTGAGAAGCACCAAGGAAATATGCTGTAATGGTTCAAATGGTTGTTTCTGTAGAACCGACAGAACCAAGTTTAGATCCCATGGACATATGGGAATATTAACCGGAGGACTAATACGCATCACTCCTTGTATAAAGGCTTTGACTAGTGAATGCGAAGCCAAGGGCCTTTGAAAAAATATTGACAAGGCCGAAATCTGACCCTTGATAGTACTCAAGGCAAGCTTCCTATCTACAGCCCACTGTAGGAAGTCCAGAATCCTACCTATTACGTACTTATGTGGATGCCATTTCTTGGCCTCACACCACGCGATGTACGCCTTCCAGATTCTATAGTAGATCTGCCTGGATACCGGCTTCCTGGCATTGATCATGGTAGATACCACAGGATTAGAGAGCCCTCTCTTTTTTAGAATGTGGGCTTCAATAGCCAGGCCGTCAAACCTAGGGCTGGTAAGGAAGGGTGGTATATTGGTCCTTGCGAAAGCAGGTCCGGACGACGTGGGAGAGACCAAGGACTCCCCACTGACATTTTACAATCTCCGCGTACCACGCTCTTCGGGGCCACGCTGGAGCCACCAGAATCACTGGTTCCTTTTCTACCCTGATTCTGCGGAGTCATCGAGGTAACCATTGTGGCGGTGGGAATGCATATATCAGCTTGAACTGATCCCAAGGGAACACTAGGGCATCCGAGCCGCAAGCTAGGGGATCCCTTGTCCGAGAGACAAACCTGTCCACCTTTGCGTTGAATCTGGATGCTAGAAGATCTACATCCGATGTTCCCCACCGCTGACATATTGTCCAGAAAACCTCGGGGTGAAGGGACCCTTCCTCTGGGCATAATTGCTGGCGACTTAGAAAGTCCGCCTTCCAATTCTCCACTCCTGGAATACATACCGCAGATATGGCTGGGACATATCTTTCTGCCCATTTCAGGATGTAATTTACTTCCCTCTGGGCTGCACGACTCCTGGTGCCCCCCTGATGATTGATATATGCCACTGCTGTGGCATTGTCTGATTGAATTCTGACAGGGGACCCTTGGAGTTTGGATGTCCATGCTACTAGGGCATACCGGGCTGCTCGTATCTCTAAGAGATTGATGGGCAGGGCCTTTTCTGCATCCGACCATCTGCCCTGGAGAGACTATTGCTCCAGTACTGCTCCCCAGCCTATAAGGCTGGCATCTGTAGTGACCACCTTCCAAGAAATCGGACTGAAGGATTTCCTTTTTTCCAGATTCTGGGGAACCAACCACCAACGGAGGCTCTTGCGAACGGAAGGGGACAAGGACATTGTAAGTCTAGGGCCTGAACTTTTTTGTTCCAGGCTGACAGTATGGCCCCTTGCAAATTCCTTGAATGGAATTGACCGTAGGGTACTGCTTCGAATGATGCCACCATCTTTCCCAGCAGCCTCATATACAGGCGTATGGACGGCTGTCTTTTTTGTACCCACTAAGTGGATCAAATCTTTCAAAGACAACACCTTTCCTCGAGGCAAGAATATTTTTCTCTGGCCTGAATCCAACCTTAGCCCCAAGTATTCCAGACTTTTGACTGGTTTTTAGGGCTGACTTGTCTCGGTTGATAATCCAACCGTGAGATTCCAGATACTTGATTGTCTTGTGAACGACCACGTCTAGTTTTTTCACTGAGTGGTCTATCAGCAACAAGTCATCTAGATATGCCATTATCATTACACCTTGTGTTCTTAGATTGGCCAATAAAGGGCCAGAATTTTTGTAAACACTCGTGGTGCTGTGGCCGAACCGAAGGGTAAGGCTCTGAACTGAAAATGGCGCCCTTCTACTGCAAAGCGTAGAAATTTTTGGTGGACTGGAAAGATGGGAATGCGCAAATAAGCATCTTTGATGTCGATCGCGGCTAACCAATCCTCCCCTTGTAGGGCAGTGGCCACCGATCGGATTGACTCCATTGGAAAGTCCTGATATACAGGAATTTGTATAGCCCTTTTAGAATTAATATGGGCCTCCCGTCCGCGTTTGCTTCGGGACTGTAAAGAGGTTTGAGTAAAACCCGAACCCTCATTCTTCCAGGGGAACCTCCATAATTACTCCTTGGAGCAATAGTTGTTCTAGTGCCAACAGGAGGGACTCTCTCTTCCGGGGATCCCTTGGCACGTTTGACCTCAAAAATGGGAAGGAGGAGAGTCTTTTTTTTTTTTTTTTTGAGAAAAAAGTTTTTTATTGAACAATTTACATTTGGAACATAATTCTGCAAGTTACAAGGCAATACTGGAGAAATGCATAAAACAAGAAATGTGGCTTATACATATATATAGGCACAGTAGATCAAAAAACTTGTTCAGATTGAACACTGGATTCAGTGACTATCAATAAGTGGAAAACCCTATGTCCACGCTATTCATGGAATTGCACGCTAGAAGGATGTATAGTATTACGGACCATCAGTGCATGTGTCTGCGGACTCAAGCCATCGATCCCAGATTTTGTAGTACTTATCTGGACAACCTCTGTTGATGTATATGAACTTTTTGTAGGGAAGAGTGTTATTTATATCTAGTTTCCAATCGTTGAAGCTGGGGGGAGTGGGTCTCATCCACTGTCTGGCTATAATTTTTCTAGCATTAAACAATGTTTCATGCAAGAATGTTTTAGTGAATTTGTCCATCTCAGAGTCGGGGAATATCCCCAGTAAGCATTGTTTGGGGTCCAGGGTCAATGGGGATCCCATGTCATCATGGAGGAAGTCAACAATCTGCTTCCACAGACCCTGAAGGACCGGGCACGCCCAGAGTAGATGGAAGAATGTGCCCGTCGTTTGGTTACACATTGTGCACAAGGTAGAAAACTGTCGTCTAAAGCGGGCGATTCTTAGGGGGGTGAGATACGCTCGGTGCACCACGTATAACTGGGTCAGCCTGTCAGAGAGCTTGGGGGATACAGTCTTGCACGAGTCTAGGGCTTCACTCCACTCCTCATCCTCCAGTGGGCCCACCTCTCTTTCCCATCTTGGTTTAAGGCTGTAAGCTAGCGAGGAGAGTCTTTTAACTCCAAACTGTATCCCAAACATACTGCGGAGAGCACCTATCTGTCTTGATCGTGTCCCGCCAGGTCTCTTGCGAACAACTGGAGTCCTCCCCCCACCCGACTGAGTGGGGGCTTCAATGAATTTAACTTTGGGGGAGGTTTTGTACCTCCCCTGACCCAGGGTTTCTCATTACCCTGCTATTGTCCCTGTTTTTTACCCCCGGGAATTGACCGAGGAGGCCGTCGGAACTGTTACACAGCCGATGCCCCAGGGACTGGAGAAGCAGGCCTCTTAAAGAGGGACCTCTAACTCTGTTTTTAACCGGCAAGAGCGTATTTTTACCGCTGGAAATTTTCTGGATATATTTGTCCAGGTTTTCCCTGAATAAGCGTTCACCATGAAATGGGACGCTAACCAGCCATTCTTTACAGGGAGCTTCAGCAGACCAGTTTTTGAGCCATAGGAGCCTACGCATATGTACTATAGACAGCGTAAGGCGGGAGGCCTGATGGACTGAATCCTTATGGCGTCAACCGCAAAGCCTAAGGCTCTAGGTAGATCAGCTAGGGCAAGGGCCTGCTGATCTGTCAAGTCCCTCAAGACCTGTTTCAACTGATCCTTCACTGCTTAGCAGACCCCAATAGCTGCTACTGCTGGTTGTGTCACCAAGCAGATTTTCATAAGGACTCCAATCTTTTATCTATTGGGTTCTTGAACATTTGGACATTATCCACTGGACATGTCAGTGATTTATACATACAAGAGATGGCTGCGTCCACTGTAGGGACCTTCCATTTTTTTTTTTGATGAACTTATCCTCCATGGGATAGACCACCGGAAATCTCTTGGGGGAATAAATATTTTCTCAGGACGTTCCCAATCCTGGTAAATGAGCCCTTTCAGTAAAGGGTGAAGTGGAAAAGAACAAACAGTCTGGGGGCTTCTAGCGACCCCAACGAGGATACAGTAGTGGTTGATGGTTCCGCAAGGTGCATTTTTAAATGCTGATCAGACCATGTTAGTCAGAGACTGAACCCATAATCTTTCAGCTTGAGATGCTGAGAAAAGGTTCCCCCACTGTTGATTCCTCTATAACAGAATCAACCTCATCCTGATCCCCTTCAGGCAGGTCGATCCCTGTATGGGACTGTTGCTCTGCTAACAGGCACTCTGAAGGAGGAGACGGAGATCGGGCGTGCTTTCCCTGACAGGGAGGCAGCGATAAATGTTGACAATCTCTCTCTAATCCTCCCAGAGCTGAGGAAAAAACCTCCTCTGTTACATACACAGGAGCAGGTGAACTGAGGACAGCCACAGTACCAAGTACCCCTGCGGGGTCTCTACGGTCACTTACCTCTGAACTTCAGGGGAGACTGGTGCAGCAGAAGTATGCCCAAGATCCTCCGAGCCCGATGAGACCCCCTTCGCTTCCTGGAAGATTCAGTTCCGGAGCTTCTGGACGGCATATTCCTAAGCCTAAAGCTGAGGTATTCCAGCCGTAATACACCACTTTTACTGAGAATAGTCTAGCACAATTGCTGCTATATCACAGTTGGTGTCTACTAATGTGCCTTTCTAGGGGATGCCTGTATCAACCGCTTGCTGTATGCCCTTTTTTAAATGTTGCCAGCTCTGTCTCTGTACTTCATAGCCAGCTCACCACACAAAACTGTGGTTTTTACATGCTGGTTGACGCCCGCACATGCGCAGAAGCGCTGCGGCGCACACAGAGCGTCATCCCCCAGGCTCCGCCCCCTTTCCTGGCTCACCTCTATTTATAGAGGCGTGTGCACGCGCACGCGCGCGGCCACGTGCGCCTTCGGCGCTAATTTTGAAAAATGGAGACTAGGGACAAGAGCCAGGGCCTCTCTTTGCCGCAGGCCGGGGGATGGACGAGCATTGCAACATGGCAGAGGAAGCAGTTTCCCATAAGAGAACTCACCATCTGCCTGGACTTGCTCTGCTGAGAAGAAACTAGTCCACATGACAAGAAAACATTCCACAGCGGCCTCTAGTGGACAAACACAGGTACCGCAGTCTAATATCTTAAATATATATAAAAAAATATATATATATTTTTTTTTTTTTTTCTTGACCACCATTAAAAATTATTACATTTTTTTAGTAGTTACAGGCATGCACAGAATTTTGCGGGAATACCATTAGGTAACAGACAGAAAGACAAATTAGGCTTGGGGGTCCCCCAATAGAACCAAGTTCCTGGGGGCCCCCACTTACCTGTTCCCCGCCGCAGGACTTTGTTTGGTCCACAAAAGCCCAAACTTCACCTATCACGGCAGGCATTGTAATCAAACCTTCAGGGACCGGGTTCCCAAGGATTCCACTCCCCTGGACCTGTATAGCACCCTGCACAGAAAACATCTTGGTCGTGGGTATGACCAGAGCTCTGGATCCCAGGGTCCAGCTCTCCTAAGAGAAGCATTACAGGCAAAACCTTGCTCTTCTCTGCAAGGCCCGGGTACCGACCGTTTAGCTATGAAGCTTTTTTGGTCGGATCCGGAATAGCTTACTGAGGCCCAAAAGAACCTGTACGCAAGCTCAGTGAAAAACACATGTTTCTTCTTGGCCAACACCTTAGAAACTGGCAAAAAACTGAGGTGCTCCCGGATGGGAGGGGCTTATATAGGGGAGGGTACTTCCGGTTTTGGAAGTTGCCAGTGCCAGCACCTGACGGTATCTATATAACCCATTAGTAATGACTATGTCGCTCTGTGTCCCGTGATGTACGAGAAAGAAATAAAATTATTCTCCATGGAGAAGGTTCACATCTCCACCACAAGTCACCTGAAGGCAAATGCCTGAAGCTCAAAAAAGTTCTGGAGCTTTTTTTTTTGTAGCTCGAATCGAGCAGATTGGTGCGTTTTTGAAGTGTTTTTTGTTACATAGAAATGCATGGAAACACTTGATTTGAGCGTTTTAGTGCATTTTGTTGCACATTTTTGAGTGTCTCTGCTCAAATGCAATAGAACTTTTTGTTTACAAGTTTAAATGAGTATTTTTTGCTAGAAAATGACTTGGAACCCCAAACATATATATATAAGGGGTGCACCGAAATTTCGGACGCCGAAAATTATGGGCCGAAAATGTTTTTTATTAATTCGGCCAATAGCAAAAAACAGCCGATACCGAAAGGGGGCGGGGTCCTCCCCAGGTGCCGCCCATTGCGGGAGTGTCACCCCGGCGCGCCCCAGTCCTGCACTCCCTCCTCGCCGCGATCTCCGTGTGTCACAGGGGTGAATTGTCTGGGCCGTAGTAACCATGTCCCGTCTCCTGTGATAGACGGCACACTGATCCAATGGCGGTACATTGAATCAGTGTGACGTGATCACAGGAGGCGGAACATTGTTACTGTGGCCCGGGCAATTTAAACTCTGCTCCGTGACACACGGAGATCGCCACTCTGATCCGGGCGCAGACATGCTGCTTATGATGGACACTGGTGAGGCTGCTGGACATAGGCAGGCTGCATATGATGGGCACTGGTGAGGCTGCTGAGCACAGACAGGCTACATGTGATGGACACTAGTGAGGCTGCTGAGCACAGACAGGCTCCATATGATGGGCACTGGTGAGGTTGCTGGGCACAGGCTGGCTGCATATGACGGGCACTAGTGAGACTGCTTGACACAAGCAAGCTGCATATGATGGGCACTGGTGAGGATGCTGGGCACTGGTAGGCTGCATATGAAAGGCCCTGGTGAGGCTGCTGGGCACTGGTAGGCTGCATATGATGGGTCCTGGTGAGGCTGCATATGACCGGCACTGCTGAGGCTGCTGGGCAAAGGCAGGCTGCATATGATGGGCACTGGTGAGGCTGCTGGGCACAGGCAGGCTGCATATGATGAGCACTGGTGAGGATGCTGGGCACTGGTAGGCTGCATATGAAGGGCCCTGGTGAGGCTGCTGGGCACTGGTAGGCTGCATATGATGGGCCCTGGTGAGGCTGCTGGACACTGGTAGGCTGCATATGATGGGCCCTGGTGAGGCTGCTGGGCACTGGTAGGCTTCATATGACAGGCCCTGGTGAGGCTGCATATGTTGGGCACCGGTAGGCTGCATATGACAGGCCCTGGTGAGGCTGCTGGGCACAGGCAGGCTGCATATGATGGGCACTGGAGAGGCTGCTGGGCACAGGCAGGCTGCATATGTCGGGCCCTGGTGAGGCTGCTGGGCACTGATAGGCTGAATTTGATGGACACTGGTGAGGCTGCATTGATCTCTTGTACCACGTCTGCAGTCTCTGACCATCTCCTGTATCATATCTGCTAGAGGTGCATCAAATGGAAATTTTGCTAATACTATTAGCAATGTGTTTAGGTTTAAGTAAGAGACTGAGGACATGATACAAGAGATGGTTAGAGACTGAGGACTGCATTTTTCTTGACCTTTCTTGCACTAAAGGTGCCAATAATGGCAAACAATAAATTCATATTAATTTAAATTGATGATATTATTAAAAAGTTGAATATAATACAATTATATATAAAAATCTAAATATTTTTTAAAAACTGTCATTTTCGATATCGGTTTCGGTTTTCGGCCTAGTGCATCCTTCATTTTCGGTATCGGTTTCAGCACCAAAATTTCCATTCCGTGCACCCCTAATATATATATATATATATATATATATATATATATATATATATATATATATATATATATACACTCTCGAGTATAAGCCGAGTTTTTAAGCACAATTTTTTGTGCTGAAAATGCCCCCCTCGGCTTATACTCGAGTCACCTTTTTGCGCCTGATCTCCCGGACTTTTGGGACCGGTACCGGCCGGCCGTAGGTCCCCTGGACCCCAAAAATTTCTTGTCCGGGGGACCTACGGTCGGGGAGCACCGATTTTTCAAAACCGGGCACCCCTTCCATAGACTCCCATGTTAAACGGTAATTTCTCTGGTGACTTTGGGGACCTGGTACCGGCTGGTCGTAGGATCTCTGGACCCCAAGCCTGGCACACATATAGCCCCACTCTTCCTCTATAAGTGTGCAAAGTTTCTTGTCCGGGAGAGCTACGGCCGGGGAGCACCGATTTTTTAAAGCCGGGCACCCCTTCCATAGACTCCCATGTTAAACGTCAGTCTAGTCATGGACACAGGGAGGCAAAGTGTGGCACACTCTAGGCTTATACTCAAGTCAATAAGTTACGGTAAAATACGGTATATATATATATATATATATATATATATATATATTTTAGCAGAGACTCTGTAGAATAAAATAAATAAATAATGAAAATAAATAAGTGGAAAAACCCTAACACCAACCCCTAAACCTAATATTAACCCCTAACCCAATATTAAACCCTAAACCTAATATTAACCCCTAACCTAACAAAATAAATAAATAAATAAATAAGAAGTAAATAAATAAATAATTAGTTATAAATAAATGAACCCCTAACCTTCCAAATAAAAAATATAAACAAATAAATAATTTAAAAAAAGCGGATGAAAAAGCCGAAAAACATAGCCACAAATGATGAAACAGATGATATTTTTTCTCTATTGGCTAATTCAAAAAAACAGCAAAGCTCAAAAACGCTTTGAAAAACGCTGTACACAAAAAACACGCGTACGAGCGCTCGAAAAAACACCCCAACAAAAAAAAAAACACTCAAAAACTCTTCGCTCGGGTGTGAATTCAGACTTAGCTGGGCTCAGTTGGTCTTCTCTTTTTTTTTTTGTGAATGGGAAATTTAAATTCAGATGTTTGTCAGATTCCCTATGCAGAGGGCAGAAGGCTTCATCGTTTGCTTTTTGCTTCAACCTGAAAATTCCACTTTTTTTATTTTTCTCACACACGTTAAACAATTTAGGCCTAAAGATTACTTAAAGGGTAACTCCACTTTCGAGGGGGGGAATTGCTAACAAAATAATGTAGCGTATACAATTGCGACACGAGTCACATTGTAAATGGAGGTTATAAAAAAAAAAAAAAAAAATGACCGTTCCTTTTCAATCTGCAGCGCAGTCATTTTCTGTAAAATGTAATATGGCCAATGTAATATTTCCTGCTTGTGTGATTGGCTCACTGATTTTATCAGAAGTCTGCACTAAGATGCAGGTCAGATTTTGTACACCCCCTGCAACAATTTTTTTTATTTGTGGTGAGATACTCCCAAAGGTAAATTGCGCCTAAAAGGATGCAGACCCTGCCACTTTCCTCATTAGAACCCTGCAGGTGCAGCAGATGATTGATAATTACAAATATCACCCCCATACAGATCCACATTTTTTGGGGTAAACTATAAAAGATGAGGTTACATCGAGTCCAGACACCAAATACTGTATGGACTCAGGCCACAAAAGTGTTCATTACTGAACCCAGAGCTAACACCCTGTGCTCTGTACGGCATTTTTTTTTCACTAATAATCATCAAATAAAATAAAAGTAATAGTATTAGTACCGTATATACTCGAGTATAAGCCAACCCGAATATAAGCCGAGGCACCTAATTTTACCACAAACGAAATGGGAAAACGTATTGACTCGAGTATAAGCCTAGGGTGTCCATCTGCATGCCTCACTGTGCCTCACTTTGCCTCACTGTGTCCATGTGCATACCTCACTGTGCCCATGCCTCACTGTGCCCATGCCTCACTGTGCCCATACCTCACTGTGCCCATACCTCACTGTGCCCATGCCTCACTGTGTCCATGACTAGACTGACGTTTAACATGGGAGTCTATGGAAGAGGTGCCCGGCTTTGAAACATTTTTGCTCGCCGGCCGTAGGTCCCCCAGACAACAAACTTTGCACACTTGTAGAGGAGAAATGGGGCTACATGTGTGCCAAGTTTCGGGCCCAGGGGACCTATGACCGGCCTTTACCGGGTCCCCAAAGTCACCAGAGAAATGACCATTTAACATGGGAGTCTACGGAAGGGGTGCCCGGGTTTGAAAAATTGGTGCTCCCCGGCCGTAGGTCCCCCAGACAAAAAAATGTGCACACTTGTAGAGGAGAAATGGCGCTACATGTGTGCAAAGTATGGGGTCCAGAGGACCTACGGCCGGCTGGTACCGGGTCTCCAAAATCCGGGAGATCAGGCGTAAAAAGGTGACTTGCGTATAAGCCGAGGGGGGCATTTTCAGCACAAAAAAATGTGCTGAAAAACTCGGCTTATACTCGAGTATATACGGTAATAATAATGGCCAGGAAGAAGTAAGGACATCAAATATTGTGGTGACCCCTTTTTACATGGTGAGGGAAATGATCCCTTACATTGTTGGACAATGGTGAAGTGACCCCTAAAAATTAGGGAAGGGGGCGACTTACATTGGATGGTCCAATGAGAGATGTGCCCCCTAGATTTGTGGTCAGTAGGAGAAGAACCCCCTCACACTGGTGGTGAATGTAGTACCCCTTTATATTGATGATCAGGCAAGGGATCAATCCGCCATTGCTCAAGGAACCCCTAGCATCCTCTAGAGCAATGGTTCTCAACCCTGTCCTCAAGTCCCCCCAACAGGCCATGTTTTCAGGTTTTCCTTTATCTTGCACAGGTGCTTTAACCACTAGCCACCCAGCCGCTGCAGTTATACTGTGGCAGGTTGGCTCGGCTGGGCAAATTGCCGTAGCTGTACATCGCTCCTTTAACCACTTAAGCCCCAGACCATTTGGGCTGGCTAATGACCAGGCCCCTTTTTTGCGATGCGGCACTGTGTCGCTTTAACTGACAATTGCGCGGTCGTGCGACGTGGCTCCCAAACAAAATTGACGTCCTTTTTTCCCCACAAATAGAGCTTTCTTTTGGTGGTATTTGATCACCTCTGCGGTCTTTATTTTTTGCGATATAAACAAGAATAGAGCGACAATTGAAAAAAAAATTCAATATTTTTTACTTTTTGCTATAATAAATATCCCCCAAAAATATATAAAAAAAACATTTTTTTTTTCCCTCAGTTTAGGCCGATACGTATTCTTCTACATATTTTTGGTAAAAATCGCAATCGGCGTTTATTGATTGGTTTGCGCAAAAGTTATAGCGTTTACAAAATAGGGGATAGTTTTATGGCATTTTTATGATTTTTTATTTACTAGTTATGGCGGCGATCAGCGTTTTTTTTGTGACTGCAACATTATGGCGGACACATCGGACACATTTTTGGGACCATTGTCATTTTCACAGCGATCAGTGCAATAAAAATGCACTGGTTACTGTGAAAATGACACTGGCAGTGAAGGGGTTAACCACTAGGTGGCGCTAAAGGGGTTAAGTGTATCCTGATGAGTGTTTCTAACTGAGAGGGGGTTGGGCTCTGAGTCACATGACACCGATCTCCGCTCCGTGTACACAGAGCCGAGATCAGTGTCATTGTCACTAGGCAGAGCAGGGAGATGCTTGTTTACGCAAGCATTTCCCCACTCTATACCTCCGTGAGACGATCGCAGGGATCCCCGCAGCGATCGAGTCCGCGGGACCCGCGGTCCGACTCACAGGGAAGGTAGCGGGGTTGCGAGCGCGCCGGCGGCGTGCGCGCGACCCCCACGTCAGGCAGTTAAAGGGCTACGTACAGGTACGTTGATGTGCCATTCTGCCGACGTATATCTACTGGAGGCGGTCGGCAAGTGGTTAAGATGTCACAGCAGGCGCGATGTCCCGGTTCTCTCAGGGGAGAGGAGACAGATCAAGTGTTCATACGAAGTATGAACAGCGATCTCTCTCCTCCCCTAGTCAGTCCCATCCCCCCCACAGTTAGAACACACATTAGGGAACACATTTACCCCCTTGATCGCTCCCCTAGTGTTAACCCCTTCCCTGCCAGTGACATTTATACAGTAATCAGTGGCTATTTTTTAGCTCTGATCGCTGTGTAAATGTCACTGGTCCCAAAATAGTGTCAAAAGTGTCCGATGTGTCCGCCGCAATGTCGCAGTCTTGATAAAAATCGCAGATCGCCGCAATTACTAGTAAAAAAATAAAATAAAATAAAAAATGCCATAAATCTATCCCCTAGTTTGTAGACGCTATAACTTTTGCGCAAACCAATCAATAAACGCTTATTGCGATCTGTATTAACAAGAATGTGTAGAAGAATACGCATCGGCCTAAACTGAGGAAAATTTTTTATTTTTTTAAATTGGGATATTTATTATAGAAAAGAACGACAAAATATTGTGTTTTTCTCAAAATTGTCGGTCTTTTTTTTGTTTATAGCGCAAAAAATAAAAACCGCAGAGGTGATCAAATACCACTATAAGAAAGCTCTATTTGTGGGGAAAAAGGGACATAAATTTTGTTTGGGTACAACGTCGCACGACCGCGCAATTGTCAGTTAAAGGGACGCAGTGCCGTATTGCAAAAAATGGCCTGGTCAGGAAGGGGGGGGGGGGAGGGGGTAAATCCTTCCGTTCCGGGGCTGAAGTGGTTAAATCAGAGTCAATGGTTTGGTATTGTGGACAGCTTTTTTTTATCTAAGAGAAATTCCCAAAACATGACCTGTTGGGGGTACTTGGGGAGAACCACTGATATAGAGCATAGGTAGGTAGGCAAACTCCATTTCACCGTGGGCCGCATCAGCATAATAGTTGCACTGAAAATCATAATTTTTTAAAGAGCAACTGTCATTTCTGTCCCTCAGTGGCTCCTCCTCTCACCCGCTGTTGACTCACCGACAGTCCCATTCACTTTAATGGGGCGGCTGGTGATGGGGCAGTGACACAACAAGGTGAGGGACGTGGCGGCAGCAGGTGAGCGGATGCCCCGCTAGCAGGCGCTGCCATGATGGATCTGAAATGACGGGAGCTCTTTAAATGTCAGGACTTATTCTCGCTGGTTTGTTAGAACCTTTAATATTTGCAAACAAAATGAAGGTTTTCCTATTTAGAATAATCAGCTGTCAGGTTAGTAAAACAGCGATATCAGAACCGATTCAATCATACAGTTTGTAGTGCACATAGATTTGCAAAACAATGGGATAAAGGAATATTCCTGAACTTTGGTTTATCTCATGGTTACTGTGACATTGTGTGAATGCATCAATGCAGTGCATGTTATCTCAGCTTGGATTCATTGAATGAGTTTACCAAAAAATTTAAATATTGCAGAATATACAGCCCAATGCTACATAACTAAGCTCCATTTCATGCTGAATAAGCTAAATTATTAATGTATCTTAAATAGAAAACTATCTTTTTAGATAGATTTTTACTCCAAAAGCATTTTTATTAAAATAAATTTGATAAAAATCAAAAAAATTGATTAAAAAAAATAAATATATATATATATATATATATATATATATTTTTTAAACAATCATTGATTTATATCCACCCTGCTCTCTACTGCCGAGTGCTTAAATAAGGGGTGTTGCGCAGAGACAAGCCTCTCTGCTTCTGCACAGAGAGGTGCAGGATCTGTAGGAAGAGTTCTGTCCTCCCCTCTGCTGCCAAGTGCTGAAACGGGAAGTGTGGGGGGCAGAGACAAGCCTCTCTGCTGCCAAGTGCTGAATCGGGAAGTGTGGGGGGCAGAGACAAGCCTCTCTGCTGCCAAGTGCTGAATCGGGAAGTGTGGGGGGCAGAGACAAGCCTCTCTGCTGCCAAGTGCTGAAACAGGAAGAGGGGCAGAGACAAGCCTCTCTGCTGCCAAGTGCTGAAACGGGAAGGGGGGCAGAGACAAACCTATCTGCTGCCAAGTGCTGAAACGGGAAGGGGGGTAAGAGACAAGCCTCTCTGCTGCCAAGTGCTGAAACAGGAAGGGGGGCAGAGGCAAATCTCTTCTGCCAACTGCTGAAACTGGAAGTGGGGGGGGGGGGCAGAGACAAGCCTTTTTGCTGCGAACTGCTGAAACGGGAAGTGGGGGGGGCAAAGACAAGCCTCTCTGCTGCCAAGTGCTGAAACGGGAAGGGGGGCAGAGACAAGCCTCTCTACTGCAAAGTGCTGAAACAGGAAGTGGGGGGGCAGAGACAAGCCTCTCTGCTGCCAAGTGCTGAAACGAGAAGTGGGGGGGGCAGAGACAAGCCTCTTCTGCCAAGTGCTGAAACGAGAAGGGGGGCAAAGACAAGCCTCTTTGCTGCCAACTACTGAAACGGGAAGTGGGGGGGGAGCAGAGACAAGCATCTCTGCTGCCAAGTGCTAAAACGGGAAGGCGGGCAGAGACAAGCCTCTCTGCTGCCAAGTGCTGAAACGGGAAGGGGGGCAGAGACAAGCCTCTCTGCTGCTGCACAGGAAGAGTTATTTTCTTCTCTCTGCTGCTGCCTGCTGATACAAGGTGGGGGCAGCGATGAGGGGGCTGCCGCAGCTGCATCAGAGGTGCGAGGGGCACATGAAATGGCCTGGCGGGCTGGATTCGGCCCGCGGGTCTTGTGTTTGACACACGTGCTCTGGAGAAACACTGGCTGTGAAAGGCTGGTATAATGTGATGGGTTATGTTGGTGTGTATCTTGCCTTTGGGGATCTTATTGCAACTGTGGCCGCGCCCCACGTACCACTGTGACAATCCACCCAACCTCTAAAGAGACACCATGTACTTCAGGTAAACATGTAGGCTGGCTTTGTCTTTAACTGTCTTTGTCTTGTGCAGGACAGCGATGACGAGCTCCAGTGGGACGAGGGGATCCGAGGTCATGTCTCTCCGGACAGCGACTCCGAGGTGGGCGGGAAAAAGCGAAGAAAGAAGCACAAAGAAAAGAAAGAGAAGAAAACCAAAAAGCGGAAGAAGGAGGAAGAAGAGGTGGTTGTGGAGCGCAAGGTTTGTATACATCTTCCACAGGAGCTGAGCAGGGGACACAGGAGGAAGAGAAGGGCCCTCAAAATCGACAATTTCTGAAGATAGCGCTAAAAATAAACATCAGAAATTCACGCTCAAAGGGTATACAATATAGACTGTGTTGAGCTGCTAGCACACCAGTAGGTAGAATTTGGTACCCAAACAAAATAAAACCAACGCTGCACTTAATAGAATTAGTCCCAATTAGTGGAAATTGAAGTCCTCCATCCAATAGCGAAGAGAAATCAGTGAAAAGATATGATGAGCAAGTGACAATCTTGCCTACTCTTGACACTCTAAGTGCACCACAGTGAACCTCCACCTTGTAAGTAACAGGTACTCTTACCAGAATGGTATACTTCCTAATTAAAGGAAAGTCAATGTATGCTTTATATGGCAAGGCTCATTAGTTGTGCTTCGTAGCTGCTCCGCCCTACGCGTTTTTTTTAAATCTGACGTCTTCTGGGGTGTTGAAGTTATAGTTGCCTGTGTTTCTTGCAGTAACTAATCAACTTTTTCCCTTCATGATTCTAGAAGGAGGTTAAAGCACCCCTCACACTACCGCGACATAAAAGTGGCGCGATTGTGCGGCCGCGATTGTAGCTGTCCGCAAATATGTATCATAACCAAGTACCCCCCCCAAGGCTTCCACCAGATCATGAAAAAAGGCCATGTATATAACTGTTTAAAATTTAATAAATGTAGTCATCATACTCACAATAATATAAAAACAGCAAGGCTTTCAAGCTGTATACACTGGTCCCCGGGAATCAGATAGGCCACTTCCTGTTGGCATGATACGTCGGCTCCGCCCTACGCGTTTCTTCAAATCTGACGTCTTCTGGGGTGTTGAAGTTATAGTTGCCTGTGTTTCTTGCAGTAACTAATCAACTTTGTCCTTTCATAATTCTAGAAGGAGGTTGAGGCACCCTTCACACTGCCGTGACGTAAAAGTCGCACGATTTTGCAGCCGCGATTTTGATGCGATTTCAGGGAATGCCTGTGTAGGGCCCCTTTTACGCTTGTGCGACTTGTCCTGCGACTTGGGACTGCAAAGTCGCATGAAAAGTCGTACCCACCCATGATTTCCAATGAGTATCGTTCATATCTGTGCGACTTCAAGTCACACCGAACTTCAAAGCAGTCCCTGGACTACTTCGGTCTGACTTTGATGCAAGTTGAAGTCCATAGACATCAAGTTTACACAGGCATTCCCTGAAATTGAGTCAAAATCGCAGGCCGCGAAATTGCGGTAAACTCGCAGCAAAATCGCGCGACTTCGAAGCCGCAGTAGTGTGAAAGGGGCCTTACAAACAGACAGCTCTCCCAGGCATTGGCACTCATCAGGTTTAGAAGCCACTAATGCAGACCGGTCCAGAACGATGAGCACTTTAGCAGGAAAGTGGTGCAAACAGGGCAGGATCATGCAATGTGAGTTACTGAAGTGGTTTACAGCTCATGGGGGGGGGGAGGGCACTTTGGCCTTTTCTCATTGGGTGCTAAAGGACCTTGTTCCAGGTGTGCATGCAGGTAACTTCCTTAGATGTGTAAACGTACCTAAGTGGCCATGTTGTTTTTTTTCCAGCAGGTGGAACAGAAATCCTCTGCAGTGCTGCTGGCCAGCTGGGGATTGGAGGATGTTGATCATGTATTTACAGATGATGATTATCATACGCTAACCAACTACAAGGCCTTCAGCCAGTTTATGAGGTGAGAATGGTTCTTTGGCTATGCAGTGTGGGCTGATCTCATATCTTTCTTTTAACTGTTCTTCTTCACCATGCAGAAGAAGGGTGATAGCTTTCTTAGATATATCTTCTCTTTTTTGTCACCCTGCAGTAGTAGTATAGCTCCCTTCTATGTGTACAGTGCCTTGAAAAAGTATTCATATCCCTTGACACATTTTGTCATGTTACAACCAAAAACGGAAATGTATTTTTTGGGGATTTTATGTGATAGAGCAGTGGTCTCCAAACTGTGGCCCAGGGGCCACATGCGGCCCTTTGCGTGCCTTTATCTGGCCCTTGGGGCACTATTCCTCCCACTGACACCAACAATGGGGCAATATTAATGCTACTGACATCAACAACAGGGCATTATTTCTCTCATTGACACCAACGAAGGGGCACTATTAATCCCACTGACACCAACAATGGGGTTCTATTTCTCCCATTGATGCCAAAGATGGGGCACTATTCCTCAAAATTACACCAACAATGGGGCACTGTTAATCCCACTGACACCAACAATGGGGCACTCTTCCTTCCACTGACACCAATGATGGGGCACTATTTCTCCCACTGACGCCAATGATGAGGCACTATTTCTTCCCCTTATACCAGAGATGCATTGTTTACTTCCACTGACACCAGGATAGATTCTACTGCCAATGGCCACAGTCCGGCCCCCGTAAAGTCTGGAGGACAGTAAACTAGCCCTTTGTTTGGAGACCCCTGTGATAGACCAACACAAAGTGGCACATAATTGTGAAGTGGAAGAAAAACGATAAATGGTTTTCAATTTGTTTTACAAATAAATATGTGAAAAGTGTGGGGGACGTTTGTATGGCGCCCTCCTGAGTCAATACTTTGTAGAACCCCCTTTCACTGCAATTACAGCTGCAAGTCTTGTTGGGGATGTCTCTACCAGCTTTTCACATCTAGCGAGTGACATTTTTGCCCATTCTTCTTTGCAAACTAGCTCAAGCTCTGTCAGATTGGATGGAGAGCGTCTGTGAACAGCAATTTTCAAGTCTTGCCACAGATTCTCAATTGGATTTAGGTCTGGACTTTAACTGGGTCCTTCTATCACATGAATATGCTTTGATCTAAACCATTCCATTGTAGCTCTGGCTGTATGTTTAGGGTTGTTGTCTTGCTGGAAGGTGAACCTCCGCCCCAGACTCAAGTCTTTTGCAGACTCTAACAGGTTTTCTTCTAAGATTGCCCTGTATTTGGCTCCATCTATCTTCCCATCAACTCTGACCAGCTTCCCTGTCCCTGCTGAAGAAAAGCATCCCCACATTATGATGCTGCCACCACCATGATTCACAGTGGGGATGGTGTGTTCAGGGTGATGTGCAGTGTTAGTTTTCTTGCCACACATAGCGTTTTGCTTTTAGGCCAAAAAGTAAAATTTTGGTCTCATCTGACCAGAGCACCTTCTTCTTTGCTGTGTCCCCCACATGGCTTCTCTCCAACTGCAAACGGAACTTCTTATGGCTATTTTTAAAAAACAATGGCTTTCTTCTTGCCACTCTTCCATAAAGGTCAGATTTGTGCACAACTAATAGTTGTCCTGTGGACAGATTCTCCCCCCTGAGCTGTGGATCTCTGCAGCTCCTCCAGAGTTACCATGGGCCTCTTGGCTGCTTCTCTGATTAATGCTCTCCTTGCCCGGCCGGTCAGTTTAGGTGGACGGCCATGTCTTGGTAGGTTTTCAGTTGTGCCATACTCTTTCCATTTTCGGATGATGGATTGAACAGTGCTCTGTGAGATGTTTAAAGCTTGGGATATTTTTATACCCTAACCCTGCTTTATACTTCTCCACAACTTTATCCCTGACCTGTCTGGTGTGTTCCTTGGCCTTCATGATGCTGTTTGTTCACTAAGGTTCTCTAACAAACCTCTGAGGGCTTCACAGAACAGCTGTATTTATACTGAGATTAAATTACACACAGGTGGACTCTATTTACTAATTAGGTGACTTCTGAAGGCAATTGGTTCCACTAGATTTTAGTTGGGGGTATCAGAGTAAAGGGGGCTGAATACAAATGCACGTCACACTTTTCACATATTTATTTGCAAATATGTTTGAAAACCATTTATCATTTTCCTTCCACTTCACAATTATGTGCCACTTTGTGTTGGTCTATCACATAAAATCCCCCAAAAATACTGTATTTATCGGCGTATAACACGCACCTTCACTTTAAGAGGGAAGTTTCAGGAAAAAACTAAAATTTTAAATAAAGAACTGTGAAGCAAAATAAGGGTCAGTGCCCATCAATGCAGCCTAATCAGTACCCATCTGCAGTCTCACAAGTGCTATGAATGCAGCACCCACCATTGCCATGAATGCAGACTCCTCATTGCCATGAATGCAGCCTCCCCATTGCCATGAATGCAGACTCCTCATTGCCATGAATGCAGCCTCCCCATTGCCATGAATGCAGCCTCCTCATTGCCATGAATGCAGCACCCACCATTGCCATGAATGCAGACTCCTCATTGCCATGAATGCAGCCTCCCCATTGCCATGAATGCAGCCTCCTCATTGCCATGAATGCAGCACCCACCATTGCCATGAATGCAGACTCCTCATTGCCATGAATGCAGCCTCCCCATTGCTATGAATGCAGCCTCCCCATTGCCATGAATGCAGCCTCCTCATTGCCATGAATGCAGCACCCACCATTGCCATGAATGCAGACTCCTCATTGCCATGAATGCAGCCTCCCCATTGCCATGAATGCAGCCTCCCCATTGCCATGAATGCAGCCTCCTCATTGCCATGAATGCAGCCTCCTCATTGCCATGAATGCAGCCTCCCCATTGCCATGAATGCAGCCTCCCCATTGCCATGAATGCAGCCTCCTCATTGCCATGAATGCAGCCTCCCCATTGCCATGAATGCAGCCTCCCCATTGCCATGAATGCAACCTCCTCATTGCCATGAATGCAGCCTCCTCATTGCCATGAATGCAGCCTCCTCATTGCCATGAATGCAGCCTCCTCATTGCCATGAATGCAGCCTCATCATTGCCATGAATGCAGCTTCCCCATTGCCATGAATGCAACCTCCTCATTGCCATGAATCCAGCCTCCCCATTGCCATGAATGCAGCCTCCTCATTGCCATGAATGCAGCCTCCCCATTGCCATTAATTCAGCCTCCCCATTGCCATAAATGCAGCCTCCTCATTGCCATGAAGGCAACCTCCCCATTGCCATGAATGCAGCCTCCCCATTGCCATGAATGCAGCCTCCTCATTGCCTTGAATGCAACCTCCCCATTGCCATGAATGCAGCCTCCTCATTGCTATGAATGCAGCCTCCCCATTGCCATGAATGCAACCTCCCCATTGCCATGAATGCAGCCTCACCATTGCCATGAATTTTCAGGGTGAAATAGTGCTTGTTGTACCCCGATAAATACGGTACATTTACGTTTTTGGAGTATGAATACCTTTTCAAGGCCCTGTATATGTATGACCCTGCAGGAGTAGAAACAGGTCCATAGTCCCATTTTATCTATGTCACTGTGTACCCTTTGCTATGGAAAGGACAGGCTCCTAGTTGTTATCTGTGTAATTTTTTCAGGAGAAGGGATCTGCTCATTATTCTGCTTCTGTCTTTCTCTTTTGCTTTCTTAATGGCTGCTGTTGACGTAAGCCCCCTTGCTGTGTCACATTGGAGATGTAGTGACAGACCCATGGCTCTTTGTCACTGTGTACCCATAGGCCTCTCATTGCCAAGAAGAACCCCAAAATTCCCATGTCAAAGATGATGACCATCCTTGGTGCCAAGTGGCGGGAATTCAGTGCCAACAACCCTTTCAAGTCATCACCCGCAGCAGTGGCGGCGGTGGCGGCAGCAGCTGCGGCAGCAGTGGCCGAACAAGTGACCGTCACCCTCCCCTCTTCTACCAGCGTCTCCCCGGCAATGCCAATCCGCAGGGCCAAGACCAAGGAGGGCAAGGGTAGGCCCTGTGGCAGAGCATGACGTGTCCCTTGTGTAATCTCTGCAGTGTGTTGCCATACTTTTAAAGGTAGCCATTTTGTTGTATACTGGGCAAATATTTGAAAGTCTACAGGCCTGCTGATTTCTTAAGAACCTGCAACCTCACTGTGACATGATGCACGAAGTGATGTCGCAGGTCCCTAGCCAATGACTAGACTCTGACATAATGGCTGCCTTTTGAAGGTACTGTTGAAAAACCCCAACCCACCCCTGCAGAAGCTTGTCACCCCAACATTCCCCGTCAGTGCTTCAGCCCACTCTTCATATTTGTCTCTGTCTCAGGTCCTGGCCATAAGAAATACAATAAGGGCCCCAGAGGGTCCGATCCTAAAAAAAAAGTAGGAAAGAAGAAGATGGGCATGCTGAAGATCAAAATTGCTGGAGTAAAACGCAAGGCTGGAAGTTCGGTGAGTGTTTGATGTGGATGAAACCTTGTGTGTTCATCATGTTTTTTTTTTTTTTTAGATCAATATCATTAAAGAGGAATTGCAGTCTGCTCACATAATTTGTAATTATTATTATTATTATACAGGATTTATTTAGCACCAACAGTTTGCGCAGCGCTTTACAACATCAGGGAAGACAGTACAGTCACACTACAATTCAATACAAAGGGATCAGAGGGCCCTGCTCGTTAGAGCTTACAGTCTAGAAGGGAATGAAAACATCTTTGCCATTCATATTCTTTGCATATTACTTTATATACAGTGGAACCTTGGATTACGAGCATAATCCGTTCCAGGAGAATGCTCGTTATCCAAAGCACTCGCATATCAAAGCGAGATTCCCCATAGAAGTCAATGGAAACAAAAATAATTTGTTCCGCATTGACTTCAATGGCATGCAATACCGCATGTGGCCAGAGGTGGGGGAGGGGGCGCCGGAGAGCCTCTGAAAGGCTCGGGGACAGCTCGGCTGAACTCGGAAAGGCTCGGGAATGGAGTTTTTCCGAGTATTTCCGATCAGCTCCGGCGCCCCCGCACCTCAGGCCAAATGCGGTACTGCATACCACTGTGGCTTGAATTTTGCTCGTTTTGCAAGACAACACTCACAAACCGAGTCAAGATTTGACAAAAAAAAAAAATACTTGTATTGCGAAACGCTCGTTAACCGCGTTACTTGCAATTTCGAGGTTTCACTGTGTACTGCGATTCTGTACTTGCCAAATATGCTGCAGAAATCTCCCTCCACTGAGTCTGGCTGCAGCCACACTGATATGGTTTTCAGGCGTTTTAGTGCTAGAAATAGCGCCTGAAAACCGCCTCCCGTTCATTTCAGTGTGACATTTCACACTTGAGCGGTGCGCTTGCGGGAGGTTAGGAAAAGTCCTGCAGCCTTTGGGAGCGGTTTGGGAGCGGTGTATACACCACTCCCAAATCGCCCTGCCCATTGAAATGAATGGCCAGCGCTTCCAAAGTGCCTGAAAAGCGCTTTGGAAGCGCCGCAACACGAGCGCTTTTAACCCCTTCTTCGGGTCCCCAATGAATTCCCTTCATTTGCAGGGATTTCCTCTCGCTTCCTGTTTGGCTATGGGACAGGAAGTGAAGGGAAATCACCGCAATGGGACACAGATGGCGAAAAAAAAATCTGACGAGGGTTATAACCCTCCTGTATCCAAAATGAAAAAAAAAAAAAAGTTTTGCCTATAATTCTACTTTTAACCAGTGTTTTACAGTATTATCCATGCTGCTTTTACTAGGGGAAGATATGGATTTTATTCCCTTTGCAGGGAATAAAATCCATCCACTCCCCCCTATTAGAATGGAGATCTACTTTGTTTACATAGGCAGATCTCCGTTTTGTGTGTTTTACCGACGATCAGCGGGTGCCGGCGGACATCCTGTGCCCGGCACCAGCAGAAGCGGCCCATCAGTGTCACGCATGCGCCCCCTGCAAGTGGATGTGCAGAATCACATATTTATTTACCTGATCCTGCACAGGAGGGCAGTAAATCTGCTATAGCAGGGATATGCAATTAGCGGACCTCCAGCTGTTGCAGGACTACAAGTCCCATGAGGCATAGCAAGACTCTGACAGCCACAAGCATGACACCCAGAGGCGGAGGCATTATGGGACTTGTAGTTTTTGCAACAGCTGGAGGTTAGCTCATTGCATATCCCTGTGCTATAGGGTGGTCCTCAACTGGTTAAATAAATGATTATAAAAGTCAGATGAATCACAAAAATGCCACAGAAATTAATCCGGCATTGAAAAACAGACAGAAAATCAGAAGCGGTGGCGCGATGTGAGCACATAGACTTCCCCTATGTGCTGACGTCACGCCACTTGGCTGAACTGTCTGTGTTTCCTGAACACAGAAATGTCTGTGTTTCACTTTAGCAAATCAGATACTTTTTTTTTTTTTTTTTTTTTAATACCGTTTTTTCTCACATGCCCTAGGGCAGTGATGGTGAACCTTGGCACCCCAGATGTTTGGAACTACATCTCCCATGATTCTCATGCACTCTGCAGTGTAGTTGAGCATCATGGGAAATGTAGTTCCAAAACATCTGGGGCGACAAGGTTCTCCATCACTGCCCTAGTAGCATGACAAGGTGACTCTGGTTGGGGGATATGCAGCAACAGAGATATTTCTTCCTCCAGATAATTTGATCCGGGAGAGTCTTGAATGATGTCTACCACTATGCACAGTTGCACATTTTTATTTGTCCAATGGTTTTTCACTGTTTATTATTGTACTGACCCCTTCTCCCGATGTTATACCTTCCTGTAGAGTGAGGAGATGGAACTTGCCGAAGTGTCAGACTTGGAGAACTCCAGCGTCCATAGCTCGTCTGCACCCTCAGATGCCTCAGGAAGAGTGAAGAGGAAGAGAGGGAGACCGGCAGGGAAAAAGAAGAAGAAGAAGAAAGGTAACTGGGAGGTAGAAGTTTAACCACTTCCTGCCCGTCGTATAGTAAAATGATGGCGGGCGGGATGCGCTCTCGTTCTGGGACAATGTCATATGATGGAGCCCCAGAACCGCCGCTCTCGTTTGCCCTCGAGGGGGCACAGCGTGGTGATCTTGGTCGCGCCGTGTTCCTAGGACACGGTGCGACCTCGATCTTGGTAAAGAGCCGATGACCCGGCTCTTTACCTATGTGATCGGCTGTGTCCAATCCCAGCTGGTCACATGTTTATCAGCTCTCCTCGCCTCACACTGACAGAGTGTGAGGAGAGGAGAGCCGATCAGCGGTATCTCCTCGCAGGGGAGACCTGTACAGGTAATCGGGGCACTGATCATCAGTGCCCTGGTTACAGTACAGCCCCAGCAGTGCCCATCAGTGACACCAATCAGTGCCCATTAGTGATGCCAGTCAGTGCTGCCTTTCAGTGCCCATCAGTGCCTCCTATCCATGCCACATATCATTGCCCACCAGTGCCACCTATCAGTGCCCATCAATGCGGCATATTAGTGTCTCCTCATCAGTGCCACCTAATCAGTGCCCATAAATGCCACCTCATCAGTGCCCTTGAGTGAAGGAGAAAAATTACTTATTTACAAAATTTACTGACAGAAACTAAGAAAAACTTTTCAAAAGTTCGTAAGCGCCGCAACACGGGAGTTTTCAACCCTTTATTTGGCGCCGCCTCGGCCCCAGTGTGAAAAGGGTCTTAAAAACGTGGCGTGTGCAAGAGGCCATATCTTCTCTCTCCCATTGGAATTTTCAGTGTTCCTGTCCACCTTAGGAGTGGCTGTTATATCAGCTTAGGCTAGACTGATTTTAATTTTTTTCCCAGAGGGCAACTTTTTAATTCGTTTTTTTAATTTCTTTACCCTTTTTGACTCAATCTAGTTGTCGTGGATGAAGTCATCTCTGCAGGGGAGGGCTACGAAACTGACCACCAGGACTACTGCGAGGTCTGCCAGCAGGGGGGTGAGATTATCCTGTGTGATACCTGTCCGCGGGCCTATCACCTGGTGTGCCTGGAGCCAGAGCTGGAGCGAGCGCCTCAGGGCAAGTGGAGCTGCCCTCATTGTGTAAGTTGTTACTCCGTAATTCATGGCACTTTGTGTATTTTTATTTATTTATTTATTTTGGATAGAGTGGGGAAGAGGGAGGGCTGTGGTCAGGTTGCTGATTTCCTCCATCGCTTTTGGTTCTGTCCCATGGTTCAGAGGTTCTGGAAGGAAGTGGGCTCCTTTCTCTCTTCTACGTTCGGCCTTCCTGATGTCCTAAATCCTAAAAATTGTCTCCTGTGAATTTCTTGGGGACTTGTCTCCTTATAAATATGCTAATCGACTAAAATGTATTTTGTATTTTCATGCTAAAAAAAGTGATTTTACTGTCTTGGAAAGGGTCAGTCCCAATGGCTAAAACCGTATTTATCGGCGTATAACACGCACCCTAATTTTAAGAGGGATGTTTCCGGAAAATAAATGTAATTTTAAATAACGGACTTTGAAGCAAAATAAGGATCAGTGCCCATCTGCAGCCTCACCATTGCCCATTAATGAAGCCTGATCAGTGTCCATCTGCAACCTCACCATTGCCCATTAATGAAGCCTGATCAGTGTCCATCTGCAACCTCACCATTGCCCATTAATGAAGCCTGATCAGTGTCCATCTGCAGCCTCACCATTGCCCATTAATGAAGCCTGATCAGTGTCCATCTGCAACCTCACCATTGCCCATTAATGAAGCCTGATCAGTGTCCATCTGCAACCTCACCATTGCCCATTAATGAAACCTGATCAGTGCCCATCTGCAGCCTCACCATTGCCCATTAATGAAGCCTGATCAGTGCCCATCTGCAGCCTTGCCATTGCCCATCATTGTATACTGACCAATGCCCATTTGTAGCCTCAGCAGTGCCCATCTGCAGCCTTGCCATTGCCCATCATTGTAGTCTGATCAGTGCCCATTTGCAGCCCCAGCAGTGCCCATCATTTCAGCCTGTTCAGTGCCCATCTGCAGCCTTGCCATTGCCCATCATTGCAGCCTACTCAGTGCCCACCTGCAGCCTTGCTATTGCCCATCATTGCAGCCTGATTAGTGCCCATCTGTAGCCTCACCAGTGCCTGTTAATGTAGCCAGTGCGGATGTAGACAGAGACAGATTTCCTGTGTACTCGGCTCAGTTCGGCACTCGGCTCGCAATCCGGGACAGGTGACATGCAAGGAGCCGGCCAGGAGGCGGGACTGGCCGTGACTGCGAGCCGAGATGAGCCGAGTACACAGGAGATCCCGGCTCTGTCTAATCTGGCATGGCTCGTTCCCTCCTTCCCCTTTGAGGCAGCACTATGTCGGTGTAAAACATGCAAAAACGATCCCCCCCCCCCCTATTTTCAGGCTGGAAAAGTGCGTGTTATACGCCGATAAATACAGTAATTAGGTACGCACCGGTATCAGTGACGATAACGAGTACTCTTACTCGTGAAAATGCTCCCGAAACCGATACTTTGCAGTGCGATTTGCGTCCATACAAATGACCGGGTCATGTTTTTACATATGGGTTGTTATTTACTTGAAGAGGTACTGCAGTCTTCTCACATAATTTGTAATTAAAACATCTTTGCTATTCTGAAACTTCCCCCCAACCACTTGGCATATTATTTTATATATACTGTGATTCTGTACGTGCCAAATATGCTGCAGAAATCTCCCTCCACTGTGTCTGGCTGCAGCCATTTTAACCGTGGGCATCTGAAGCTGCTGCCTATTCACTTTCTGGACTTACACAGACACAGACACAGAGGCACACCTCCAGCTCTGCAGCTTTTATTGGCCCTCTTATGACTCATCCCCCTTCCCTTCCTGGCAAACTCTCACGAGAGTGAGAGAGAGAGAGCTGTGCATGATGCCATAAGCCTAATGACCAGACAAGAAACAGGAAGTGGGCTGTATAAGGTATTTACTGGCAGAAAAAAAATGTTTTACTATCCAAAGTTAAAACAAATAAGCGCAGAAGATTTAATAGATGAAAAGATGAAAAAAAGACTGAAGTTCCACTTTAATGTGTTATCCCCCTCTGTAAAAGTCTCTTCTACGTTGGTGGTAGGGAACATTATAACATTTACCTTTTTAAAAGGTAAACGCTTGGGTGGTGACATGCCCTACGCCTTCCGGTTGATGCACTTCCTCCCGCCAACAATGCAAGTCTGCTGGTCTCCAGTGCCTGTTGTTCCAGAGACACATCCACAGAACACCAGTCAGCACCTGGATTATCGCAGCTTCATTCCTGGACATGCCTATACCCCTGTCATTCTGCATCCATTTCTTGAGTACCCCAGAGTGGATCCCCTCACGTAGCAATGGTGGAGACAAGGTTCAGAGGAGCAGAGAAAAAAGGTGTCTGACAGCACTCATGCTACAGATGGCTCAAAAGGAAAACCAGTGAACCACTCGTGGCGATAGCTGTTCCCCTGCTCTGGAATAAGGTGCTGCACTGACACAGCTCCCTATTTCTAATTCTAGCTCCCTCTCAAGCATGCAAAAGATGTTTTATGTGACTTAAGCCCCGTACACACGGTCGGACTTTTGCCCAACAAACTTCGTTTTAAGCAAGTTGGACCAACAATCCGACCTTGTGTACGCTCCATCGGACAAACTTTTTTTCGTTTGGTTTTGTTTTCATCGGACAAAAGTTGGGTCTGCAAACGGACAAACTTTTGCCCAACAAAAGTCAGATGGAGCAAAGTCCTTCCGTGTGTACAGAAAACCATAGGACTTTTGTCCGATGGACAAAACAACTAATGTTAAAATCAACCAACAATAGCAGAAGTTGACCAAAGGGTGGCGGTAAAGAGCAGAAAAACCACGTGATGTTGCAAAAAGTTTTGGGAAAGTTTGCAGAAAAGTCCTGTGGTGTGTATGCTATGGGTGTGCCCGGCCAACTCCGTTCGGACAAAAATCCAGGGAAAAGTCCGATGGAAGTCCGACCGTGTGTACGAGGCTTAAGGCCCCTTTCACACTTGTACGACTCCAAAGTGGCGCGATTTTGCCACGATTTCGCGGGCGCCGATTTTCACAAGACAGTCATACGACTGTGGATCCGACTTTGCCCTGTGACTTGAAGTACGACTTCAATGACTAGGGACTGGACTTTTATCCCCCAATAATTAGGGGGAACTCCACAGCAATTAATTTTTTTTTTTAAACGCCATGGGTTCCCCCTTCATGAGCATACCGGACCCTTCGGTCTGGTATGGAATTTAAGGGCAACCCCCTACGGCAAAAAAACGGCATGGGGTCCCCCCAAAATCCATACCAGACCCTTATCCGAGCACGCAGCCCGGCCGGTCAGGAAAGGGGGTGGGGACGAGCGAGCGCCCCCTCTTGAACCGTACCAGGCCGCATGCCCCCAACATGGGAGGGTGGGTGCTTTGGGGCAGGGGGGGCCCTGTGCCCCCCACCCCAAAGCATCTTGCCCCCACGTTGATGAGGACAAGGGCCTCTTCCCGACAACCCTGGCCGTTGGTTGTCGGGGTCTGTGGGCGGGGGGCATATCGGAATCTGATAGCCCCCTTTAATAAGGGGGACCCCAGATCCCGCCCCCACCCTATGTGAATGAGTATGGGGTACATGGTACCCTTACCCATTCATCTGGGGGGGGGGGAAAGTGTCAATAAAAAAAAACACACTACAAAGGTTCTTAAAGTCATTTATTAGGCAGCTCAGGGGGTCTCTTCCAACTTCGGGGGTCTCTTCCGACTTCTCTGCTCTCTCCGGGGCATGATGGGACAGTGACGTCATAAGGGGCGGGGTCACCGGATGACATCACCCGGTGACCCCGCCCCATGCCTATATAAGTCATGGCGCACCACGCACACGGCATTACAGCGGGAGAGACTTCCGAACAACTCCTACTTACGAACGGGACCGTATCTGCCGTTCTGCACATGCGTGGCCATTTTCGTCCATTTTCGACGGCGGCACATTTGACGGGGTCCCCACAGAAGTAAATTCCCTCCCAACAACTGAGAGCCATAAGACGAACTCTCCTGCACTGGACCCCTTTCCTACATCGTCACCCAGTCAGGGTACAGTGGGACAATGCCACAGCTGTGGCCTACTTAAACCACCAAGGGGGGGTCAGACTGTCATGAATGAAGCAAGCATTCTCTCCTGGGCGGACTGCCATGTTTCAACCCTTCCAGCTATCTATACACCCGGAGTTGTATATTGTAAATTATTATAGTTGTATATTGCAAGCGGACTGCCTGAGTCCTCCTAGGTGGACTGCCATGTTTCAACCCTTTCCGCTATCTATACACCCCGAGTTGTAAATTGGCAAGCGGACTGCCTGAGTCACCAGTGCCTCCACCCCAAGATTTTCCTGATGCTCTCTCAGAAATGGGGAACATCGACTGTTGACATGGTGGCCTCCAGATTCAACAAAATTCTGGACAGGTTTATTGGCAGGTCCAGAGATCCTATGGTCTTTGCAATGAAAGCTAGGGTGGTTACCTGGTCCCAGTTCAGTCCTTTGTTGTGCGGGTCAATATATTAAGGTGAGAGCGCACCCAAAAGGGAATCTATCGTGGTGCAGGTTTTCAACTTCCACGTTCCTTCTGCACTCGAGAAAAGTCATATTGATTTTTCATGGAACTTTGTGTTTATTGTGTTTTCACACATATATTAACTTCACTGGACTCATTGAATAAGGATTTTGTGTTTTATTGCTTTATTGAATTTATGATAAGATTTTGAGCACATTTAATTGATTGATATTACAGTTTTTATGGGTATTTATAAAATTTTGTTCATGTTTTGTTTTACTTATTTTTGACTCTTGGTTCGGAAGGAGAAGGAAGGAATCCAGTGGGAGGCCAAAGATCTGGAAGAGGAGGAGATAGAAGAGCGTAGACGAGACAGAAGAGAGGAGGAGGATGACCACATGGAGTTCTGCCGTGTGTGTAAAGATGGCGGAGAACTGTTATGCTGTGATGCCTGCGTGTCCTCCTATCACATCCATTGCCTGAATCCCCCTCTGCCCGACATCCCGCACGGAGAGTGGCTGTGCCCGCGGTGTACGGTGAGAAATAAGGATCCTCAGAAAAAAAAGAATTAGGGATGAAACTGAACCCAAGATAGAGTTAAAACATAAGAATTGTGATTGCTTAGGGCCCATTCACACCAGGTGCAGTGGGACTGCATTGGGTGGCTATTCCAGCACCATCCCACTTCAAGACAAGGCAAAATGCCTTGTCTCCTATGTGCCTGTTTTACACCAACCATTGCGTTGTGCTCTGGAAAAATCTATGGCAGGGGGTACTTTTTTTATCCAAAGCAGTGTGCGGCAATCCACCGTGTGGCAGCCAGTAGAACTTTCTGAAATTTCACTTTGTGACATTTTAATAAAGATTGTTTAAAAAATAAAAATAAAATAACATTGTGATGCTTTATCAGTGCGTTGGCACTGCAGTTGTCCCGCTGCATCGCACTGCACCCCGCAGCGTCTGGTGTGAATAGACCCTTAAAGTGTTTTTGAACCTAAAAACAAAAATGTAATATTTAAAGCGGAGGTCCAGCTTTAAATTTTTTTTTTTTTAAAGTCAGCAGCTACAAACACTGTAGCTGCTGACTTTTAACAAGGACACTTACCTGTCCAGGTTGCCAGCGATGTCGGCCGCCCGGGGCCAATCCCTCGATCCTGGCAGGTCCCGGCGCCGCCATCCTCACTAAGGGAAACAGTCAGTGGAGCCTTGCGGCTTCACTGCCCGTTTCTTACTGCACATGCGCGAGTCGCGCGGCGCTTTGTGAATGGGCCGGCTGACTTCTGGGAGACACACAGTTCCCAGAAGTCAGCGCGCCCCATTCCCCAGAAGACAGCGTGAGGAGGACGAGACCGAGGAGCACCGCGGACAAGGAAGGGGCAGATTAGGAAGATCTGCCTAGTAACAGCCATTTCTGGTAAGTATAAAAAATTATTATGATTTTTTTTATTTAAAATTTTTTGAGCCTTTTTGGCTATTTCTTTTTTTTTTTAGGGTGGACCTCCGCTTTAAGACTGCAAAAGGCAGTACCAGGTCTAATTCAAGTACTTCCACTGCTTGTATTTTAAGAAATACATTGAATGACATATTAAAAGGGAACAAATGCTTATACAATACCTTGAAAAAGTATTCATACCCCTTGACATGTTCCACATTTTGTCATGTTACAACCAAAAACGTAAATGTATTTTATTGGGATTTTATGTGATAGACCAACACAAAGTGGCACATAATTGTGAAGTGGAAGGAAAATGATAAATGGTTTTCAATTTTTTTTACAAATAAATATGTGAAAAGTTTGGGGTACATTTGTATTCAGCCCCCATGAGTCAATACTTTGTAGGACCACTTTTTTCGCCACACATAGGGGGAGATTTACTAAAACTGGGGCACTGAGAAGCTGGTGCAACTGTGTATAGTAGGGGTGCAACGGATCGGTGGTGACCCGTGATCCGAACGGGTCACCCTGTTCGGATCGGAACACCACGCGATCCGCAGAGCACTCCGGAGCCTCGGCCATAGGAAAGGCCGCGGCTTCGGCCTAGCTCCGGAGCGGCGGCCATCTTTGTACACCCGGTGGCGGCCGCTATAGTGACGTTTCGCCGCCGCCATCTTGCTCCACCCCACACTCCTGCACAGTAATGATAGAGAAGGGGCCAAGCGGACATCTTGTTACACCCAACGGAGTTTTAGATTTCAGTTATTTTCACACAAAACGGAGCTTATATGCTTTAATACATTATTTGGAAATCCAACGGACTGTTTACATGTTACATTTTAAAAGCAGCAGCAAACCTTACATGCTTGCTAATGTGAGGGAAAATCAGAGGTGTTCTGTCACATTAGCAACCATGTAAGGTCAGCAGGTTTGCTGCTGCTTTTAAAATGTAACATGTAAACAGTCCGTTGAATTTCCAAATAATGTATTTAACCCCTTCCATACCGGGCCATTGGAAAATGACGCCGGCAGGAACCCTCTCTTCCTCCGGGTGGACGTCATATAACGTCCTCCGCTTTGAGGGGGGATATCTGAATGATGCCTGCAGCTAGAGGCATCATTCAGATATCCTTGTTTGCAGCCGGCGATCCTGCGCACCATAAGAACGATCATAGCGGCAGTTCCGCCGCTTGATTGTTCTTATAGGCGGCGGGAGGGGACATCCCCCCCCCCTCCCGCCACCATCCGGTGCTTCTCCGGGCTCTCCCGTGCGATCGGGGACCCGGAGAGAATCGTCGGCGCCGGTGGTGGGTCACGTGACGAGCATAGAGATGACTGGTGACCAGATGGTCACCAGTCATCTCTATGATCGTCGGAGGCCCGGGCGCAATGTGATGACATCACGCCCGGGTCCTCAAATGTAAACAAAGCCGCCATTGCGGCTGTAAGTATGAGATCAGTGAATTTTTTTTCACGATCTCATGCTTTCCAGCCTGGAGGAGAGATGTGGGGTCTTATTGACCCCGCATCTCTCCATAAAGAGGACCTGTCACACACATTCCTATTACAAGGGATGTTTACATTCCTTGTAATAGGAATAAAAGTGATCAAAAAAAAAAAGTGTAAAAAAAAAAAAAAGTAAAAATAAAAAAATAAGTAAAATAAAAAATGTTTATTTTTTATTTTTTTTAAAACGCCCGTCCCCAATAGCTTGCGCTTAGAAGCGAACACACACGTTAGTCCTGCCCGCATATGTAAACGCCATTCAAACCACATATGTGAGGTATCGCCGCGTGCGTTAGAGCGCATGCAACAATTCTAGCACTAGACCTCCTGTGTAACTCTAACCTGGTAACCTGTAAAAATTTTCAAAGCGTCACCTATGGAGATTTTTAAGTACCGAAGTTTGGCGCCATTCCATGAGTGTGCGCAATTTTAAAGCGTGACATGTTAGGTATCTTTTTACTCGGCGTAACACAAGCTTTCATATTTTACAAAAAAATTGGGCTAATTTTACTGTTTTGTTATTTTTTAATTCATGAAACCATGTTTTCCCCCAAAAAAAGGCGTTTGAAAAATTATTGCGCAAATACCGTGCAAGATAAAAAGTTGCAACGACCGTCATTTTATTCCCTAGGGTGTCTGCTAAAAAAAACATATATAATGTTTGGGGGTTCTGAGTAATTTTCTAGCAAAAGAATGATGATTTGTACATGTAGGAGAGAAGTGCCAGAATAGGCCCGGTATTGAAGTGGTATAAAAAGCCCGGTATGGAAGTGGTTAAGCATGTAAGCTCCGTTTTGTGTTGAAAATAACTGTTAATCTAAAACTCCGGTGGGTGTAACAAGATTTGTCTTTTTTTGCCGATCCGAAAAATGATCCGATCCGTGACTCTGATCGGAGGATCGATCCGATCCCTGAGTTTTTTGATCCGTTGCACCCCTAGTGTATAGTAGCCAATTAGCTTCCAACTTCAGCTTGTTTAATTAAGCTTTGGCAATAAGACCTGGAAGCGGTTTCTATGCAGGGTTGCATCAGATTTTGCACTCTCCAGCTTTAGTAAATAACCCCCACAGCGTTTTGCTTTTAGGCAGTTCAATTTTGGTCTCATCTGACCAGAGCACCTTCTTCCACATGTTTCCTGTGTCCCCCACATGGCTTCTCGCAAACTACAAACAGGACTTCTTATGGTTTTCTTTCAACAATGACTTTCTTCTTGCCACTCTTCCATGAAGGCCAGATTTGTGGAGTGCACGACTAATGCCGCTTACACACGACCAGTTTTTCCGATAGGAAAACCGTGTTTGTTTTTTTCAGCAGGAAAACGGCTCAAAATTGTCTTGCATACACACAGTCACACAAATCTTGTCTGAAATTCCGAACGTCAAAAACGCGGTGACACGACGAGCCGAGAAAAATGAAGTTCAATAGGTAGTTCAGCTCTTCTGCTTGGTTCTGAGCATGCGTGTTTTTTTTCCGCGTCGTAATTGCATACAGACGAGCGCGATTCCCGATAGGAATTTTTCTTGTCACGAAAATAGAGAACCTGCTCTCAATCTTTTCTTGGGCTGAATACAAATGCACGGCACACTTTTCAGATATTTATTTGCAAATATGTTTGAAAACCATTTATCATTTTCCTTCCACTTCACAATTATGTGCCACTTTGTGTTGGTCTATCACATAAAATCCCGCAAAAATACTGTATTTATACTGAGATTAAATTACACACAGGTGGACTCTATTTACTAATTAGGTGACTTCTGAAATCAATTGGTTCCACTAGATTTTAGTTGGGGGTATCAGAGTAAAGGGGGCTGAATACAAATGTACCCCACACTTTTCACATATTTTATTTGTAAAAAATATTGAAAACCATTTTGTCATTTTCCTTCCACGTCACAATTATGTGCCACTTTGTGTTGGTCTATCACATAAAAACCCAATAAAATACATTTACGTTTTTTTGGTGTAACATGACAACATGTGGAAAATTCCAAGGGGTATGAATACTTTTTCAAAGCAATGTACCGTATATACTCGAGTATAAGCCGAGTTTTTCAGCAAATTTTTTGTGTGCTGAAAATGCCCCCCTCGGCTTATACTCGAGTCACCTTTTTGTGCCTGATCTCCCAGACTTTGGGGACCGGATACCGGCCATCCGTAGGTCCCCTGGACCCCAAACTTGGCACACATATAGCCCCACTTTTCCTCTATAAGTATGCAAAGTTTGTTGTCCAGGGGACCTACGGCCGGGGAGCACCGATTTTTCAAAGCTGGGCACCCCTTCCATAGACTCCAATGTTAAACAGTAATTTCTCTGGTGACTTTGGGGACCCGTTACCAGCTGGTCGTAGGTCTCCTGGACCCGAAACGTGGCACACATGTAGCCCTATTTCCCCTCTATAAGTGTGCAAAGTTTTTTGTCTGGAGGACCTACGGCCGGGGAGCACCGATTTTTCAAAGCTGGGCACCCCTTCCATAGACTCCCATGTTAAACGTCAGTCTAGTCATGGACACAGTGAGGCATGGGCACAGTGAGGCATGGGCACAGTGAGGCATGCACATGGACACAGTGAGGCACAGTGAGGCATGCAGATGGACACCGTAGGCTTATACTCGAGTCAATAAGTTTTCCCAGTTTTTTGTGGTAAAATTAGGTGCCTCGGCTTATATTCGGGTCGGCTTATACTTATGGTCCTAATAGAGAAGCCAGCAGTCTTGGTGACAATGTTGCTCCTCCATAATCACGGTACAGTGAATAGACGTGGTCACCCTAGGACAGGAAGTGTGTTAATGGCAGGATCACCAGGTGAAAAACAGGAAGAAATGGCTAAAAAAAAGGGAACTAATGCAGCCACCACATCTAAGGACTGGTCAGCGGTAATATATTACATTTTTGTTTTTAGGTTCATATTATACTGTTATCTATTTCGGAAGTGTATGCAGTATGTACAGATGTGTCATACCCATTCTTAAGAAATTTTTTCTTTGTGTCTGCAGTGCCCACAGTTGAAAGGGAGGGTCCAGAAAATTCTACACTGGCGTTGGGGTGTTCCCCCGGAAGGAATCCAGCCCCTCCAGTCGCCCAATCCCCCTCCAGATCAGGAACAGCCAAGAATCCTGCAAGGCAGGTCCGAGAGAGAATTCTTTGTGAAGTGGCACAGCATGTCGTATTGGCACTGTAGCTGGATCACCGAACTGCAGGTGTGTATGGTTCATGGTCCCAAAGGCTTCAAACCGAGTGGTAATGTTCATCTAGAATTCAGGAGCCAGTCAGACCAGGGCAGCGGGCAACATACACTACACTAAAAAAGTGAATCAACATCTTTTAATTTTTAAATGCAAGATGTACTTCTTTTGTAGCACCTCTCCCCATTATATAAAACACTAAGAAAGAAAAAAAAACATTAGAAGAAAAAAGTAGCGATATTCACCTTATTTCCTGGCTTCTGGTCAGCTTGCCTAGACGAGGGTGACGTCAAGCTAAGGAGCTTAACGCAGGCCATACACTGTTAAGCTGGTCAGAGCCATAGTTGAGCAGGGACCTGCTGAGATGTATGGGCAGACTGATTAATCCTAAAAATCCGAAATGCTTGTTGTACCCAAGTTGATCGACTTGGGTACAACAAGCATTTTGGATTTTTAGGATGCGATTATTGCCAGCGGCTATAGCCAGTAGCAACAATCACAGTGTTCTACAGGTGCAGTGTGAAGAGAAACATTTAGCAGTGGAATTATTACTACTGCTAAATGTGACAGCTTCGTTCTGGTTGTTAGGGAGCCGGTGTTCTGACGAGCTGGTTCCTCCTAACCATATGGTTCCCCAGGACTGCGCAGGCGCAATCCGAGGCAATGGAATTCTCAGAGCGTGAACAGCTGCTCGGCAGCTGTAGACGCGCTCGCTCCCAATGCTAGGGGAACCAGCTCGACAAGACACCACTCTATACAGCAAGGGGCGGATCAGTGAGTGTGCGCTCCCTGCAATGTTACACGCCAAGCCTAGAGATTTATATGTAGATCACTTCTCTTGCATTTGCTGATGAATAGAACATGAGAAGTGTTGTACATATAAATCTCTAGGCTTGGCGTGTAACATTGCAGGGAGCGCACACTCACTGATCCGCCCTTTTAGAAAAACCCGCCCTTGAGACATTGTCGCCCTATAGAGCGGCGTGTCACAGTCTCCGGCCCCGCCCCGTGCGCCCGCCCATCAACATTTAAAAAAGTACAGAGCGGCGTGTCACCCGCCCATCAACATGTTTAACCCCGCCCTATAGAGCGGCGTGTCACAGTCTCCGCCCCTGCCCCTTGCTGCGCGGCGTGTATCCTCGAGAGCGAGCGTGTCTACAGCTGACGAACAGCTGTAGATGTTCGTAGATTTCTGTGTGATCGGAGTGCGCATGCGCAGTCGAGGGCGGACCCTATCCGATAGGGGAACCAGCTCGACCAGACACCGGCATCCGCCAGCGTCCTAACAACCAGTGACTCATTCTCGCCCGGCACATTCAGCTGTCACCCAGGGTTTCCTGACTGACAGGTAAATGTAAGCAAACAGTAATAGTAGTGTAAAAAAAAGAAAAAAAAACTTTAGGTCTGCTTTGGATTTTAAAGGGGACCTCATGAAAAGAAAAAGAACAAAAAAAATAGCATGGTATCCTTTTTAAATTCCATACCAGACCCTTCAAGTCTGATATGGACTTCAAAGTGAGGCTGGGTTCACCCCCCTGACGGATGCGGCTCGCAGCAGGGGGTCCAGTGCGTCCCTGTTCTCCGTTTCAGGGCTGAATTTTTGCCTGAATTCGGCCCTGAAACGGAGCCAAAGATGCACAGCGTTCCTGTGCAAGCCGCTCCGCAGCCGCAACGGAGATATGTGAACCGGCTCCATAGAGAGCCAATCACAATCTCCTGTCACGTGAATTGGATTTGCATAGGTGTGAACCCAGCCTGACACTAAAGGCACATTTAAAAATAAAAAAGAAGAGGTTCTACTTACCTGTTCTCTGCAACGATATTGCACAGAGATGTCGTTTACCTCCTCTTCTGCAAAAATGTTTGTGTGTGTGTGTGTGTGTGGGTAGAGCTTTATCGAATTCCTACCCTAAGGAGGTACCATCCCCTGAGGAACAATAAATGAAATACAGGTACACTGGGACTTTGAGTGTACCTCCTTGGGTATATTAAACACCAATAAAAATAAACTCTTTTATTAAAATATTACAAAATCTTAAAAGGGTTAGTTTTAAAAACATATCTGCAAAACCGTCATCCAGGGTGATGTTTGTCCTGGCCTTGGGATCCAATTTACTGGGCCAACGCTTTTTGCGGGATAACCCGCTTCATCGGGGCCTCAGATCCTGATACATAATTCTGTGAGATAGTACATGGGGGAATCCTTCCAAACCCTCAAAGAATTGCCCACTTCGAAAAATTGCCACTGACACAAAATTTTAACTCCTGCATTAGTGAACTAAGTAGCCAGGGATGAGGAGACAATAGGGAGTGAGGAACCCAAGATAGGAAGTGGTAATCTTGTTCCAAATACTAATGCAGGAGTTATAAATTTGTGTCAGTGGCAATTATTCGAAGTGGGCAATTCTTTGAGGGTTTGGAAGGATTCCCCCACGGGCTGGACAGATTACCTATCACCAACATACCATGTACTATCTCACAGTATTATGTATCACAATCTGAGGCCCTGATGAAGCGGGTTATTCCGCAAAATGCATTGGCCCAGTAAATTGGATCCCAAGGCCAGGACAAACATCACCCTGGACGACGGTTTTGCGGATATGTTTTTAAAACGAACCCTTTTAAGATTTTGTAATATTTCAATAAAAGTGTATATTTTTATAATGTTTTTTGATTAGTGTTTATTATACCCAAGGAGGTACACTCAAAGTCCCAGACATTCCTGTATTTCAATAGTTTTACCTCTTCTTCTGCCTGTGCGGTCAGCTCTTTACTCGTTTGGGTTTCTCCTGTAGTAAGCTGGATGGTAAGAAGGCACCCATGCGTGTTAGTTCCCGATGTGTCCTGAGCCGTGTTGTCTGCGTCCATAGACACACACAGCACCAGTAAGCCACACCCCCACCCCCACTCACTCCTTACTAGAATTTGAGGATCTGCAGCAGGAGCTTATAGCTGCGCTGCCCTTAGTTTCTCCTATGAAAGTAGGAAGTGAAGGGAGCGGTACTGGAGCTGGAGGTGGCTCTGGAGTAGTGACATGGCGCCAAGTAGGTGTTTATTGATATAGAGGGGCAGGACAGGTAGTATGATGGTTTTTATCTTAATGCAGAGAATGCATCAGGCCCCTTTCACACTTGTAATACCTAAAATTCGATGATTTTGCCACGATTTTTTGACGCGATTTTGAAGCGACTTGAAGCAATGCCTGTTTAATGTTGAGGTCTAGGGACCTCAAGTCGCCTCAAAGTCGGACCAGAGTAGTGCAGGGACTACTTTGAAGTCGAACAGATATGAACGGTACTCATTGAAATTCATGGAGTACGAATTGTCATGCGACTTTGCAGTTCCAAGTCACAGGACAAGTCGCACAAGTGTGAAAGGGGCCTTAGGGTAAAAAAAAAAACACCTTTAGGCTTTAGAGCCACTTTAAGAGGGAACCTCACGCAAAAAACATGAAAAAAAAAAAAAAAGTGAGTTTCCACCCTCACCCAAAATCCATACCAGACCTTTATCTGAGCATGCAGCTTGAGAGGCCAGGAATGGGGGGAGGAGGTGAACGTGTGCCCCCCTCCCTGATCCATACAAGGTCACATGCCCTCTTCCCTGCAACCTTGGCCCAGTGATTGTTGGGGTTTGCGGGTGGGCTTGTCATAATCTGGAAGCTCTACTTAAAAGTAAGGGGCCCCGCAGGCTGTAAAGCTGCAAGCTGTCACAGCCAGGATGCCCACAGTAGTATTGCCAGCGCCGTGGACAGGCGGGGGAGAGAATAGATGGTTCGGGTTGCCACATCGCTGGATTGTGGGACAGGTGAGTGTCTTTTTCCGCACACTCGTGGAATGCCGACAAACTACGGCCCCCAGATACCCTCCCCTTCCCCACACACAAACACATGAATGAGTAAAGCCCCGTACACACGGTCGGACTTTTGGCCAACAAACTTCATTTTGAGCAAGTTGGACTAACAATCCGACCGTGTGTACGCTCCATCGGACAAACTTTTGTGTTTCGTTTTTTATTTTCATCGGACAAAAGTTGGGTCTGCAAACGGACTAACTTTTGGCCAACAAAAGTCCGATGGAGCAAAGTCCGACCGTGTGTACAGAAAACCATAGGACTTTTGTCCGATGGACAAAACAACTAATGTTAAAATAACCCAACAATAGCAGAAGTTGACCAAAGGGTGGCGGTAAAGAGCAGAAAAGAGCAGAAAAACCACGTGATGTTGCAAAAAGTTTTGGGAAAGTTTGCAGAAAAGTCCTGTGGTGTGTATGCTATGGGTGTGCCCGGCCAACTCCGTTCGGACAAAAATCCAGGGAAAAGTCAGATGGAAGTCCGACCGTGTGTATGGGGCTTTAGGGGTACATAGTAAAGCCACCGATTCACAAAATGCACAAACATTTTCTAGTGCTGAATTTTCCAGGTCCATGCATTTCAAATGGGAATGTTTGTTAAAGTCACACCCTTTGCTTTATAAACAGGCCCCCCAATATATTTACCTTGATTGTGGTTCTCCTTCAACATTTCTTCCAGTTGGAGATCTTCCATATGGTTATGTACCGCAACTTCCAGCGGAAGAATGACATGGACGAGCCGCCGCCTTTTGACTATGGCTCAGGAGAAGACGAGGGAAAAAACGAGAAGAGCAAAGATGCCGAATACTCCGATATGGAGGAACGCTTCTACCGCTACGGCATTAAACCCGAGTGGATGTGTATACAGAGGATTATCAATCACAGGTGAGGGATTAAGAGGCTGAGATGTGAAAACAGGGATGTAGTGTCTGTCTGGCATTGGCTGTCTATCCTGAAGCTCTAAGCCAGGGGGGTGTCCAAACTTTCTAAACAAAGGGCCAGTTTATTGTCCTTCAGACTTTAGGAGGGCTGGACTGTGGCCAGTGGGAGTGGACATTTTCCTGCAATCAGTGGGGGGGTAAACATCACCACGTTTGTAATTAGGGGAAGGAATAGTGCCCCAATCGTTTTCATCATAGGGAGCAATAGTGCCGCATTATAGGTGTCAATGGGAAAAAAAGTGCCACATTGTTGGTTTCAGATGGCAGAATAGTAGAGGTGTGCATCTTCACTGGTCTCACGATTCGATTACGATTATCTGGTCTTCGATTCGATTCTGCGATGCATCATGATTACTGACGAGCTCCCACTTCCGCTTGGGCCGCCTAGGCGGCCCTTCCTTCCTACAATCTTCTTGGACACATCACAGGTCCCAGAAGATTGCCCGGCTATGCAGGACAGCGCAGTGAGACCTGTGCACCCGGCTGTAAAGCTTCAAGCTGTCACAGCCAGGATGACCACAGTAGTATTGCCAGCGCCGTGGACAGGCGGGGGAGAGAATGGAGGGTTCGGGTTGCCACGTCGCTGGATTGTGGGACAGGTGAGTGTCTTTTTGCGCACACTCGTGGAATGGTGACAAACTACCGTACCTAAAAATCTCCATAGGTGACGCTTTAATTTTTTTTTTTACGGTTACCAGGTTAGAGTTACAGAGGAGGTCTAGTGCTAGAATTATTTCTCTCACTCTGACAATCGCGGCGATACCTGTTTTGAACACTGTTTACATATGCGGGCGCGACTTGTGTATGCGTTTTCTTTGCTGCGTGAGCTCGCGGGGATGGGGGCGCTTTAAAAAGAAAAAAGTACCTCCTTGAAAATATTCAGATCACCAAAAACGTTGATTCTGAATACTGTCATTTGTTTTTTGAAACTGGCGCCATTGGCAGTCGAGTAAACCAGAAGTGACGTTGTGAAGTCGCTTCTGTGTTTGGATACAGACTGGAATGAAGCAGACGCTTCGTTCCAGTCTGTCTCTAGCCGCCGGAAGTAGCGGCTCGCGGACCGGTGGAACGGGAGGCCCGGTAAGAGCGGCAAAAGGCAGGGGGAGGGGGGGGATGTACCCTCCCGCTCTTCCGGGATAACAACCGAGCGGCTTTTAGCCGCATCGGTTGTTATCCCTGGAAAAGCCGACCGCCTGCTCTAAAAACGGTACCGGGATGATGCCTGCAGCTGCGGGCATCATCCCGGTAATCGATTTTCCCGGGCGCATGCATCGATGTCACATCGGGGACACCCGAATCGCGATGCATCGATGCAGCGTTTAACTTCGGCACCCCTACAGAATAGTGTCTCATATCAGTGGAAGGATATTAGTATTGTGCCCCAAGGGCCAGATAAAGGCAAGCTAAGGGCTGCAGTTTGGAGACCTCTGCTCTAAGGCGGGGTCTCCAAACTTTCCAAACAAAGGGCTATTTTACTGTCCTCCAGACTTTACGGGGGCCGGACTGTGGCCATTGGCAGTAGAAATTATCCTGGTGTCAGTGGGAGTAAACAATGCATCTTTGGTATAAGGGGAAGGTATAGTGCCTCATCATTGGCGTCAGTGGGAAAAATAGTGCCCCATAATTGGTGTCAGTGGAAGGAAGAGTGCCCCATTGTTGGTGTCAGTGGGATTAACAGTGCCCCATTGTTGGTGTCATTTTGAGGAATAGTGCCCCATCTTTGGCATCAATGGGAGAAATAGAACCCCATTGTTGGTGTCAGTGGGATTAATAGTGCCCCATCGTTGGTGTCAATGGGAGAAATAGTGCCTCATTGTTGATGTCAGTAGCATTAATATTGCCTCATTGTTGGTGTCAGTGGGAGGAATAGTGCCCCAAGGGCCAGATAAAGGCAAGTAAAGGGCCGCATCTGGCCCCCGGGTCACAGTTTGGAGACCCCTGCTCTAAGGGATCTCTTACCAGTCATTTGGTTGTTCCCTTTCCAATAGAAAAGCAAACCATTTGACAGATAAGCATTACGCTGAATTCAGAGGATACTCATCTCACCTTCATCATGGGATTCTCTGGTTAAAGTTGTCTAGAGCCAGTTTGGTCTAAAACCTGAACATTGGTTTGGAGGTAACTGTGAGGGATGAGCTGATGGAGAAAGTAGAATACAGTTTTTAGGTAGAGGCGGGATAGGCTTTCCTGAAGAGATGAGCTTTCAGGGATCGCCTAAAGGAAGACAGAGTAGAAGATAGCTGGGGAGATTGGGGTAATGAGTTCCAGAGGATGGGAGAGGCTGTGGAGAAGTCCTGTAGGCAAGAGTGGGAGGAGGTGAGCAAGGAGTTATAGAGCAGGAGGTCTTAAAACGAGCGAAGAGGACGTTTTGGGTGATATTTTGAGATGAAGTTAGTGATGTAGCTGGGGGGGCAGAGTTAAAGGCTTGTTAGGTCTAGGGGTGCAGGAATAAGCTATAATACTTGCCTTCCTGGTCATGTGCCGGGGGGCCCTTGCCATCCTCATGTACAGTGCAAGACTACTGGGTCCTGCATTGTATTTGATGATGGCATCATGTGACTGCTGGCTGGAGGGCCTTAGAGGAGAGACTTCCGGGGACCAGTCACACAGTGTGGAGGAATCCTGACAGAATGAGAAATAAGGTAAGTATTATATCTTATTTCTCTACCCTAATGCCGCGTACACATGGTTGGAATTTCCGACAACAAATGTTGGATGGGAGCTTGTTGTCGGAAATGCCAACCGTGTGTAGGCTCCATCGGACATTTGCTGTCGGAATTTCCAACAACAAAATGTTTGAGAGCAGGTTCTCAAATTTTCCGACAAAAAAACTTGTTGTCGGAAATTACGAGCGTGTGTACACAATTCCCGACGCACAAAATTCCGAGCATGCTCGGAATCAAGCAGAAGAGCCGCACTGGCCATTGAACTTCATTTTTCTCGGCTCGGCGTACGTGTTGTACGTCACTGCGTTCTTGACGTTCGGAATTTCCGAGCAACATTTGTGTGACCGTACGCAAGACAAGTTTGAGCCAACAGGCGGCGGAAAAAAATCCACGGTTTTGTCGTCGGAATGTCCGATCGTGTGTACGCGGCATTAGACTTAAAGCGGTAGTAAACTTCAGAAAAAAAAAAAAAAAGATTTCTCCCTGCAAGGTAAAGGCGTAATGTGGTAATATGTATCGAATACTAGCACATTATAAAAGACTTACCTTGAAACTAAGCCCTCCAAGGGGCACGCTGCTGCCCGGGCTTCCATCTTCACCAGGTCTTCCTTTCCGGGTTCACGGGATACGGCCGCTTGAATGACTGAGCTGCGATGACATTACTCCTGCACATGCACGCAGGAGTCACGACGGCGGCAGGTTGCGACTCCCCTGGGCAAATCGCTGTAGCTGTAAGTTGGCCGCTTTAAGAGCCCGCGGCACGACGATGCACGTGCCCGATGGCCGCCGGGCACCCGCGATCGCACCTGAGAGGGACAGAACGGAGATCTGTCAATGTAAACAGACAGATCTCTGTTCTGTCAGGGGAGAGGAGACAGATCTGCTGTTCATACTGATTAGGAACAGCGACCGGTCTCCTCCTCCAGGCAGTCCCATCCCCCCCACAGTTAGAATCACTTCATAGGACACACATTTAACCCCTTGATCGCCCCCTAGTGTTAAAGTGGTTATAAACCCACTTATGCAACTTGCACCTACAGGTAAGCCTAGATTAAGGCTTACCTGTAGGTGCAAGAAATATCTCCTAAACCTAAACCTACACGGTTTAGGAGATATTTGCAAAAAATGACATGCACCGATGTCTACGGCACATGCGCGCCGTAGACAATGGTGCATTCACAGGGTTAATCATATTCACAAATCCGGCTTTGCCGGATTTGACGGCTCCCGCGCACATGCGCGGAGTGACGTCTTCGTCACTCCTGCCAATCACAGCGCCGGAGCGGCGCTGTGATTAGCTGGAGCGGGCGGAGTAACCTTCCGGGTATCTGGAGCGATGGCTGCAGCTGGAGGGGGAGACGTGGACGGCTTCAGGGGCCCCGATCTAAAGTAAGTGATGCATAATGAGCTAGTATGCTAGTCATACTAACTCATTATGGCTTTGTCTTGCAGGTGGGTTTTTAAAAAAAAAAAAAATTTCAGGGTTTACAACCACTTTAACCCCTTCCCTGTCAGTGACATTTATACAGTAATCAGTGGCTATTTTTAGCCCTGATCGCTGTATTAGTGTCACTGGTCCCCAAAAAAAATCAAAACTGTCTGATCTGTCCGCCGCAATGTCGCAGTCCCAATAAAAATCGCTGATCACCGACATTACTAGTAAAAAAAAAAGAAATGCCATAAATCTATCCCCTATTTTGTAGGCGCTATAACTTTTGCGCAAACCAATCAATATACGCTTATTGCGTTTTTGTTTTTTACCAAAAATACGTAGAATACATATCGGCCTAAACTGAGGAAGAAATTCTTTTTTTTTTTTTTTTTTTTTTTTTTAATTGTGTATATTTATTATAGCAAAAAGTAAAATATATATATATATTTTTTTCAAAATTTTCGGTCTTTTTTTGTTAATAGCGCAAAAAATAAAAAACGCAGAGATGATCAAATACCACCAAAAGAAAGCTCTATTTGTGGGGAAAAAAAGGACATACATTTTGTGTGGGTACAGCGTCGCACGACCGCGCAATTGTCAGTTAAATTGACGAAGTGCTGTATCGCAAAAAAAGGCCTGGTCAGGAAGGGGGTAAATCTATAGGTAAAAATAAAAAAAACAAGAGTTTACTACCACTTTAAAGAGGCCCAGAGGCCGTCATATGACATCCTGGGCTTTGTGGTGGTATATCTGAATGATGGGTGCAGCTACAGGCATCATTCAGATATCGGCATTTTCAGCCGGCAACGCGTTTGAAAAATTGCTGCGCAAATACTCTGTGCGAGATAAAAAGTTGCAATGACCGCCATTGTATTCTCTAGGGTCTTTGATAAAAAAACATATATATATATATATATATATATATATATATATATATATAGTGTTTGTGGGTTCTATGTAATTTTCTAGCAAAAAATAGCAAAAAAATGATGATTTTTACATGTAGGAGCGAAGTGTCAGAATTGGCCCGGGCCTGAAGTGGTTAACAAGAATATAACTCTTGCAGTGTGGAGGACCCACTGCAATTCTCTTTTTTTTTTTCCGGGACTGGGGCTTTAAATACAGCCACTGCTTCTATCTTTTCAATGGGGATTTATTTTGGTCTGAGATCTCACCCCGCTTGGAACATTTACAAGGCAACACAAAGAACAATGAGGCAGATTCTTAATGAACTATCTGCTTTAATGTCTCAACTCCAAACCACACACACCGGAAATGACACAACAAGCAAGAATCTTCTTACATTGGTGGTCAGTGGGAAGAATGCTCCTTACATTGGTGATCAGTGGGAAGAATGTTCCTTACATTGGTGATCAGTGGGAAGAATGCTCCTTACATTGGTGATCAGTGGGAAGAATGTTCCTTACATTGGTGATCAGTGGGAAGAATGCTCCTTACATTGGTGATCAGTGGGAAGAATGTTCCTTACATTGGTGATCAGTGGGAAGAATGCTCCTTACATTGGTGATCAGTGGGAAGAATGCTCCTTACATTGGTGATCAGTGGGAAGAATGTCCCTTACATTGGTGATCAGTGGGAAGAATGCTCCTTACATTGGTGATCAGTGGGAAGAATGCTCCTTACATTGGTGATCAGTGAGAAGAATGCTCCTTACATTGGTGATCAGTGGGAAGAATGTTCCTTACATTGGTGATCAGTGGGAAGAGTGCTCCTTACATTGGGGGTCAGTGGGAAGAATGTTCCTTACATTGGTGGTCAGTGAGAAGAATGTTCCTTACATTGGTGATCAGTGTGAAGAATGCCCCTTACATTGGTGATCAGTGGGAAGAATGCTCCTTACATTGGTGATCAGTGGGAAGAATGCTCCTTACATTGGTGATCAGTGGGAAGAATGCTCCTTACATTGGGGGTCAGTGGGAAGAATGTTCCTTACATTGGTGGTCAGTGGGAAGAATGCTCCTTACATTGGTGGTCAGTGGGAAGAATGTCCCTTACATTGGGGGTCAGTGAGAAGAATGCTCCTTACATTGGTGATCAGTGGGAAGAATGTCCCTTACATTGGTGATCAGTGGGAAGAATGTCCCTTACATTGGGGGTCAGTGAGAAGAATGCTCCTTACATTGGGGGTCAGTGGGAAGAATGTCCCTTACATTGGTGGTCAGTGAGAAGAATGTTCCTTACATTGGTGGTCAGTGGGAAGAATGTCCCTTACATTGGTGGTCAGTGGGAAGAATGTTCCTTACATTGGTGACCAGTGGGAAGAATGTTCCTTACATTGGTGATCAGTGAGAAGAATGCTCCTTACATTGGGGGTCAGTGAGAAGAATGTTCCTTACATTGGCGGTCAGTGGGAAGAATGCTCCTTACATTGGTGGTCAGTGGGAAGAATGTTCCTTACATTGGCGGTCAGTGGGAAGAATGTCCCTTACATTGGTGGTCAGTGGGAAGAATGCTCCTTACATTGGGGGTCAGTGGGAAGAATGTCCCTTACATTGGTGATCAGTGGGAAGAATGTCCCTTACATTGGTGATCAGTGAGAAGAATGTTCCTTACATTGGTGATCAGTGGGAAGAATGTTCCTTACATTGGCGGTCAGTGGGAAGAATGTCCCTTACATTGGTGGTCAGTGGGAAGAATGCTCCTTACATTGGTGGTCAGTGGGAAGAATGTCCCTTACATTGGTGATCAGTGGGAAGAATGTCCCTTACATTGGTGATCAGTGAGAAGAATGTTCCTTACATTGGTGATCAGTGGGAAGAATGTCCCTTACATTGGTGATCAGTGAGAAGAATGCTCCTTACATTGGTGATCAGTGGGAAGAATGCTCCTTACATTGGTGATCAGTGGGAAGAATGTCCCTTACATTGGTGATCAGTGGGAAGAATGTCCCTTACATTGGTGATCAGTGGGAAGAATGCTCCTTACATTGGTGATCAGTGGGAAGAATGCTCCTTACATTGGTGATCAGTGGGAAGAATGTCCCTTACATTGGTGATCAGTGAGAAGAATGCTCCTTACATTGGGGATCAGTGGGAAGAATGCTCCTTACATTGGTGATCAGTGGGAAGAATGTCCCTTACATTGGTGATCAGTGGGAAGAATGTTCCTTACATTGGTGATCAGTGGGAAGAATGTCCCTTACATTGGTGATCAGTGGGAAGAATGCTCCTTACATTGGTGATCAGTGGGAAGAATGCTCCTTACATTGGTGATCAGTGGGAAGAATGTCCCTTACATTGGTGATCAGTGAGAAGAATGCTCCTTACATTGGGGATCAGTGGGAAGAATGCTCCTTACATTGGTGATCAGTGGGAAGAATGTCCCTTACATTGGTGATCAGTGGGAAGAATGTTCCTTACATTGGTGATCAGTGGGAAGAATGTCCCTTACATTGGTGATCAGTGGGAAGAATGTTCCTTACATTGGTGATCAGTGGGAAGAATGTTCCTTACATTGGTGATCAGTGAGAAGAATGCTCCTTACATTGGTGATCAGTGGGAAGAATGCTCCTTACATTGGGGATCAGTGGGAAGAATGCTCCTTACATTGGTGATCAGTGGGAAGAATGCTCCTTACATTGGTGATCAGTGGGAAGAATGTCCCTTACATTGGTGATCAGTGAGAAGAATGCTCCTTACATTGGGGATCAGTGGGAAGAATGCTCCTTACATTGGTGATCAGTGGGAAGAATGTCCCTTACATTGGTGATCAGTGAGAAGAATGCCCCTTACATTGGTGATCAGTGGGAAGAATGCCCCTTACATTGGTGATCAGTGGGAAGAATGCTCCTTACATTGGTGATCAGTGGGAAGAATGCCCCTTACATTGGTGATCAGTGGGAAGAATGCCCCTTACATTGGTGATCAGTGGGAAGAATGCTCCTTACATTGGTGATCAGTGGGAAGAATGTCCCTTACATTGGTGATCAGTGAGAAGAATGCTCCTTACACTGGTGATCAGTGGGAAGAATGTCCCTTACATTGGTGATCAGTGGGAAGAATGTTCCTTACATTGGTGATCAGTGGGAAGAATGCTCCTTACATTGGTGATCAGTGAGAAGAATGCTCCTTACATTGGTGGTCAGTGGGAAGAATTCTCTGTACATATGTGGTCAGGGGGCAGAATACGTCTTACATATGTGGTGAGTGAGAGAAGGCCCACCTTTATTGATAGCTGAAAGGTGACTGGTGTCAGTGGTCACTTATCTGAGAAGTTACTCATTACTTTAGGAACCCCTCGCAACCTCTGGAGGAACGTTGGGGTTCCAGGGAACCCTGGTTGAGAAGGGCCGGCCTCGAGCAACTCTTAACTTTTTCTATTTAGTCATAAAGCATAATGTGAACATGTGACCTTGATGTCTGTGGTGTCTGTCTTTGTCCCGCAGCGTGGACAAGAGAGGGAATTACCGCTATCTGGTGAAATGGAGGGATCTGTCCTATGACCAGTCTACGTGGGAGGAGGACAACATGAAGCTGCCCGACGTCAACTACCACAAACAGATGTACTGGCAACACAGGTACCAGTCACTTGTCTCAGCTGAATTTCTGATAATAGGGGATTCTGGGAAAGATGCTGAGAAAGCACCCATGCTGCTGCATTCCCTTACAGCAAGGGGGCTCAACCTGTGGCCCTCCAGCTGTTGTGGAACTACCAGTCCCATCATCCCTCGGCCTTTGCGAGACATGCGTGTAACTGTCATCCTTGCAATGCCTCATGGGACTTGTAGTTCAGGTTGAGCACCCATGCCTTGCAGGATAGTCATGGTTGTGACTTTCTGTTAGTGGAAACCTGTTTTGAAATTTGAGTAATGATGGTTTATATGGAGTGGTGAGGGGTAAACATTAGATTGGTAATAAACCCAAAAGCAAACATTTATTATATTGCAGCTTACCAATTTTTAGATATAATGGCTGCGTCCGCTTTCTTTTTAGGCCCCTTTCACACTTGTACAACTTGTCCCACGATTTGGGACTGCAAAGTAGCATGACAAGTCGTTTCCCATGATTTCTAATGACAACCATTCATATTAGTACGACTTCAAGCCGTGCCTACTACAAAGTAGTCCCTGCACTACTTTGGTCAGACTTTGATGGGAGTTCAGATTCATAGACCACAAGTCTCCTTTAAATCGCGGTAAAATCTTGGCGCGTGACTTTGAAGTCCTGGTAGTGTGAAAGGGGCCTTAAGCCTCGTACACATGACCCGTTTTCTCTGCAAGAAACGACAAGAAAACTGTTGGCAGAGCTTTCTTGCCGAGAAAACCGGCTGTGTGTACGAGGCTTTCAGGTTTTCTCGTCAAGAAAATTGCCCAGATTCCCAGACAAGAAAAAAGACGACCTGCGGTCTTTTTTCTCGTCGAGATTCTCGTCTGGCCTGTTTCTCGACGAGAAACCAGAGTGTGTGTACACTTACCTGTCGCCGTGGAAACCCGCGCATGCTCGAAATGACTTTGACGCATGCGCGGTAGCTTCCTAGGCATAGGTATAGAGTGTAGCAAGATGGCGGCGGCATCGAATGTGACGAGCGCACGCTCGTCGTAGTCGATGATGTCACCGCGTGCGTGTCATTCAAAAGAACGGCGGTTCTTTTGAATCGTACATGTGTACACTCGGCCGGGACAAGTTTCTTGTCAAGATTCTCGTCAGGAAAACTCGGCCGTGTGTATGAGCCTTACGAGGCTTTCAGGTTTTCTCGTCAAGAAAACTGCCCAGAATCTCACGAGAAAAAAAAAAGAGAACCTGCTTTCTTTTTTCTCGTCGGGAGTCTCATTTTTCTCGTCGTGATTCTCTTCAGACTGTATTTGGATGAGAAAAACCGTTCGTGTGTATGCTTTTCCGAGTCTTCAAAAACCGCGCATGGTCAGAATCAAGTATGAGACGGGAGCGCACCTTCTTGTAAAACTAGCGTTCGTAATGGAGATAGCACATTCATCACGCTGTAACGAACTGAAAGCACGAAGACTGAAAAGCGCGAATCGTCTCTCCCCAAACTTTTACTAACACGCGGTAACACGAGATCAGCAAAAGCAGCCCAAGGGGTGGCGCCATGAGAATTAAACTTCCCCTTTATACTGCCATCGTACGTGTTGTACGTCACCGCGCTTTAGACCGACGAGATTTTGGATTGACAGTGTGTTCGCAAGGAAAGCTTGACAAGAAACCCGTTGAGAAAAACAACGTTTTTTTTTGTGACAAGATTCTCGGCCGTGTGTACGAGGCTTTAGACTTTCTATCTTTTTTCATCTGGTGATCCAGCCAGCAAGCCTGTTGTTTTTCAAAAGAACAAGCTCTCCAGCAGAATGTAGCAGTTAGACGGATGGGACAAACCGTTTACCACTGACAGGGGTGCTTACAATGATCAGCTTTTATTTATCTAGGTAAAACCTTTATCCTAAGACCCCTTTCACAGTGGGGGGGGGGGGGGGGTTTCAGGCGCTTTTGGGCTAAAAATAGCATCTGTAAAGTGCCTGAAAACCGGCTCCCCTGCAGTCTCGGTGTGAAAACCCGAGGGCTTTCACACTGAGGTGATGCGCTGGCAGGACGTTAAAAAAACTCCTGCAAGCAGCATCTTTGGAGCGGTGAAGAAGCGGTGTGTACACGGCTCCTCCACCGCTCCTGCCCATTGAAATGAATGGGCAGCGCGGCTGAACCCCCAGCAAAGCGCCGCTGTTGCGGGTGGTTTTAACCCTTTTTCGGCCACTAACGGGGGTTAAAAGCACCCCGCTAACGGCTGAAAACCTCCGCAAAAACAACGGTAAAGCGCCGCTAAAAATAGCCCCCGCCCCAGTGTGAAAGGGCTTTAATAGAAAAAAAAAACAGCTTGTAACTGCTTATAAAGTGTCAGCTGAAGTTTGGCTTCAATTTGTTAGTTTATCTAACTCTGCTAGTACACCCAATGCCCTGTACACACGATGGGAATTTCCGAAGAAAAAAGTCTGACGGAATTTTTTCATCGGATATTCCGACCGTGTGTGGGCCCCATCGGACTTTTTTTCCGTCGGAGTTTAGAAATAGAACATGTTTTATCCGATCGTCTGTGGGGAACTCCGACGGAGAAAAAACTACGCATGCTCAGAATCAAGTCGACGCATGCTCGGAAGCATTGAACTTAATTTTTCTCGGCTCGTCCTAGTGTTTTACGTTGCGGCGTTTTGGACGGTCGGAATTTGGTCTGACAGTGTGTAGGCAAGACTGATGGAAGACAGCTTGAATAGAATTTCGACGGGAAATTCCGATCGAGTGTACAGGGCATGACACTCCCCTTCCCCCAAGACTGACAATGCTGTTGTCCAAATGTGCCCCCTGTGCTCATTCATCCAGAGTGGGGGTGCTCTAATACAAGAGGTATGTTACTGGGCAGATCACCAGGTGAGAACAGAGCAGGAAAAAGCCTGATGCCCCGTACACACAACCATTTTTCCCGTCGGATAAAAAAAAACGATGGTTTTGCCGACGGAATTCCCCTCAAGCCTGCCTTGCATACACACAGTCACACAAAAGTCCGGTGAACTTTTGACTGCCAAGAACACGGTGACATACAACACTACGACGAGCCGACAAAATTAAGTTCTATGCTTCCGAGCATGCGTCTAATTGTTTCCCAGCATGCGCGTTTTTTTTTTCCCGTCGGAAAAGCATACAGACGAACGGTTTTCCCGCTAGGATTTTGTGGGAAAAAGTCAGATGGAGCATACACACGGTCGGAATTCAGTATCCAAAAGCTCTCATCGCAGTTTTTCAGACGGGAAAACCGGCCGTGTGTACGAGGCATAAGTGCTAGTTCACACCAGACGCAGTTCCGTGCTGCATGGTGCCATTGGAATACATGGAAAACACTGTGCATGCATTTTAGTGCAGAAAAAAAGCGCAGTCTGGTGTGAACTGGCCCTAAAAAAAAAAAAAAAAGAAAACAAATGCAGCCACCACATCTAATGATTGGTAAGCTGCAATGTAGTAAGTTTTTGGTTTGGGGTTTAACCGCTTCAGCCCCGGACCATTTTGGTGGTTAAGGACCAGGCCACTTTTTGCGATTCGGCACTGCGACGCTTTAACTGACAATTGCGCAGTCGTGCGACGTGGCTCCCAAACAAAATTGACGTCCTTTTTTTCCCACAAATAGAGCTTTATTTTGGTGGTATTTGATCACCTCTGCGGTTTTTATTTTTTGCGCTATAAACAAAAATAGAGCGACAATTTTGAAAAAATTCAATATTTTTAACATTTTGCTATAATAAATATCCCCCAAAAAATATATAAAAAAACATTTTTTTTCCTCAGTTTAGTCCGATACGTATTCTTCTACATATTTTTGGTTAAAAAAAATCGCAATAAGCGTTTATTGATTGGTTTGCGCAAAAGTTATAGCTTCTACAAAATAGGGGACTGTTTTATGTCATTTTTATTAATCATTTTTTTTCTACTAGTTATGGCGGCGATTAGCGATTTTTATTGTGACTGCGACATTATGGTGGACACATCGGACACTTTTGACACCATTTTGGGACCATTGTCATTTTTACCGATCAGTGCTATAAAAATGCACTGATTACTGTAAAAATGACACTGGCAGTGAAGGGGTTAAGCACTAGGTGGTGCTACAGGGGTTAAGTGTTTCCTAGGGAGTGATTCTTACTGCAAGGGGGCGTGGCTACACATGACACGTCACTGATGACCGTTCCCGATCACGGGGAACGGTCATCAGTGACAGTGTCACTAGGCAGAATAGGGGAATGCCTTGTTTACAAAGGCATCCCCCTGTTCTGCCCTTGCCGACCGCAATCGCGGGCCTCCCGGGAACATCGAGTTCCCGGGACCCGCGGCCTCACTCGCGAGGCACGCGGCAGGTGCGCGCCCGCAGGGCGGCAAATTTAAAGGGACGTACCTGTACGCCAATCTGCCTACCCGTGCCATTCTGCCGACGTACATCGGCGTGCGGCGGGCGGCAAGTGGTTAATACTGCTGTAATACTTCTTGAATAAAATAAATGTAAAAAAAAAACATTAAGAAGACTCCACCTTGATGCTTCCCTTATTCCTGAGTCATCCATTCACCTGCCTTTTGTCTTTCAGAGAACAGGTTATGGGAGAGAGCGCCCTCTGCCCCCCTCAGTTCAAGATGAACCTCAAGGAATCCTTCATGCACGCTGTGCCCAGCTCCCCCACCAGCGATGTAAGTACATCTGACAAAAGACAGAGGGCGCCATTTATAATGCAGCTGTATCGCATTACCGTGGATGTACACCTGCTTTACCCGCTTGTCGGCCTTATAACTTACATATACAGTGGCAAGGCGGCTCTGCTGCACAAGATCACATATCTAGTACGGGATCCTGCACTTCCGGGTCTGGGGCACGCACATTCGCGCGCCACCGGCCACCCGCTGATTATACACAGCGAGAGCTAATCTGCGGGTATTTGAACATTGATTGAGAGCCAGGACTTCTCCAACACACCCAGTACCTGACCTCAAAAAGACTCTTTTGGCTGACCTGGCACAAATTGCCACAAATGCACTCCAAAATCTTGAGGAAAGCCTTCCCAGAAGAAGAGTGGAGCCTGTTAAAGCCACAAAAAGCGGAGGGCAGCTCTATATCCACTTAGCACGCATTGTACTGCGGATGAGCGCCCCCTGTAGACAAAGCGACATACTGGTACTTTCAAGTTTAGGGCGCGCACATGCGCCGCACCCAGCCGGCTTCTGCTGAGATTGTACACATCGCGGGCCCTTCAGCAATTCCCAGACAATAATTCAGGGCCGGGACCTGCTGATCGGCTGCGTACATTCACAGCTCTGAGCTCTGTGTTGACATTCAGCACAGAGCCCAGTACACAGGGAAGCGGCCTGTCAGAGATCATTAGTATAAAGAAAAAACAGGTGGTAGTGCATATTCATATTGATTTTATTTTTAGTCTGTAGGAACTGTTCTGATGGATTTTTATATTCCTGTTCTACTAAGAGTATGATATACTGTAGTGTATGGGATTATGTCATGCCAGACTATGTGCTTTCTTAATGTAACCGTGCAAAATATAAAAAAATAAATAAAATTATATATAAAAAACAAACAAAACACTTTCTACACATTGTTAGGCACACATTTAACCTCTTGATCGCCCGTAGATGTTAACCCCTTCCCAGGAAGTGTCATTAGTACAGTGAGAGTGTATAGTATTATCACTGATCACTGTATTAGTGTCACTGGTGGTGGCAGTTAGTCAGTTCCCCCCAGCACCAGTATTAGGTAGGTGGTAATAAAGTTGTGGCTGATCAGTGTATTTCAAAGGTTCCTCCATAGTAAAATGCTGAGAGGCTGATTTATATAGTACATTGCTAATTTATATACTACAGCTCTAATTTATATACTACAGCGCTTATTTATATACTACAGCTCTAATTTATATACCGTATATACTCGAGTATAAGCCGACCCGAATATAAGCCGAGGCACCTAATTTTACCACAAAAAACGGGGAAAACTTATTGACTCGAGTATAAGCCTAGGGTGTCTGTCTGCATGCCTCACTGTGCCCATGCCTCACTGTGCCCATGCCTCACTGTCACTGTGTCCATACCTCACTATGCCCATGCCTCACTGTGCCCATGCCTCACTGTGCCCATGCCTCACTGTCACAGTGTCCAAGCATCATTGTGTCCATGCCTCACTGTGTCCATGCCTCACTGTGCCCAATCTCTCTACCTGATCTCCGGCGCTGCGTGACTAGACTGACGTTTAACATGGGGGGGGGGGGGGGGTGATGTAAAGGGGCAGAGCACACTACTGGGCGGGGTGATGTAAAGGGGCAGAGCACACTACTGGGCGGGGGGTGATGTAAAGGGACAGAGCACACTACTGGGCGGGGGGGGGGGGGGGGGTGATGTAAAGGGGCAGAGCACACTACTGGGCGGGGGGGTGATGTAAAGGGGCAGAGCACACTACTGGGCGGGGGGGGGGGTGATGTAAAGGGGCAGAGCACACTACTGGGCGGGGGGGTGATGTAAAGAGGCGGAGCACACTACTGGGGGGTGATGTAAAGGGGCGGAGCACACTACTGGGGGGGGGTGAGGTAAAGGGGTGGAGCACACTACTGGGGGGGTGTGCCAAGTTTGGGGTCCAGGGGACCTAGGTCCTGCCAGTACCGGGTCCCCGAAATTACCGTTTAACATAGGAGTCTATGGAAGGGTGCCCGGTTTGAAAAATCGGTGCTCCCCGGTCGTAGGTCCCCGGACAACAAACTTTGCACACTTGTAGAGGAAGAGTGGGGCTACATGTGTGCCAAGTTTGGGGTCCAGGGGACCTACGGCTGGCCGGGATCAGGCGCACAAAGTTGAAGATGGACACAGACTCGAGCATAAGCCGAGGGGGGCATTTTCAGCACAAAAAAATGTGCTGAAAAACTCGGCTTATACTCGAGTATATACGGTACTACAGCTCTAATTTATATACTACAGCTCTAATTTATATACTAAATCACTAATTTATATACTACAGCACTAATTTATATACTACAGCTCTAATTTATATACTACAGTGCTAATTTATATACTACAGCTCTAATTTATATACTACAGCTCTAATTTATATACTAAATCGCTAATTTATATACTACATTGCTAATTTATATACTACATCGCTAATTTATATACTACAGCTCTAATTTATATACTACAGCTCTAATTTATATACTACAGTATATGCATTGGATGCATTAAGGTGAAAAAACTCGAGCCTTTACAACTCCTTTAAAGTGGAGTTCCACCCTAAAAAAAAAAAAAATTCACCAAAAATCTACAAATAAATAGAAGAAAAAAATAAAAATGTTTTACTTACCAGAAATAGCGGTTGCTAGGCGGATCTTCCTAATCTGCCTCTTCATCTTCCGCGGCTGGCCTTCATCCTCGTGTTGTCTTCTGGTGAATGGGGCGTGCTGCCTTCTGGGACCTGTGTGTATCCCAGAGAGCAGCCGCCCATTCAGAAAACACTGCGAGACTCGTGAATGCGCAAGAGGAAACGGACAGTGAAGCCGCAAGGCTCCACTGCCTGTTTCCCTTAGTTAGGATGGCGGCGCCGGGACCTTTCACGATCGAGGGATCGCCCTCGGGGGGCCGACATCGCGGGCAAGTAGGACAGGTAAGTGTCCTTATTAAAAGTCAGCAGCTACAGTGTTTGTAGCTGCTGACTTTAAAAAAAAATAAAAAAAATTGCGGATTGAATCCCGCTTTAAGTGTTCAGCAAGCAATTCATCTTCTCTTTTATATTTTATTTGTTTGCCCTGATTTTACCTGTTCATTAATGTCTATAATGACTCTTACACAGACCACAGTGAAATATGAAGCTCAGCCGCAGTTTGTGACCGCCACAGGAGGTACCCTGCACATGTACCAGCTGGAGGGGCTAAACTGGCTGCGCTTTTCCTGGGCCCAGGGCACAGATACCATCCTGGCAGATGAGATGGGTCTAGGGAAGACCATACAGACCATCGTGTTCCTGTACTCCCTGTATAAAGAGGTAAGACAACAGCGGGCTGGTGAGAGAAGCGTATGGATGGTAATGATATACATTATTAGAGTATATCTAAAACCAATTTCATTTTGGGTAAAGTAGGGAAGGGTTTAAAGATATAGAAATATTGTCAGAAAAAGATCAAGTCATGTTTCTGTGTTCTTGATCATAGCTTCATAATACAAAGTAATGTCCCCTTGAACCCTCACCACACCCTCAATGCTTTTCCCCCCTTTCCCCAAGGCTGATAATTTTTATCCTTTAGACTTTTCATAATTTTTGTGGACCTTCTCTGGACCCATTCTAACTTATCAATATCTTTCTGGAAGTGAGATCTCCAGAACCGGACACAGTATTCTAAATGAGGTCTCACTAAAGATCTATATAGGAGGAATCAGGACCACCTCCTTCCTGCTGGTGATCCCTCTCCTCTATGTAGATCTTTGTTGTCAATAGAGGGATCACCAGCAGGAGGAAGGAGGACCTGATTCCTCTATATCAGTGGTTCTCAACTCCTGTCCTCAGGACCCACTAACAGGCCAGATTTTAAGTATTACCTTGGGGAGATGCAGACTAGAATACTGCAATCCCTGAGCAGTAAATGATATCACCTGTGATGTATTTCAGTTATCTTGCAAACCTGGCCTGTTAGTGGGTCCTGAGGACAGGAGTTGAGAACCACTGCTCTATATAGATCTTTATATCACTAATCAGGACCTCCTTCCTCCCAGCTATGAGTAAGCACTAGACTATAGTGTGAAACGCGTCAGATGTTATCCTTGTTTTGCTGTGATTTGTAGTGCATCTATCCGTTTTTACAATAAAGGCAACCGTCAAGGTTTTTTTGGAGTACGGCTGTCCATATCATCATTTTTCTTTTTAGCCTGTCTCGTGCATTGCCAGCACCCACGGTTTCCTGAGGGAACATTGATTGTCATAGTACACTCACCTGGAGCGGTAACTCCCTTACCTCCTTCCTCCTGCTGGTGATCCCTCTAGTGATATAAAGATCTATATAGAGGAATCAAGGCCTCCTTCTTCCTGCTGGTGATCCCTCTCCTCTATACAGATCTTTTTTTATCAATAGAGGGATCACCAGCAGGGGAAAGGAGGTCCCGATTCCTCTATATAGATCTTTATAACATTAATCAGGACCTCCTTCCTCCTGCTGGTGATCCCTCTAGTGATATAAAGATCTATATAGAGGAATCAGGACCTCCTTATTCCTGCTGGTGACCCGTCCATTGATAACTAAAGATCTATATAGAGCAGGGGTCTCCAAACTTTTCAAACAAAGGGCCAGTTTATTGACCTTCAGACTTCAGGAGGGCCGGAGAGTGTGGCCAGCAGGGGCAGAAAATGTCACGGGCCTGGCATCAGTGAGAATAAATATGGACTTAGGGTTGGTGGTCAAAGAGGAGGAGTAGTGCCCCTATTAGGAGGAGGAATAGTATCCGTCATTGGTATCGGTGGAAGAAATAGTGCCCCATTGTTGGTGTCAGTGGAAGGAATAGTGCCTCATATCAGAGGGAGAAGTAGTGCCCCAAGGGCCGTATAAAGGCTAGCAAAGGGCCGCATCTGGCCCTCGGGCCACAGTTTGGAGACCCCCTGATATAGAGGAATCAGGACCTCCTACCTCCTGCTGGTGATATCTGTATAAGTGCATAAAAATATCTGTTGATTTCTCTAGTGTCTATTTTGCAGTGTCACCCTAAGACAGGAATTGTGTTATTGGCAGGATCACAAGGCTGAATTTAGCCACATTTGCCGACCGCAATACTTATATATATATATGTTGTGGTTTACCAGGGTTATGGCTGAAACTATTAGCCATAACCCCCCTATTTATTTATATTTTCATCTGGCAGCTGGCTATCTCATGAAAGCGCCTCCGAGTGGCTCATTAGACGTCCCCCTTCCCGCCACTTGCCAGAGTTTCTCAGGATTACCGTTTTGACCGGCACGTTTTTTTATTCATTAAAGTGTATTTGAACAACCGCTGCACAAATACCATGTGACATAAAAAATTGCAAGGATCGCCATTTTATACCCTAGAGTCTCTGCTAAAAAATATATGTAATGTTTGCGGGTTCTAAGTAATTTTCCAGCAAAAAAATACTGATTTAAACTTGTAAACAAAAAGTGTCAGAAAAGGCCTGGTCTTCAAGTGGATAAGAGGAATATTGACTGAAGAAAGTAAAGTATTGCAGTCATCACATGTAGTGACTGGTAATCTGCGATAAATAATATTTTTGTTCTGGGGTTTAGATGAACTTTAACTGCTTTTCTGTCTAGGAGATGCTGCATCTGTGCTAATGTCAGAAAAGATATTTGTCTGAATCTGGGAGGACTGTTGATATGCAAATGATCGAACATTTTGTCACACATTGGGGGTTTTGCTGTGTAGTCATTATTCTTACCTGTAGCTCTTGCTTAAAGCGGAGTGCCACTCAAAAGTGGAACTTCCGCTTATCCGTCTCCTCTCCCCCCTCCGGTGCCACATTTGGCACCTTTCAGGGGGGAGGGGGGCACGGGCACCTGTTTTTTGACAGGTACCGTTCCCTGCTTCCGAGAGACGGGGCCGCAGCGCTGTCTCTGGGAAGTTTGGCTCCTTCCTCCACCGCCGGACCAATTAAAAAAGTGCAGCACGCTTCATGCATGCGCAGTAGGGAACCGTCTGTGAAGCCGAAAGGCTTCACTGCTGGGTTCGCTTACCAGGAATGGCGGCGGCCGCACCCGACAGCCAATCCAGAGATCGGCTGGGGTGCCAACATCACGGGCTCCCTGGACAGGTAAGTGTCCTAATATTTAAAGTCAGCAGCTGCAGTATTTGTAGCTGCTGACTTAAAATTTTTCGTGGGGGGGGGGCTTGACCTTCTCTTTAAGCTGCTTTGGCAGTAATTATCAGATAGCAGAGCTAGTGGAGAACATTGTGTGTTGGAAATGAGGGCTTCACTTTGCGCTTTTTTTTTTCTGTCTTCGCCAGGGTCATACAAGAGGTCCTTTCCTTGTAAGTGCGCCATTGTCCACGATCATCAACTGGGAGCGCGAGTTCCAGATGTGGGCGCCCGATTTCTACGTTGTTACCTATACGGGGGACAAGGACGGCAGATCTGTCACCCGAGAAAACGAGTTCTCCTACCAGGACAACGTCATAAAGGGAGGGAAGAAAGCCTTCAAGATGAAGGTGGGATGATGGTGGATGTCAGTCTGTAGTCCAAAGAGTGTCTTGGGTTTTGATCCTTTGAGCGTTCCCTTTCCATGACTTTATGTTGTTGTTTTGACTCTCGTTATTTAGGCTCAAGCCCAGGTCAAGTTCCATGTGCTGCTTACTTCCTATGAGCTGGTGACGATTGATCAGGCTGCTCTGGGATCCATTACTTGGGCCTGTCTGGTGGTGGATGAAGCTCACCGCCTGAAGAACAACCAGTCAAAGGTGTGTCCGGAAGCCATCAACAGTAAGGGCAATCTCCGTGCACCCTGTGCTGTTTGTAAAGCAGACCTAGACTCATCAGGGCTCAGTAGGCAATTTTCTTATTGGCAATAGCTCCAAGCAGGTTTTTCTTTTCATAATTCTGGTGCTTATATGGAATAATGAAGTAACTGGTTCATGAAGACGCTTGAAAGCTCCAAGCTGAGGCTGAATTGTCTCCCTACCGGAATGGGAGCAGGTATCAAAGTTCCCTTCATCCAGAAGCGTCAAGCTGTGTAATATAGGATGTCGCTTAGACCCTCCCAGTGCCGATGAAGTGTAATAAATTATGTGGCCTCAGCCAGTGCTGCCTCTGCCACGGTCTGACGCGTTTCGCCCAGCCGAACTGTGGGATAGGTGAAACACGTTATAGGGGGTGTGGCTGGAGCAGCACTGGCTGAAGCCACATAATTTAATACACTTTATCGGCACTGGGAGGGTCTAAGCAGTGACCTGTATTACACAAACACTGGTTGCTGTACATTACAGTAAAGCAGGCCATAGATTATGTGATTTTGCAGGGTTGCGGGAATAAAAATTGTACAGTCAGTATTGATGGGGGAATCCCTCCCACGGAGTTATCGTGTTCTGCCAGCAGGGGGGCGCGGGAAGCCACCCCTGCCTGGAGAATGCAGTGATTACTGCTAGTGACTATAGATAATGGCAATAATCGCATGCTAAAAATCTGACATGCTGGTTGTACCCAAGTTGATCGATGGATCGATAGACTTTGGTACAATCAGCCTGCCCATAGATGAATTGAATTTCGGCCAGGCCCTCCTGAACTGGCTGAGATTCAATCCGTTTATGGCCGGCTTAAGAGGTTTTTCTTTAGGCCCTGTCCATTTTGTGGCACACGGTCCTCCTTTCTTTGTATAAAACCTCTTAAGCCCCATACACACTATCAGTTTTTCTGCAGGTTTTTGTCTTCAGGTTTACCAAAACCATCTAATATGAGGTCAAACCTTAATAGTTTCAATTCGTATGCAATCAGGCAGGCCCTTGCACTACATGGTTTTGGTAAACCTGAAGACAAGAACCTGCAGGAAAACTGATAGTGTGTATGGGGTTTGACTCCATTTTCCTGTCTTCTCACATGTCTGTAGTTTATATAGACAGGTCAGTTATTTGTTTTGTGTTGCAGTTTTTCCGGGTCCTCAATGGCTACAAGATTGACTACAAGCTGCTCCTCACGGGGACCCCTCTCCAGAACAACCTGGAGGAACTGTTTCATCTGCTCAACTTCCTGACACCGGAGAGGTTCAAGTATGTATCTGACACCATGGGGTTGGTTTAATAAAACTGAAGAGTGCAAACTCAGGTGCAGCTCTGCATAAAAAAACCAATCGGTTTCTAGTTTTTGTTTTGTGTTTTTGTCATAACTTAATTGAACTAGCTGAAGTTAGAAGCTGATTGGCTACCCTGCAGAGCCGCACCACTTGCCAACAGCACTATAGCCAAATGACGGCCGGCTAGTTCTGGGACGCTGTCATATGACGGCGTGCCGCGGTCGCGCCTGCCACGGCAAATTGCGGTAAAGAGCCAATCAGCGGCTCTTTACCACGTAATCAGCTGTGTTCAATCAGGCAGATTGTGGTAAAGAGCCAATCAGCGGCTCTTTACCATGTAATCAGCTGTGTCCAATCACAGCGGATCATGGATGTAAATAGAAGCCGGTCATCGGTAGGGGTGCAACGGATCAAAAAACTCACGGATCGGATCGATCCTCGGATCATTTTCGGATCGGCAAAAAAAAAAGTTACATTTTCAATTTCACAGTTATTTTCAACACAAAACGGAGCTTATAAGCTTAAATACAGTATTTGTAAATCCAACGGACTCTTTACATGTTAAATTTTCAAAGCAGCAGCAAACCTGCTGACCTTACATGGTTGCTAATGTGACAGAACACCTCTGAATATTCACATTTAACTAAATGTTAAATGTGAAAATCAGAGGTATTCTGTCACATTAGCAACCATGTAAGGTTTGCTGCTGCTTTTAAAATGTAAACAGTCCCATGGATTTCCAAATACTGTATTAAAGCTGATAAGCTCCGTTTTGTGTGGAAGCTTTGGGTGTAACAAGATGTCCGCTTGTCCCCTTCTCTCATTACTGTGTGGGGTGGAGCAAGATGGCGGCGAAACGTCATTGGAGCGTCCGCCGCCGGGTGTACCAAGATGGCTGCCGCTCCGGAGCTAGGCCGAAGCCACGGCCTTTCCTATGGCCGAGGCTCCGGAGCGCTCCGCGGATCGCGTGGTGATCCGACCTGAACAGGGTGGCCCGTTCGGATCACGGATCACCACCGATCCGTTGCACCCCTAGTCATCGGCTCTCTTCTCTCCTCCTCACGCTGTCAGCGTGAGGAGAAGAGAGACGATGACCAGCTTCTGATAGGCTGTACTGATAGTGCCCTGAGTATCAGTGCCGATCAATGCCCATCAGTGCCCACCAGTGCAGCCTCATCAGCGCACATCAGTGAAGGAGAAAAATTGGCTGTTTGCAAAATTTTATAACAGACTATGAAAAAGTTTTTTTTTCAACATTTTCAGTCTTTATTTGTTTATTTAGCAAAAAAAAAAAACCCCAAGTGGTGATTAAATACAACTAAAAGAAAGCTCTGTTTGTGTAAAAAAAAATTATAAAAATTTCATATGGGTACAGTGTTTCATGACCGCGCAATTGTCATTCAAAGTGTGACAGCGCTGAAAGCTGAAAATTGTCCTGGGTAGGAAGGGGGTAAAAGTGCCTGGTAAGTGAGTGGTTAACCACTTGCTGACCGCCGCACGCCGATGTACGTCGACAACATGGCACGGGCAGGCACATGGGCGTACCTGTACGTCCCTTTAAATTTGCCGCCCAGCGGGCGCGCGCGCTGCCGGGGGCCTCGTGAGTGTGGCCGCGGGTCCTGGGAACTCGATGTTCCTGGGAGGCCCGCAATTGCGGTCGGCAAGGGCAGAACAGAGGGATGCCTTTGTAAACAAGGCATTCACCTATTCTGCCTAGTGACACTGTCACTGGTGACCGTTCCCTGTGATCGGGAACGGTCATCAGTGACGTGTCACGTGTAGCCACGCCCCCTAACAGTAAGAATCACTCAGTAGTACTGACTTAACCCCTGCAGCGCCACCTAGTGGTTAACCCCTTCACTGCCAGTGTCAATTTTACGGTAATCAGTGCATTTTTATAGCACTGATCGCTGTAAAAATGACCCAAAAGTGTCCGATGTGTCCGCCATAATGTGGCAGTCACGATAAAAATCGCTGATCACCGCCATAACTAGTAGAAAAAAAAAATTATTAATAAAAATGCCATAAAACAGTTTTGTAGACACTATAACTTTTGCGCAAACCAATCAATAAACGCTTATTGCGATTTTTTTTAACCAAAAATATGTAGAAGAATACGTATCAGACTAAACTGGAAAAAAAAAAAAATTATATATTTTTTGGGTATATTTATTATAGGAAAAAGTAAAAAATATTGCAATTTTTTCAAAAATGTGGCTCTTTTTTTGTTTATAGCGCAAAAAAAATAAAAACCGCAGAGGTGATCAAATACCACCAAAAGAAAGCTCTATTTGTGGGAAAAAAAGGATGTCAATTTTGTTTGGGAGCCACGTCGCACGACCTTGCAATTGTCAGTTAAAGCGACGCAGTGCCGAATCGCAAAAAGTGGCCTGGTCCTTGACCACCAAAATGGTCCGGGGCTGAAGCGGTTAAAGAAGACCTGAACTAAAACAAAAGTGATTTGCTATGTTATAGGGAGAATCTAGAAATGTTAATTGTAACTAAGGAATACCCTGAAAGATGTATCTTTTGTTTTGCATTACTCCTGAGAACAGTGGCACGCTTACCTGTTCTAGCTGTATGTCCACACTTCTTCCTCCTCTGGATGCCGGTTTCAGGAGGTTTGGTGATGTTACTACTGTGCTGCTCACTGTTCTCCTTCCTGGAGATGGCGCTCTACCTGGGGACCTGCAGTGAAAAAGTGCCAGTTAGTGTCAGTATGGCCGCTGCAATATCGCAGTCCCCCTATAGGTCGCTAAATCGCCGCCATTACTAGTAAAAAAAAAAAAAGAAAATATCCCATAGTTTGTAGACACTATTACCAATCAATATACGCTTATTGTGATTTTTTACCAAAAAATATGTGACCTAAATTGATAAAGAAATACGATTTTTTTTTTCAACTTTTTTATTGAATATGTCTTATGCGGCGTACACACGATCGTTTTTCATGCCATTTTTTTTTCTTGTTTGCTCTCAGGCCTGTCTTGCATCCACACGATCATTAAAAAAAACGCTCGAGTAAAGCGAGGTGACATACAACACGTACGACGGCACTATAAAGGGGAAGTTCCCTTTGGATGGCGCCACTCTTCATGTTAGTAAAGTTTGTTGAGCGACGATTCGCGCTTTTCAGCCTCGTGCTTTTCAGTCAGTTACAGCGTGACGAATGTGCTATCTCCATTACAAACGCTAGTTTTACCAGAACGAGCGCTCCCGTCTCATACTTGATTCTGAGCATGCACGTTTTTTTTCACCTCGTAAAAGCATACACACTATCGTTTTTCACGTCGTTAAAAAAAACGACATGAAAAACGACGTGAAAAAATAGAGCATGTTTGAAATTTTTAATGGCCGTTTTTCACGCCATTAAAAATGCTCTGGAGCCTACACACGATCGGTTTTAATGGCCATTTTTAAAAATGCCATTTTTAACGGCATGAAAAACGATCGTGTGTACGTGGCATTATAGCAAAAAGTAAAATGTTTTTTTTTTTTTTTTAATTGTCGCTCTTTTTTTGTTTATAGCACAAAATAAATAAAAAAACGCAGAGGTGAACAAATACCACCAAAAGAAAGCTCTATTTGTGGGGAAAAAAGAACGTACATATTATTTAGGTACAGTGTTGCACAAAAAAATGGCCCTGGTCATGAAGGGGGGGGTAAATCTTCCGGAGGTCAAAGACAGTTGTATAGTGAATTCTTCCAGCCAATTAGGTAGTCCAGAGGTGGGCAGAAGGTATAAAGACTTCATTGGTGTCATTGTGCTAATTCTGCCCCAAAACTAGGCAGGTAGCATCAGATAGGACCGTGGTTCTCAACGCCTGTCCTCAAGACAGGCCAGGTTTTCAAGATAACTGAAATACATCACAGGTGATATCATTTGCTGCTCAGTGATTGCAGTATTCTAATCTGCATCTCCCCAAGGGTAATACAGTGAAACCTCGGATTGCGAGTAACGCGGTTAACGAGCGTTTCGCAATACGAGCATTTATTTTTATTTTTTTTAAAATCCTGACTCGGTTTGGGAGCGTTGTCTTGCAAAAGGAGCAAGATTCAAGCCTCTGCGGTGTGCAGTAACGCATTTGGCCAGAGGTGCGGGGGCACTGTAGCCGATCGGAAATACTCAGTTCCCGAGCCTTTCCGGGGGTTTCCGAGTTCAGCTGAGCTGTCCCCGAGTATTTCCGAGGCTCTCCAGGGCCCCCCCCCACCTCTGGCCACATGCGGTATTGCATGCTATAGAAGTCAACGCGGAACAAATTATTTTCATTTCATTGACTTCTATGGGGAAACTCGCTTTGATATGCGAGTGCTTTGGATTACGAGCATTCTCCTGGAACGGATTATGCTCGTAATCCAAGGTTCCACTGTACTTTAAAATTTGACCTGTTAGTGGGCCCTGAGGACAGGAGTTGAGAACCACTGAGATAGAAGGTCAATGAGCCAGAGCTCAAGGAACCCCTGGCAACCTCTGGAGGAACTGTAGGGTTCCATTGAACCCTGGTTGAGAATGTCTGGTTCTGATTTACACAGAACCGAATACTGAGCCAGTGAGATAACAACATCTCTGTGTGTCTTGTATGATAATGCTACTCCAGATTTTTTTTTTTTTTTTTAGTAATCTTGAGGGTTTCTTGGAAGAATTTGCTGACATCTCCAAAGAGGATCAGATCAAGAAGCTTCATGACCTACTGGGCCCCCATCTCCTGCGCCGACTTAAAGCCGACGTGTTCAAAAATATGCCAGCGAAGACGGAACTGATTGTGCGCGTGGAGCTGAGCCCCATACAGAAGTAAGAGGGAGAATGGTGGAGAAGGATGGGGTGAAAAGGGTTTACGAGAACGCCTTGCGGCTTATAGCAGAATGCTGGATTCTTCCTTGCATACTGCTCATGAAAATTGGAAAGGGAAAAAAAAATCTCACGGAGCAGGCAACTCAGACAGTTCTGCTTTCAGACACTTAGCATTTATGGGATAGCTGAGCTCAGATAAGAATGTAAATGTTTTGGGTATTTTGCAGCTTTTCTAGGTAGCAGGGACTGCTGGGTTATTCCGAGGCTTGTATTTGCTCCATAAGTGGAAGCCATCAGTTGTCCATAGAAGTAATAAACAATAACTAGTAGCTAACGCAATCAGTATTTTCTATACGAAACCAGCGGTGGTTATATTGTAGTGGGTAAATAATCACAATAAATGCATCTGTTCTATTGGAAATCAATGATTTATTTCTATTCACATTTGCAGAAAATATTACAAGTTTATACTCACTCGTAATTTTGAAGCACTCAACTCTCGAGGTGGAGGGAACCAGGTGTCACTGCTCAACATTATGATGGATCTAAAGAAATGCTGCAACCATCCATATCTCTTCCCAGCAGCATCTATGGTGAGTTTCAGTGTATAACTTCCCTTCCATGCTTCTGCATAGAGAAAAGCAATGCACATTGATATGGGAAGAAAGAAGGGAGCTATGAGTCTGTCCTCCTCCTGCAGGGTGATACAGACAGAAGGGAGCTATGAGTCTGTCCTCCTGCAGGGTGATACAGACAGAATGGAGCTATGAGTCTGTCCTCCTCCTGCAGGGTGCTACATATAGAAGGGGGCTATGAGTCTGTCCTCCTCCTGCAGGGTGATAGAGACAGAAGGGAGCTATGAGTATGTCCTCCTCCTGCAGGGTGATACAGACAGAAGGGAGCTATGAGTCTGTCCTCCTCCTGCAGGGTGATATAGACAGAAGGGGGTATGAGTCTGTCCTCCTCCTGCAGGGTGATACAGACAGAAGGGGGCTATGAGTCTGTCCTCCTCCTGCAGGGTGATACAGACAGAAGGGGGTATGAGTCTGTCCTCTTCCTGCAGGGTGATACAGACAGAAGGGAGCTATGAGTCTGTCGTCCTCCTGCAGGGTGATACAGACAGAAGGGGAGTTTTTGGTATGCCCATTGGCAAACACTGACTTGCACTCTTGATTTTTCAGGAATCGCCTAAGCTCCCTAGTGGTGCCTATGAGGGAGGAGCTCTTGTCAAAGCCTCTGGGAAGTTACACCTCTTACAGAAGATGCTGCGGAAGCTGAATGAACAGGGACACAGGGTCCTCATCTTTTCCCAGGTGGGTGCAGGGTGACATTTACTACTTCCACTAGGTGTACTGTGGATCTGCTTTAACCACTTAACGACCGCCCACTGTAAATATACGTCGGCAGAATGGCACCGACAGGCAGAATCACGTATATCTACGTGACTGCCTTTGTATAGTTGGGGGGTCCGATCGGACCCCCCTTCTTTACATTGAGCGGCCGTTATTCGTTTGGGAGCGATCAGGGAAGAGGGGACAGCCGTTCGATTCTGGCCACCCCCTCTCGATCGCTCCCGGCGAATGAGAGAGCTTCCCTGCCTGTGTAATGTTTACACAGGCAGAGGAAGTGATGTCATCTCTCCTGCGGCGCTCACATATACCGAGCGCCGTACAGGAGAAGATGCAGGTTAGTGCACAAAACACTACACTGACACCAGGACACATAGGCACATAAATCGCCCCCCCAGGCCCCCCCAGACACCCCCAGATCACCCCCCAGATCACCCCCCAGCCCCCAGTCACAGTGTCACTGATTGCAGTGACCATTTATTTACTGATCACTGCAATCAGTGACATTTGTGACTGTAAAAGTGTCACTAAAGTTAGTTTTAGGTCCAGTGTAGCCCCCTAACCCCCCCTAATAAAGGTTTAATCCCCTGATCACCCCCCAGATAACCCTTTCACCCCCTATCACCACTGTCGCTAAGCGATCATTTTTCTGATCGCTGTCTTAGCGTTGGTGATGCTGATCGGTAGCCAGTAATTTTTTTTAGGTTCGCCGCAGGTTTTTATAGCGTCGGGTACCCCCATATGTTACCTAATAAAGGTTTAACCCCCTTGATCGCCCCCCAGGTAACCCTTTTACCCCCTAGCACCGCTGTCACTAAGCGATCGTTTTTCTGATCGCTGTCTTAGTGTCGGTGATGCCGATCGGTAAGCAATAATTTTTTTTAGGTTCGCCGCAGGTTTTTATATAGCGTCAGGTACCCCCATATATTACCTAATAAAGGTTTTAACCCCCTAATTGCCCCTAGTTAACCCTTTCACCAGTGATCACCATATAAGTGTTACGGGTGACGCTGATTAGTTAGTTTGCTTTTTATAGTGTCAGGGCACCCGCCGTATATAACCCAATAAAGGTTTAACCCCCTGATCGCCCGGCGGGTGATATCAATTAGGTTTTAGCGTCAGAGAGGGTCTGCGTTACACCCCAGGCAGCGTCAGGTTAGTGCCAGTAACGCTAACACCCACGCGTGAAGCATAGACCCCCCTTAGTGGTATAGTATCTGAACAGATCAATATCTGATCTGATCAGATCTATACTAGCATCTCCAGCATATTAGGGTTCCCAAAAACGCAGTGTTAGCGGGATCAGCCCAGATACCTGCTAGCACCTGCGTTTTGCCCCTCCGTCCAGCCCAGGCCACCCAAGTGCAGTATCGATCGATCACTGTCACTTACAAAACACAACACACATAACTGCAGCGTTCGCAGAGACAGGCCTGATCTCTGCGACTCCAGTGCTGTAGGAGGTGATTTCACCACCACAGTTAAAAAAAAAAAAGCATATATGCCGAAGCATTGGGGCAGCAGGGGCGGAGGAGCGATTTTGCTCCTAATGCAGCGTACATACGGTCGAAATTCCGACGGAGGCTTGCCCGTGGAAAAGTCCGACCATGTGTGTGCGGCATAACTTTTGCGGGAAGATGCCCCCATGCTTCGGCATATATAAATGGTGCATGTATGCCCATCATTAGAAGTGGGTGGATGAAGGGAGGTATTCTAATGGTGGGCATACCCACCGATCAATCTCTTTTTTTCGTTCAGCCAACAGGCTGCATGAAAAAAAAGATTACAATACATGTCCAACAAGGACCAGCAACGTACTGGTATGTTGCTGGACTTTGAATGTTTATACCAGAATGATGCCTGCGGGTTTAGGTATAATCTTGGTATCATTCTTTTCAGCCAGCGGCCGGCTTTCATGTAAAAGCAATCCTAGCGGCTAATTAGCCTCTGGACTGCTTTTACAAGCAGTGGGAGGGAATGTCCCCCCCCCCCCCGGATATAAAAAGCGCCATTGGGAAATTGGGAAAGCATTTTATCACACCGATCTTGGTGTGGTCAGATGCTTTGAGGGCAGAGGAAAGATCTAGGGTCCAATAGACCCCAGTTTTTTCAAAAAAAGAGTAACTGTCACTACCTGTTGCTATCATAGGGGATATTTACATTCCCTATGATAAAAAAAAATAATATGGAAGCAACAGTTTAAAAATAAAATAAAAAAGCAAAATTAATAATAAAAAAAAAAAAGAAGCACCCCTGTCCTGCCCTGCTCTTGCCCAATGGCGAACGCAAGCGTCGGTCTGGCGTCATATGTAAACAGCAATTGCACCATGCATGTGAGGTATCACCGCGAAGGTCAGATCGAGGGCAGTAATTTTAGCAGTAGACCTCCTCTGTAAATCTAACGGGGTAACCTGTAAAGGCTTTTAAAGGCTTTTAAAAATGTATGTAGTTTGTCGCCAATGCGCGTTTGTGCGAAATTTTAAAGCTTGTCGTGTTTGGTATCTATGTACTCGGCCTAAGATCATCTTTTTTATTTCATTAAACATTTGGGCAATATAGTGTGTTTTAGTGCATTAAAATTAAAAAAAGTGTATTTTTCCCCAAAAAATGCGTTTGAAAAATCGCTGCGCAAATACTGTGTAGAAAAAAAAATGCAACACCCACCATTTTAATCTGTAGGGCCTTTGCTTTAAAAATATATATAATGTTTGGGGGTTCAACATAATTTTCTTGCAAAAAAAAAAAATGTTTTCATGTAAACAAAAAGTGTCAAAAAGGGCTTTGTCTTCAAGTGGTTAGAAGAGTGGATGTAAGCTTCCTAATGTTGTGTATAAAATGCCAGAACAGTTCAAAACCCCCCCAAATGACCCCATTTTGGAAAGTAGACACCCCAAGCTATATACTGAGAGGCATGTCGAGTCCATGGAATATTTTATATGTTGACACAAGTTGCGGAAAAAATAATTTTTTTTTTTTTTTGCACAAAGTTGTCACTAAATGATATATTGCTCAAACATGCCATGGGCATATGTGGAATTACACCCCAAAATACATTCTGTTGCTTCTCCTGAGTACGGGGATACCACATGTGTGAGACTTTTTGGGAGCCCAGCCGCGTACAGGACCCCAAAAACCAAGCACCGCCTTCAGGCTTTCTAAGGGTGTAAATTTTTGATTTCACCTCTCACTGCCTATCACAGTTTCGGAGGCCATGGAATGCCCAGATGGCACAAAACCCCCCCAAATGACCCCATTTTGGAAAGTAGACACCCCAAGCTATTTGCTGAGAGGTATGGTGAGTATTTTGCAGATCTCGCTTTTTGTCACAAAGTTTTGAAAATTGAAAAAAAAAATATATATATATTTTCTCTTTCTTCATTTTCAAAAACAAATGAGAGCTGTAAAATACTCACCATGCCTCTCAGCAAATAGCTTGGGGTGTCTACTTTCCAAAATGGGGTCATTTGGGGGGGTTTTGTGCTATTTTGGCATTTTATGGCCTTCAAAACTGTGATAGGTAGTGAGGAGTGAAATCAAAAATTTGCGCCCTTAGAAATCCTGAAGGCGGTGCTTGGTTTTCGGGGTCCCGTACGCGGCTAGGCACCTAAAAAGTCCCACACATGTGGTATCCCCGTACTCAGGAGAAGCAGCAAAATGGATTTTGGGGTGTAATTCCACATATAACCATGGCATGTGTGAGCAATATATCATTTAGTGACAACTTTTTGTAATTTTTTTTTTTGTCATTATTCAATCACTTGGGACAAAAAAAAAATATTCAATGGGCTCAACATGCCTCTCAGCAATTTCCTTGGGGTGTCTACTTTCCAAAATTGGGTCATTTGGGGGGGTTTTGTACTGCCCTGCCATTTTAGCACCTCAAGAAATGAGATAGGCAGTCATAAATTAAAAGCTGTGTAAATTCCAGAAAATGTACCTTAGTTTGTAGACGCTATAACTTTTGCGCAAACCAATAAATATACGCTTATTGACATTTTTTTTACTAAAGACATGTGGCTGAATACATTTTGGCCTAAATGTATGACTAAAATTTCGTTTATTCGATTTTTCTTATAACAAAAAGTAGAAAATATCATTTTTTTTCAAAATTTTCGGCCTTTTTCCGTTTATATCGCAAAAAATAAAAATCGCAGAGGCAATCAAATACCATTAAAAGAAAGCTCTATTTGTGGGAAGAAAAGGACGCAAATTTCGTTTGGGTACAACATTGCATGTCCGCACAATTTACAGTTAAAGCAGCGCAGGGCAAAATTCTGAAAACAGCTCTGGTCCTTTAGCTACAAAATGGTCCGGGGCTTAAGTGGTTAATAGGTTCAACACCTGAGGCATATCATGGCTTACTTAAAGTGGAACTAAACCCACCGATTTAAAAGTTTCTAAAAAACAGTTACATTCCCGGCATGCTGGGAATGCTAACTGTCACAATAGTTGTTCTCTTAACCAAACTGTCAATCCATCAAATGTCTGGTGTCATAACTGATCACCAGGTGCAGCACCATGGCAGTTGCAAATCAAACAGAGGCCAAGATGGCAGCTTCCTTGGCTAAATAGGATAGGAGGATTTAGTTACGCTTTGATTAACAAGAAATCCGAAATGACCTCATGAATGCCGATCGGTGATTGGCTTCCTTGTGTTCAATGAAGCAAGCTTGTGTTTTCAGATTAGTGGTCACTGTTGCCTCTGCTGACTCTCCTTCCTCTTTCAGATGACAAAGATGTTGGACCTATTAGAAGACTTTTTGGATTTTGAGGGATACAAATATGAACGGATCGATGGTGGAATAACAGGATCCTTGAGACAGGAGGCGATTGACAGGTTTAATGGTGTGTAGATATGTCCATCGAATCTGGTTGAAGAGCAAGGGAAAGGAAATCTTTATTTAGTCTTTATGGGGAGATTCACTTTTATCGGGGGGTGGGAGATTCACTAAAACTGGATTGTGCAAAATCTGGTGCAGCTCTGCGTTCCAGGAACCAATCAGGTTTACTTTCAAAGATTAAAACTTTCACACTGAAGCGGTTTTCAGGCTCTTTAGTGGTAAAAATAGCGCCTGAAAAGCCCTTTCCTTTATTAATAAAATAGCTTCGAGCTGTCTCTCCCGATGCTGTCTCCTCCCCGAGCCGTCTTCTCCCAGTGCCGTCTCTCCTGCTGCTGTCATCTTCTCCCCGAGCCATCTTCTCCCCCGTGCTGTCTTCTTGCCGAGCCATCTTCTCCCCGGTGCTGTCTTCTCCCCGAGCCATCTTCTCCCCGGTGCTGTCTTCTTGCCGAGCCATCTTCTCCCCGGTGCCGTCTTCTCCCCGAGCCATCTTCTCCCCGGTGCTGTCTTCTCCTGGTGCCGTCGTTTTCTCCCGCTGCTTTCTTCTCCCCGAGCCGTCTTCTTCCGCCAATGTCTCTCCCGATGCCGTCTCTCCCGCTACTGTTGTCTTCTCCCGGTGCCGTCTTCTCCTCGAGCCATCTTCTCCTGGTTCCGTCGTCTTCTCCCGCTGCTTTCTTTTTCCAGGTGCTGTCTTCTCCCGCCGCTGTCCCTCCCGCTGCTATCGTCTTCTCCCGGTGCTGTCTTCTCCCCAAACCGTCTCTCCCGGTGCCGTCTCTCCCGCTGCGGTCGTCTTCTCCCGGTGCTCTTCTCCTAAAGCCGTCTTTCCCGCCACTGTCTCTTCCGGTGCCGTCTCTCTCACTGCGGTCGTCTTCTCCCTGAGCCTTTCTCTCCCGCCACTGTCTCTCCCGGTGCCGTCCCTCCCACTGCGGTCGTCTTCTCTCGGTGCTGTCTTCTCCCCGAGACGTCTCTCCCACCACTGTCTCTCTCGGTGCCGTCTCTCCCGCTGCTTTCTTCTCCCTGGTGCTGTCTTCTCCCGCCGCCATCTTCTCCCGCCGCCGTCTTCCCACCAAGCTGTCTTCTTCCTCGCCACTGGTTACCCGAAAAAAATAAATAAAAAAAAAGCTGCTTCTGTGGCTGTCTTCTTCCATTGTGTTGTCGCCCGCTGTGTGGCATTTCTTAAATAGCCATGGGGCGTGACCATCCGCCAACGTCACCCAGAAAGCCCGCCCCTTGTAACATCAAAGCACCCATCCCCACATGTTGAGGGCATGCGGCTTGGTATGGTTCAGAGGGGAGGGGGGGTGTTCGCTCGTCCCCTCCCTTTCCTGATCTGCTGGGCGGTATGCTCGGATAAGGGTCTGGTATGGATTTTGGGGGGGGCCCCATGCCATTTTTTTTTTATTCCATATTTCCCGAATGGCATAGTATAAACCCCATGCCGTTTTTTGCACAATTTTTCTTTTTACATTCAGCTGTTAGCAGGGCACCCCGCTGACAGCTGATGACTCATCGGTTGCTAAGGACGCGGCGGCCAGGTTTCCGGCACCCTGCTTATCAACAGTGTTAAAATAAAAACCGCAAAACGGAAAAAAGCACATCAAAAATCGCATCACAAACTCAACACTTGTGTTTCTGGTGCGGTTCCATTAAAGTCTATTACCCACAAATCGCGGGATAAAAGTCCCCAACCATTTCCAAAAACGCATCGGCCGCAAAACGCATAGATGTGAACTTGTACCATAGGAAACCATCTTAAATGGACTGTAGTGCATTACTGCAAAATGCACTAAAAACCGCATAGGTGTAAACCTAGGGTTAGTGGCTGTTTTAGCAGCTCTTCAGTGTGGAAGGGACCTTAGGCTCTATTCACACGAATGCGTTTTTTTTGGTGCATTTAGAATTTTTCAGAAATGCAGGGAAATTTTTTAACATGGGCTCCTATGGAGCATGTTCACATCAATGCATTTTTGGAAAGGGTCAGGGACTTTTTTTCCCGCAAAATGCAACATTTTGCATGTAATAGACTTCAATGGACCCGTATCTAATGCAAGTACCGCATTTTTGCAGTGGTTTTGCTAAGGAGGGGGCCGGGAAGCTGGCTGCCGCGTCCTTAACAACCAATGAGTCATCAGCTGTCAGCGGGCTTCCCGCTGAATGTACAAAAAAAAAGAATTGCCGGCAAAAAAAAAAAATCGAGAAAAAAAAAAACCAGCATGGGGTCCCCCCAGGACCTTACCAGGCCCTTGGGTCTAGTATGGATTCGAAGGGGATCCCCGTGGCAAAAAAAAAAAAAATGGCGTGGGGGTCCCCCCAAAATCCATACCAGACCCTTATCCGAGCATGCAGCCCCGCAGGTCAGGAAAGGGAGGGGACGAGCGAGCGCCCCCCCTCCTGAACCATACCAGGCCGCATACCCTCAACATGGGGGGGGGGGGAAATGGGTGCTTTGGGGCAGGGGGGGCTCTGCGCCCCCCACCCTAAAGCACCTTGCCCCCCTGTTCATGGGGACAAGGGCCTCTTCCTGACAACCCTTGTCTGGTGGTTTGTCGGGGTCTGCGGGCGGGGGGGCTTATCGGAATCTGGAAGCCCCCAGATCCCGGCCCCCACCCCATGTGAATGAGTATGGGGTACATTGTACCCCTACCCATTCACTAAAAAAAAAGTAGTGTAGTGTTAAAAAAGACAGTAGACAGTTTTTGACAAGTCAAATCTTCTTCTCCGCTTCTTCCTCCGGTCTTCCTCCATCTTCTCCCGCATCTTCATCCTCCAGTCTTCTCCTCCTCCCTTTGCTTCTTCTTCCGCTCTTCTTCTGTCTTCTTTGTCCGGTGTTCTTCTTCCTCTGCCGCCGCTCCTGCCGACGACCCTCCTCCAATGCTGCGTCCCGCTGATCTGTCGGCGTCGATGTCCTGCATTTCTTAAATAACAATGGGGGCGTG